>OZ024748.1:39954335-40194335 GCA_964016885.1 Eledone cirrhosa
AGGTACCCGGTAATACCCGGGAGCGGGAGTATTCCCAGTTCCCATTAAAATGCCCAATGCCTCTCAGACTAAAAATGAAATACAAATATACGACAGATAATCAAAAGCGAAGACAAATTCATTTACGAAACAATAATACAAACAAATATTGTTGATTACATTGGTCAGGTGAAAATATGTTCGTCAGAGAAGTTGAGTGATGCTATAAATAAACAAATAGAACCCCATTAGGGTGTCTCAATATTATTGACATTTGCTGAAATTTTGTGAATAGGTATCATATCTTGTCATTTACCTATGATTTAAATTTCATATAAATCGAAGGGAAAACATTTTCAGTGGGGGTTTTCAACGGGGTTTTGTGCCCCTAGGGACCCTTTGATTAAAATGAAATATACTTATCGAAGTACCCTGGGCAATGTAGTTTTAAAATATATATGGTTATGGGGGTCTATCTCCAAAAGCATAGGAGGAGTTCGTGAAATCTTGTTCCATTTATTGGCCAAAATGTTCACTATAGGGGGTTTAACCCCCAATAGGGTGTCTTAATATTATTGAAATTTGCTGAATTTTTGTGAATAGGCATCATATCTTGTCATTTACCTATTGTTTAAATTTCTTATAAATCGATGGGAAAAAATTAAGCGGGGGTTTTCAGCAGAGGTTTGAACACCCGGGGAACCCTTTGATTAAAATGAAATATACGTAAGAAATCAAATGGGCATGAGCCCCCACACACGTGTCAAGCTACATCAAGATCCGTTTGTTAGTTTTTGAGTTTTAGGTTCACAAACAAACAAACAGAGAGAAATTGCCATTTATATATTTATATATATATATATATATATATCTATATATACTATAAAGCTAACGGCCGTATGTATGTAACAAACTTTTCGCCAAACGGCTGGACCAAACAGCACCAAATTTGCACTATAGATGTAACTTTTTCCAAGTAAAAAGGTGAGGGTATTTTTGTCTACTGAATTTTGTTAAAAGATTAAAGACATTATTTAAATATTCACTTCTTTAAAATTTCAAATGTCAACACTTCCTGTTATACGACATTCCTCACTTTTTTTCGTCGCACAACATTCCCCTCTTTTTCTTAGTCTGTCTTTTTAGATAGATATAGGGCTATAACGTAGCGTCTTTATAATATGTCTCTGTATGTCTGGCTGTCTGTATTAGATAACGTTTTTCGAAATATTTACTTCTGGGTTCACAGATTGATTTTTTTTAGTTTCAGAAGTTAAGGGTGAAAGCCTTTGCTTAAACATTGTTATTTTAATATATATATTCGTGTACAGATATTTTGCATACACAAAAACAAAAACCTATTTATTTCACTAAAGCACAGACGGCTTATCGTCATTGTTACTGTTCGAGGTTAGAGGACCACAGTCTTTCCAAGATCTGAGAACCATCAATAGCCATCAATGTTCCACTTACCGTTTGGCTTGCCAGATGCGTGGTTTGTTACACGATGACACCTATTGGCACCTCACCCTGCAAGAAGCAGCAACTGCTAAAGTCCCTTCTCAGCTGCGAAAACCTTTTGCTATTATGCTGCACAACTGTGATCTCGCCACCCCGAAAGTCTAGTTGAAGACATCCTCCACCGCACACGCAGATACAATCCGAGCGTAACATACGATGTCGTTTTCAATGAGGCGCTCATCTGTCTTGAAAACAGTGTCCTGGAGATTGGTGGTAGGCTTCTGAGTCACTACAGCTTACCTACTCCTGACAGGAGTGTCCTGAGGTCAATGTCTACAGAGCTTCTCCGCGAGACGAGCTACGAGATCAGTGCTTCTCCAGTGGTCAATTGTATGTAGGATGCTCTAGGGTGAGCTCGCCAAACAATCTCTTCATCTTTGCTCCGGAGGGCCGAACAAAAGATATTGTAAACTCTGAGGCTCTAACAATGTAATTTAAATATTTTCTGTTACTTGGAATTTTCATTTTGGTTGTACAAATTATTGTTTGTTAAAAAATGTGTTCTCTGTTCAGCCTTTATTGTTGTAACTCTCAATTATCTTTAACGTACTGGCTGCTGAACTGGGGAATCCTAAAACTATTCAAACCCAACAATCATTTGGATAGTGAAAGAAAAAGAGAAAAATTTCAAATCTTTTATGAGGGATATGCAAATGAAGTAGAAGGGTAGACTGAAAATATCGTTATATTTAGACGCCAGGTACATTTAAATAATTATTAGGATACTTTATAAAAGAAGATGAAGCAGAAGAAGGAAGAAAGATAGGCTCATATTATTATTAGGGTGCAAGTAGATTTAAAAATTTAAAATGTGTTGAAGTGGTAGAATACTAAACCAAAAAGTGTTCAATATATAACCAAATCATGAGTTATAATATATATATAATGTATATAATTATATTTTAAGGAATTAAGGTTGTAGGTACACTTTAGCTTATTATATTGCAACCAGTCAATTTAGCTTATTATATTGAAACCAGTCAAATTAGCTTATTATATGGAAACCAGTCAATTTAGCTTATTATATTGCAACCAGTCATTATATACATATTTATATAAATAGATAAAAATATATACATGCTGTTATTAATTCAAATATAATTTAAGGGTTACGAAGGATATGTGTTTACATTTTCAATATATAGTTAAGAAAAAAAAGTCCAAGATGGCACGGATGGGGTGGTCAGGAAGGAGACGTCCATACCATAATGCCAATGTAAGACAGTAGCTATTGTCATTTTATCGTGTCAGTTGATATTACGTTAAATATAATTCCGGTTTTATCTGTGATTTACTGATATAGCTTACGTCAATTGTTTCTTCTTCGTCCAGTTATTTCTGAGAGGGTCGTGGGGTCAGAGTCCTCCAACACTCCTTCCAGCAAGTCATGTCAGAAGCAACCGTTTCCAACTGATCCGGCTGGATCTCCCAAGCATGACCAGCCAAGCTCATGGATCTTAGCAAACCATCTTACTCAGGGTGGGTCGATCCCTGGGTTTCTTGTCGGTTTGTTTTGCCCGTAAAATCTGTCCGGTGATTCTTTCCTGAGACAATCTAACCACATGTCCATAGTATCAGAGCTGTGATCTCTCAATTCGGAGAAGTAGCGGCTCTACCTGGAGTAACTCTCTGATCTCAGAACTACGCACTCTATCGAGTAACATTACTCCAAAGACCCTTTAGAGGAATCCCATTTCGGCCGCTTGTATTGTTTCTATTTACGAAATAACACAACTGAGGATTTTAATAGTGTCAAATTTTCGTTTCTTTTCAGTTCCGACTTTATCGAACCATTTAAAATACATATTGTAGAGAACATAAAGATCAATAACCGTAACGACAGATTAATTGCTCTCGAGAAAGCTGACTACAACATCTTTAAATTACAACCTGAAGATGTCATGATCGATTTCCTTACAGATGCTGGCACTAATGCTTTCAGTCTTGAACAAAACGCAAGAATATGGATGGGTGATGAAAGTTATGCCGGATCTACTAGTTATGAAACTTTGAAAGACACGGCAACATATATTTCTGGTTTTGAAAACATTCTGCCAGTTTTTTCTGAATGTATCAGCGAAGAGATTGTCGCTTCTTATTTCACAAAAGCTGGAGATAAGGTTATTGGGAATACTTTTACTTATTCACTTGAGAACCATATAAAGGATCTTCATGCTGAAGCGATTTCTTTGTTAGATTGGTCAGATAATAATTTTGCAGGAAATCTAGATGTTCAAGCACTCAAAAACTTATTGGCAGAAAATGATAAAAAATCAATTTCCTTTCTTATAATGAATGTACCAGCAAAAAGTAGTGGTGGCCAACCAGTTAGTATGTCAAACATGAAAGCAGTTTCTGATCTCTGTCGCGAACATTCGATTCCGATATACATCGAAAGTAGTATGTATGGTGAGAACTGTTGGCTCAATAAAATGTACGAAGAGGCTTACTTCAATAAATCGTTAGTTGAGATATCGCAAGAAATGTTTTCTTTTTTCGATGGCTGCATTATTTCTGCTAAAAGAGATGGTAGAAGTGAGATTGGAAGTGTCATTTGTCTTCAAGACAAAGAAATGACTCGAAAATTGGGCACTGTTATTACTCTTAAAGCAGGTTTCATAACTTATGGTGGGATGGCTGGCCGAGATATGGAAATGGTAGCGGTTGGCATGCGAGGTGCTTTGGATGAACAACTGCAAGACTATCGACAAAAACAATTGGCATTTTTCAAAAGATCCCTGAAGGAATTTGGTGTTCCGATTGTGGAGCCAGTCGGTTGTAATACCATCTTCATTGATGCTGAAAATGCTTTTCCTAACTGTAAACACGCGTTTTATCCAGCCTGGTCTTTATCTTGTGCTGTTTATATCGTCGGGGGTATCCGATGCGCAGAGTTTGGTCAAGTTACTCGTCCAACAAGCAGCTTACCCACTAATCATTTTCTGAAAGACCGAGAATTACTAAAGCTTGAGATACCTCGTTTCATCTATACGACTTGTCACATTTTCTATGTTGCCTATGTTTTCGCTCAGCTTATTTCACATGAAATGCTTTCTGGAATGAAACTTATTGCCTGCTCCGAAGACCAAATAAAACTCGTGAAAATAAAAATGAAACCAAATCATTCTCTGGAATATGACGATATCCAACTCCTTCCGGTACAAGACTGTGAACACATTCACTTCTTTAAAAACATATCTAATCAAAGAGTTATGAAAAGAAATTCAATCGCCGAGGCATCTTCTATATGGTCAGTCGACATTCCTTCTTAAAAAGGGGACAAACACGTTAGATAATGTAATCGTAGACACAAAAAAGACGTGGTAGTCATGATTGGAACGTCCCTGATCATAGAATTGCTCTGTCAATGTTCACCTGAACTTAAACAACAGCAACAACAACACAGAGATTTTTTTTGTTGCACCCAAACAGGATTCTGTAAATTCTAGATTGTACATTCTTTTATTCTTTTACTGGTTTCAGTCATTAGACTGTGGCCATGCTGGGGCACTGTTCTTTTACTGGTTTCAGTCATTAGACTGTGGCCATGCTGGGACAGTGGTCTTTTACTGGATTCAGTGATTCTACTGTGGCCATGCTAGGGCACCAATTGATTGTTAGTTTGTTTTTTTTAATTGGTTTTATTCCCAACAATTAAACTATTGAACATGATTTTGAATAGAAAGTAGGGGAAAACATTGACAGTCTTGTCAAATATAGTTTTAATATTATGTTAACAAAAAAAGGAAATAAAATATCTTTGGAAACTTAAATATATTTCTTGTGATGTTCTTTTTACAATTATTTCACCAATATATAATTAATATCAAACATTGTGATGTATGTTTCACCAATATATAATTAATAACAAACATTGTGATGTATGTTACACCAATATATAATTAATATCAAACATTGTGATGTATGTTACACCAATATATAATTAATATCAAACATTGTGATGTATGTTACACCAATATATAATTAATATCAAACATTGTGATGTATGTTTCACCAATATATAATTAATATGAAACATTGTGATGTATGTTTCACCAATATATAATTAATATGAAACATTGTGATGTGGTTGTGATAATTCGGGGAAAGATGGTACAACGAATATTAGATAAACTAAGGTGAAAAGATACGACAAATCAGCATTTTAAACTTTTGTCTTATATTTCTTGATATTTTGAGGTGAAAAACTTTTTTCAAAAGAAAGAAATGGAGTCTGGTGTTGTCAACGCCCAAAGAATTGTTGATAAACGATTTATTTACATCAACTTATTATTGATGGTGACATGCTTTTGTTTCACTTTAAAAAAATATTATAATAAGGTGACATACTAATATAAATATTATTTTAAAAATAAAAAACAAATCTTGAAACATCTTATGACTGTGGCAGTGGCAAGGTTTATAGAGTTAAGAAGCCTCACAACCATCTGATTTCCGGTTCCTTTAGACTACATGGCATCTTAAAGAAGTGTCTTTCTGCCATAGGTTCGAGTCAACAAAACGGACAGTTTGCCCTTTTCAGCTTGGCGGGCAGCAGGGCCTGGACTGGTGGTGGAATGCACCAGGTTGGTACTTGCAATTAATTGTAATATAACTGATAGATGTTGTTTCAATTCTGTGCCATTAATTGTAGATCAACGACAACATTGTTGCAGTAGTTATTTCAATTCTGTGCCATTAATAATCTGTGTTACGAACACTACATAAATAGTCTACAGGTGTTACCTTGATTTCACCAGATGGAAATATCAAAATCAAAATTGATTATGTAATTGTTCCAAACAATATTCTCGAAATGGTGAAAAACTGCCATGTGTATATTTCTACAGATATTGGTCTAGAATATTTCAACTTAGAGACTGGAAAACACAAACGTTATTATCATAAATGTACTGTGATTGTGTAAGGCTTAATTATTAAAGATTGTAAGATCCATTCCCAGTGAATTGGTCAAACTATATCCAAGAATTTTCTTTTTCTTCCTTCACTTATTCCTGGGAAGGTCGTGGGGGAAGAGTCTTGAAACACTCCTTCTAGCAGGTCCTGTCAGAAGCAACCATCTCCAACTGATTTGGCTGGATCCCCAAGCGATACCTGCCAAGCTTATGGATGTTATCCAACTATCTTGCTCAGGGTCTACTCCTGGGTCTCCTGCTGGTTGGTTTTGCCAATAAAATCTGTCCAGTATTTCCTTGGACATTCTAGCCATATAATATGTAATATCAGAGCTATGATTTCTCAATTCGGAAAAGTATCAGTTCTACCAGGTGTGATTCACAAGTCTCCAAGCTACACACACTATCGAGTAATGATACTCCAAATACCCTTTTGGAGGAACCCCATTTTGGCCACTTGTATTTGCGATTGTATTCTTTCAGTCATTACACAAGATTCATGACCATAGGTAAGGGTTGGCACGAAAACCGAATTGAAGATAGTGAGTTTGGTGTTTACACCTACCTCCCTTCTTCTGATTACCAAATACCAAAGCTGTCACATTACTGCGGCAGCTCCTGCAATTATTGCACTTAATTCGGCCTCCTGCCTTCCATCACTCGTGACCATGGCCCTGAGATACTTGAACTTCTCTACCAACTTCAGTAGAACTCCCTTCGCATGTAGAATGCACTGCGCAGGCTTCCTTTAGAAGACGAGTGTCTCAGTTTTCACAGCACTGAATTTCATTCCAGCCATGCATCACTCTGCATCAAACCTATCAAGTGCAAGTCAGAGATCACCTTTTGTTGAGTTTGTAACACCATGTTGTCTGCAAATTCCAGCCACAAATTGCTGGCCATGTGCCTAAATTAGAAAACCTTATTCCTGCAAAAGGTCCTGTTAATCCTTAATTATTATTAAATATAGCATATATACAAACTGGAGCTGTGTCAGGGACCAGTCCGCAAACATATATACAAACTGGAGCTGTGTCAGGGACCAGCCTGCAAACATATATACAAACTGGAGCTGTGTCAGGGACCAGTCCGCAAACATATATACAAACTGGAGCTGTGTAAGGGACCAGTCCACAAACATATATATAAACTGGAGCTGTGTCAGGGTCCAGTCCGCAAAAATATATACAAACTGGAGCTGTGTCAGTGACAATGTCTGCAAACAATGAGTTGAAAATTTTAACACCAAGAAATATATGATAAATAAAAACTACAGTTAACAGATTTTTGTGTTTTGAATTACTAAAGTGACACGTGTACAATGTAATTGGTATATATATATATACTCTCTCTATATGTATGTGTTTTTATATAAATATGTAAATATTTGTGTGTATATATATATATATTGTTGTTATATAGTAAGGTGTATTATTGGTTGTGTCATACGGTCCAATAAACTTTTGTTAGCAATATTAAGTTCTCCACGCTTTTGTATATCTCCAATTCCATTTAAGGGAACAGCTAGATGATGTAAAACGGAGTATTTGTATCAAAATAAAGATCCGAAAGCATGGTATAAATTTCCAATCATTTTAATCACAACACGTTTCAATAAGGGATAGATCGATCGTGTGGTCATGATCGATTATCACTGATTTCATCATTCTTAACTGAGCGTGTAATACGTCTATTTACTAACTGAGAGAACTCTATGGTTAGGGTATTCTAAACCTTCCTCAGGATTTTTGGAAAGTAACCTACCACTAACTGCCCCCTTTTTACCTTAGCCATAGAGTTCTCTCAATTAGCAAAAAATAGACAATCACACACTCAGGTAGTAGACAGCTAAGATCGTTTGCGCACCTACACACTGTACTCGGTGTGTTTCCACAGAGTTCTCACAGCTGAGTGCATATTTACCATTACTTTAGAATACCTAGTTAGTAAATAGTTAGAACAATTACACTCGCAGTTAAGACCGATTACGCGCATTCACCATTACTTTAGAATACCCTAACCATAGAGTTCTCTCAGTTAGTAAATAGACGTATTACACACTCAGTTAAGAACGTTACGCTCTTTATACATAATTCTACACAGTACCCGGTTTCTTTAGACACAGAGTTGCCACAGTTATGACCAGTCATGATCTTGTCGATTGAATACTACACTAGGTTTTGGTCTGTGATCCTCTAACCAAGGAGTGCTCACAGTTTGCTGAATGGACAATACTACTTACACGCCATCAATGGACTTACACACATCCCCGGGGTTTTATTTTATTTTGTGTTGGGTAACACACCTCCACCACTCAAACACTTATCTTAAAGGCCCGAGGGAAAACGCACACACTGACACCTTAACTCAAATACCCAACCCTACATGGAGCCCCTTGTTGGCCTACATGGCAGGTGCTTGCACGCACAGACTCGGGGACCCAGATTCTCAACGGGACAACGGCACATATAGAGTTCGATACGAGCTGACTACTTGCTCTACACATGGATTTGTATATACCAAAACATACACTATTTAGACGATACAGATGTTACAATTCAATCGATACACGTATAGCAGAACGTTGAAGGGAATTTACTTGCGTGTGTATAGTGTTGTGGTTGACCCAATTTTTTTCTAATTTACATCGTGAAAATTGAGATTTGACCAATATAACGTTTGTTGTTTTGTAACCTAACTTTTGGTGCATACTGTGTTGCTGTGTATATTTTTTTTTCTCTGACCTCGCGTCGGTGTGTGTGAGTGTGTGTGCACTCAATAACACTAATTGTGACGGACCAAAATTCTACAGATCTGGTGCTGAGATTAGACCTGTCCAGCGTCTTTTACAGCTATTGAGAGATAGAGACTTGATAGATTTATGACCCTGACTGAAGACAATAGCAGTTGGCGTGTTTTGGCTGCTGATTATTCATATGGGGAACAAAACTCCAGTGAGTGAACATCGTTAGTTTTTCCTCCCTCATATCAAAGATTTCAAGACATTTCATTATTCACCTGAGATCAGTGATAATCGATCATGACCACACGATCGATCCCTTATTGAAACATGTGTCGTGATTAAAATGATTGGAAATGTATACCATGCCTTCGGATCTTTATTTTGATATATATATATAAAACTGAATTTACATTTTTTTTTCCAGTCTCCAAGCAATGGAACCTTACAGGATTAAGGTATTTTATCCAGTCAATTTAATCCCCAAGTCTGACCGTATTGCATGTCTAAAAGCTGCCAACTACAACCCCTTTCTACTTAAATCGAAAGACATATTTATAGATTTGCTAACAGATTCTGGTACAGGAAGTCAAAGCAGTGCCCAGTGGTCGGCTATGACTAAAGCCGGCTATTCAACTATTAATTCCGAATACGTTAAGGAATTTGTACGTACAATTCAACACATTACCAATTTCAAACATGTATTTCCAGTTCATCAAGGTCGAGGAGCCGAAGGTTTGTTGGCAAAACTCCTACTGAATAAAGAGAGTGTTGTACTGAGTAATTCTCTCTTTGACACAACACGAGCACACGTTGAGTCATCTGGTGCAATTGGAATAGATTTGGCAACAAAGTCTTCAAAATTCTTAGGTGATGCCGATGTGGAAAAATTTGAAGAAACACTGGATGAATATGGTTCTAGAGTTCATCTTGTAATAATAACCTGCACCAATAATGTGGTAGCCGGAGCTCCTGTGAGCATGCAAAATATAGAAATCATAACAAAATTATGTCGAAACAAGAATATCCCAGTTATAATGGACGCATGCCGTTTTGTTGAAAATGCTTATTTTATCAAGACCTTAGACGAAAAATATTCTAAACACACAATCTTAGATATTGCCAGCGAAATGTTTTCTTATTTTGATGGTGCAACTATGTCTTTAAAGAAAGATGGTATGAGCAATGAAGGTGGGTTTATAGCTTTCAACAACGACAAATGGGCCACCAAAATATTTGACATAATCGAATATAAAAGTGGTTATTCAACTTACGGGGGAATAACTGGATCAAATCTTGTAGCATGTACTGTCGGAATTTCTGAGGCTATGAACGAAAATTACCTCCGATCAAGAATCTATCAGGCTAAATTACTGGCTGATTTCTTGGAAGATAATAATATTCCCGTATTTAAACCAGTAGGGGCCCATGCCGTCTACGTGAAAGCAAACAAAGTCTTGCCACACCTTGATTTCTTGAAGTATCCAGCATGGTCCCTTAATTGTGCCGTATATATCGATGGTGGTATTCGATGTGCAGAAATTGGCAATATAATGTTTGGTGAAAATTCAGATGGAACAAAACAAATTCATCCCTTTGAATATGTGCGTTTGGCTTTACCCAGAAGAACCTATACGGTCAACCATCTGCATTTTGTGGCCAAAACTTTTGGTTTTGTTGCCAAAAAAGCCCATTTAATCCACGGAATGGAAATTGTCAAATCTTCGCATCTCCTAAGACATTTCACAATTTGGATGAGACCATTAAATGAATACCACCTTGAAAAGAATAATAATCAGAAAAAAATAAACTGTTGAAGTTTGCCATAAATTACAATGTCAGTTATCTCTTGTGTACAGAAGAAGTTCATTAGAAGTATATATCACACTGGCCAAATTACCCACACCTTGCTGCGTTTCACACTTTTTTTTTTTTAAAGAAAATGATGAATGATTTTAAATCAGCGATATAATTTATGGAGAAAAACTCTGCATTTCAATATTACTCAATGTAAAATGTAATGCATGAAAAATTGGAAAACATTATTTTTTGTTATATATCAAATCAAAATTACATTATTAAATCTGATTCTATTTTGTTTCTTGTAAATAATTTTTTTCAAAATATCAATTCAAAACTTTTGTGAATAGGGCATCATATCTTGTCATTTACATATGGTTTAAATTTCATATAAATCGAAAGGAAAAAATTTTCAGCAGGGATTTGTGCCTCCGGGGAACCCTTTGATTAAAATGAAATATACTTATCCAAGTAACCTGGGAAATGTAGTTTCAGAATATATATGGTTATGGGGATCTAGCTCCAAAACTATAGGAGGAGTTCATGAACAAACAAACAGACAGGAACTACAACTTTATATATATAGATTACTACCTACGTTTAAATGGGTTTTATATAAATGAATTTAAATGGCTTTTAATGGGTACATGTGTGTGCTTATATTAGTGAAGAAGTGCTTGCTTAAGAACTATGACATATGACTTCATAACACATATTATTGTGGTGGATTGGCAGTATTGGGAGAGGGTCGGATGCCATGCTTTGACGTATAGAGTTACGGCCCTTGCCATTCTGAGTTCAAATCCCGCCGAGGTTAACTTTGCCTTTCATCCTTACGGGGTCGATAAAATAAAGTACCAGTAATGAACTGGATATTTGCTGACCGTGTGCCTAACTTAGAAACAATTATTGCTATAAAGAGAAATTCGTATTTTCTTGCATGTTTACATGCCTACATATTAAATATATGTATAGTTCTACACACAGTCTCAGCTACACACTCTGTATTTATACAGATATAAATTTATCATTCACTATGGCTGCTAGCATACTTCTTAATATATATATATTAAATAAGTACCAATACAAACGCTAATTAAATGCAAATTAATTTCATTGGTACAAGAGATTTCAACACATTCTGCTTTTCAACTCGGCAAAAATACAGAGAGTTTGGCTAATATAGCAACATAGCTACACACACTTGCTAACCCTAACCCCTGCCGAAATTGAAACTAGCTGAGTTTGCTACACAGGTTACTAAATATCACGACTATGTATTCTACAATTGCACACACAATATACTGCATGTATACTTGCACCTTTTTCTGTTTTCATTGCTGCACCTTAACAACGAAGTAAATCATTTTATAAATAAAAATATTTAAATTAGCAGTGTCTTGTTTATTTGTTAATTCTTATCCACGTGATTTGGAAAAATCATCTTACCCAGGGTAATATCACTTCACAGTACACATCAGGAGTGGTTTATTTGACCAATACGGTCAAACTTCTCTGGACTCGCAGACATACTTGGCATTGCTTCACCAACATAGTAAAACCAACCAGCAGGAGTCCCAGGGGTAGACCCCAAGCAGGATGGATGGATAACATCCATGAGCTTGGCTGGTCTTGCTTGGGGATCGAGCCAGATCAGTTGGAGACGGTTGCTTCTGACAGGACCTGCTGGAAGGAGTGTCTGAGGATTCTGCAACAGCATTTGGAAGATTATACTGAAGACTTGGGCATGTGGAAGAGCTGCATGAAGCTACTGAATGATGAGCAGAAGGAGCGACATGTGCAGGTGCGTAAGCACATCCTCAAGCATTTTGAAATCAAACCAAACATTTTCCTTTTCCCCAAGCTGAAGAGGGTCATCAGAGGAACCTGAGGTAGAAGCCATGAAGAGGGCTATATTAGCAGAGCTATGGAGAATTCTGGGTGAATCCATCCAAGAGTGCAGGGAGAAGAAAAATGGGAAATTGTGTTTGACCCAAGGGGGATTATTCTGAAAAGGAAAACTTCTAGATTTAAAATATTTTATTTTGCAACTTCTGTCCTGTTTCTTTTCTGTCACTCCATATATATACATGGCTTAGTGGTTAGAGCATTTGCCTTGCAATCGAAAGGTTTGAGTTCAATTCTCAGACCGGGTGATGTGTTGTTTCCTTGAGCAAGACACTTTATTTCACATTGCTCCAGTTTACTCAGCTGTAGAAATGAGATGATAGGGACTGGGGTCCCTATCATTCCACTGCAAAGTGGTCATGGAGGTGCCACGGCAAAAAAGCACCCAGCACTCACTGTAAATGAGGTTGGTGTTAGGAAGGGCATCCAGCTGTAGAAATCAAGCCAGAATCAGTTCCCGTCCTACCCTTGCAAGAAGGGAAAAGTGGACGTAAAATGATGATGATGATGATGATATATATGGATAATAGGATGAATTTGGTACAACCAATAAATTATAAAGGCAACAAATATTTTCTTGTTTTAATATTGCAGTTTATACATATCTTAAGAAGCAGTATAAGAAAAGCTTACATTTCATTTTCAAACTTAAGTAAAAAATAAAATATATATTTATTTTCAATTTTTAAAATGCGAGCAAAAACATAAAATCGATTTGAATATTCATCACACATACATATATATACATGTATATTATTTGGAAAAAAAAGGGGGTGGGGTAAAGTTTTATACAAAAAAATGATGACCAGTTCGAATATTTGAGAGAAAACTCAAGTATATTCGAACTGCTCAGATATTAAAAAAAATTTTTTTATTAATATTCAATATTTAACATCTAATATTTGATAAAATTGTTTTACCAATCGAAACCAGTTATATTTAATGCAACAATTATAAAATTATTCATTCTGTCAGATTAAAGAAAAAATAATCTTTTAATATTCCCTGGACTTTGGCAATTTCAACCCCCTACCAACAGTACTGCTGGTTCACTCTGGGTCACAGCGTCTGAGACAAGTCAGAGCGTAGTGTCCAAATAATTATTTTAAATTATTCTATGAAAAATAAAAATTAATTACACGTATCTAAATATCACAATTTGTTTTGTTGGATGATCTACCAACTTTGCCATCAACCAGTCATTTCTATCAAATAATTTCCAATAATATTTGTGAATATGAAAAGGTAAAGAAAGATCAATATATGTGTGTGTATATATAACGTCTGAAGAGCTCAGGCTGTCATACCTGATAGTCCTCGGTGAAATATGTATAACGTCTGAAGAGCTCAGGCTGTCATAACTGATAGTCCTCAGTGAAATATGTATAACGTCTGAAGAGCTCAGGCTGTCATAACTGATAGTCCTCAGTGAAATATGTATAACGTCTGAAGAGCTCAGGCTGTCATAACTGATAGTCCTCAGTGAAATATATATAACGTCTGAAGAGCTCAGGCTGTCATACCTGATAGTCCTCAGTGAAATATGTATAACGTCTGAAGAGCTCAGGCTGTCATAACTGATAGTCCTCAGTGAAATATGTATAACGTCTGAAGAGCTCAGGCTGTCATAACTGATAGTCCTCAGAGAAATATGTATAACGTCTGAAGAGCTCAGGCTGTCATAACTGATAGTCCTCAGAGAAATATGTATAACGTCTGAAGAGCTCAGGCTGTCATAACTGATAGTCCTCGGTGAAATGTGTATAACGTCTGAAGAGCTCAGGCTGTCATAACTGATAGTCCTCAGAGAAATATGTATAACGTCTGAAGAGCTCAGGCTGTCATAACTGATAGTCCTCAATGAAATATGTATAACGTCTGAAGAGCTCAGGCTGTCATAACTGATAGTCCTCGGTGAAATGTGTATAGCAGAGTTTTAAATAAATCTGAATCGACTGATAATGGCCTCCAACCTTTTAATAGTGTGTGTATACATATGAGATTGTTTAGCCTTATATACCTTTCCACAATATATATATATAAGTAGAAGTGGTATTTAATTTGTTGGAAGTCCGACAAACATAGATGTTTATAACTGATTTAGAGCACTCAACAAGTTACTGGAGTAAATATTCAATGATATTAAATAAATGGAAACTATATTTATAAAACTATATTTATAAACTATAGTTTTATAAATATAGTTTTTTAAATATAGTTTTATAAATATAGTTTATAAATATAGTTTTATAAACTATATTTATAAAACTATATTTATAAAACTATATTTATAAAACTATATTTATAAAACTATTTTATAAAACTATTTTATAAAATTATATTTATAAAACTATATTTATAAAACTATATTTATAAAACTATATTTATAAAACTATATTTATAAAACTATATTTATAAAACTATTTTATAAAACTATTTTATAAAACTATATTTATAAAACTAAATTTATAAAACTATATTTATAAAACCATATTTATAAAACTATATTTATAAAACTATATTTATAAAATTCCCTATCCAGTGAATTTCCAACCGATAAGGTATGCTTTTCGTGGGTATGTCTCTATTTATAAAACAAACTTTGTATTTTATCTGATGAAAGCATACCAATGTTGTCTTGGTTACCCTTGAAATATATATAATAAAATAAATATGGTTTTATAAATATAGTTTCCAGTTATTTAATATCATTGTATATATATATATATATATATATATATAATATAAGATCAAAAGATGGTTAAAGGAGTTCAATATATTTTATTATGCGCATTTCAAAAACAAACATCATCAAACAATAATATTTGTGTTTTCATCAGATAAAACAGGAGAACATGATATGAAGGCTAAAAAAACACTTGTTGATAGTGCAGTTTTAAATCAACATATGAAAAGTGGTTTTAGATTGATGTGTGATATTGGGAAAAATATTTTATTTAGAGAGGGGGGGAGAGAAAAGGATGAAAAGGGAAGGAGATGAGAGGGAGAGATGGGTGATAGAGAGAAAGAGATAGTTTTTATAACTGAGAGGAGATATATTTTATATAGAGGGGTTGAAAACCGTTGGAAGATACTGTATAAATTAAAAATTTTGAAAATTAACGAAGGGAGGATATGTGCGAGGAAAAAATATATTATATTTAGGGAGGGGGGGGTGGAAAGGATGAAAAAAAGGGGAGGAGATGAGAGTGAAGGTGGAAAGGGAGAGATGGGTGATAGAGAGAAAGAGATAGTTTTTATAACTGAGAAAAAGATATAATGTTTTAATATAGAGAGGTTGGGAACCGTTGGAAGATAATGTATAAATTAAAGGAATTTGAAAATTAACGAAGGGAAATTATGTATGGAGATAGAGAGAAAAAAAAAATAATAATTGTGGGTGAATATTCTAACGTCAAAAGAAGAAATGTAGGAATTTTAAAATTAGCAAAGAGAAAAAGTTTATGTGTAGAAGGATTTGAGAAAAATAATGTGAAGTTAAAGTTTGTATATTGAATTCATATGTATTAATAATGAGTTCGTTGATGGGGAGAAAAAAATAATAATAAATTAAGGATGAAATTGAGATTAAAAAGATTTATGATAGAGAGAAAAAATAATAATAATGATTGCGGATGAATACTCAAAATGTCAAAAACAAATGTTATTGTGTTACGAGGAGATAGAATGAGGGTGATGAGTAAACGAGTATTATAGAGTGTATAATGCCCTTTAAAGTAAGGTAGATGGGTATATTTTAAAGAATATATGAGTATATATTAAAAAAAATATATAATAATAAATTAAGGATGAAATTGAGATTAAAAAGATTTATGATAGAGGGAAAAAATAATAATGATTGCGGATGAATATTCAAAATGTCAAAAACAAATGTTATTGTTTTACGAGAAGATAGGATGAGGGTAATGAGTAAACGAGTATTATAGAGTGTATAATGCCCTTTAAAGTAAGGTAGATGGGTATATATTAAAAGAGGTGTATGTATATGTGCCTTTGAGAAAAGATTCTAAATTGATAAAGAATTGAATATTAACTGTATACTTTGTGAAAAGTTCTATGGAATTTATGCAGGCAGATGGAAAACAAATCCGAGCGTCTATTTATTATGGATTCTAGGTTAGAGATAATGGTAAATTTTTCATTTAGGCAGAGATTACAGATTTTAGATAGAGAGCTGTTCAAGTACGAGGATGCAGAAGAAATCTTTTTCCAAAAGATGTTATATTTAATGTTTTTGTCTTTTAAGGACCATATGAGTTCTGAGAGAGCAGTGTTAGTTCTTTTAAGTTTGTATTTGAAAGATGAATGATGATTATAATCATCATTCATCTTTCAAATACAAACTTAAAATACAAACTTAAAAGAACTAATATATATATATACGCAGATATATATATATAAAAGACAGCGAGAAGCGAAAACCAACCAAACAGTGAGTGTGTTCTGTTATTAATTCTGGCAATATTACGCAAATATGACCCTCCCCAAATATAACAATATCTGTTTCGACACACGATTTCATATAAAAAACCTCGCAAAACTAATTCATCGCCGCTATGGCATTAGCTTGTGCCAAGCTGAAAGGTTATTGAAAGACACTGTTTTCTGTTATATAAAAACTACAATAACAACAGAACAAATCCGCTTCTTAAAACACTGTTTCCTCCAAAACATACACAACAAACATATCAAAACAAGTAAATAATTTATTATTGAACAAAACACAAGCTGAACGGCTAAAACACACAATAACAGTTAATATGAAAAGAACAACATACACAAAAGTCAACGCACTCTACAGACAAAAACGCGTCAACGGTAAGGAAATCCGAAATCTCATCACAGCAAACGAGAGAGATGACTTCATGAGCGTCATCCGACGCGAAACGAAATATGCTCAAAACGAATGCTGTAGGCATTTCAAGAAGAAATTAGAATGGATGAATAAGAAAAAACTACAAGAAAGGAAAATCGAATATTCTCAAAAATACCCAGATAACATCGACAACATCCGTATGAGTGATGTAAAACTACCGGAAGAATTTACCAATGACCACACAGTAAATGGGAACACTTTAATCAGTGAACAAGAACAACAAATCCTAAAGTTACCACCAAAATTTGCCATCTACAAAAAGATTAACCCTATGGAATGCAAAACGGAGCTGGAAAAGTGTTTCACAAAAATACGTTGGAATGCAAAGGTAAACAACAACAACAATAATAACGGTAGTAGTAATATAAACAATAACTCTGGGTATAGAAATAACAGCCATAACCATAACAATGGCAGGAAAGTGAGAAATAGTGATAATGGCAATAATACTAGCGATAGACAGAACAACAACAACCACAATAATAATAATAATAGAAACGTTAACCACAGACACAGCAACAGTGACCACAGTAGTAATAACGGTAACAATACGAACAACAACAACAACAATAACCACAGTGGTAATAATGGAAATAGTACATGTAGCAACATCAACAAAAACAAGAAATATAATAATAGTAACAACCACAATGGTAGAAATAGCAGTAACAACAACAATAACGGTGAAGTAAACAACAATACATCTAGCAACCATAACAATAATAATATTAATGCTAATGATAGAAACAACAACAACCACCATGATAACAATAATAGCAACACACACAACTATGACGATAGAAATAACGACAACCCCTTAGAGAAACTATTCTTCAACCCAGCTGACAAAACATATAAGATGGGTAATATCTATCCTACGAGGTTACCCTTTAATAAAAGAGTTTGCATACCACAGCAAATAGATGACGAGACGGAGGCACAGTTCACCATAGCTAGAAATAAGATTAGACAAGTAGTAGACAGGTACACTATGAGACAGAGCAGACCAGAGGCCCAACAACTTGGGATAAAACCTGTAGAAGGCTTGGTTAGCCTCAAGCAGCGCACAAGGGATGGTGAGGTAGTGTGTCTACCCACAGATAAGTCTGGTAGGATGTCAATAGATAGCATGACGAACTACATCGAGGCAATGCAACCCCACATCACCAACACGAGCGAAGTTGCACAACTAACACACGATGGGAGAGAAAAAATCCTCAACGCTCACATGATGATGTGGACTGACATCCTAAAGCCAAGCAGACGCACTGCCAACAACTTCCAGGCGTCTAACAATGGCATACCACCCTTGTATGGGCTCCGCAAAGACCACAAGACAGTCGACGACCCGACAACAGGACCACCAACAAGACCCGTATGCGGAGCTAATATAGCTAGCAACTACAGGATCTCCTACTTCCTCTCAATGGTTATACGCCCCATAATCAAGATGTCCCCAGATGTATGTGAAAGTACAGAGGACCTCCTCAGCAGAATCAGTGAGTGCAACAAAAACAGGAGCCTATCCAACTGCATAATAGGCAGCATGGATGTGGTGTCACTGTACCCATCCATTAACATTGATTTTGCTGTGAAAAGATGTGTGGAGATGATCATTGAGAGTGAGGTGGAGTTCTGCGACGTCGACACAGACGAACTGGGCCTCCTACATAGACTTACCTACGACACTGACTACCTAGACAGCCATGACCTTAGATGTTTCTGCCCTAGTAGACCTATAAGAGGTAGACCCCCCACCATAACCTCAATGGCTAAAAAGACTCCCATAGGAAGGTGGATTGGGTGGACCAAAGCTATACGGACCCCCCAAAACACTGATCAGGTAAGAAAAATGGTCGCACATGCAATAGGGGCTAGTATCAAAACTACCCTAAAGGGCCACATATTTAAGTTCAATGAGAAAATCTACACCCAAAATGAGGGAGCAGCCATCGGCGTCAGCATAGCTGGTGATGTTGCCAACCTTTTCATGGTATGGTGGGAAAGGAGACTTAAAGATCTCCTTAATGAAAGCTCCATAGACCTCATCATGTTCTCTCGTTATGTAGACGATATCAATATAGTTATAAGAACACCCCCACTAGAGAGCACTAACAAGTTTGATTTAGAACGTAGCACGATGGAAAGCATCCAGCAGATAGCTAATTCCATACACCAGAGTATAACTGTAACTATAGACTTCCCTTCCAAACACCCTAACAATAGACTACCTGTATTAGACACAGAACTCTGGATTAACACTATAGACGAGAGAGCCCAAATTCTCCACTCACACTATGCTAAACCCATGGCCTCCAAATACCTGATACTCAAAAACTCAGCAATGTCCAGTAGTGCTAAGTTTAATATTCTGATCGCAGATTTGGTACGAGTGATGAAGAATGTGTCCAGCATGTGCGACCCAACAGAAATGGAAGGACACATCCAACACTTCATCAACCGCATGCAGTTCTCTGGCTACAACCAAAGAGACAGAGTCAGAGTATACGAAGGAGCCATGGAAAAGTATAAGACCCTCATAGAACTGGACATGAAAGGAATTTGCCCACTATACAGGAGCAAATCATGGAATAGCTTAGATAGGGCTAGACATAAGATAGGGAAGGCCACATCATGGTACGACAACCAGAGATATCAGAGTGTCATGTTTGTGGACGCCACCCCTGGAGGGAAATTAGCTAACCAGCGTAGAAAGGCCCTGAGAAAGACCCACTTAAAAATAAAGGTGGTAGAAAAGCCAGGAACCACCATAAATTCCCTGATCAGCAAAACCTTCCCTTTTAAGAAAACCCACTGTACCAATAGGAAATGTATCATTTGTAAGGTGAACCCCCGGATAAACTGTAAAACTAGAAACGTAGTCTATAGCATAAGATGTACAGAGGGTACTTGCAGAAACATGACAACAACATACATAGGTGAGACAGCTCGTAGCATAGGTGAAAGGATAGACCAACACTGGAGGGAACTAAAAGGACGAAAAAACGGGTCAGTACTATACGAACATGCTAGACAACAACATGACGGTAACATAGACAACATAGAAATTAGAATAATATCTAAACATAGGAATGACCCAGCAGATAGGCAAATCAGAGAGGCCAGTGAAATAGAAATTAGAAGACCAAAGCTAAACAGAAAGAATGAGTGGAACAACAACAACACCCAAACAAACAACACTGACCTAAGAGAAGTATAAATAAGTAAATAAAATTAAATAAAATAAGATAAATAAATACATACACAAGCACATAAACACACACTAGTCACCCAGCAGACACAACACTATACACACTAGTCACACATCACACATAACACTATACACACACGCAAACGCATGCGCAAAGAAGACAAAATAAAATAAGATAAACAAACAAGCAAATAAATAAATAAATATATAGACAGACTGAACAAAAAAAATGGCGTAGACATACAACACAACAGGAGGAACAATGAATATAACACCACTGACGATGTTGCAGATGTGCAACGAAAGATTTATGTAAATTATGTAAACTATATATATGTGTTTGTGTCTATATTGTATCTGTATTATTTTTGACCGCCGGTCAGTCAATGGCAACATTGAGGACCGAGTAAGTTAGATCGCAGATTTATATATATAAAAGACAGCGAGAAGCGAAAACCAACCAAACAGTGAGTGTGTTCTGTTATTAATTCTGGCAATATTACGCAAATATGACCCTCCCCAAATATAACAATATATATATATACATATATATATATACACATATATATAATTTCGAAAAAAATATTGAAAAGAAGATTTTCTTACAGATCGGAGAAGTCCATGGCTGTTTCTTGTCGGTTTGGCAGATGTTTCGTAGAATTGATGTGATTTATGGTATATCACCTCCCACGTAAATCTCTTACTTGTCGATCGTGGAATAATTATGTCCTAGATAGATAGCGTGTGTGTGTCTGTCTGTATGTATGTATGTATTGAGGCAGAAAGAAAGAGAGAGAGGCGATAGAAAAGGGAGGGTTTACGTAACAGTGTAGGATATAGAGAAGGCAATTTTAATAATTGTTTCTACTTTTGGCACAAGGCCAGCAATTATCCCAGTGTATTACTGGTACTTTATTTTATCGACCCCGTAAGGATGAAAGGCAATGTTTACCTCGGCGGGATTTGAACTCAAACCGTAAAGGGACGTAACTATGCTAGAAAGCATGGCGTTCAACCCTCTGCCAATCCACCGCCCTTTTATATAATAATATTAATAATAATAATGTCCGATTACAATTGTTTCGCTACTCCATATAATATTTCTGGATCAAATGATTATATATCATTATTGATCTGGTTCAGTTGAAAATAATTAACATAGGTAAAGATAGAGCAGCTCCGATGAGCTGCTCTATCTTTACCTATGTTAATTATTTTCAAAAGGAATATAAATTAAAATAAGGAAAGAATGTTCCATATATTGGTATTTCATTATGGTGACCTGGTACCCAGTTGTCTGCCATAGTCGAGCAGTATTCTTCTGTCGAGGCTGCATTGTGTGAGATCTGCCTATGGGTAACAAGATGGCCGCCAATGGACATATTTACCTTACTAATTAGAGGGTGGTTTCAGGGGAAGTAACTCCTCGAGAGATTAGAAATTGTGGGTAGTTTATAGTTAAGTGCTAATTTTTTTATTTTGAGACAATGTAAGGGTGGTAACTTATAATTATTTAAGTTAGTTATAGCTATTTAAATTATTAGCTACAAGTAAAAATGGGGCTAGATGACTATGTTGGCGAAGGAATTAGCCCTTCGGTGTGGACAGCTAATAGTTACCTCCGTTCTATCATTAATCAGTAGAGGTTGTGATAGAGTTATGTAATATGCTTCGGTAAGACAGAGGTCACAAGATTTTCTTCGTCCATTGAACGGTTGGGCCCTGAGTGTTAGTGAGTGTTCAATGTTGGTTAATTTAAGGTTTTTAATGAGCCTAGCTAGAGATGTCGAACATCTGTTGTTAGGGTTTCAGAAGGAAAAAGAGTGCGCGTTATAGCGTACCTTAAAAGGGTTAGAGGTAGACCCAATATAGGAGCTGGTATGCGAAGCAGTTTTAACTGTGCACCTATAGACTATGTTGGGTGTCAGGCAATGTCCATTTAGTGGGCATGCATTAGGGTAACGGCAGTTGCAGTTACTTCTGCGGTTAGTGAGAGTAGGGTTGTTTAACCTAAGCGGTTGGTCAGTGCTAGAAGGATTAGATGGGGGAGGTGTGCTACTAGAGTAAGTATTGGTGTAGTGGCATGGTGTATCCGATGGGGGGGTGGTACCGCGGTGTGGGAGTTATACTGTCTTAGTTTATGATGGTTACTGAATGTGATGTGGCAAGCTAAGTTAGGTGTTGTGGAGAATGAGATTTTAATGTTATTTTTATTAAAGAGTTTGTAATATCTATGGTGGGGGGGGATGTTTAGATAGGATAGAGAAGAAGCATTTAGGGATATTAGTGGCTAGATTAGATGAGAATGGGGGGTTAAGCCAGGTGATATTTCTAGGCATATTCCTTCTAGGGGTTCTAGTGGAGTTGGAACATTACATTTATGTAACATTCTTTCCTTATTTTAATGTATATTCCTTTTGAAGTTCCGATGAGCTGCTCTATCTTTACCTATGTTAATTATTTTCAACTGAACCAGATCAATAATGATATATAATCATTTGATCCAGAAATATTATATGGAGTAGAGAAACAATTGTAAACGGACATTATTATTATTAATATTATTATTATTATTATATATATATATATATATATTTATTCGTTCACAGAATACATAAAAAATTTTTTTTTAATATTTCATGTTTATTAAGATTGTTATACTAATCGAAACTCATTATAATAAATGTAACAATTATAAAATTATTCCTTCCGTCGGATTAAAGAAAAAATAATCATTAAGTATTCATCGTCGTCGTCGTCATCATCGTCATCGTCATCTATATATATAATAGAAAAAATGAGGAAGTTTCATTTACATATGAAAATATATATAAATAGGGATAGAGAGAGGTATGTAGATAGATAGAGAAACACATTATATATATATATGTATATATATATATATATATACTAAGACAAAATACAGGTCTGTACCAGCAAGACATGGTCTCCTGACCCAAGTTATCTCATAACGCAACAAGCCATCTAACATCCAACACATGCATGTGTGGAAAATGGACCTTAAATGATGATGATTGTAATGATGACACACACAGACACACAATTTAACATCTGTCTTATGAAAACATGTTAAAGGGTTAGTATGCAATCACTTTGATGTCTTTGAAATGCACAAAACAGGATTATATAATTTTGTTATTAAAATAATATATGTTATTTCTCTGAGGAACTGGAATCATATGATTCCAGTTCCTCTAAGAGAAATAACAACCCAACCAGGAACTGGGCATATCGGAGTATTGACAGAGTTAAACACCTCAACAACATGTGTACCCGTCTCTACCACACCAATTCGGTCTGCCTGAAGAGGTCACAGCCAAAGATGGCTGTCACCAAAATATATATAGCAGTACACCGTTAATAAACGAAGCCAAATTTTAAATATTTGACTAATTTATTTTGTTTATATATATATATATATATATATTACAAAGAAGAGAGACGGTTTTATGTATACATGCTCTGTTTATTATATAATCCTGATTTGTGCATTTCAAAGACATCAAAGTCATTGCATAATAACCCTTTAACATATATATATATATATATAGATATATATATATAGATATATATATATATATATATAATGAACCAGTTGTCCAAGGGAGTTAATTTATTTCAGGTAAGATATCATAGTTAGTTTGGACCAAGCCGTTACTATCAAACATGTGATCAAAATCATATTCATAGTTGGGAGAAAAGTCTTCTAAATTCAGATCCGCAATGCTGAAAAGTATGGAAGGAAAACACAGAAAAAAGACAAATCAATGTTTATGAAGGAACAAGAAAATAAGAGAGGCAAGTTAAAACAATTATATTTCAAAGACTCAATGTATAGTCATGACACAAGTATTATAACGGGGAATTGGTAGACATTTTAACTCTTAACGCCTGTTTTACATGAAACCACATTAGTAAGACACTCTTGAAAAGTTCAAAACAAGACTATGACTGCATCATATTAAGTATTCAAGTCTTTAGTTTACAGCAAATTTTCACAACAGTGTGTCCAATTGTAAAGGCACTATAAACGTTAGAATAAACAAACCAGTCTTTAGATATTTTCTATTGAAGAATTGCAAGATGTTAAGAGTTCAATGTCAGCTTAATTCATTACCATATTTCTCACAAAAGACACTGTATGTCATTAACCCTTTCATTGCCATATTTCTAATGAAAGACAAAGTCTATGTCATTAACCCTTTCATTACCATATTTCTAATGAAAGACACTGTCTATGTCATTAACCCTTTCATTACCATATTTCTAATGAAAGACAGTCTATGTCATTAACCCTTTCATTACCATATTTCTAATGAAAGACACTGTCTATGTCATTAACCCTTTCATTACCATATTTCTAATGAAAGACAGTCTATGTCATTAAACCTTTCATTACCATATTTCTAATGAAAGACACTGTCTATATCATTAACCCTTTCATTACCATATTTCTAATGAAAGACACTGTCTATGCAATTAACCCTTTCATTAACATATTTCTCACAAAAGACACTGTCTATGTCATTAACCCTTTCATTACCATATTTCTAATGAAAGACATTGTCTATGTCAATAACACATTCATTACCATATTTCTAATGAAAGACACTGCCTATGTCATTAACACTTTCATTACCATATTTCTAATGTAAGACACTGTCTGTCATTAACCCTGTCATTACTATATTTCTAATGAAAGACACTGCCTATGTCATTAACCCTTTATTATCATATTTCTAATGAAAGACACTGTCTATGTCATTAACCTTTTATTATCATATTTCTAATGAAAGACACTGTCTATGTCATTAACCCTTTATTATCATATTTCTAATGAAAGACACTGTCTATGTCATTAACTCTTTAATTACCATATTTCTAATGAAAGACACTGTCTATGTCATTAACCCTGTCATTACCATATTTCTAATAAAAGTCACTGTCTATTTCATTAACCCTTTCATTACCATATTTCTAATGAAAGACACTGCCTATGTCATTAACCATTTCATTACCATATTTCTAAAGAAAGTCACTGTCATGTGATTAACCCTGTCATTACCATATTTCTAATGAAAGTCACTGTCTATGTCATTAACCCTTTCATTACCATATTACTAATGAAAGTCACTGTCTATGTCATTAACCCTTTCATTACCATATTTCTAATGAAAGATACTGTCTATGTCATTAACCCTTTCATTACCATATTTCTAATGAAAGTCACTGTCTATGTCATTAACCCTTTCATTACCATATTTCTAATGAAAGACACTGTCTATGCAATTAACCCTTTCATTAACATATTTCTCACAAAAGCCACTGTTTATGTCATTGACCATTTCATTACCATATTTCTAATGAAAGACATTGTCTATGTCAATAACACATTCATTACCATATTTCTAATGAAAGACACTGCCTATGTCATTAACACTTTCATTACCATATTTCTAATGTAAGACACTGTCTGTCATTAACCCTCTCATTACTATATTTCTAAAGAAAGACACTGCCTATGTCATTAACCCTTTCATTACCATATTTCTAATGAAAGACACTGTCTATGTCATTAACCCTTTATTATCATATTTCTAATGAAAGACACTGTCTATGTTATTAACCCTTTATTATCATATTTCTAATGAAAGACACTGTCTATGTCATTAACCCTTTCATTAACATATTTCTCACAAATGACACTGCCTATGTCCATATTACCATATTTCTAATGAAAGACACTGCCTATGTCATTAACCCTTTCATTACCATATTTCTAATGAAAGACACTGCCTATGTCATTAACCCTTTATTATCATATTTCTAATGAAAGACACTGTCTATGTCATTAACCCTTTATTATCATATTTCTAATGAAAGACACTGTCTATGTCATTAACCCTTTCATTAACATATTTCTCACAAAAGACACAGCCTATGTCCATATTACCATATTTCTAATGAAAGACGCTGTCTATTTCATTAACCCTTTCATTACCATATTTCTAATGAAAGACACTGCCAATGTCATTAACTTTTTCATTACCATATTTCTGACACTGTCTATTTCATTAACCCTTTCATTACCATATTTCTAATGAAAGACACTGTCTATGTCATTATCCCTTTCATTACCATATTTCTAATGAAAGACACTGTCTATTTCATTAACCCTTTCATTACCATATTTCTAATGAAAGACACTGTCTATTTCATTAACCCTTTCATTACCATATTTCTAATGAAAGACACTGTCTATTTCATTAACCCTTTCATTACCATATTTCTAATGAAAGACACTGTCTATTTCATTAACCCTTTCATTACCATATTTCTAATGAAAGACACTGTCTATTTCATTAACCCTTTCATTACCATATTTCTAATGAAAGACACTGTCTATGTCATTAACCCTAATGAAAGTCACTGTCTATCTCATTAACCCTTTCATTACCATATTTCTAATGAAAGACACTGTCTATGCAATTAACCCTTTCATTAACATATTTCTCACAAAAGACACTGTCTATGTCATTAACCCTTTCATGACGATATTTCTAATGAAAGACATTGTCTATGTCAATAACACATTCATTACCATATTTCTAATGAAAGACACATCCTATGTCATTAACACTTTCATTACCATATTTCTAATGTAAGACACTGTCTGTCATTAACCCTGTCATTACTATATTTCTAATGAAAGACACTGCCTATGTCATTAACCCTTTCATTACCATATTTCTAATGGAAGACACTGTCTATGTCATTAACCCTTTATTATCATATTTCTAATGAAAGACACTGTCTATGTCATTAACCCTTTATTATCATATTTCTAATGAAAGACACTGTCTATGTCATTAACCCTTTATTATCATATTTCTAATGAAAGACACTGTCTATGTCATTAACTCTTTAATTACCATATTTCTAATGAAAGACACTGTCTATGTCATTAACCCTGTCATTACCATATTTCTAATGAAAGACACTGCCAAAGTCATTAACTCTTTCATTACCATATTTCTGACACTGTCTATGTCATTAACCCTTTCATTACCATATTTCTAATAAAAGACACTCTTTATGTAATTAACCCTAACATTACCATATTTCTAATGAAAGACACTGTCTATGTCATTAACCCTGTCATTACCATATTTCTAATGAAAGACACTGCCGTTGTCATTAACCCTTTCATTACCATATTTCTAATAAAAGACACTGTCTATTTCCTTAACCCTTTCATTACCATATTTCTAATGAAAGACACTGTCTATTTCATTAACCCTTTCATTACCATATTTCTAATGAAAGACACTGTCTATGTCATTAACCCTTTCATTACCATATTTCTAATGAAAGTCACTGTCTATGTCATTAACCCTTTCATTACCATATTTCTAATGAAAGTCACTGTCTATGTCATTAACCCTTTCATTACCATATTTCTAATGAAAGTCACTGTCTATGTCATTAACCCTTTCATTACCATATTTCTAATGAAAGTCACTGTCTATTTCATTAACCCTTTCATTACCATATTTCTAATGAAAGACACTGCCTATGTCATTAACCATTTCATTACCATATTTCTAATGAAAGTCACTGTCATGTGATTAACCCTGTCATTACCATATTTCTAAAGAAAGACACTGCCTATGTCATTAACCCTTTCATTACCATATTTCTAATGAAAGACACTGTCTATGTCATTAACCCTTTATTATCATATTTCTAATGAAAGACACTGTCTATGTTATTAACCCTTTATTATCATATTTCTAATGAAAGACACTGTCTATGTCATTAACCCTTTATTATCATATTTCTAATGAAAGACACTGTCCATGTCATTAACACTTTCATTAATATATTTCTCACAAAAGACACAGCCTATGTCCATATTACCATATTTCTAATGAAAGACACTGTCTATGTCATTAACTCTTTCATTACCATATTTCTAATGCAAGACACTGTCTATTTCATTAACCCTTTCATTACCATATTTCTAATGAAAGACACTGTCTATGTCATTAACCCTTTATTATCATATTTCTAATGAAAGACACTGTCTATGTTATTAACCCTTTATTATCATATTTCTAATGAAAGACACTGTCTATGTCATTAACCCTTTATTATCATATTTCTAATGAAAGACACTGTCTATGTCATTAACACTTTCATTAATATATTTCTCACAAAAGACACAGCCTATGTCCATATTACCATATTTCTAATGAAAGACACTGTCTATGTCATTAACTCTTTCATTACCATATTTCTAATGAAAGACACTGTCTATTTCATTAACCCTTTCATTACCATATTTCTAATGAAAGACACTGCCAATGTCATTAACTTTTTCATTACCATATTTCTGACACTGTCTATTTCATTAACCCTTTCATTACCATATTTCTAATGAAAGACACTGTCTATGTCATTATCCCTTTCATTACCATATTTCTAATGAAAGACACTGTCTATTTCATTAACCCTTTCATTACCATATTTCTAATGAAAGACACTGTCTATTTCATTAACCCTTTCATTACCATATTTCTAATGAAAGACACTGTCTATGTCATTAACCCTAATGAAAGTCATTGTCTATCTCATTAACCCTTTCATTACCATATTTCTAATGAAAGACACTGTCTATGCAATTAACCCTTTCATTAACATATTTCTCACAAAAGACACTGTCTATGTCATTAACCCTTTCATTACGATATTTCTAATGAAAGACATTGTCTATGTCAATAACACATTCATTACCATATTTCTAATGAAAGACACTGCCTATGTCATTAACACTTTCATTACCATATTTCTAATGTAAGACACTGTCTGTCATTAACCCTGTCATTACTATATTTCTAATCAAAGACACTGCCTATGTCATTAACCCTTTCATTACCATATTTCTAATGAAAGACACTGCCTATGTCATTAACCCTTTATTATCATATTTCTAATGAAAGACACTGTCTATGTCATTAACCCTTTATTATCATATTTCTAATGAAAGACACTGTCTATGTCATTAACTCTTTCATTACCATATTTCTAATGAAAGACACTGTCTATGTCATTAACCCTGTCATTACCATATTTCTAATGAAAGACACTGCCAAAGTCATTAACTCTTTCATTACCATATTTCTGACACTGTCTATGTCATTAACCCTTTCATTACCATATTTCTAATAAAAGACACTGTTTATGTCATTAACCCTATCATTACCATATTTCTAATGAGAGACACTGTCTATGTCATTAACCCTGTCATTACCATATTTCTAATGAAAGACACTGCTGTTGTCATTAACCCTTTCATTACCATATTTCTAATGAAAGACAGTCTATGTCATTAAACCTTTCATTACCATATTTCTAATGAAAGACACTGTCTATATCATTAACCCTTTCATTACCATATTTCTAATGAAAGACACTGTCTATGCAATTAACCCTTTCATTAACATATTTCTCACAAAAGACACTGTCTATGTCATTAACCCTTTCATTACCATATTTCTAATGAAAGACATTGTCTATGTCAATAACACATTCATTACCATATTTCTAATGAAAGACACTGCCTATGTCATTAACACTTTCATTACCATATTTCTAATGTAAGACACTGTCTGTCATTAACCCTGTCATTACTATATTTCTAATGAAAGACACTGCCTATGTCATTAACCCTTTATTATCATATTTCTAATGAAAGACACTGTCTATGTCATTAACCTTTTATTATCATATTTCTAATGAAAGACACTGTCTATGTCATTAACCCTTTATTATCATATTTCTAATGAAAGACACTGTCTATGTCATTAACTCTTTAATTACCATATTTCTAATGAAAGACACTGTCTATGTCATTAACCCTGTCATTACCATATTTCTAATAAAAGTCACTGTCTATTTCATTAACCCTTTCATTACCATATTTCTAATGAAAGACACTGCCTATGTCATTAACCATTTCATTACCATATTTCTAAAGAAAGTCACTGTCATGTGATTAACCCTGTCATTACCATATTTCTAATGAAAGTCACTGTCTATGTCATTAACCCTTTCATTACCATATTACTAATGAAAGTCACTGTCTATGTCATTAACCCTTTCATTACCATATTTCTAATGAAAGATACTGTCTATGTCATTAACCCTTTCATTACCATATTTCTAATGAAAGTCACTGTCTATGTCATTAACCCTTTCATTACCATATTTCTAATGAAAGACACTGTCTATGCAATTAACCCTTTCATTAACATATTTCTCACAAAAGCCACTGTTTATGTCATTGACCATTTCATTACCATATTTCTAATGAAAGACATTGTCTATGTCAATAACACATTCATTACCATATTTCTAATGAAAGACACTGCCTATGTCATTAACACTTTCATTACCATATTTCTAATGTAAGACACTGTCTGTCATTAACCCTCTCATTACTATATTTCTAAAGAAAGACACTGCCTATGTCATTAACCCTTTCATTACCATATTTCTAATGAAAGACACTGTCTATGTCATTAACCCTTTATTATCATATTTCTAATGAAAGACACTGTCTATGTTATTAACCCTTTATTATCATATTTCTAATGAAAGACACTGTCTATGTCATTAACCCTTTCATTAACATATTTCTCACAAATGACACTGCCTATGTCCATATTACCATATTTCTAATGAAAGACACTGCCTATGTCATTAACCCTTTCATTACCATATTTCTAATGAAAGACACTGCCTATGTCATTAACCCTTTATTATCATATTTCTAATGAAAGACACTGTCTATGTCATTAACCCTTTATTATCATATTTCTAATGAAAGACACTGTCTATGTCATTAACCCTTTCATTAACATATTTCTCACAAAAGACACAGCCTATGTCCATATTACCATATTTCTAATGAAAGACGCTGTCTATTTCATTAACCCTTTCATTACCATATTTCTAATGAAAGACACTGCCAATGTCATTAACTTTTTCATTACCATATTTCTGACACTGTCTATTTCATTAACCCTTTCATTACCATATTTCTAATGAAAGACACTGTCTATGTCATTATCCCTTTCATTACCATATTTCTAATGAAAGACACTGTCTATTTCATTAACCCTTTCATTACCATATTTCTAATGAAAGACACTGTCTATTTCATTAACCCTTTCATTACCATATTTCTAATGAAAGACACTGTCTATTTCATTAACCCTTTCATTACCATATTTCTAATGAAAGACACTGTCTATTTCATTAACCCTTTCATTACCATATTTCTAATGAAAGACACTGTCTATTTCATTAACCCTTTCATTACCATATTTCTAATGAAAGACACTGTCTATGTCATTAACCCTAATGAAAGTCACTGTCTATCTCATTAACCCTTTCATTACCATATTTCTAATGAAAGACACTGTCTATGCAATTAACCCTTTCATTAACATATTTCTCACAAAAGACACTGTCTATGTCATTAACCCTTTCATGACGATATTTCTAATGAAAGACATTGTCTATGTCAATAACACATTCATTACCATATTTCTAATGAAAGACACATCCTATGTCATTAACACTTTCATTACCATATTTCTAATGTAAGACACTGTCTGTCATTAACCCTGTCATTACTATATTTCTAATGAAAGACACTGCCTATGTCATTAACCCTTTCATTACCATATTTCTAATGGAAGACACTGTCTATGTCATTAACCCTTTATTATCATATTTCTAATGAAAGACACTGTCTATGTCATTAACCCTTTATTATCATATTTCTAATGAAAGACACTGTCTATGTCATTAACCCTTTATTATCATATTTCTAATGAAAGACACTGTCTATGTCATTAACTCTTTAATTACCATATTTCTAATGAAAGACACTGTCTATGTCATTAACCCTGTCATTACCATATTTCTAATGAAAGACACTGCCAAAGTCATTAACTCTTTCATTACCATATTTCTGACACTGTCTATGTCATTAACCCTTTCATTACCATATTTCTAATAAAAGACACTCTTTATGTAATTAACCCTAACATTACCATATTTCTAATGAAAGACACTGTCTATGTCATTAACCCTGTCATTACCATATTTCTAATGAAAGACACTGCCGTTGTCATTAACCCTTTCATTACCATATTTCTAATAAAAGACACTGTCTATTTCCTTAACCCTTTCATTACCATATTTCTAATGAAAGACACTGTCTATTTCATTAACCCTTTCATTACCATATTTCTAATGAAAGACACTGTCTATGTCATTAACCCTTTCATTACCATATTTCTAATGAAAGTCACTGTCTATGTCATTAACCCTTTCATTACCATATTTCTAATGAAAGTCACTGTCTATGTCATTAACCCTTTCATTACCATATTTCTAATGAAAGTCACTGTCTATGTCATTAACCCTTTCATTACCATATTTCTAATGAAAGTCACTGTCTATTTCATTAACCCTTTCATTACCATATTTCTAATGAAAGACACTGCCTATGTCATTAACCATTTCATTACCATATTTCTAATGAAAGTCACTGTCATGTGATTAACCCTGTCATTACCATATTTCTAAAGAAAGACACTGCCTATGTCATTAACCCTTTCATTACCATATTTCTAATGAAAGACACTGTCTATGTCATTAACCCTTTATTATCATATTTCTAATGAAAGACACTGTCTATGTTATTAACCCTTTATTATCATATTTCTAATGAAAGACACTGTCTATGTCATTAACCCTTTATTATCATATTTCTAATGAAAGACACTGTCCATGTCATTAACACTTTCATTAATATATTTCTCACAAAAGACACAGCCTATGTCCATATTACCATATTTCTAATGAAAGACACTGTCTATGTCATTAACTCTTTCATTACCATATTTCTAATGCAAGACACTGTCTATTTCATTAACCCTTTCATTACCATATTTCTAATGAAAGACACTGTCTATGTCATTAACCCTTTATTATCATATTTCTAATGAAAGACACTGTCTATGTTATTAACCCTTTATTATCATATTTCTAATGAAAGACACTGTCTATGTCATTAACCCTTTATTATCATATTTCTAATGAAAGACACTGTCTATGTCATTAACACTTTCATTAATATATTTCTCACAAAAGACACAGCCTATGTCCATATTACCATATTTCTAATGAAAGACACTGTCTATGTCATTAACTCTTTCATTACCATATTTCTAATGAAAGACACTGTCTATTTCATTAACCCTTTCATTACCATATTTCTAATGAAAGACACTGCCAATGTCATTAACTTTTTCATTACCATATTTCTGACACTGTCTATTTCATTAACCCTTTCATTACCATATTTCTAATGAAAGACACTGTCTATGTCATTATCCCTTTCATTACCATATTTCTAATGAAAGACACTGTCTATTTCATTAACCCTTTCATTACCATATTTCTAATGAAAGACACTGTCTATTTCATTAACCCTTTCATTACCATATTTCTAATGAAAGACACTGTCTATGTCATTAACCCTAATGAAAGTCATTGTCTATCTCATTAACCCTTTCATTACCATATTTCTAATGAAAGACACTGTCTATGCAATTAACCCTTTCATTAACATATTTCTCACAAAAGACACTGTCTATGTCATTAACCCTTTCATTACGATATTTCTAATGAAAGACATTGTCTATGTCAATAACACATTCATTACCATATTTCTAATGAAAGACACTGCCTATGTCATTAACACTTTCATTACCATATTTCTAATGTAAGACACTGTCTGTCATTAACCCTGTCATTACTATATTTCTAATCAAAGACACTGCCTATGTCATTAACCCTTTCATTACCATATTTCTAATGAAAGACACTGCCTATGTCATTAACCCTTTATTATCATATTTCTAATGAAAGACACTGTCTATGTCATTAACCCTTTATTATCATATTTCTAATGAAAGACACTGTCTATGTCATTAACTCTTTCATTACCATATTTCTAATGAAAGACACTGTCTATGTCATTAACCCTGTCATTACCATATTTCTAATGAAAGACACTGCCAAAGTCATTAACTCTTTCATTACCATATTTCTGACACTGTCTATGTCATTAACCCTTTCATTACCATATTTCTAATAAAAGACACTGTTTATGTCATTAACCCTATCATTACCATATTTCTAATGAGAGACACTGTCTATGTCATTAACCCTGTCATTACCATATTTCTAATGAAAGACACTGCTGTTGTCATTAACCCTTTCATTACCATATTTCTAATGAAAGACACTGTCTATGTCTTTAACCCTTTCATTACCATATTTCTAATGAAAGACACTGTCTATTTCTTTTACCCTTTCATTACCATATTTCTAATGAAAGACACTGTCTATGTCATTAACCCTTTCATTACCTTATTTCTAATGAAAGTCACTGTCTATGTCATTAACCCTTTCATTACCATATTTCTAATGAAAGTCACTGTCTATGTCATTAACCCTTTCATTACCATATTTCTAATGAAAGTCACTGTCTATGTCATAAACCCTTTCATTTCCATATTTCTAATGAAAGACACTGCCTATGTCATTAACCCTTTCATTACCATATTTCTAATGAAAGTCACTGTCTATGACATTAACCCTTTCATTACCATATTTCTAATGAAAGACAATGTCTATGTGATTAACGCTGTCATTACCATATTTCTAATAAAAGTCACTGTCTATGTCATTAACCCTTTCATTACCATATTTCTAATGAAAGATACTGTCTATGTCATTAACCCTTTCATTACCATATTTCTAATGAAAGTCACTGCCTATGTCATTAACCCTTTCATTACCATATTTCTAATGAAAGACAATGTCTATGTCATTAACCCTTTCATTACCATATTTCTAATAAAAGTAACTCTCTATATCATTAACCCTTTCATTACCATATTTCTAATGAAAGACACTGTCTATGTCATTAACCCTTTCATTACCATATTTCTAATGAAAGTCACTGTCTATGTCATTAACCCTTTCATTACCATATTTCTAATGAAAGACACTGTCTATGTCATTAACCCTTTCATTACCATATTTCTAATGAAAGTCACTGTCTATGTCATTAAGCTTTCATTACCATATTTCTGATGAAAGACACTGCCTATGTCATTAACCCTTTCATTACCATATTTCTAATGAAAGTCACTGTCTATGTAATTAACGCTGTCATTACCATATTTCTAATGAAAGTCACTGTCTATGTCATTAACCCTTTCATTACCATATTTCTAATGAAAGATACTGTCTATGTCATTAACCCTTTCATTACCATATTTCTAATGAAAGTCACTGCCTATGTCATTAACCCTTTCATTACCATATTTCTAATGAAAGACAATGTCTATGTCATTAACCCTTTCATTACCATATTTCTAATGAAAGACACTGTCTATATCATTAACCCTTTCATTTCCATATTTCTAATGAAAGACACTGTCTATGCAATTAACGCTTTCATTAACATATTTCTCACAAAAGCCACTGTTTATGTCATTGACCATTTCATTACCATATTTCTAATGAAAGACATTGTCTATGTCAATAACACATTCATTACCATATTTCTAATGAAAGACACTGCCTATTTCATTAACCCATTCATTGCCATATTTCTAATGAAAGACACTGTCTATGTCATTAACCCTTTATTATAATATTTCTAATGAAAGACACTGTCTATGTCATTAACCCTTTATTATCATATTTCTAATGAAAGACACTGTCTATGTCATTAACCCTTTCATTAACATATTTCTCACAAAAGACACTGCCTATGTCCATATTACCATATTTCTAATGAAAGACACTGTCTATGTCATTAACTCTTTCATTACCATATTTCTAATGAAAGACGCTGTCTATTTCATTAACCCTTTCATTACCATATTTCTAATGAAAGACACTGCCAATGTCATTAACTTTTTCATTTCCATATTTCTGACACTGTCTATGTCATTAACCCTTTCATTATTATATTTCTAATAAAAGACACTGTCTATGTCATTAACCCTGTCATTACCATGTTTCTAATGAAAGACACTGCCGATGTCATTAACCCTTTCATTACGATATTTCTGACACTGTCTATTTCATTAACCCTTTCATTACCATATTTCTAATGAAAGACACTGTCTATGTCATTAACCCTTTCATTACCATATTTCTAATGAAAGACACTGTCTATTTCATTAACCCTTTCATTACCATATTTCAAATAAAGACACTGTCTATGTCATTAACCCTTTCATTACCATATTTCTAATGAAAGTCACTGTCTACGTCATTAACCCTTTCATTACCATATTTCTAATGAAAGTCACTGTCTATTTCATTAATCCTTTCATTACCATATTTCTAATGAAAGACACTGTCTATGTCATTAACCATTTCATTACCATATTTCTAATGAAAGTCACTGTCTATGTCATTAAACCTTTCATTACCATATTTCTAATGAAAGTCACTGTCTATTTCATTAACCCTTTCATTACCATATTTCTAATGAAAGACACTGTCTATGTCATTAACCCTTTCATTACAATATTTATAATGAAAGTCACTGTCTATGTCATTAACCCTTTCATTACCATATTTCTAATGAAAGTCACTGTCTATGTCATTAATCCTTTCATTACCATATTTCTAATGAAAGTCACTGTCTATGTCATTAACCCTTTCATTACCATATTTCTAATGAAAGACACTCTCTATGTCATTAACCCTTTCATTACCATATTTCTAATGAAAGTCACTGTCTATGTCATTAACCCTTTCATTACCATATTTCTAATGAAAGACACTGTCTATGTCATTAACCCTTTCATTACCATATTTCTAATGAAAGTCACTGTCTATGTCATTAAGCTTTCATTACCATATTTCTGATGAAAGACACTGCCTATGTCATTAACCCTTTCATTACCATATTTCTAATGAAAGTCACTGTCTATGTGATTAACCCTGTCATTACCATATTTCTAATGAAAGTCACTGTCTATGTCATTAACCCTTTCATTACCATATTTCTAATGAAAGTCACTGTCTATGTCATTAACCCTTTCATTACCATATTTCTAATGAAAGATACTGTCTATGTCATTAACCCTTTCATTACCATATTTCTAATGAAAGTCACTGTCTATGTCATTAACCCTTTCATTACCATATTTCTAATGAAAGACAATGTCTATGTCATTAACCCTTTCATTACCATATTTTTAATAAAAGTAACTGTCTATATCATTAACCATTTCATTACCATATTTCTAATGAAAGACACTGTCTATATCATTAACCCTTTCATTTCCATATTTCTAATGAAAGACACTGTCTATGCAATTAACGCTTTCATTAACATATTTCTCACAAAAGCCACTGTTTATGTCATTGACCATTTCATTACCATATTTCTAATGAAAGACATTGTCTATGTCAATAACACATTCATTACCATATTTCTAATGAAAGACACTGCCTATGTCATTAACCCTTTCATTACCATATTTCTAATGAAAGACACTGCCTATGTCATTAACCCTTTCATTACCATATTTCTAATGAAAGACACTGCCTATGTCATTAACACTTTCATTACCATATTTCTAATGTAAGACACTGTCTGTCATTAACCCTGTCATTACTATATTTCTAATGAAAGACTACTGCCTATGTCATTAACCCTTTCATTACCATATTTCTAATGAAAGACACTGTCTATGTCATTAACCCTTTATTATCATATTTCTAATGAAAGACACTGTCTATGTTATTAACCCTTTATTATCATATTTCTAATGAAAGACACTGTCTATGTCATTAACCCTTTCATTAACATATTTCTCACAAAAGACACTGCCTATGTCCATATTACCATATTTCTAATGAAAGACACTGCCTATGTCATTAACCCTTTCATTACCATATTTCTAATGAAAGACACTGTCTATGTCATTAACCCTTTATTATCATATTTGTAATGAAAGACACTGTCTATGTCATTAACCCTTTATTATCATATTTCTAATGAAAGACACTGTCTATGTCATTAACCCTTTCATTAACATATTTCTCACAAAAGACACTGCCTATGTCCATATTACCATATTTCTAATGAAAGACACTGTCTATGGCATTAACTATTTCATTACCATATTTCTAATGAAAGACGCTGTCTATTTCATTAACCCTTTCATTACCATATTTCTAATGAAAGACACTGCCAATGTCATTAACTTTTTCATTACCATATTTCTGACACTGTCTATGTCATTAACCCTTTCATTATTATATTTCTAATAAAAGACACTGTCTATGTCATTAACCCTGTCATTACCATGTTTCTAATGAAAGACACTGCCGATGTCATTAACACTTTCATTACCATATTTCTGACACTGTCTATTTCATTAACCCTTTCATTACCATATTTCTAATGAAAGACACTGTCTATGTCATTAACCCTTTCATTACCATATTTCGAATGAAAGACACTGTCTATTTCATTAACCCTTTCATTACCATATTTCAAATGAAAGACACTGTCTATTTCATTAACCCTTTCATTACCATATTTCTAATGAAAGACACTGTCTATTTCATTAACCCTTTCATTACCAGATTTCTAATGAAAGACACTGTCTATTTCATTAACCCTTTCATTACCATATTTCTAATGAAAGACACTGTCTATTTCATTAACCCTTTCATTACCATATTTCTAATGAAAGACACTGTCTATGTCATTAACCATTTCATTACCATATTTCTAATGAAAGTCACTGTCTATCTCATTAAACCTTTCATTACCATATTTCTAATGAAAGACACTGTCTATGTCATTAACCCTTTCATTACCATATTTCTAATGAAAGACACTGTCTATGTCATTAACCCTTTCATTACCATATTTCTAATGAAAGACACTGTCTATATCATTAACCCTTTCATTACCATATTTCTAATGAAAGACACTGTCTATGCAATTAACCCTTTCATTACCATATTTCTCACAAAAGCCACTGTTTATGTTATTGACCATTTCATTACCATATTTCTAATGAAAGACATTGTCTATGTCAATAACACATTCATTACCATATTTCTAATGAAAGACACTGCCTATGTCATTAACACTTTCATTACCATATTTCTAATGTAAGACACTGTCTGTCATTAACCCTATCATTACTATATTTCTGATGAAAGACACTGCCTATGTGATTAACCCTTTCATTACCATATTTCTAATGAAAGACACTGTCTATGTCATTAACCCTTTATTATCATATTTCTAATGAAAGAAACTGTCTATGTCATTAACCCTTTATTATCATATTTCTAATGAAAGACACTGTCTATGTCATTAACCCTTCCATTAACATATTTCTCACAAAAGACACTGCCTATGTCCATATTACCATATTTCTAATGAAAGACACTGTCTATGTCATTAACTCTTTCATTACTATATTTCTAATGAAAGACACTGTCTATTTCATTAACCCTTTCATTACCATATTTTGTAATGAAAGACACTGCCAATGTCATTAACTTTTTCATTACCATATTTCTGACACTGTCTATGTCATTAACCCTTTCATTATCATATGTCTAATAAAAGACACTGTTTATGTCATTAACCCTTTCATTACCATATTTCTAATGAAAGACACTGTCTATTTCATTAACCCTTTCATTACCATATTTCTAATGAAAGACACTGTCTATTTCATTAACCCTTTCATTACCATATTTCTAATGAAAGACATTGTCTATTTCATTAACCCTTTCATTACCATATTTGTAATGAAAGACACTGTCTATTTCATTAACCCTTTCATTACCATATTTCTAATGAAAGACACTGTTTATGTCATTAACTCTTCCATTACCATATTTCTAATGAAAGACACTGTCTATTTCATTAACCCTTTCATTACCATATTTCTAATGAAAGACACTGCCAATGTCATTAACTTTTTCATTACCATATTTCTGAAACTGTCTATGTCATTAACCCTTTCATTATCATATTTCTAATAAAAGACACTGTTTATGTCATTAACCCTATCATTACCATATTTCTAATGAAAGACAGTGGCTATGTCATTAACCCTCTCATTACCATGTTTCTAATGAAAGACACTGCCGATGTCATTAACACATTCATTACCATATTTCTGACACTTTCTATTTCATTAACCCTTTCATTACCATATTTCTAATGAAAGACACTGTCTATGTCATTAACCCTTTCATTACCATATTTCTAATGAAAGACACTGTCTATTTCATTAACCCTTTCATTACCATATTTCTAATGAAAGACACTGTCTATGTCATTAACCCTTTCATTACCATATTTCTAATGAAAGTCACTGTCTATGTCATTAACCCTTTCATTACCATATTTCTAATGAAAGATACTGTCTATGTCATTGACCATTTCATTACCATATTTCTAATGAAAGACATTGTCTATGTCAATAACACATTCATTACCATATTTCTAATGAAAGACACTGCCTATGTCATTAACACTTTCATTACCATATTTCTAATGTAAGACACTGTCTGTCATTAACCCTATCATTACTATATTTCTAATGAAAGACACTGCCTATGTCATTAACCCTTTCATTACCATATTTCTAATGAAAGACACTGCCTATGTCATTAACACTTTCATTACCATATTTCTAATGTAAGACACTGTCTGTCATTAACCCTGTCATTACTATATTTCTAATGAAAGACTACTGCCTATGTCATTAACCCTTTCATTACCATATTTCTAATGAAAGACACTGTCTATGTCATTAACCCTTTATTATCATATTTCTAATGAAAGACACTGTCTATGTTATTAACCCTTTATTATCATATTTCTAATGAAAGACACTGTCTATGTCATTAACCCTTTCATTAACATATTTCTCACAAAAGACACTGCCTATGTCCATATTACCATATTTCTAATGAAAGACACTGCCTATGTCATTAACCCTTTCATTACCATATTTCTAATGAAAGACACTGTCTATGTCATTAACCCTTTATTATCATATTTGTAATGAAAGACACTGTCTATGTCATTAACCCTTTATTATCATATTTCTAATGAAAGACACTGTCTATGTCATTAACCCTTTCATTAACATATTTCTCACAAAAGACACTGCCTATGTCCATATTACCATATTTCTAATGAAAGACACTGTCTATGGCATTAACTATTTCATTACCATATTTCTAATGAAAGACGCTGTCTATTTCATTAACCCTTTCATTACCATATTTCTAATGAAAGACACTGCCAATGTCATTAACTTTTTCATTACCATATTTCTGACACTGTCTATGTCATTAACCCTTTCATTATTATATTTCTAATAAAAGACACTGTCTATGTCATTAACCCTGTCATTACCATGTTTCTAATGAAAGACACTGCCGATGTCATTAACACTTTCATTACCATATTTCTGACACTGTCTATTTCATTAACCCTTTCATTACCATATTTCTAATGAAAGACACTGTCTATGTCATTAACCCTTTCATTACCATATTTCGAATGAAAGACACTGTCTATTTCATTAACCCTTTCATTACCATATTTCAAATGAAAGACACTGTCTATTTCATTAACCCTTTCATTACCATATTTCTAATGAAAGACACTGTCTATTTCATTAACCCTTTCATTACCATATTTCTAATGAAAGACACTGTCTATTTCATTAACCCTTTCATTACCATATTTCTAATGAAAGACACTGTCTATTTCATTAACCCTTTCATTACCATATTTCTAATGAAAGACACTGTCTATGTCATTAACCATTTCATTACCATATTTCTAATGAAAGTCACTGTCTATCTCATTAAACCTTTCATTACCATATTTCTAATGAAAGACACTGTCTATGTCATTAACCCTTTCATTACCATATTTCTAATGAAAGACACTGTCTATGTCATTAACCCTTTCATTACCATATTTCTAATGAAAGACACTGTCTATATCATTAACCCTTTCATTACCATATTTCTAATGAAAGACACTGTCTATGCAATTAACCCTTTCATTACCATATTTCTCACAAAAGCCACTGTTTATGTTATTGACCATTTCATTACCATATTTCTAATGAAAGACATTGTCTATGTCAATAACACATTCATTACCATATTTCTAATGAAAGACACTGCCTATGTCATTAACACTTTCATTACCATATTTCTAATGTAAGACACTGTCTGTCATTAACCCTATCATTACTATATTTCTGATGAAAGACACTGCCTATGTGATTAACCCTTTCATTACCATATTTCTAATGAAAGACACTGTCTATGTCATTAACCCTTTATTATCATATTTCTAATGAAAGAAACTGTCTATGTCATTAACCCTTTATTATCATATTTCTAATGAAAGACACTGTCTATGTCATTAAGCCTTCCATTAACATATTTCTCACAAAAGACACTGCCTATGTCCATATTACCATATTTCTAATGAAAGACACTGTCTATGTCATTAACTCTTTCATTACTATATTTCTAATGAAAGACACTGTCTATTTCATTAACCCTTTCATTACCATATTTTGTAATGAAAGACACTGCCAATGTCATTAACTTTTTCATTACCATATTTCTGACACTGTCTATGTCATTAACCCTTTCATTATCATATGTCTAATAAAAGACACTGTTTATGTCATTAACCCTTTCATTACCATATTTCTAATGAAAGACACTGTCTATTTCATTAACCCTTTCATTACCATATTTCTAATGAAAGACACTGTCTATTTCATTAACCCTTTCATTACCATATTTCTAATGAAAGACATTGTCTATTTCATTAACCCTTTCATTACCATATTTGTAATGAAATACACTGTCTATTTCATTAACCCTTTCATTACCATATTTCTAATGAAAGACACTGTTTATGTCATTAACTCTTCCATTACCATATTTCTAATGAAAGACACTGTCTATTTCATTAACCCTTTCATTACCATATTTCTAATGAAAGACACTGCCAATGTCATTAACTTTTTCATTACCATATTTCTGAAACTGTCTATGTCATTAACCCTTTCATTATCATATTTCTAATAAAAGACACTGTTTATGTCATTAACCCTATCATTACCATATTTCTAATGAAAGACAGTGGCTATGTCATTAACCCTCTCATTACCATGTTTCTAATGAAAGACACTGCCGATGTCATTAACACATTCATTACCATATTTCTGACACTTTCTATTTCATTAACCCTTTCATTACCATATTTCTAATGAAAGACACTGTCTATGTCATTAACCCTTTCATTACCATATTTCTAATGAAAGACACTGTCTATTTCATTAACCCTTTCATTACCATATTTCTAATGAAAGACACTGTCTATGTCATTAACCCTTTCATTACCATATTTCTAATGAAAGTCACTGTCTATGTCATTAACCCTTTCATTACCATATTTCTAATGAAAGATACTGTCTATGTCATTGACCATTTCATTACCATATTTCTAATGAAAGACATTGTCTATGTCAATAAGACATTCATTACCATATTTCTAATGAAAGACACTGCCTATGTCATTAACACTTTCATTACCATATTTCTAATGTAAGACACTGTCTGTCATTAACCCTATCATTACTATATTTCTGATGAAAGACACTGCCTATGTCATTAACCCTTTCATTACCATATTTCTAATGAAAGACACTGTCTATGTCATTAACCCTTTATTATCATATTTCTAATGAAAGACACTGTCTATGTCATTAACCCTTTCATTAACATATTTCTCACAAAAGACACTGCCTATGTCCATATTACCATATTTCTAATGAAAGACACTGTCTATTTCATTAACCCTTTCATTACCATATTTCTAATGAAAGACACTGCCAATGTCATTAACTTTTTCATTACCATATTTCTGACACTGTCTATGTCATTAACCCTTTCATTATCATATTTCTAATAAAAGACACTGTTTATGTCATTAACCCTATCATTACCATATTTCTAATGAAAGACACTGTCTATGTCATTAACCCTGTCATTACCATGTTTCTAATGAAAGACACTGCCGATGTCATTAACACATTCATTACCATATTTCTGACACTGTCTATTTCATTAACCCTATCATTACCATATTTCTAATGAAAGACACTGTCTATGTCATTAACCCTTTCATTACCATATTTCTAATGAAAGCCACTGTCTATTTCATTAACCCTTTCATTACCATATTTCTAATGAAAGACACTGTCTATTTCATTAACCCTTTCATTACCATATTTCTAATGAAAGACACTGTCTATTTCATTAACCCTTTCATTACCATATTTGTAATGAAAGACACTGTCTATTTCATTAACCCTTTCATTACCATATTTCTAATGAAAGACACTGTTTATGTCATTAACTCTTTCATTACCATATTTCTAATGAAAGACACTGTCTATTTCATTAACCCTTTCATTACCATATTTCTAATGAAAGACACTGCCAATGTCATTAACGTTTTCATTACCATATTTCTGACACTGTCTATGTCATTAACCCTTTCATTACCATATTTCTAATGAAAGACACTGTCTATTTCATTAACCCTTTCATTACCATATTTCTAATGAAAGACACTGTCTATTTCATTAACCCTTTCATTACCATATTTGTAATGAAAGACACTGTCTATTTCATTAACCCTGTCATTACTATATTTCTAATAAAAGACACTGTTTATGTCATTAACCCTATCATTACCATATTTCTAATGAAAGACACTGTCTATGTCATTAACCCTTTATTATCATATTTCTAATGAAAGACACTGTCTATGTCATTAACCCTTTCATTACCATATTTCTAATGTAAGACACTGTCTGTCATTAACCCTATCATTACTATATTTCTGATGAAAGACACTGCCTATGTCATTAACCCTTTCATTACCATATTTCTAATGAAAGACACTGTCTATGTCATTAACCCTTTATTATCATATTTCTAATGAAAGACACTGTCTATGTCATTAACCCTTTATTATCATATTTCTAATGAAAGACACTGTCTATGTCATTAACCCTTTCATTACCATATTTCTAATGAAAGACACTGTCTATGTCATTAACCCTTTCATTACCATATTTCTAATGAAAGACACTGTCTATGTCATTAACCCTTTATTATCATATTTCTAATGAAAGACACTGTCTATGTCATTAACCCTTTATTATCATATTTCTAATGAAAGACACTGTCTATGACATTAACCCTTTATTATCATATTTCTAATGAAAGACACTGTCTATGTCATTAACCCTTTCATTAACATATTTCTCACAAAAGACACTGCCTATGTCCATATTACCATATTTCTAATGAAAGACACTGTCTATGTCATTAACTCTTTCATTACTATATATCTAATGAAAGACACTGTCTATTTCATTAACCCTTTCATTACCATATTTCTAATGAAAGACACTGCCAATGTCATTAACTTTTTCATTACCATATTTCTGACACTGTCTATGTCATTAACCCTTTCATTATCATATGTCAAATAAAAGACACTGTTTATGTCATTAACCCTTTCATTACCATATTTCTAATGAAAGACACTGTCTATTTCATTAACCCTTTCATTACCATATTTCTAATGAAAGACACTGTCTATTTCATTAACCCTTTCATTAATATATTTCTAATGAAAGACACTGTCTATTTCATTAACCCTTTCATTACCATATTTGTAATGAAAGACACTGTCTATTTCATTAACCCTTTCATTACCATATTTCTAATGAAAGACACTATTTATGTCATTAACTCTTTCATTACCATATTTCTAATGAAAGACACTGTCTATTTCATTAACCCTTTCATTACCATATTTCTAATGAAAGACACTGCCAATGTCATTAACTTTTTCATTACCATATTTCTGACACTGTCTATGTCATTAACCCTTTCATTATCATATTTCTAATAAAAGACACTGTTTATGTCATTAACCCTATCATTACCATATTTCTAATGAAAGACACTGTCTATGTCATTAACCCTGTCATTACCATGTTTCTAATGAAAGACACTGCCGATGTCATTAACACATTCATTACCATATTTCTGACACTGTCTATTTCATTAACCCTTTCATTACCATATTTCTAATGAAAGACACTGTCTATGTCATTAACCCTTTCATTACCATATTTCTAATGAAAGTCACTGTCTATGTCATTAACTCTTTCATTACCATATTTCTAATGAAAGATACTGTCTATGTCATTGACCATTTCATTACCATATTTCTAATGAAAGACATTGTCTATGTCAATAACACATTCATTACCATATTTCTAATGAAAGACACTGCCTATGTCATTAACACTTTCATTACCATATTCCTAATGTAAGACACTGTCTGTCATTAACCCTATCATTACTATATTTCTGATGAAAGACACTGCCTATGTCATTAACCCTTTCATTACCATATTTCTAATGAAAGACACTGTCTATGTCATTAACCCTTTATTATCATATTTCTAATGAAAGACACTGTCTATGTCATTAACCCTTTATTATCATATTTCTAATGAAAGACACTGTCTATGTCATTAACCCTTTCATTAACATATTTCTCACAAAAGACACTGCCTATGTCCATATTACCATATTTCTAATGAAAGACACTGTCTATGTCATTAACTCTTTCATTACTATATTTCTAATGAAAGACACTGTCTATTTCATTAACCCTTTCATTACCATATTTCTAATGAAAGACACTGCCAATGTCATTAACTTTTTCATTACCATATTTCTGACACTGTCTATGTCATTAACCCTTTCATTATCATATGTCTAATAAAAGACACTGTTTATGTCATTAACCCTTTCATTACCATATTTCTAATGAAAGACACTGTCTATTTCATTAACCCTTTCATTACCATATTTCTAATGAAAGACACTGTCTATTTCATTAACCCTTTCATTACCATATTTGTAATGAAAGACACTGTCTATTTCATTAACCCTTTCATTACCATATTTCTAATGAAAGACACTATTTATGTCATTAACTCTTTCATTACCATATTTCTAATGAAAGACACTGTCTATTTCATTAACCCTTTCATTACCATATTTCTAATGAAAGACACTGCCAATGTCATTAACTTTTTCATTACCATATTTCTGACACTGTCTATGTCATTAACCCTTTCATTATCATATTTCTAATAAAAGACACTGTTTATGTCATTAACCCTATCATTACCATATTTCTAATGAAAGACACTGTCTATTTCATTAACCCTTTCATTACCATATTTCTAATGAAAGACACTGTCTATTTCATTAACCCTTTCATTACCATATTTCTAATGAAAGACACTGTCTATGTCATTAACCATTTCATTACCATATTTCTAATGAAAGTCACTGTCTATCTCATTAACCCTTTCATTACCATATTTCTAATGAAAGACACTGTCTATGTCATTAACCCTTTATTATCATATTTCTAATGAAAGACACTGTCTATGTCATTAACCCTTTATTATCATATTTCTAATGAAAGACACTGTCTATGTCATTAACCCTTCCATTAACATATTTCTCACAAAAGACACTGCCTATGTCCATATTACCATATTTCTAATGAAAGACACTGTCTATCTCATTAACTCTTTCATTACTATATTTCTAATGAAAGACACTGTCTATTTCATTAACCCTTTCATTACCATATTTTGTAATGAAAGACACTGCCAATGTCATTAACTTTTTCATTACCATATTTCTGACACTGTCTATGTCATTAACCCTTTCATTATCATATGTCTAATAAAAGACACTGTTTATGTCATTAACCCTTTCATTACCATATTTCTAATGAAAGACACTGTCTATTTCATTAACCCTTTCATTACCATATTTCTAATGAAAGACACTGTCTATTTCATTAACCCTTTCATTACCATATTTCTAATGAAAGACATTGTCTATTTCATTAACCCTTTCATTACCATATTTGTAATGAAAGACACTGTTTATGTCATTAACTCTTCCATTACCATATTTCTAATGAAAGACACTGTCTATTTCATTAACCCTTTCATTACCATATTTCTAATGAAAGACACTGCCAATGTCATTAACTTTTTCATTACCATATTTCTGAAACTGTCTATGTCATTAACCCTTTCATTATCATATTTCTAATAAAAGACACTGTTTATGTCATTAACCCTATCATTACCATATTTCTAATGAAAGACAGTGTCTATGTCATTAACTCTCTCATTACCATGTTTCTAATGAAAGACACTGCCGATGTCATTAACACATTCATTACCATATTTCTGACACTGTCTATTTCATTAACCCTTTCATTACCATATTTCTAATGAAAGACACTGTCTATGTCATTAACCCTTTCATTACCATATTTCTAATGAAAGACACTGTCTATTTCATTAACCCTTTCATTACCATATTTCTAATGAAAGACACTGTCTATGTCATTAACCCTTTCATTACCATATTTCTAATGAAAGTCACTGTCTATGTCATTAACCCTTTCATTACCATATTTCTAATGAAAGATACTGTCTATGTCATTGACCATTTCATTACCATATTTCTAATGAAAGACATTGTCTATGTCATTACCATATTTCTAATAAAAGACACTGCCTATGTCATTAACACTTTCATTACCATATTTCTAATGTAAGACACTGTCTGTCATTAACCCTATCATTACTATATTTCTGATGAAAGACACTGCCTATGTCATTAACCCTTTCATTACCATATTTCTAATGAAAGACACTGTCTATGTCATTAACCCTTTATTATCATATTTCTAATGAAAGACACTGTCTATGTCATTAACCCTTTATTATCATATTTCTAATGAAAGACACTGTCTATGTCATTAACCCTTTCATTAACATATTTCTCACAAAAGACACTGCCTATGTCCATATTACCATATTTCTAATGAAAGACACTGTCTATGTCATTAACTCTTTCATTACTATATTTCTAATGAAAGACACTGTCTATTTTATTAACCCTTTCATTACCATATTTCTAATGAAAGACACTGCCAATGTCATTAACTTTTTCATTACCATATTTCTGACACTGTCTATGTCATTAACCCTTTCATTATCATATGTCTAATAAAAGACACTGTTTATGTCATTAACCCTTTCATTACCATATTTCTAATGAAAGACACTGTCTATTTCATTAACCCTTTCATTACCATATTTCTAATGAAAGACACTGTCTATTTCATTAACCCTTTCATTACCATATTTGTAATGAAAGACACTGTCTATTTCATTAACCCTTTCATTACCATATTTCTAATGAAAGACACTATTTATGTCATTAACTCTTTCATTACCATATTTCTAATGAAAGACACTGTCTATTTCATTAACCCTTTCATTACCATATTTCTAATGAAAGACACTGCCAATGTCATTAACTTTTTCATTACCATATTTCTGACACTGTCTATGTCATTAACCCTTTCATTATCATATTTCTAATAAAAGACACTGTTTATGTCATTAACCCTATCATTACCATATTTCTAATGAAAGACACTGTCTATTTCATTAACCCTTTCATTACCATATTTCTAATGAAAGACACTGTCTATTTCATTAACCCTTTCATTACCATATTTCTAATGAAAGACACTGTCTATGTCATTAACCATTTCATTACCATATTTCTAATGAAAGACACTGTCTATGTCATTAACCCTTTCATTACCATATTTCTAATAAACGTCACTGTCTATATCATTAAGCCTTTCATTACCATATTTCTAATGAAAGACACTGTCTATATCATTAACCCTTTCATTACCATATTTCTAATGAAAGACACTGTCTATTTCATTAACCCTTTCATTACCATATTTCTAATGAAAGACACTGTCTATGTCATTAACCATTTCATTACCATATTTCTAATGAAAGACACTGTCTATGTCATTAACCCTTTCATTACCATATTTCTAATAAAAGACACTGTTTATGTCATTAACCCTATCATTACCATATTTCTAATGAAAGACACTGTCTATGTCATTAACCCTTTATTATCATATTTCTAATGAAAGACACTGTCTATGTCATTAACCCTTTCATTACCATATTTCTAATGAAAGACACTGTCTATGTCATTAACCATTTCATTACCATATTTCTAATGAAAGTCACTGTCTATCTCATTAACCCTTTCATTACCATATTTCTAATGAAAGACACTGTCTATGTCATTAACCCTTTATTATCATATTTCTAATGAAAGACACTGTCTATGTCATTAACCCTTTATTATCATATTTCTAATGAAAGACACTGTCTATGTCATTAACCCTTCCATTAACATATTTCTCACAAAAGACACTGCCTATGTCCATATTACCATATTTCTAATGAAAGACACTGTCTATCTCATTAACTCTTTCATTACTATATTTCTAATGAAAGACACTGTCTATTTCATTAACCCTTTCATTACCATATTTTGTAATGAAAGACACTGCCAATGTCATTAACTTTTTCATTACCATATTTCTGACACTGTCTATGTCATTAACCCTTTCATTATCATATGTCTAATAAAAGACACTGTTTATGTCATTAACCCTTTCATTACCATATTTCTAATGAAAGACACTGTCTATTTCATTAACCCTTTCATTACCATATTTCTAATGAAAGACACTGTCTATTTCATTAACCCTTTCATTACCATATTTCTAATGAAAGACATTGTCTATTTCATTAACCCTTTCATTACCATATTTCTAATAAAAGACACTGTTTATGTCATTAACCCTATCATTACCATATTTCTAATGAAAGACAGTGTCTATGTCATTAACTCTCTCATTACCATGTTTCTAATGAAAGACACTGCCGATGTCATTAACACATTCATTACCATATTTCTGACACTGTCTATTTCATTAACCCTTTCATTACCATATTTCTAATGAAAGACACTGTCTATGTCATTAACCCTTTCATTACCATATTTCTAATGAAAGACACTGTCTATTTCATTAACCCTTTCATTACCATATTTCTAATGAAAGACACTGTCTATGTCATTAACCCTTTCATTACCATATTTCTAATGAAAGTCACTGTCTATGTCATTAACCCTTTCATTACCATATTTCTAATGAAAGATACTGTCTATGTCATTGACCATTTCATTACCATATTTCTAATGAAAGACATTGTCTATGTCATTACCATATTTCTAATAAAAGACACTGCCTATGTCATTAACACTTTCATTACCATATTTCTAATGTAAGACACTGTCTGTCATTAACCCTATCATTACTATATTTCTGATGAAAGACACTGCCTATGTCATTAACCCTTTCATTACCATATTTCTAATGAAAGACACTGTCTATGTCATTAACCCTTTATTATCATATTTCTAATGAAAGACACTGTCTATGTCATTAACCCTTTATTATCATATTTCTAATGAAAGACACTGTCTATGTCATTAACCCTTTCATTAACATATTTCTCACAAAAGACACTGCCTATGTCCATATTACCATATTTCTAATGAAAGACACTGTCTATGTCATTAACTCTTTCATTACTATATTTCTAATGAAAGACACTGTCTATTTTATTAACCCTTTCATTACCATATTTCTAATGAAAGACACTGCCAATGTCATTAACTTTTTCATTACCATATTTCTGACACTGTCTATGTCATTAACCCTTTCATTATCATATGTCTAATAAAAGACACTGTTTATGTCATTAACCCTTTCATTACCATATTTCTAATGAAAGACACTGTCTATTTCATTAACCCTTTCATTACCATATTTCTAATGAAAGACACTGTCTATTTCATTAACCCTTTCATTACCATATTTGTAATGAAAGACACTGTCTATTTCATTAACCCTTTCATTACCATATTTCTAATGAAAGACACTATTTATGTCATTAACTCTTTCATTACCATATTTCTAATGAAAGACACTGTCTATTTCATTAACCCTTTCATTACCATATTTCTAATGAAAGACACTGCCAATGTCATTAACTTTTTCATTACCATATTTCTGACACTGTCTATGTCATTAACCCTTTCATTATCATATTTCTAATAAAAGACACTGTTTATGTCATTAACCCTATCATTACCATATTTCTAATGAAAGACACTGTCTATTTCATTAACCCTTTCATTACCATATTTCTAATGAAAGACACTGTCTATTTCATTAACCCTTTCATTACCATATTTCTAATGAAAGACACTGTCTATGTCATTAACCATTTCATTACCATATTTCTAATGAAAGACACTGTCTATGTCATTAACCCTTTCATTACCATATTTCTAATAAACGTCACTGTCTATATCATTAAGCCTTTCATTACCATATTTCTAATGAAAGACACTGTCTATGTCATTAACCCTTTCATTACCATATTTCTAATGAAAGTCACTGTCTATGTCATTAACCCTTTCATTACCATATTTCTAATGAAAGATACTGTCTATGTCATTGACCATTTCATTACCATATTTCTAATGAAAGACATTGTCTATGTCAATAACACATTCATTACCATATTTCTAATAAAAGACACTGCCTATGTCATTAACACTTTCATTACCATATTTCTAATGTAAGACACTGTCTGTCATTAACCCTATCATTACTATATTTCTGATGAAAGACACTGCCTATGTCATTAACCCTTTCATTACCATATTTCTAATGAAAGACACTGTCTATGTCATTAACCCTTTATTATCATATTTCTAATGAAAGACACTGTCTATGTCATTAACCCTTTATTATCATATTTCTAATGAAAGACACTGTCTATGTCATTAACCCTTTCATTAACATATTTCTCACAAAAGACACTGCCTATGTCCATATTACCATATTTCTAATGAAAGACACTGTCTATGTCATTAACTCTTTCATTACTATATTTCTAATGAAAGACACTGTCTATTTTATTAACCCTTTCATTACCATATTTCTAATGAAAGACACTGCCAATGTCATTAACTTTTTCATTACCATATTTCTGACACTGTCTATGTCATTAACCCTTTCATTATCATATGTCTAATAAAAGACACTGTTTATGTCATTAACCCTTTCATTACCATATTTCTAATGAAAGACACTGTCTATTTCATTAACCCTTTCATTACCATATTTCTAATGAAAGACACTGTCTATTTCATTAACCCTTTCATTACCATATTTCTAATGAAAGACACTGTCTATTTCATTAACCCTTTCATTACCATATTTCTAATGAAAGACACTATTTATGTCATTAACTCTTTCATTACCATATTTCTAATGAAAGACACTGTCTATTTCATTAACCCTTTCATTACCATATTTCTAATGAAAGACACTGCCAATGTCATTATCTTTTTCATTACCATATTTCTGACACTGTCTATGTCATTAACCCTTTCATTATCATATTTCTAATAAAAGACACTGTTTATGTCATTAACCCTATCATTACCATATTTCTAATGAAAGACACTGTCTATTTCATTAACCCTTTCATTACCATATTTCTAATGAAAGACACTGTCTATTTCATTAACCCTTTCATTACCATATTTCTAATGAAAGACACTGTCTATGTCATTAACCATTTCATTACCATATTTCTAATGAAAGACACTGTCTATGTCATTAACCCTTTCATTACCATATTTCTAATAAAAGTCACTGTCTATATCATTAAGCCTTTCATTACCATATTTCTAATGAAAGACACTGTCTATATCATTAACCCTTTCATTACCATATTTCTAATGAAAGACACTGTCTATTTCATTAACCCTTTCATTACCATATTTCTAATGAAAGACACTGTCTATGTCATTAACCATTTCATTACCATATTTCTAATGAAAGACACTGTCTATGTCATTAACCCTTTCATTACCATATTTCTAATAAAAGTCACTGTCTATATCATTAAGCCTTTCATTACCATATTTCTAATGAAAGACACTGTCTATGTCATTAACCATTTCATTACCATATTTCTAATGAAAGACACTGTCTATGTCATTAACCCTTTCATTACCATATTTCTAATGAAAGACATTGTCTATGTCAATAACACATTCATTACCATATTTCTAATGAAAGACACTGCCTATGTCATTAACCCTTCCATTACCATATTTCTAATGAAAGACACTGTCTATGTCATTTACCTTTATTATCATATTTCTAATGAAAGACACTGTCTATGTCATTAACCCTTTATTATCATATTTCTAATGAAAGACACTGTCTATGTGATTAACCCTTTCATTACCATATTTCTAATGAAAGACACTGCCAATGTCATTAACTTTTTCATTACCTTATTTCTGACACTGTCTATGTCATTAACCCTTTCATTATCATATTTCTAATAAAAGACACTGTTTATGTCATTAACCCTATCATTACCATATTTCTAATGAAAGACACTGTCTATGTCATTAACCCTTTATTATCATATTTCTAATGAAAGACACTGTCTATGTCATTAACCCTTTCATTACCATATTTCTAATGTAAGACACTGTCTGTCATTAACCCTATCATTACTATATTTCTGATGAAAGACACTGCCTATGTCATTAACCCTTTCATTACCATATTTCTAATGAAAGACACTGTCTATGTCATTAACCTATCATATTTCTAATGAAAGACACTGTCTATGTCATTAACCCTTTATTATCATATTTCTAATGAAAGACACTGTCTATGTCATTAACCCTTTCATTAACATATTTCTCACAAAAGACACTGCCTATGTCCATATTACCATATTTCTAATGAAAGACACTGTCTATGTCATTAACTCTTTCATTACTATATTTCTAATGAAAGACACTGTCTATTTCATTAACCCTTTCATTACCATATTTCTAATGAAAGACACTGCCAATGTCATTAACTTTTTATTTACCATATTTCTGACACTGTCTATGTCATTAACCCTTTCATTATCATATGTCTAATAAAAGACACTGTTTATGTCATTAACCCTTTCATTACCATATTTCTAATGAAAGACACTGTCTATTTCATTAACCCTTTCATTACCATATTTCTAATGAAAGACACTGTCTATTTCATTAACCCTTTCATTACTATATTTCTAATGAAAGACACTGTCTATTTCATTAACCCTTTCATTACCATATTTCTAATGAAAGACACTGTCTATTTCATTAACCCTTTCATTACCATATTTCTAATGAAAGACACTATTTATGTCATTAACTCTTTCATTACCATATTTCTAATGAAAGACACTGTCTATTTCATTAACCCTTTCATTACCATATTTCTAATGAAAGACACTGCCAATGTCATTAACTTTTTCATTACCATATTTCTGACACTGTCTATGTCATTAACCCTTTCATTATCATATTTCTAATAAAAGACACTGTTTATGTCATTAACCCTATCATTACCATATTTCTAATGAAAGACACTGTCTATGTCACTAACCCTGTCATTACCATGTTTCTAATGAAAGACACTGCCGATCTCATTAACACATTCATTACCATATTTCTGACACTGTCTATTTCATTAACCCTTTCATTACCATATTTCTAATGAAAGATACTGTCTATGTCATTGACCATTTCATTACCATATTTCTAATGAAAGACATTGTCTATGTCAATAACACATTCATTACCATATTTCTAATGAAAGACACTGCCTATGTCATTAACACTTTCATTACCATATTTCTAATGTAAGACACTGTCTGTCATTAACCCTATCATTACTATATTTCTGATGAAAGACACTGCCTATGTCATTAACCCTTTCATTACCATATTTCTAATGAAAGACACTGTCTATGTCATTAACCCTTTATTATCATATTTCTAATGAAAGACACTGTCTATGTCATTAACCCTTTATTATCATATTTCTAATGAAAGACACTGTCTATGTCATTAACCCTTTCATTAACATATTTCTCACAAAAGACACTGCCTATGTCCATATTACCATATTTCTAATGAAAGACACTGTCTATGTCATTAACTCTTTCATTACTATATTTCTAATGAAAGACACTGTCTATTTCATTAACCCTTCCATTACCATATTTCTAATGAAAGACACTGTCTATGTCATTTACCTTTATTATCATATTTCTAATGAAAGACACTGTCTATGTCATTAACCCTTTATTATCATATTTCTAATGAAAGACACTGTCTATGTGATTAACCCTTTCATTACCATATTTCTAATGAAAGACACTGCCAAGTCATTAACTTTTTCATTACCTTATTTCTGACACTGTCTATGTCATTAACCCTTTCATTATCATATTTCTAATAAAAGACACTGTTTATGTCATTAACCCTATCATTACCATATTTCTAATGAAAGACACTGTCTATGTCATTAACCCTTTCATTACCATATTTCTAATGTAAGACACTGTCTGTCATTAACCCTATCATTACTATATTTCTGATGAAAGACACTGCCTATGTCATTAACCCTTTCATTACCATATTTCTAATGAAAGACACTGTCTATGTCATTAACCTATCATATTTCTAATGAAAGACACTGTCTATGTCATTAACCCTTTATTATCATATTTCTAATGAAAGACACTGTCTATGTCATTAACCCTTTCATTAACATATTTCTCACAAAAGACACTGCCTATGTCCATATTACCATATTTCTAATGAAAGACACTGTCTATGTCATTAACTCTTTCATTACTATATTTCTAATGAAAGACACTGTCTATTTCATTAACCCTTTCATTACCATATTTCTAATGAAAGACACTGCCAATGTCATTAACTTTTTCATTACCATATTTCTGACACTGTCTATGTCATTAACCCTTTCATTATCATATGTCTAATAAAAGACACTGTTTATGTCATTAACCCTTTCATTACCATATTTCTAATGAAAGACACTGTCTATTTCATTAACCCTTTCATTACCATATTTCTAATGAAAGACACTGTCTATTTCATTAACCCTTTCATTACTATATTTCTAATGAAAGACACTGTCTATTTCATTAACCCTTTCATTACCATATTTCTAATGAAAGACACTGTCTATTTCATTAACCCTTTCATTACCATATTTCTAATGAAAGACACTATTTATGTCATTAACTCTTTCATTACCATATTTCTAATGAAAGACACTGTCTATTTCATTAACCCTTTCATTACCATATTTCTAATGAAAGACACTGCCAATGTCATTAACTTTTTCATTACCATATTTCTGACACTGTCTATGTCATTAACCCTTTCATTATCATATTTCTAATAAAAGACACTGTTTATGTCATTAACCCTATCATTACCATATTTCTAATGAAAGACACTGTCTATGTCACTAACCCTGTCATTACCATGTTTCTAATGAAAGACACTGCCGATCTCATTAACACATTCATTACCATATTTCTGACACTGTCTATTTCATTAACCCTTTCATTACCATATTTCTAATGAAAGATACTGTCTATGTCATTGACCATTTCATTACCATATTTCTAATGAAAGACATTGTCTATGTCAATAACACATTCATTACCATATTTCTAATGAAAGACACTGCCTATGTCATTAACACTTTCATTACCATATTTCTAATGTAAGACACTGTCTGTCATTAACCCTATCATTACTATATTTCTGATGAAAGACACTGCCTATGTCATTAACCCTTTCATTACCATATTTCTAATGAAAGACACTGTCTATGTCATTAACCCTTTATTATCATATTTCTAATGAAAGACACTGTCTATGTCATTAACCCTTTATTATCATATTTCTAATGAAAGACACTGTCTATGTCATTAACCCTTTCATTAACATATTTCTCACAAAAGACACTGCCTATGTCCATATTACCATATTTCTAATGAAAGACACTGTCTATGTCATTAACTCTTTCATTACTATATTTCTAATGAAAGACACTGTCTATTTCATTAACCCTTTCATTACCATATTTCTAATGAAAGACACTGCCAATGTCATTAACTTTTTCATTACCATATTTCTGACACTGTCTATGTCATTAACCCTTTCATTATCATATGTCTAATAAAAGACACTGTTTATGTCATTAACCCTTTCATTACCATATTTCTAATGAAAGACACTGTCTATGTCATTAACCCTTTCATTACCATATTTCTAATAAACGTCACTGTCTATATCATTAAGCCTTTCATTACCATATTTCTAATGAAAGACACTGTCTATGTCATTAACCCTTTCATTACCATATTTCTAATGAAAGTCACTGTCTATGTCATTAACCCTTTCATTACCATATTTCTAATGAAAGATACTGTCTATGTCATTGACCATTTCATTACCATATTTCTAATGAAAGACATTGTCTATGTCAATAACACATTCATTACCATATTTCTAATAAAAGACACTGCCTATGTCATTAACACTTTCATTACCATATTTCTAATGTAAGACACTGTCTGTCATTAACCCTATCATTACTATATTTCTGATGAAAGACACTGCCTATGTCATTAACCCTTTCATTACCATATTTCTAATGAAAGACACTGTCTATGTCATTAACCCTTTATTATCATATTTCTAATGAAAGACACTGTCTATGTCATTAACCCTTTATTATCATATTTCTAATGAAAGACACTGTCTATGTCATTAACCCTTTCATTAACATATTTCTCACAAAAGACACTGCCTATGTCCATATTACCATATTTCTAATGAAAGACACTGTCTATGTCATTAACTCTTTCATTACTATATTTCTAATGAAAGACACTGTCTATTTTATTAACCCTTTCATTACCATATTTCTAATGAAAGACACTGCCAATGTCATTAACTTTTTCATTACCATATTTCTGACACTGTCTATGTCATTAACCCTTTCATTATCATATGTCTAATAAAAGACACTGTTTATGTCATTAACCCTTTCATTACCATATTTCTAATGAAAGACACTGTCTATTTCATTAACCCTTTCATTACCATATTTCTAATGAAAGACACTGTCTATTTCATTAACCCTTTCATTACCATATTTCTAATGAAAGACACTGTCTATTTCATTAACCCTTTCATTACCATATTTCTAATGAAAGACACTATTTATGTCATTAACTCTTTCATTACCATATTTCTAATGAAAGACACTGTCTATTTCATTAACCCTTTCATTACCATATTTCTAATGAAAGACACTGCCAATGTCATTATCTTTTTCATTACCATATTTCTGACACTGTCTATGTCATTAACCCTTTCATTATCATATTTCTAATAAAAGACACTGTTTATGTCATTAACCCTATCATTACCATATTTCTAATGAAAGACACTGTCTATTTCATTAACCCTTTCATTACCATATTTCTAATGAAAGACACTGTCTATTTCATTAACCCTTTCATTACCATATTTCTAATGAAAGACACTGTCTATGTCATTAACCATTTCATTACCATATTTCTAATGAAAGACACTGTCTATGTCATTAACCCTTTCATTACCATATTTCTAATAAAAGTCACTGTCTATATCATTAAGCCTTTCATTACCATATTTCTAATGAAAGACACTGTCTATATCATTAACCCTTTCATTACCATATTTCTAATGAAAGACACTGTCTATTTCATTAACCCTTTCATTACCATATTTCTAATGAAAGACACTGTCTATGTCATTAACCATTTCATTACCATATTTCTAATGAAAGACACTGTCTATGTCATTAACCCTTTCATTACCATATTTCTAATAAAAGTCACTGTCTATATCATTAAGCCTTTCATTACCATATTTCTAATGAAAGACACTGTCTATGTCATTAACCATTTCATTACCATATTTCTAATGAAAGACACTGTCTATGTCATTAACCCTTTCATTACCATATTTCTAATGAAAGACATTGTCTATGTCAATAACACATTCATTACCATATTTCTAATGAAAGACACTGCCTATGTCATTAACCCTTCCATTACCATATTTCTAATGAAAGACACTGTCTATGTCATTTACCTTTATTATCATATTTCTAATGAAAGACACTGTCTATGTCATTAACCCTTTATTATCATATTTCTAATGAAAGACACTGTCTATGTGATTAACCCTTTCATTACCATATTTCTAATGAAAGACACTGCCAATGTCATTAACTTTTTCATTACCTTATTTCTGACACTGTCTATGTCATTAACCCTTTCATTATCATATTTCTAATAAAAGACACTGTTTATGTCATTAACCCTATCATTACCATATTTCTAATGAAAGACACTGTCTATGTCATTAACCCTTTATTATCATATTTCTAATGAAAGACACTGTCTATGTCATTAACCCTTTCATTACCATATTTCTAATGTAAGACACTGTCTGTCATTAACCCTATCATTACTATATTTCTGATGAAAGACACTGCCTATGTCATTAACCCTTTCATTACCATATTTCTAATGAAAGACACTGTCTATGTCATTAACCTATCATATTTCTAATGAAAGACACTGTCTATGTCATTAACCCTTTATTATCATATTTCTAATGAAAGACACTGTCTATGTCATTAACCCTTTCATTAACATATTTCTCACAAAAGACACTGCCTATGTCCATATTACCATATTTCTAATGAAAGACACTGTCTATGTCATTAACTCTTTCATTACTATATTTCTAATGAAAGACACTGTCTATTTCATTAACCCTTTCATTACCATATTTCTAATGAAAGACACTGCCAATGTCATTAACTTTTTCATTACCATATTTCTGACACTGTCTATGTCATTAACCCTTTCATTATCATATGTCTAATAAAAGACACTGTTTATGTCATTAACCCTTTCATTACCATATTTCTAATGAAAGACACTGTCTATTTCATTAACCCTTTCATTACCATATTTCTAATGAAAGACACTGTCTATGTCATTAACCATTTCATTACCATATTTCTAATGAAAGACACTGTCTATGTCATTAACCCTTTCATTACCATATTTCTAATAAACGTCACTGTCTATATCATTAAGCCTTTCATTACCATATTTCTAATGAAAGACACTGTCTATATCATTAACCCTTTCATTACCATATTTCTAATGAAAGACACTGTCTATTTCATTAACCCTTTCATTACCATATTTCTAATGAAAGACACTGTCTATGTCATTAACCATTTCATTACCATATTTCTAATGAAAGACACTGTCTATGTCATTAACCCTTTCATTACCATATTTCTAATAAAAGACACTTTTATGTCATTAACCCTATCATTACCATATTTCTAATGAAAGACACTGTCTATGTCATTAACCCTTTATTATCATATTTCTAATGAAAGACACTGTCTATGTCATTAACCCTTTCATTACCATATTTCTAATGAAAGACACTGTCTATGTCATTAACCATTTCATTACCATATTTCTAATGAAAGTCACTGTCTATCTCATTAACCCTTTCATTACCATATTTCTAATGAAAGACACTGTCTATGTCATTAACCCTTTATTATCATATTTCTAATGAAAGACACTGTCTATGTCATTAACCCTTTATTATCATATTTCTAATGAAAGACACTGTCTATGTCATTAACCCTTCCATTAACATATTTCTCACAAAAGACACTGCCTATGTCCATATTACCATATTTCTAATGAAAGACACTGTCTATCTCATTAACTCTTTCATTACTATATTTCTAATGAAAGACACTGTCTATTTCATTAACCCTTTCATTACCATATTTTGTAATGAAAGACACTGCCAATGTCATTAACTTTTTCATTACCATATTTCTGACACTGTCTATGTCATTAACCCTTTCATTATCATATGTCTAATAAAAGACACTGTTTATGTCATTAACCCTTTCATTACCATATTTCTAATGAAAGACACTGTCTATTTCATTAACCCTTTCATTACCATATTTCTAATGAAAGACACTGTCTATTTCATTAACCCTTTCATTACCATATTTCTAATGAAAGACATTGTCTATTTCATTAACCCTTTCATTACCATATTTCTAATAAAAGACACTGTTTATGTCATTAACCCTATCATTACCATATTTCTAATGAAAGACAGTGTCTATGTCATTAACTCTCTCATTACCATGTTTCTAATGAAAGACACTGCCGATGTCATTAACACATTCATTACCATATTTCTGACACTGTCTATTTCATTAACCCTTTCATTACCATATTTCTAATGAAAGACACTGTCTATGTCATTAACCCTTTCATTACCATATTTCTAATGAAAGACACTGTCTATTTCATTAACCCTTTCATTACCATATTTCTAATGAAAGACACTGTCTATGTCATTAACCCTTTCATTACCATATTTCTAATGAAAGTCACTGTCTATGTCATTAACCCTTTCATTACCATATTTCTAATGAAAGATACTGTCTATGTCATTGACCATTTCATTACCATATTTCTAATGAAAGACATTGTCTATGTCATTACCATATTTCTAATAAAAGACACTGCCTATGTCATTAACACTTTCATTACCATATTTCTAATGTAAGACACTGTCTGTCATTAACCCTATCATTACTATATTTCTGATGAAAGACACTGCCTATGTCATTAACCCTTTCATTACCATATTTCTAATGAAAGACACTGTCTATGTCATTAACCCTTTATTATCATATTTCTAATGAAAGACACTGTCTATGTCATTAACCCTTTATTATCATATTTCTAATGAAAGACACTGTCTATGTCATTAACCCTTTCATTAACATATTTCTCACAAAAGACACTGCCTATGTCCATATTACCATATTTCTAATGAAAGACACTGTCTATGTCATTAACTCTTTCATTACTATATTTCTAATGAAAGACACTGTCTATTTTATTAACCCTTTCATTACCATATTTCTAATGAAAGACACTGCCAATGTCATTAACTTTTTCATTACCATATTTCTGACACTGTCTATGTCATTAACCCTTTCATTATCATATGTCTAATAAAAGACACTGTTTATGTCATTAACCCTTTCATTACCATATTTCTAATGAAAGACACTGTCTATTTCATTAACCCTTTCATTACCATATTTCTAATGAAAGACACTGTCTATTTCATTAACCCTTTCATTACCATATTTCTAATGAAAGACACTGTCTATTTCATTAACCCTTTCATTACCATATTTCTAATGAAAGACACTGTCTATGTCATTAACCATTTCATTACCATATTTCTAATGAAAGACACTGTCTATGTCATTAACCCTTTCATTACCATATTTCTAATAAAAGTCACTGTCTATATCATTAAGCCTTTCATTACCATATTTCTAATGAAAGACACTGTCTATATCATTAACCCTTTCATTACCATATTTCTAATGAAAGACACTGTCTATTTCATTAACCCTTTCATTACCATATTTCTAATGAAAGACACTGTCTATGTCATTAACCATTTCATTACCATATTTCTAATGAAAGACACTGTCTATGTCATTAACCCTTTCATTACCATATTTCTAATAAAAGTCACTGTCTATATCATTAAGCCTTTCATTACCATATTTCTAATGAAAGACACTGTCTATGTCATTAACCATTTCATTACCATATTTCTAATGAAAGACACTGTCTATGTCATTAACCCTTTCATTACCATATTTCTAATGAAAGACATTGTCTATGTCAATAACACATTCATTACCATATTTCTAATGAAAGACACTGCCTATGTCATTAACCCTTCCATTACCATATTTCTAATGAAAGACACTGTCTATGTCATTTACCTTTATTATCATATTTCTAATGAAAGACACTGTCTATGTCATTAACCCTTTATTATCATATTTCTAATGAAAGACACTGTCTATGTGATTAAAGACACTGCCAATGTCATTAACTTTTTCATTACCTTATTTCTGACACTGTCTATGTCATTAACCCTTTCATTATCATATTTCTAATAAAAGACACTGTTTATGTCATTAACCCTATCATTACCATATTTCTAATGAAAGACACTGTCTATGTCATTAACCCTTTATTATCATATTTCTAATGAAAGACACTGTCTATGTCATTAACCCTTTCATTACCATATTTCTAATGTAAGACACTGTCTGTCATTAACCCTATCATTACTATATTTCTGATGAAAGACACTGCCTATGTCATTAACCCTTTCATTACCATATTTCTAATGAAAGACACTGTCTATGTCATTAACCTATCATATTTCTAATGAAAGACACTGTCTATGTCATTAACCCTTTATTATCATATTTCTAATGAAAGACACTGTCTATGTCATTAACCCTTTCATTAACATATTTCTCACAAAAGACACTGCCTATGTCCATATTACCATATTTCTAATGAAAGACACTGTCTATGTCATTAACTCTTTCATTACTATATTTCTAATGAAAGACACTGTCTATTTCATTAACCCTTTCATTACCATATTTCTAATGAAAGACACTGCCAATGTCATTAACTTTTTCATTACCATATTTCTGACACTGTCTATGTCATTAACCCTTTCATTATCATATGTCTAATAAAAGACACTGTTTATGTCATTAACCCTTTCATTACCATATTTCTAATGAAAGACACTGTCTATTTCATTAACCCTTTCATTACCATATTTCTAATGAAAGACACTGTCTATGTCATTAACCATTTCATTACCATATTTCTAATGAAAGACACTGTCTATGTCATTAACCCTTTCATTACCATATTTCTAATAAACGTCACTGTCTATATCATTAAGCCTTTCATTACCATATTTCTAATGAAAGACACTGTCTATATCATTAACCCTTTCATTACCATATTTCTAATGAAAGACACTGTCTATTTCATTAACCCTTTCATTACCATATTTCTAATGAAAGACACTGTCTATGTCATTAACCATTTCATTACCATATTTCTAATGAAAGACACTGTCTATGTCATTAACCCTTTCATTACCATATTTCTAATAAAAGACACTTTTATGTCATTAACCCTATCATTACCATATTTCTAATGAAAGACACTGTCTATGTCATTAACCCTTTATTATCATATTTCTAATGAAAGACACTGTCTATGTCATTAACCCTTTCATTACCATATTTCTAATGAAAGACACTGTCTATGTCATTAACCATTTCATTACCATATTTCTAATGAAAGTCACTGTCTATCTCATTAACCCTTTCATTACCATATTTCTAATGAAAGACACTGTCTATGTCATTAACCCTTTATTATCATATTTCTAATGAAAGACACTGTCTATGTCATTAACCCTTTATTATCATATTTCTAATGAAAGACACTGTCTATGTCATTAACCCTTCCATTAACATATTTCTCACAAAAGACACTGCCTATGTCCATATTACCATATTTCTAATGAAAGACACTGTCTATCTCATTAACTCTTTCATTACTATATTTCTAATGAAAGACACTGTCTATTTCATTAACCCTTTCATTACCATATTTTGTAATGAAAGACACTGCCAATGTCATTAACTTTTTCATTACCATATTTCTGACACTGTCTATGTCATTAACCCTTTCATTATCATATGTCTAATAAAAGACACTGTTTATGTCATTAACCCTTTCATTACCATATTTCTAATGAAAGACACTGTCTATTTCATTAACCCTTTCATTACCATATTTCTAATGAAAGACACTGTCTATTTCATTAACCCTTTCATTACCATATTTCTAATGAAAGACATTGTCTATTTCATTAACCCTTTCATTACCATATTTCTAATAAAAGACACTGTTTATGTCATTAACCCTATCATTACCATATTTCTAATGAAAGACAGTGTCTATGTCATTAACTCTCTCATTACCATGTTTCTAATGAAAGACACTGCCGATGTCATTAACACATTCATTACCATATTTCTGACACTGTCTATTTCATTAACCCTTTCATTACCATATTTCTAATGAAAGACACTGTCTATGTCATTAACCCTTTCATTACCATATTTCTAATGAAAGACACTGTCTATTTCATTAACCCTTTCATTACCATATTTCTAATGAAAGACACTGTCTATGTCATTAACCCTTTCATTACCATATTTCTAATGAAAGTCACTGTCTATGTCATTAACCCTTTCATTACCATATTTCTAATGAAAGATACTGTCTATGTCATTGACCATTTCATTACCATATTTCTAATGAAAGACATTGTCTATGTCATTACCATATTTCTAATAAAAGACACTGCCTATGTCATTAACACTTTCATTACCATATTTCTAATGTAAGACACTGTCTGTCATTAACCCTATCATTACTATATTTCTGATGAAAGACACTGCCTATGTCATTAACCCTTTCATTACCATATTTCTAATGAAAGACACTGTCTATGTCATTAACCCTTTATTATCATATTTCTAATGAAAGACACTGTCTATGTCATTAACCCTTTATTATCATATTTCTAATGAAAGACACTGTCTATGTCATTAACCCTTTCATTAACATATTTCTCACAAAAGACACTGCCTATGTCCATATTACCATATTTCTAATGAAAGACACTGTCTATGTCATTAACTCTTTCATTACTATATTTCTAATGAAAGACACTGTCTATTTTATTAACCCTTTCATTACCATATTTCTAATGAAAGACACTGCCAATGTCATTAACTTTTTCATTACCATATTTCTGACACTGTCTATGTCATTAACCCTTTCATTATCATATGTCTAATAAAAGACACTGTTTATGTCATTAACCCTTTCATTACCATATTTCTAATGAAAGACACTGTCTATTTCATTAACCCTTTCATTACCATATTTCTAATGAAAGACACTGTCTATTTCATTAACCCTTTCATTACCATATTTGTAATGAAAGACACTGTCTATTTCATTAACCCTTTCATTACCATATTTCTAATGAAAGACACTATTTATGTCATTAACTCTTTCATTACCATATTTCTAATGAAAGACACTGTCTATTTCATTAACCCTTTCATTACCATATTTCTAATGAAAGACACTGCCAATGTCATTAACTTTTTCATTACCATATTTCTGACACTGTCTATGTCATTAACCCTTTCATTATCATATTTCTAATAAAAGACACTGTTTATGTCATTAACCCTATCATTACCATATTTCTAATGAAAGACACTGTCTATTTCATTAACCCTTTCATTACCATATTTCTAATGAAAGACACTGTCTATTTCATTAACCCTTTCATTACCATATTTCTAATGAAAGACACTGTCTATGTCATTAACCATTTCATTACCATATTTCTAATGAAAGACACTGTCTATGTCATTAACCCTTTCATTACCATATTTCTAATAAACGTCACTGTCTATATCATTAAGCCTTTCATTACCATATTTCTAATGAAAGACACTGTCTATATCATTAACCCTTTCATTACCATATTTCTAATGAAAGACACTGTCTATTTCATTAACCCTTTCATTACCATATTTCTAATGAAAGACACTGTCTATGTCATTAACCATTTCATTACCATATTTCTAATGAAAGACACTGTCTATGTCATTAACCCTTTCATTACCATATTTCTAATGAAAGACACTGTCTATTTCATTAACCCTTTCATTACCATATTTCTAATGAAAGACACTGTCTATGTCATTAACCATTTCATTACCATATTTCTAATGAAAGACACTGTCTATGTCATTAACCCTTTATTATCATATTTCTAATGAAAGACACTGTCTATGTCATTAACCCTTTCATTACCATATTTCTAATGAAAGACACTGTCTATGTCATTAACCATTTCATTACCATATTTCTAATGAAAGTCACTGTCTATCTCATTAACCCTTTCATTACCATATTTCTAATGAAAGACACTGTCTATGTCATTAACCCTTTATTATCATATTTCTAATGAAAGACACTGTCTATGTCATTAACCCTTTATTATCATATTTCTAATGAAAGACACTGTCTATGTCATTAACCCTTCCATTAACATATTTCTCACAAAAGACACTGCCTATGTCCATATTACCATATTTCTAATGAAAGACACTGTCTATCTCATTAACTCTTTCATTACTATATTTCTAATGAAAGACACTGTCTATTTCATTAACCCTTTCATTACCATATTTTGTAATGAAAGACACTGCCAATGTCATTAACTTTTTCATTACCATATTTCTGACACTGTCTATGTCATTAACCCTTTCATTATCATATGTCTAATAAAAGACACTGTTTATGTCATTAACCCTTTCATTACCATATTTCTAATGAAAGACACTGTCTATTTCATTAACCCTTTCATTACCATATTTCTAATGAAAGACACTGTCTATTTCATTAACCCTTTCATTACCATATTTCTAATGAAAGACATTGTCTATTTCATTAACCCTTTCATTACCATATTTGTAATGAAAGACACTGTTTATGTCATTAACTCTTCCATTACCATATTTCTAATGAAAGACACTGTCTATTTCATTAACCCTTTCATTACCATATTTCTAATGAAAGACACTGCCAATGTCATTAACTTTTTCATTACCATATTTCTGAAACTGTCTATGTCATTAACCCTTTCATTATCATATTTCTAATAAAAGACACTGTTTATGTCATTAACCCTATCATTACCATATTTCTAATGAAAGACAGTGTCTATGTCATTAACTCTCTCATTACCATGTTTCTAATGAAAGACACTGCCGATGTCATTAACACATTCATTACCATATTTCTGACACTGTCTATTTCATTAACCCTTTCATTACCATATTTCTAATGAAAGACACTGTCTATGTCATTAACCCTTTCATTACCATATTTCTAATGAAAGACACTGTCTATTTCATTAACCCTTTCATTACCATATTTCTAATGAAAGACACTGTCTATGTCATTAACCCTTTCATTACCATATTTCTAATGAAAGTCACTGTCTATGTCATTAACCCTTTCATTACCATATTTCTAATGAAAGATACTGTCTATGTCATTGACCATTTCATTACCATATTTCTAATGAAAGACATTGTCTATGTCAATAACACATTCATTACCATATTTCTAATAAAAGACACTGCCTATGTCATTAACACTTTCATTACCATATTTCTAATGTAAGACACTGTCTGTCATTAACCCTATCATTACTATATTTCTGATGAAAGACACTGCCTATGTCATTAACCCTTTCATTACCATATTTCTAATGAAAGACACTGTCTATGTCATTAACCCTTTATTATCATATTTCTAATGAAAGACACTGTCTATGTCATTAACCCTTTATTATCATATTTCTAATGAAAGACACTGTCTATGTCATTAACCCTTTCATTAACATATTTCTCACAAAAGACACTGCCTATGTCCATATTACCATATTTCTAATGAAAGACACTGTCTATGTCATTAACTCTTTCATTACTATATTTCTAATGAAAGACACTGTCTATTTTATTAACCCTTTCATTACCATATTTCTAATGAAAGACACTGCCAATGTCATTAACTTTTTCATTACCATATTTCTGACACTGTCTATGTCATTAACCCTTTCATTATCATATGTCTAATAAAAGACACTGTTTATGTCATTAACCCTTTCATTACCATATTTCTAATGAAAGACACTGTCTATTTCATTAACCCTTTCATTACCATATTTCTAATGAAAGACACTGTCTATTTCATTAACCCTTTCATTACCATATTTCTAATGAAAGACACTGTCTATTTCATTAACCCTTTCATTACCATATTTCTAATGAAAGACACTATTTATGTCATTAACTCTTTCATTACCATATTTCTAATGAAAGACACTGTCTATTTCATTAACCCTTTCATTACCATATTTCTAATGAAAGACACTGCCAATGTCATTATCTTTTTCATTACCATATTTCTGACACTGTCTATGTCATTAACCCTTTCATTATCATATTTCTAATAAAAGACACTGTTTATGTCATTAACCCTATCATTACCATATTTCTAATGAAAGACACTGTCTATTTCATTAACCCTTTCATTACCATATTTCTAATGAAAGACACTGTCTATTTCATTAACCCTTTCATTACCATATTTCTAATGAAAGACACTGTCTATGTCATTAACCATTTCATTACCATATTTCTAATGAAAGACACTGTCTATGTCATTAACCCTTTCATTACCATATTTCTAATAAAAGTCACTGTCTATATCATTAAGCCTTTCATTACCATATTTCTAATGAAAGACACTGTCTATATCATTAACCCTTTCATTACCATATTTCTAATGAAAGACACTGTCTATTTCATTAACCCTTTCATTACCATATTTCTAATGAAAGACACTGTCTATGTCATTAACCATTTCATTACCATATTTCTAATGAAAGACACTGTCTATGTCATTAACCCTTTCATTACCATATTTCTAATAAAAGTCACTGTCTATATCATTAAGCCTTTCATTACCATATTTCTAATGAAAGACACTGTCTATGTCATTAACCATTTCATTACCATATTTCTAATGAAAGACACTGTCTATGTCATTAACCCTTTCATTACCATATTTCTAATGAAAGACATTGTCTATGTCAATAACACATTCATTACCATATTTCTAATGAAAGACACTGCCTATGTCATTAACCCTTCCATTACCATATTTCTAATGAAAGACACTGTCTATGTCATTTACCTTTATTATCATATTTCTAATGAAAGACACTGTCTATGTCATTAACCCTTTATTATCATATTTCTAATGAAAGACACTGTCTATGTGATTAACCCTTTCATTACCATATTTCTAATGAAAGACACTGCCAATGTCATTAACTTTTTCATTACCTTATTTCTGACACTGTCTATGTCATTAACCCTTTCATTATCATATTTCTAATAAAAGACACTGTTTATGTCATTAACCCTATCATTACCATATTTCTAATGAAAGACACTGTCTATGTCATTAACCCTTTATTATCATATTTCTAATGAAAGACACTGTCTATGTCATTAACCCTTTCATTACCATATTTCTAATGTAAGACACTGTCTGTCATTAACCCTATCATTACTATATTTCTGATGAAAGACACTGCCTATGTCATTAACCCTTTCATTACCATATTTCTAATGAAAGACACTGTCTATGTCATTAACCTATCATATTTCTAATGAAAGACACTGTCTATGTCATTAACCCTTTATTATCATATTTCTAATGAAAGACACTGTCTATGTCATTAACCCTTTCATTAACATATTTCTCACAAAAGACACTGCCTATGTCCATATTACCATATTTCTAATGAAAGACACTGTCTATGTCATTAACTCTTTCATTACTATATTTCTAATGAAAGACACTGTCTATTTCATTAACCCTTTCATTACCATATTTCTAATGAAAGACACTGCCAATGTCATTAACTTTTTCATTACCATATTTCTGACACTGTCTATGTCATTAACCCTTTCATTATCATATGTCTAATAAAAGACACTGTTTATGTCATTAACCCTTTCATTACCATATTTCTAATGAAAGACACTGTCTATTTCATTAACCCTTTCATTACCATATTTCTAATGAAAGACACTGTCTATTTCATTAACCCTTTCATTACTATATTTCTAATGAAAGACACTGTCTATTTCATTAACCCTTTCATTACCATATTTGTAATGAAAGACACTGTCTATTTCATTAACCCTTTCATTACCATATTTCTAATGAAAGACACTATTTATGTCATTAACTCTTTCATTACCATATTTCTAATGAAAGACACTGTCTATTTCATTAACCCTTTCATTACCATATTTCTAATGAAAGACACTGCCAATGTCATTAACTTTTTCATTACCATATTTCTGACACTGTCTATGTCATTAACCCTTTCATTATCATATTTCTAATAAAAGACACTGTTTATGTCATTAACCCTATCATTACCATATTTCTAATGAAAGACACTGTCTATGTCACTAACCCTGTCATTACCATGTTTCTAATGAAAGACACTGCCGATCTCATTAACACATTCATTACCATATTTCTGACACTGTCTATTTCATTAACCCTTTCATTACCATATTTCTAATGAAAGATACTGTCTATGTCATTGACCATTTCATTACCATATTTCTAATGAAAGACATTGTCTATGTCAATAACACATTCATTACCATATTTCTAATGAAAGACACTGCCTATGTCATTAACACTTTCATTACCATATTTCTAATGTAAGACACTGTCTGTCATTAACCCTATCATTACTATATTTCTGATGAAAGACACTGCCTATGTCATTAACCCTTTCATTACCATATTTCTAATGAAAGACACTGTCTATGTCATTAACCCTTTATTATCATATTTCTAATGAAAGACACTGTCTATGTCATTAACCCTTTATTATCATATTTCTAATGAAAGACACTGTCTATGTCATTAACCCTTTCATTAACATATTTCTCACAAAAGACACTGCCTATGTCCATATTACCATATTTCTAATGAAAGACACTGTCTATGTCATTAACTCTTTCATTACTATATTTCTAATGAAAGACACTGCCAATGTCATTAACATTTTCATTACCATATTTCTGACACTGTCTATGTCATTAACCCTTTCATTTGGTGGATTGGCAGTATCGGTAGAGGGTCGGACGCCATGCTTTCCAGCATAGTTACGTCCCTTTATGATCTGAGTTCAAATCCCGCCGAGGTTGACTTTGCCTTTCATCCTTACGGGGTCGATAAAATAAAGTACCAGTAATGCACTGGGTAATTTGCTGGCCTTGTGCCTAAAAGTAGAAACAATTAACATATGTCTAATAAAAGACACTGTTTATGTCATTAACCCTTTCATTACCATATTTCTAATGAAAGACACTGTCTATTTCATTAACCCTTTCATTACCATATTTCTAATGAAAGACACTGTCTATTTCATTAACCCTTTCATTACTATATTTCTAATGAAAGACACTGTCTATTTCATTAACCCTTTCATTACCATATTTGTAATGAAAGGCACTGTCTATTTCATTAACCCTTTCATTACCATATTTCTAATGAAAGACACTATTTATGTCATTAACTCTTTCATTACCATATTTCTAATGAAAGACACTGTCTATTTCATTAACCCTTTCATTACCATATTTGTAATGAAAGACACTGTCTATTTCATTAACCCTTTCATTACCATATTTCTAATGAAAGATACTATTTATGTCATTAACTCTTTCATTACCATATTTCTAATGAAAGACACTGTCTATTTCATTAACCCTTTCATTACCATATTTCTAATGAAAGACACTGCCAATGTCATAAACTTTTTCATTACCATATTTCTGACACTGTCTATGTCATTAACCCTTTCATTATCATATTTCTAATAAAAGACACTGTTTATGTCATTAACCCTATCATTACCATATTTCTAATGAAAGACACTGGCTATGTCATTAACCCTGTCATTACCATGTTTCTAATGAAAGACACTGCCGATGTCATTAACACATTCATTACCATATTTCTGACACTGTCTATTTCATTAACCCTTTCATTACCATATTTCTAATGAAAGACACTGTCTATGTCATTAACCCTTTCATTACCATATTTCTAATGAAAGCCACTGTCTATTTCATTAACCCTTTCATTACAATATTTCTAATGAAAGACACTGTCTATTTCATTAACCCTTTCATTACCATATTTCTAATGAAAGACACTGTCTATTTCATTAACCCTTTCATTACCATATTTGTAATGAAAGACACTGTCTATTTCATTAACCCTTTCATTACCATATTTCTAATGAAAGACACTGTTTATGTCATTAACTCTTTCATTACCATATTTCTAATGAAAGACACTGTCTATTTCATTAACCCTTTCATTACCATATTTCTAATGAAAGACACTGCCAATGTCATTAACTTTTTCATTACCATATTTCTGACACTGTCTATGTCATTAACCCTTTCATTACCATATTTCTAATGAAAGACACTGCCAATGTCATTAACTTATTCATTACCATATTTCTGACACTGTCTATGTCATTAACCCTTTCATTATCATATTTCTAATAAAAGACACTGTTTATTTCATTAACCCTATCATTACCATATTTCTAATGAAAGACACTGTCTATTTCATTAACCCTTTCATTACCATATTCTAATGAAAGACACTGTCTATTTCATTAACCCTTTCATTACCATATTTCTAATGAAAACACTGTCTATGTCATTAACCATTTCATTACCATATTTCTAATGAAAGTCACTGTCTATCTCATTAACCCTTTCATTACCATATTTCTAATGAAAGACACTTTACCATATTTCTAATGAAAGACACTGTCTATGTCATTAACCCTTTCATTACCATATTTCTAATAAAAGTCACTGTCTATATCATTAAGCCTTTCATTACCATATTTCTAATGAAAGACACTGTCTATGCAATTAACCCTTTCATTAACATATTTCTCACAAAAGCCACTGTTTATGTCATTGACCATTTCATTACCATATTTCTAATGAAAGACATTGTCTATGTCAATAACACATTCATTACCATATTTCTAATGAAATACCATATTTCTAATGAAAGACACTGTCTATGTCATTTACCCTTTATTATCATATTTCTAATGAAAGACACTGTCTATGTCATTAACCCTTTATTATCATATTTCTAATGAAAGACACTGTCTATGTCATTAACCCTTTTATTAACATATTTCTCACAAAATACACTGCCTATGTCCATATTACTATATTTCTAATGAAAGACACTGTCTATGTCATTAACTCTTTCATTACCATATTTCTAATGAAAGACACTGTCTATTTCATTAACCCTTTCATTACCATATTTTTAATGAAAGACACTGCCAATGTCATTAAATATTTCATTACCATATTTCTGACACTGTCTATGTCATTACCCATTTCATTATCATATTTCTAATAAAAGACACTGTTTATTTTATTAACCCTATCATTACCATATTTCTAATGAAAGACACTGTCTATTTCATTAACCTTTTCATTACCATATTTCTAATGAAAGACACTGTCTATGTCATTAACCCTTTCATTACCATATTTCTAATGAAAGTCACTGTTTATGTCATTAACCCTTTCATTACCATATTTCTAATGAAAGACAATGTCTATGTCATTAACCCTTTCATTACCATATTTCTAATGAAAGACACTGTCTATGTCATTAACCCTTTCATTACCATATTTCTAATGAAAGTCACTGTCTATGTCATTAACCCTTTCATTACCATATTTCTAATGAAAGTCACTGTCTATGTCATTGACCCTTTCATTACCATATTTCTAATGAAAGTCACTGTCTATGTCATTAACCCTTTCATTTCCATATTTCTAATGAAAGTCACTGTCTATGTCATTAACCCTTTCATTACCATATTTCTAATGAAAGACACTGTCTATGTCATTAACCCTTTCATTACCATATTTCTAATGAAAGACACTGTCTATGTCATTAACCCTTTTATTAACATATTTCTCACAAAATACACTGCCTATGTCCATATTACTATATTTCTAATGAAAGACACTGTCTATGTCATTAACTCTTTCATTACCATATTTCTAATGAAAGACACTGTCTATTTCATTAACCCTTTCATTACCATATTTTTAATGAAAGACACTGCCAATGTCATTAAATATTTCATTACCATATTTCTGACACTGTCTATGTCATTACCCATTTCATTATCATATTTCTAATAAAAGACACTGTTTATTTTATTAACCCTATCATTACCATATTTCTAATAAAAGACACTGTTTATTTTATTAACCCTATCATTACCATATTTCTAATGAAAGACACTGTCTATTTCATTAACCTTTTCATTACCATATTTCTAATGAAAGACACTGTCTATGTCATTAACCCTTTCATTACCATATTTCTAATGAAAGTCACTGTCTATTTCATTAACCCTTTCATTACCATATTTCTAATGAAAGACACTGTCTATGTCATTAACCATTTCATTACCATATTTCTAATGAAAGTCACTGTCTATGTCATTAACCCTTTCATTACCATATTTCTAATGAAAGTAACTGTCTATTTCATTACCATATTTCTAATGAAAGACACTGTCTATGTCATTAACCCTTTCATTACAATATTTCTAATGAAAGTCACTGTCTATGTTATTAACCCTGTCATTGCCATATTTCTAATGAAAGTCACTGTCTATGTCATTATTCCTTTCATTACCATATTTCTAATGAAAGTCACTGTCTATGTCATTAACCCTTTCATTACCATATTTCTAATGAAAGACACTGTCTATGTCATTAACCGTTTCATTACCATATTTCTAATGGAAGTCACTGTCTATTTCATTAACCCTTTCATTACCATATTTCTAATGAAAGACACTGTCTATTTCATTAACCCTTTCATTACCATATTTCTAATGAAAGACACTATTTATGTCATTAACTCTTTCATTACCATATTTCTAATGAAAGACACTGTCTATTTCATTAACCCTTTCATTACCATATTTCTAATGAAAGACACTGCCAATGTCATTAACTTTTTCATTACCATATTTCTGACACTGTCTATGTCATTAACCCTTTCATTATCATATTTCTAATAAAAGACACTGTTTATGTCATTAACCCTTTCATTACCATGTTTCTAATGAAAACACTGTCTATGTCATTAACCATTTCATTACCATATTTCTAATGAAAGTCACTGTCTATCTCATTAACCCTTTCATTACCATATTTCTAATGAAAGACACTGTCTATGTCATTAACCCTTTCATTACCATATTTCTAATGAAAGACACTGTCTATGTCATTAACCCTTTCATTACCATATTTCTAATAAAAGTCACTGTCTATATCATTAAGCCTTTCATTACCATATTTCTAATGAAAGACACTGTCTATATCATTAACCCTTTCATTACCATATTTCTAATGAAAGACACTGTCTATGCAATTAACCCTTTCATTAATATATTTCTCACAAAAGCCACTGTTTATGTCACTGACCATTTCATTACCATATTTCTAATGAAAGACATTGTCTATGTCAATAACACATTCATTACCATATTTCTAATGAAAGACACTGCCTATGTCATTAACCCTTTCATTACCATATTTCTAATGAAAGACACTGTCTATGTCATTTACCCTTTATTATCATATTTCTAATGAAAGACACTGTCTATGTCATTAACCCTTTATTATCATATTTCTAATGAAAGACACTGTCTATGTCATTAACCCTTTTATTAACATATTTCTCACAAAATACACTGCCAATGTCCATATTACCATATTTCTAATGAAAGACACTGTCTATGTCATTAACTCTTTCATTACCATATTTCTAATGAAAGACACTGTCTATTTCATTAACCCTTTCATTGCCATATTTCTAATGAAAGACACTGCCAATGTCATTAACTTTTACATTACCATATTTCTGACACTGTCTATGTCATTAACCCTTTCATTATCATATTTCTAATAAAAGACACTGTTTATTTTATTAACCCTATCATTACCATATTTCTAATGAAAGACACTGTCTATGTCATTAACCCTTTCATTACCATATTTCTAATGAAAGACACTGTCTATTTCATTAACCCTTTCATTACCATATTTCTAATGAAAGACACTGTCTATTTCATTAACCCTTTCATTACCATATTTCTAATGAAAGACACTGTCTATTTCATTAACCCTTTCATTACCATATTTCTAATGAAAGACACTGTCTATTTCATTAACCCTTTCATTACCATATTTCTAATGAAAGACACTGTCTATTTCATTAACCCTTTCATTACCATATTTCTAATGAAAGACACTGTCTATTTCATTAACCTTTTCATTACCATATTTCTAATGAAAGACACTGTCTATGTCATTAACCCTTTCATTACCATATTTCTAATGAAAGACACTGCCAATGTCATTAACTTTTTCATTACCATATTTCTGACACTGTCTATGTCATTAACCCTTTCATTACCATATTTCTAATGAAAGACACTGTCTATGTCATTAACCCTGTCATTACCATGTTTCTAATGAAAGACACTGCCGATGTCATTAACACATTCATTACCATATTTCTGACACTGTCTAATTCATTAACCCTTTCATTACCATATTTCTAATGAAAGACACTGTCTATGTCATTAACCCTTTCATTACCATATTTCTAATGAAAGTCACTGTCTATGTCATTAACCCTTTCATTACCATATTTCTAATGAAAGATACTGTCTATGTCATTGACCATTTCATTACCATATTTCTAATGAAAGACATTGTCTATGTCAATAACACATTCATTACCATATTTCTAATGAAAGACACTGCCTATGTCATTAACCCTTTCATTACCATATTTCTAATGAAAGACACTGTCTATGTCATTAACCCTTTATTATCATATTTCTAATGAAAGACACTGTCTATGTCATTAACCCTTTCATTAACATATTTCTCACAAAAGACACTGCCTATGTCCATATTACCATATTTCTAATGAAAGACACTGTCTATGTCATTAACTCTTTCATTACTATATTTCTAATGAAAGACACTGTCTATTTCATTAACCCTTTCATTACCATATTTCTAATGAAAGACACTGTCTATGCAATTAACCCTTTCATTAACATATTTCTCACAAAAGCCACTGTTTATGTCATTGACCATTTCATTACCATATTTCTAATGAAAGACATTGTCTATGTCAATAACACATTCATTACCATATTTCTAATGAAAGACACTGCCTATGTCATTAACCCTTTCATTACCATATTTCTAATGAAAGACACTGTCTATGTCATTTACCCTTTATTATCATATTTCTAATGAAAGACACTGTCTATGTCATTAACCCTTTATTATCATATTTCTAATGAAAGACACTGTCTATGTCATTAACCCTTTTATTAACATATTTCTCACAAAATACACTGCCTATGTCCATATTACCATATTTGTAATGAAAGACACTGTCTATGTCATTAACTCTTTCATTACCATATTTCTAATGAAAGACACTGTCTATTTCATTAACCCTTTCATTGCCATATTTCTAATGAAAGACACTGCCAATGTCATTAACTTTTTCATTACCATATTTCTGACACTGTCTATGTCATTAACCCTTTCATTATCATATTTCTAATAAAAGACACTGTTTATTTTATTAACCCTATCATTACCATATTTCTAATGAAAGACACTGTCTATGTCATTAACCCTTTCATTACCATATTTCTAATGAAAGACATTGTCTATGTCAATAACACATTCATTACCATATTTCTAATGAAAGACACTGCCTATGTCATTAACACTTTCATTACCATATTTCTAATGTAAGACACTGTCTGTCATTAACCCTATCATTACTATATTTCTGATGAAAGACACTGCCTATGTCATTAACCCTTTCATTACCATATTTCTAATGAAAGACACTGTCTATGTCATTAACCCTTTATTATCATATTTCTAATGAAAGACACTGTCTATGTCATTAACCCTTTATTATCATATTTCTAATGAAAGACACTGTCTATGTCATTAACCCTTTCATTAACATATTTCTCACAAAAGACACTGCCTATGTCCATATTACCATATTTCTAATGAAAGACACTGTCTATGTCATTAACTCTTTCATTACTATATTTCTAATGAAAGACACTGCCAATGTCATTAACATTTTCATTACCATATTTCTGACACTGTCTATGTCATTAACCCTTTCATTATCATATGTCTAATAAAAGACACTGTCTATTTCATTAACCCTTTCATTACTATATTTCTAATGAAAGACACTGTCTATTTCATTAACCCTTTCATTACCATATTTGTAATGAAAGGCACTGTCTATTTCATTAACCCTTTCATTACCATATTTCTAATGAAAGACACTATTTATGTCATTAACTCTTTCATTACCATATTTCTAATGAAAGACACTGTCTATTTCATTAACCCTTTCATTACCATATTTCTAATGAAAGACACTGCCAATGTCATTAACTTATTCATTACCATATTTCTGACACTGTCTATGTCATTAACCCTTTCATTATCATATTTCTAATAAAAGACACTGTTTATTTCATTAACCCTATCATTACCATATTTCTAATGAAAGACACTGTCTATTTCATTAACCCTTTCATTACCATATTTCTAATGAAAGACACTGTCTATGTCATTAACCCTTTCATTACCATATTTCTAATGAAAGACACTGTCTATGTCATTAACCCTTTCATTACCATATTTCTAATAAAAGTCACTGTCTATATCATTAAGCCTTTCATTACCATATTTCTAATGAAAGACACTGTCTATGCAATTAACCCTTTCATTAACATATTTCTCACAAAAGCCACTGTTTATGTCATTGACCATTTCATTACCATATTTCTAATGAAAGACATTGTCTATGTCAATAACACATTCATTACCATATTTCTAATGAAAGACACTGCCTATGTCATTAACCCTTTCATTACCATATTTCTAATGAAAGACACTGTCTATGTCATTTACCCTTTATTATCATATTTCTAATGAAAGACACTGTCTATGTCATTAACCCTTTATTATCATATTTCTAATGAAAGACACTGTCTATGTCATTAACCCTTTTATTAACATATTTCTCACAAAATACACTGCCTATGTCCATATTACCATATTTCTAATGAAAGACACTGTCTATGTCATTAACTCTTTCATTACCATATTTCTAATGAAAGACCCTGTCTATTTCATTAACCCTTTCATTACCATATTTTTAATGAAAGACAGTGCCAATGTCATTAAATATTTCATTACCATATTTCTGACACTGTCTATGTCATTAACCCTTTCATTATCATATTTCTAATAAAAGACACTGTTTATTTTATTAACCCTATCATTACCATATTTCTAATGAAAGACACTGTCTATGTCATTAACCCTTTCATTACCATATTTCTAATGAAAGACACTGTCTATTTCATTAAACCTTTCATTACCATATTTCTAATGAAAGACACTGTCTATGTCATTAATCCTTTCATTACCATATTTCTAATGAAAGACACTGTCTATTTCATTAACCCTTTCATTACCATATTTCTAATGAAAGACACTGTCTATTTCATTAACCCTTTCATTACCATATTTCTAATGAAAGACACAGTCTATTTCATTAACCTTTTCATTACCATATTTCTAATGAAAGACACTGTCTATGTCATTAACCCTTTCATTACCATATTTCTAATGAAAGACACTGTCTATGTCATTAACCCTTTCATTACCATATTTCTAATGAAAGTCACTGTCTATGTCATTAACCCTTTCATTACCATATTTCTAATGAAAGTCACTGTCTATGTCATTGACCCTTTCATTACCATATTTCTAATGAAAGTCACTGTCTATGTCATTAACCCTTTCATTTCCATATTTCTAATGAAAGTCACTGTCTATGTCATTAACCCTTTCATTACCATATTTCTAATGAAAGTCACTGTCTATGTCATTAACCCTTTCATTACCATATTTCTAATGAAAGTCACTGTCTATTTCATTAACCCTTTCATTACCATATTTCTAATGAAAGACACTGTCTATGTCATTAACCATTTCATTACCATATTTCTAATGAAAGTCACTGTCTATGTCATTAACCCTTTCATTACCATATTTCTAATGAAAGTCACTGTCTATTTCATTACCATATTTCTAATGAAAGACACTGTCTATGTCATTAACCCTTTCATTACAATATTTCTAATGAAAGTCACTGTCTATGTTATTAACCCTGTCATTGCCATATTTCTAATGAAAGACACTGTCTATGTCATTAACCGTTTCATTACCATATTTCTAATGGAAGTCACTGTCTATTTCATTAACCCTTTCATTACCATATTTCTAATGAAAGACACTGTCTATTTCATTAACCCTTTCATTACCATATTTGTAATGAAAGACACTGTCTATTTCATTAACCCTTTCATTACCATATTTCTAATGAAAGACACTATTTATGTCATTAACTCTTTCATTACCATATTTCTAATGAAAGACACTGTCTATTTCATTAAACCTTTCATTACCATATTTCTAATGAAAGACACTGCCAATATCATTAACTTTTTCATTACCATATTTCTGACACTGTCTATGTCATTAACCCTTTCATTATCATATTTCTAATAAAAGACACTGTTTATGTCATTAACCCTTTCATTACCATGTTTCTAATGAAAACACTGTCTATGTCATTAACCATTTCATTACCATATTTCTAATGAAAGTCACTGTCTATCTCATTAACCCTTTCATTACCATATTTCTAATGAAAGACACTGTCTATGTCATTAACCCTTTCATTACCATATTTCTAATGAAAGACACTGTCTATGTCATTAACCCTTTCATTACCATATTTCTAATAAAAGTCACTGTCTATATCATTAAGCCTTTCATTACCATATTTCTAATGAAAGACACTGTCTATATCATTAACCCTTTCATTACCATATTTCTAATGAAAGACACTGTCTATGCAATTAACCCTTTCATTAATATATTTCTCACAAAAGCCACTGTTTATGTCATTGACCATTTCATTACCATATTTCTAATGAAAGACATTGTCTATGTCAATAACACATTCATTACCATATTTCTAATGAAAGACACTGTCTATGTCATTAACTCTTTCATTACTATATTTCTAATGAAAGACACTGCCAATGTCATTAACATTTTCATTACCATATTTCTGACACTGTCTATGTCATTAACCCTTTCATTATCATATGTCTAATAAAAGACACTGTCTATTTCATTAACCCTTTCATTACTATATTTCTAATGAAAGACACTGTCTATTTCATTAACCCTTTCATTACCATATTTGTAATGAAAGGCACTGTCTATTTCATTAACCCTTTCATTACCATATTTCTAATGAAAGACACTATTTATGTCATTAACTCTTTCATTACCATATTTCTAATGAAAGACACTGTCTATTTCATTAACCCTTTCATTACCATATTTCTAATGAAAGACACTGCCAATGTCATTAACTTATTCATTACCATATTTCTGACACTGTCTATGTCATTAACCCTTTCATTATCATATTTCTAATAAAAGACACTGTTTATTTCATTAACCTATCATTACCATATTTCTAATGAAAGACACTGTCTATTTCATTAACCCTTTCATTACCATATTTCTAATGAAAGACACTGTCTATTTCATTAACCCTTTCATTACCATATTTCTAATGAAAACACTGTCTATGTCATTAACCATTTCATTACCATATTTCTAATGAAAGTCACTGTCTATCTCATTAACCCTTTCATTACCATATTTCTAATGAAAGACACTGTCTATGTCATTAATCCTTTCATTACCATATTTCTAATGAAAGACACTGTCTATGTCATTAACCCTTTCATTACCATATTTCTAATAAAAGTCACTGTCTATATCATTAAGCCTTTCATTACCATATTTCTAATGAAAGACACTGTCTATGCAATTAACCCTTTCATTAACATATTTCTCACAAAAGCCACTGTTTATGTCATTGACCATTTCATTACCATATTTCTAATGAAAGACATTGTCTATGTCAATAACACATTCATTACCATATTTCTAATGAAAGACACTGCCTATGTCATTAACCCTTTCATTACCATATTTCTAATGAAAGACACTGTCTATGTCATTTACCCTTTATTATCATATTTCTAATGAAAGACACTGTCTATGTCATTAACCCTTTATTATCATATTTCTAATGAGAGACACTGTCTATGTCATTAACCCTTTTATTAACATATTTCTCACAAAATACACTGCCTATGTCCATATTACCATATTTCTAATGAAAGACACTGTCTATGTCATTAACTCTTTCATTACCATATTTCTAATGAAAGACACTGTCTATTTCATTAACCCTTTCATTACCATATTTTTAATGAAAGACACTGCCAATGTCATTAAATATTTCATTACCATATTTCTGACACTGTCTATGTCATTAACCCTTTCATTATCATATTTCTAATAAAAGACACTGTTTATTTTATTAACCCTATCATTACCATATTTCTAATGAAAGACACTGTCTATGTCATTAACCCTTTCATTACCATATTTCTAATGAAAGACACTGTCTATTTCATTAACCCTTTCATTACCATATTTCTAATGAAAGACACTGTCTATGTCATTAATCCTTTCATTACCATATTTCTAATGAAAGACACTGTCTATTTCATTAACCCTTTCATTACCATATTTCTAACGAAAGACACTGTCTATTTCATTAACCCTTTCATTACCATATTTCTAATGAAAGACACTGTCTATTTCATTAACCTTTTCATTACCATATTTCTAATGAAAGACACTGTCTATGTCATTAACCCTTTCATTACCATATTTCTAATGAAAGACACTGTCTATGTCATTAACCCTTTCATTACCATATTTCTAATGAAAGTCACAGTCTATGTCATTAACCCTTTCATTACCATATTTCTAATGAAAGTCACTGTCTATGTCATTGACCCTTTCATTACCATATTTCTAATGAAAGTCACTGTCTATGTCATTAACCCTTTCATTTCCATATTTCTAATGAAAGTCACTGTCTATGTCATTAACCCTTTCATTACCATATTTCTAATGAAAGTCACTGTCTATGTCATTAACCCTTTCATTACCATATTTCTAATGAAAGTCACTGTCTATTTCATTAACCCTTTCATTACCATATTTCTAATGAAAGACACTGTCTATGTCATTAACCATTTCATTACCATATTTCTAATGAAAGTCACTGTCTATGTCATTAACCCTTTCATTACCATATTTCTAATGAAAGTCACTGTCTATTTCATTACCATATTTCTAATGAAAGACACTGTCTATGTCATTAACCCTTTCATTACAATATTTCTAATGAAAGTCACTGTCTATGTTATTAACCCTGTCATTGCCATATTTCTAATGAAAGTCACTGTCTATGTCATTATTCCTTTCATTACCATATTTCTAATGAAAGTCACTGTCTATGTCATTAACCCTTTCATTACCATATTTCTAATGAAAGACACTGTCTATGTCATTAACCGTTTCATTACCATATTTCTAATGGAAGTCACTGTCTATTTCATTAACCCTTTCATTACCATATTTCTAATGAAAGACACTGTCTATTTCATTAACCCTTTCATTACCATATTTGTAATGAAAGACACTGTCTATTTCATTAACCCTTTCATTACCATATTTCTAATGAAAGACACTATTTATGTCATTAACTCTTTCATTACCATATTTCTAATGAAAGACACTGTCTATTTCATTAACCCTTTCATTACCATATTTCTAATGAAAGACACTGCCAATATCATTAACTTTTTCATTACCATATTTCTGACACTGTCTATGTCATTAACCCTTTCATTATCATATTTCTAATAAAAGACACTGTTTATGTCATTAACCCTTTCATTACCATGTTTCTAATGAAAACACTGTCTATGTCATTAACCATTTCATTACCATATTTCTAATGAAAGTCACTGTCTATCTCATTAACCCTTTCATTACCATATTTCTAATGAAAGACACTGTCTATGTCATTAACCCTTTCATTACCATATTTCTAATGAAAGACACTGTCTATGTCATTAACCCTTTCATTACCATATTTCTAATAAAAGTCACTGTCTATATCATTAAGCCTTTCATTACCATATTTCTAATGAAAGACACTGTCTATATCATTAACCCTTTCATTACCATATTTCTAATGAAAGACACTGTCTATGCAATTAACCCTTTCATTAATATATTTCTCACAAAAGCCACTGTTTATGTCATTGACCATTTCTTTACCATATTTCTAATGAAAGATATTGTCTATGTCAATAACACATTCATTACCATATTTCTAATGAAAGACAGTGCCTATGTCATTAACCCTTTCATTACCATATTTCTAATGAAAGACACTGTCTATGTCATTTACCCTTTATTATCATATTTCTAATGAAAGACACTGTCTATGTCATTAACCCTTTATTATCATATTTCTAATGAAAGACACTGTCTATGTCATTAACCCTTTTATTAACATATTTCTCACAAAATACACTGCCTATGTCCATATTACCATATTTCTAATGAAAGACACTGTCTATGTCATTAACTCTTTCATTACCATATTTCTAATGAAAGACACTGTCTATTTCATTAACCCTTTCATTGCCATATTTCTAATGAAAGACACTGCCAATGTCATTAACTTTTCATTACCATATTTCTGACACTGTCTATGTCATTAACCCTTTCATTATCATATTTCTAATAAAAGACACTGTTTATTTTATTAACCCTATCATTACCATATTTCTAATGAAAGACACTGTCTATGTCATTAACCCTTTCATTACCATATTTCTAATGAAAGACACTGTCTATTTCATTAACCCTTTCATTACCATATTTCTAATGAAAGACACTGTCTATTTCATTAACCCTTTCATTACCATATTTCTAATGAAAGACACTGTCTATTTCATTATCCCTTTCATTACCATATTTCTAATGAAAGACACTGTCTATTTCATTAACCCTTTCATTACCATATTTCTAATGAAAGACACTGTCTATTTCATTAACCCTTTCATTACCATATTTCTAATGAAAGACACTGTCTATTTCATTAACCTTTTCATTACCATATTTCTAATGAAAGACACTGTCTATGTCATTAACCCTTTCATTACCATATTTCTAATGAAAGACACTGCCAATGTCATTAACTTTTTCATTACCATATTTCTGACACTGTCTATGTCATTAACCCTTTCATTACCATATTTCTAATGAAAGACACTGTCTATGTCATTAACCCTGTCATTACCATGTTTCTAATGAAAGACACTGCCGATGTCATTAACACATTCATTACCATATTTCTGACACTGTCTATTTCATTAACCCTTTCATTAACATATTTCTCACAAAAGACACTGCCTATGTCCATATTACCATATTTCTAATGAAAGACACTGTCTATGTCATTAACTCTTTCATTACTATATTTCTAATGAAAGACACTGTCTATTTCATTAACCCTTTCATTACCATATTTCTAATGAAAGACACTGTCTATGCAATTAACCCTTTCATTAACATATTTCTCACAAAAGCCACTGTTTATGTCATTGACCATTTCATTTCCATATTTCTAATGAAAGACATTGTCTATGTCAATAACACATTCATTACCATATTTCTAATGAAAGACACTGCCTATGTCATTAACCCTTTCATTACCATATTTCTAATGAAAGACACTGTCTATGTCATTTACCCTTTATTATCATATTTCTAATGAAAGACACTGTCTATGTCATTAACCCTTTATTATCATATTTCTAATGAAAGACACTGTCTATGTCATTAACCCTTTTATTAACATATTTCTCACAAAATACACTGCCTATGTCCATATTACCATATTTCTAATGAAAGACACTGTCTATGTCATTAACTCTTTCATTACCATATTTCTAATGAAAGACACTGTCTATTTCATTAACCCTTTCATTGCCATATTTCTAATGAAAGACACTGCCAATGTCATTAACTTTTTCATTATCATATTTCTGACACTGTCTATGTCATTAACCCTTTCATTATCATATTTCTAATAAAAGACACTGTTTATTTTATTAACCCTATCATTACCATATTTCTAATGAAAGACACTGTCTATGTCATTAACCCTTTCATTACCATATTTCTAATGAAAGACACTGTCTATTTCATTAACCCTTTCATTACCATATTTCTAATGAAAGACACTGTCTATTTCATTAACCCTTTCATTACCATATTTCTAATGAAAGACACTGTCTATTTCATTAACCCTTTCATTACCATATTTCTAATGAAAGACACTGTCTATTTCATTAACCCTTTCATTACCATATTTCTAATGAAAGACACTGTCTATTTCATTAACCCTTTCATTACCATATTTCTAATGAAAGACACTGTCTATTTCATTAACCTTTTCATTACCATATTTCTAATGAAAGACACTGTCTATGTCATTAACCCTGTCATTACCATGTTTCTAATGAAAGACACTGCCGATGTCATTAACACATTCATTACCATATTTCTGACACTGTCTATTTCATTAACCCTTTCATTACCATATTTCTAATGAAAGACACTGTCTATGTCATTAACCCTTTCATTACCATATTTCTAATGAAAGTCACTGTCTATGTCATTAACCCTTTCATTACCATATTTCTAATGAAAGATACTGTCTATGTCATTGACCATTTCATTACCATATTTCTAATGAAAGACATTGTCTATGTCAATAACACATTCATTACCATATTTCTAATGAAAGACACTGCCTATGTCATTAACCCTTTCATTACCATATTTCTAATGAAAGACACTGTCTATGTCATTAACCCTTTATTATCATATTTCTAATGAAAGACACTGTCTATGTCATTAACCCTTTCATTAACATATTTCTCACAAAAGACACTGCCTATGTCCATATTACCATATTTCTAATGAAAGACACTGTCTATGTCATTAACTCTTTCATTACTATATTTCTAATGAAAGACACTGTCTATTTCATTAACCCTTTCATTACCATATTTCTAATGAAAGACACTGTCTATGCAATTAACCCTTTCATTAACATATTTCTCACAAAAGCCACTGTTTATGTCATTGACCATTTCATTTCCATATTTCTAATGAAAGACATTGTCTATGTCAATAACACATTCATTACCATATTTCTAATGAAAGACACTGCCTATGTCATTAACCCTTTCATTACCATATTTCTAATGAAAGACACTGTCTATGTCATTTACCCTTTATTATCATATTTCTAATGAAAGACACTGTCTATGTCATTAACCCTTTATTATCATATTTCTAATGAAAGACACTGTCTATGTCATTAACCCTTTTATTAACATATTTCTCACAAAATACACTGCCTATGTCCATATTACCATATTTCTAATGAAAGACACTGTCTATGTCATTAACTCTTTCATTACCATATTTCTAATGAAAGACACTGTCTATTTCATTAACCCTTTCATTGCCATATTTCTAATGAAAGACACTGCCAATGTCATTAACTTTTTCATTACCATATTTCTGACACTGTCTATGTCATTAACCCTTTCATTATCATATTTCTAATAAAAGACACTGTTTATTTTATTAACCCTATCATTACCATATTTCTAATGAAAGACACTGTCTATGTCATTAACCCTTTCATTACCATATTTCTAATGAAAGACACTGTCTATTTCATTAACCCTTTCATTACCATATTTCTAATGAAAGACACTGTCTATTTCATTAACCCTTTCATTACCATATTTCTAATGAAAGACACTGTCTATTTCATTAACCCTTTCATTACCATATTTCTAATGAAAGACACTGTCTATTTCATTAACCCTTTCATTACCATATTTCTAATGAAAGACACTGTCTATTTCATTAACCCTTTCATTACCATATTTCTAATGAAAGACACTGTCTATTTCATTAACCTTTTCATTACCATATTTCTAATGAAAGACACTGTCTATGTCATTAACCCTTTCATTACCATATTTCTAATGAAAGACACTGCCAATGTCATTAACTTTTTCATTACCATATTTCTGACACTGTCTATGTCATTAACCCTTTCATTACCATATTTCTAATGAAAGACACTGTCTATGTCATTAACCCTGTCATTACCATGTTTCTAATGAAAGACACTGCCGATGTCATTAACACATTCATTACCATATTTCTGACACTGTCTATTTCATTAACCCTTTCATTACCATATTTCTAATGAAAGACACTGTCTATGTCATTAACCCTTTCATTACCATATTTCTAATGAAAGATACTGTCTATGTCATTGACCATTTCATTACCATATTTCTAATGAAAGACATTGTCTATGTCAATAACACATTCATTACCATATTTCTAATGAAAGACACTGCCTATGTCATTAACACTTTCATTACCATATTTCTAATGTAAGACACTGTCTGTCATTAACCCTATCATTACTATATTTCTGATGAAAGACACTGCCTATGTCATTAACCCTTTCATTACCATATTTCTAATGAAAGACACTGTCTATGTCATTAACCCTTTCATTACCATATTTCTAATGAAAGACACTGTCTATGTCATTAACCCTTTATTATCATATTTCTAATGAAAGACACTGTCTATGTCATTAACCCTTTATTATCATATTTCTAATGAAAGACACTGTCTATGTCATTAACCCTTTCATTAACATATTTCTCACAAAAGACTCTGCCTATGTCCATATTACCATATTTCTAATGAAAGACACTGTCTATGTCATTAACTCTTTCATTACTATATTTCTAATGAAAGACACTGTCTATTTCATTAACCCTTTCATTACCATATTTCTAATGAAAGACACTGCCAATGTCATTAACTTTTTCATTACCATATTTCTGACACTGTCTATGTCATTAACCCTTTAATTATCATATGTCTAATAAAAGACACTGTTTATGTCATTAACCCTTTCATTACCATATTTCTAATGAAAGACACTGTCTATTTCATTAACCCTTTCATTACCATATTTCTAATGAAAGACACTGTCTATTTCATTAACCCTTTCATTACTATATTTCTAATGAAAGACAATGTCTATTTCATTAACCCTTTCATTACCATATTTGTAATGAAAGACACTGTCTATTTCATTAACCCTTTCATTACCATATTTCTAATGAAAGACACTATTTATGTCATTAACTCTTTCATTACCATATTTCTAATGAAAGACACTGTCTATTTCATTAACCCTTTCATTACCATATTTCTAATGAAAGACACTGCCAATGTCATTAACTTTTTCATTACCATATTTCTGACACTGTCTATGTCATTAACCCTTTCATTATCATATTTCTAATAAAAGACACTGTTTATGTCATTAACCCTTTCATTACCATGTTTCTAATGAAAACACTGTCTATGTCATTAACCATTTCATTACCATATTTCTAATGAAAGTCACTGTCTATCTCATTAACCCTTTCATTACCATATTTCTAATGAAAGACACTGTCTATGTCATTAACCCTTTCATTACCATATTTCTAATGAAAGACACTGTCTATGTCATTAACCCTTTCATTACCATATTTCTAATAAAAGTCACTGTCTATATCATTAACCCTTTCATTACCATATTTCTAATGAAAGACACTGTCTATATCATTAACCCTTTCATTACCATATTTCTAATGAAAGACACTGTCTATGCAATTAACCCTTTCATTAACATATTTCTCACAAAAGCCACTGTTTATGTCATTGACCATTTCATTACCATATTTCTAATGAAAGACATTGTCTATGTCAATAACACATTCATTACCATATTTCTAATGAAAGATACTGCCTATGTCATTAACCCTTTCATTACCATATTTCTAATGAAAGACACTGTCTATGTCATTTACCCTTTATTATCATATTTCTAATGAAAGACACTGTCTATGTCATTAACCCTTTATTATCATATTTCTAATGAAAGACACTGTCTATGTCATTAACCCTTTTATTAACATATTTCTCACAAAATACACTGCCTATGTCCATATTACCATATTTGTAATGAAAGACACTGTCTATGTCATTAACTCTTTCATTACCATATTTCTAATGAAAGACACTGTCTATTTCATTAACCCATTCATTACCATATTTCTAATGAAAGACACTGCCAATGTCATTAACTTTTTCATTACCATATTTCTGACACTGTCTATGTCATTAACCCTTTCATTATCATATTTCTAATAAAAGACACTGTTTATTTTATTAACCCTATCATTACCATATTTCTAATGAAAGACACTGTCTATGTCATTAACCCTTTCATTACCATATTTCTAATGAAAGACACTGTCTATTTCATTAACCCTTTCATTACCATATTTCTAATGAAAGACACTGTCTATTTCATTAACCCTTTCATTACCATATTTCTAATGAAAGACACTGTCTATTTCATTAACCCTTTCATTACCATATTTCTAATGAAAGACACTGTCTATTTCATTAACCTTTTCATTACCATATTTCTAATGAAAGACACTGTCTATGTCATTAACCCTTTCATTACCATATTTCTAATGAAAGACACTGCCAATGTCATTAACTTTTTCATTACCATATTTCTGACACTGTCTATGTCATTAACCCTTTCATTACCATATTTCTAATGAAAGACACTGTCTATGTCATTAACCCTGTCATTACCATGTTTCTAATGAAAGACACTGCCGATGTCATTAACACATTCATTACCATATTTCTGACACTGTCTATTTCATTAACCCTTTCATTACCATATTTCTAATGAAAGACAATGTCTATGTCATTAACCCTTTCATTACCATATTTCTAATGAAAGTCACTGTCTATGTCATTAACCCTTTCATTACCATATTTCTAATGAAAGATACTGTCTATGTCATTGACCATTTCATTACCATATTTCTAATGAAAGACATTGTCTATGTCAATAACACATTCATTACCATATTTCTAATGAAAGACACTGCCTATGTCATTAACACTTTCATTACCATATTTCTAATGTAAGACACTGTCTGTCATTAACCCTATCATTACTATATTTCTGATGAAAGACACTGCCTATGTCATTAACCCTTTCATTACCATATTTCTAATGAAAGACACTGTCTATGTCATTAACCCTTTATTATCATATTTCTAATGAAAGACACTGTCTATGTCATTAACCCTTTATTATCATATTTCTAATGAAAGACACTGTCTATGTCATTAACCCTTTCATTAACATATTTCTCACAAAAGACACTGCCTATGTCCATATTACCATATTTCTAATGAAAGACACTGTCTATGTCATTAACTCTTTCATTACTATATTTCTAATGAAAGACACTGTCTATTTAATTAACCCTTTCATTACCATATTTCTAATGAAAGACACTGCCAATGTCATTAACTTTTTCATTACCATATTTCTGACACTGTCTATGTCATTAACCCTTTAATTATCATATGTCTAATAAAAGACACTGTTTATGTCATTAACCCTTTCATTACCATATTTCTAATGAAAGACACTGTCTATTTCCTTAACCCTTTCATTACCATATTTCTAATGAAAGACACTGTCTATTTCATTAACCCTTTCATTACTATATTTCTAATGAAAGACAATGTCTATTTCATTAACCCTTTCATTACCATATTTGTAATGAAAGACACTGTCTATTTCATTAACCCTTTCATTACCATATTTCTAATGAAAGACACTATTTATGTCATTAACTCTTTCATTACCATATTTCTAATGAAAGACACTGTCTATTTCATTAACCCTTTCATTACCATATTTCTAATGAAAGACACTGCCAATGTCATTAACTTTTTCATTACCATATTTCTGACACTGTCTATGTCATTAACCCTTTCATTATCATATTTCTAATAAAAGACACTGTTTATGTCATTAACCCTTTCATTACCATGTTTCTAATGAAAACACTGTCTATGTCATTAACCATTTCATTACCATATTTCTAATGAAAGTCACTGTCTATCTCATTAACCCTTTCATTACCATATTTCTAATGAAAGACACTGTCTATGTCATTAACCCTTTCATTACCATATTTCTAATAAAAGTCACTGTCTATATCATTAACCCTTTCATTACCATATTTCTAATTATAGACACTGTCTATATCATTAACCCTTTCATTACCATATTTCTAATGAAAGACACTGTCTATGCAATTAACCCTTTCATTAACATATTTCTCACAAAAGCCACTGTTTATGTCATTGACCATTTCATTACCATATTTCTAATGAAAGACATTGTCTATGTCAATAACACATTCATTACCATATTTCTAATGAAAGACACTGCCTATGTCATTAACCCTTTCATTACCATATTTCTAATGAAAGACACTGTCTATGTCATTTACCCTTTATTATCATATTTCTAATGAAAGACACTGTCTATGTCATTAACCCTTTATTATCATATTTCTAATGAAAGACACTGTCTATGTCATTAACCCTTTTATTAACATATTTCTCACAAAATACACTGCCTATGTCCATATTACCATATTTGTAATGAAAGACACTGTCTATGTCATTAACTCTTTCATTACCATATTTCTAATGAAAGACACTGTCTATTTCATTAACCCTTTCATTACCATATTTCTAATGAAAGACACTGCCAATGTCATTAACTTTTTCATTACCATATTTCTGACACTGTCTATGTCATTAACCCTTTCATTATCATATTTCTAATAAAAGACACTGTTTATTTTATTAACCCTATCATTACCATATTTCTAATGAAAGACACTGTCTATGTCATTAACCCTTTCATTACCATATTTCTAATGAAAGACACTGTCTATTTCATTAACCCTTTCATTACCATATTTCTAATGAAAGACACTGTCTATGTCATTAACCCTTTCATTACCATATTTCTAATGAAAGACACTGTCTATTTCATTAACCCTTTCATTACCATATTTCTAATGAAAGACACTGTCTATTTCATTAACCCTTTCATTACCATATTTCTAATGAAAGACACTGTCTATTTCATTAACCCTTTCATTACCATATTTCTAATGAAAGACACTGTCTATTTCATTAACCCTTTCATTACTATATTTCTAATGAAAGACAATGTCTATTTCATTAACCCTTTCATTACCATATTTGTAATGAAAGACACTGTCTATTTCATTAACCCTTTCATTACCATATTTCTAATGAAAGACACTATTTATGTCATTAACTCTTTCATTACCATATTTCTAATGAAAGACACTGTCTATTTCATTAACCCTTTCATTACCATATTTCTAATGAAAGACACTGCCAATGTCATTAACTTTTTCATTACCATATTTCTGACACTGTCTATGTCATTGACCCTTTCATTATCATGTTTCTAATAAAAGACACTGTTTATGTCATTAACCCTTTCATTACCATGTTTCTAATGAAAACACTGTCTATGTCATTAACCATTTCATTACCATATTTCTAATGAAAGTCACTGTCTATCTCATTAACCCTTTCATTACCATATTTCTAATGAAAGACACTGTCTATGTCATTAACCCTTTCATTACCATATTTCTAATGAAAGACACTGTCTATGTCATTAACCCTTTCATTACCATATTTCTAATAAAAGTCACTGTCTATATCATTAACCCTTTCATTACCATATTTCTAATGAAAGACACTGTCTATATCATTAACCCTTTCATTACCATATTTCTAATGAAAGACACTGTCTATGCAATTAACCCTTTCATTAACATATTTCTCACAAAAGCCACTGTTTATGTCATTGACCATTTCATTACCATATTTCTAATGAAAGACATTGTCTATGTCAATAACACATTCATTACCATATTTCTAATGAAAGATACTGCCTATGTCATTAACCCTTTCATTACCATATTTCTAATGAAAGACACTGTCTATGTCATTTACCCTTTATTATCATATTTCTAATGAAAGACACTGTCTATGTCATTAACCCTTTATTATCATATTTCTAATGAAAGACACTGTCTATGTCATTAACCCTTTTATTAACATATTTCTCACAAAATACACTGCCTATGTCCATATTACCATATTTGTAATGAAAGACACTGTCTATGTTATTAACTCTTTCATTACCATATTTCTAATGAAAGACACTGTCTATTTCATTAACCCTTTCATTACCATATTTCTAATGAAAGACACTGCCAATGTCATTAACTTTTTCATTACCATATTTCTGACACTGTCTATGTCATTAACCCTTTCATTATCATATTTCTAATAAAAGACACTGTTTATTTTATTAACCCTATCATTACCATATTTCTAATGAAAGACACTGTCTATGTCATTAACCCTTTCATTACCATATTTCTAATGAAAGACACTGTCTATTTCATTAACCCTTTCATTACCATATTTCTAATGAAAGACACTGTCTATTTCATTAACCCTTTCATTACCATATTTCTAATGAAAGACACTGTCTATTTCATTAACCCTTTCATTACCATATTTCTAATGAAAGACACTGTCTATTTCATTAACCTTTTCATTACCATATTTCTAATGAAAGACACTGTCTATGTCATTAACCCTTTCATTACCATATTTCTAATGAAAGACACTGCCAATGTCATTAACTTTTTCATTACCATATTTCTGACACTGTCTATGTCATTAACCCTTTCATTACCATATTTCTAATGAAAGACACTGTCTATGTCATTAACCCTGTCATTACCATGTTTCTAATGAAAGACACTGCCGATGTCATTAACACATTCATTACCATATTTCTGACACTGTCTATTTCGTTAACCCTTTCATTACCATATTTCTAATGAAAGACACTGTCTATGTCATTAACCCTTTCATTACCATATTTCTAATGAAAGTCACTGTCTATGTCATTAACCCTTTCATTACCATATTTTTAATGAAAGATACTGTCTATGTCATTGACCATTTCATTACCATATTTCTAATGAAAGACATTGTCTATGTCAATAACACATTCATTACCATATTTCTAATGAAAGACACTGCCTATGTCATTAACACTTTCATTACCATATTTCTAATGTAAGACACTGTCTGTCATTAACCCTATCATTACTATATTTCTGATGAAAGACACTGCCTATGTCATTAACCCTTTCATTACCATATTTCTAATGAAAGACACTGTCTATGTCATTAACCCTTTATTATCATATTTCTAATGAAAGACACTGTCTATGTCATTAACCCTTTATTATCATATTTCTAATGAAAGACACTGTCTATGTCATTAACCCTTTCATTAACATATTTCTCACAAAAGACTCTGCCTATGTCCATATTACCATATTTCTAATGAAAGACACTGTCTATGTCATTAACTCTTTCATTACTATATTTCTAATGAAAGACACTGTCTATTTCATTAACCCTTTCATTACCATATTTCTAATGAAAGACACTGCCAATGTCATTAACTTTTTCATTACCATATTTCTGACACTGTCTATGTCATTAACCCTTTAATTATCATATGTCTAATAAAAGACACTGTTTATGTCATTAACCCTTTCATTACCATATTTCTAATGAAAGACACTGTCTATTTCATTAACCCTTTCATTACCATATTTCTAATGAAAGACACTGTCTATTTCATTAACCCTTTCATTACTATATTTCTAATGAAAGACAATGTCTATTTCATTAACCCTTTCATTACCATATTTGTAATGAAAGACACTGTCTATTTCATTAACCCTTTCATTACCATATTTCTAATGAAAGACACTATTTATGTCATTAACTCTTTCATTACCATATTTCTAATGAAAGACACTGTCTATTTCATTAACCCTTTCATTACCATATTTCTAATGAAAGACACTGCCAATGTCATTAACTTTTTCATTACCATATTTCTGACACTGTCTATGTCATTAACCCTTTCATTATCATATTTCTAATAAAAGACACTGTTTATGTCATTAACCCTTTCATTACCATGTTTCTAATGAAAACACTGTCTATGTCATTAACCATTTCATTACCATATTTCTAATGAAAGTCACTGTCTATCTCATTAACCCTTTCATTACCATATTTCTAATGAAAGACACTGTCTATGTCATTAACCCTTTCATTACCATATTTCTAATGAAAGACACTGTCTATGTCATTAACCCTTTCATTACCATATTTCTAATAAAAGTCACTGTCTATATCATTAACCCTTTCATTACCATATTTCTAATGAAAGACACTGTCTATATCATTAACCCTTTCATTACCATATTTCTAATGAAAGACACTGTCTATGCAATTAACCCTTTCATTAACATATTTCTCACAAAAGCCACTGTTTATGTCATTGACCATTTCATTACCATATTTCTAATGAAAGACATTGTCTATGTCAATAACACATTCATTACCATATTTCTAATGAAAGATACTGCCTATGTCATTAACCCTTTCATTACCATATTTCTAATGAAAGACACTGTCTATGTCATTTACCCTTTATTATCATATTTCTAATGAAAGACACTGTCTATGTCATTAACCCTTTATTATCATATTTCTAATGAAAGACACTGTCTATGTCATTAACCCTTTTATTAACATATTTCTTACAAAATACACTGCCTATGTCCATATTACCATATTTGTAATGAAAGACACTGTCTATGTCATTAACTCTTTCATTACCATATTTCTAATGAAAGACACTGTCTATTTCATTAACCCTTTCATTACCATATTTCTAATGAAAGACACTGCCAATGTCATTAACTTTTTCATTACCATATTTCTGACACTGTCTATGTCATTAACCCTTTCATTATCATATTTCTAATAAAAGACACTGTTTATTTTATTAACCCTATCATTACCATATTTCTAATGAAAGACACTGTCTATGTCATTAACCCTTTCATTACCATATTTCTAATGAAAGACACTGTCTATTTCATTAACCCTTTCATTACCATATTTCTAATGAAAGACACTGTCTATTTCATTAACCCTTTCATTACCATATTTCTAATGAAAGACACTGTCTATTTCATTAACCCTTTCATTACCATATTTCTAATGAAAGACACTGTCTATGTCATTAACCCTTTCATTACCATATTTCTAATGAAAGACACTGTCTATGTCATTAACCCTGTCATTACCATGTTTCTAATGAAAGACACTGCCGATGTCATTAACACATTCATTACCATATTTCTGACACTGTCTATTTCATTAACCCTTTCATTACCATATTTCTAATGAAAGACACTGTCTATGTCATTAACCCTTTCATTACCATATTTCTAATGAAAGTCACTGTCTATGTCATTAACCCTTTCATTACCATATTTCTAATGAAAGATACTGTCTATGTCATTGACCATTTCATTACCATATTTCTAATGAAAGACATTGTCTATGTCAATAACACATTCATTACCATATTTCTAATGAAAGACACTGCCTATGTCATTAACACTTTCATTACCATATTTCTAATGTAAGACACTGTCTGTCATTAACCCTATCATTACTATATTTCTGATGAAAGACACTGCCTATGTCATTAACCCTTTCATTACCATATTTCTAATGAAAGACACTGTCTATGTCATTAACCCTTTATTATCATATTTCTAATGAAAGACACTGTCTATGTCATTAACCCTTTATTATCATATTTCTAATGAAAGACACTGTCTATGTCATTAACCCTTTCATTAACATATTTCTCACAAAAGACACTGCCTATGTCCATATTACCATATTTCTAATGAAAGACACTGTCTATGTCATTAACTCTTTCATTACTATATTTCTAATGAAAGACACTGTCTATTTAATTAACCCTTTCATTACCATATTTCTAATGAAAGACACTGCCAATGTCATTAACTTTTTCATTACCATATTTCTGACACTGTCTATGTCATTAACCCTTTAATTATCATATGTCTAATAAAAGACACTGTTTATGTCATTAACCCTTTCATTACCATATTTCTAATGAAAGACACTGTCTATTTCCTTAACCCTTTCATTACCATATTTCTAATGAAAGACACTGTCTATTTCATTAACCCTTTCATTACTATATTTCTAATGAAAGACAATGTCTATTTCATTAACCCTTTCATTACCATATTTGTAATGAAAGACACTGTCTATTTCATTAACCCTTTCATTACCATATTTCTAATGAAAGACACTATTTATGTCATTAACTCTTTCATTACCATATTTCTAATGAAAGACACTGTCTATTTCATTAACCCTTTCATTACCATATTTCTAATGAAAGACACTGCCAATGTCATTAACTTTTTCATTACCATATTTCTGACACTGTCTATGTCATTAACCCTTTCATTATCATATTTCTAATAAAAGACACTGTTTATGTCATTAACCCTTTCATTACCATGTTTCTAATGAAAACACTGTCTATGTCATTAACCATTTCATTACCATATTTCTAATGAAAGTCACTGTCTATCTCATGAACCCTTTCATTACCATATTTCTAATGAAAGACACTGTCTATGTCATTAACCCTTTCATTACCATATTTCTAATAAAAGTCACTGTCTATATCATTAACCCTTTCATTACCATATTTCTAATTATAGACACTGTCTATATCATTAACCCTTTCATTACCATATTTCTAATGAAAGACACTGTCTATGCAATTAACCCTTTCATTAACATATTTCTCACAAAAGCCACTGTTTATGTCATTGACCATTTCATTACCATATTTCTAATGAAAGACATTGTCTATGTCAATAACACATTCATTACCATATTTCTAATGAAAGACACTGCCTATGTCATTAACCCTTTCATTACCATATTTCTAATGAAAGACACTGTCTATGTCATTTACCCTTTATTATCATATTTCTAATGAAAGACACTGTCTATGTCATTAACCCTTTATTATCATATTTCTAATGAAAGACACTGTCTATGTCATTAACCCTTTTATTAACATATTTCTCACAAAATACACTGCCTATGTCCATATTACCATATTTGTAATGAAAGACACTGTCTATGTCATTAACTCTTTCATTACCATATTTCTAATGAAAGACACTGTCTATTTCATTAACCCTTTCATTACCATATTTCTAATGAAAGACACTGCCAATGTCATTAACTTTTTCATTACCATATTTCTGACACTGTCTATGTCATTAACCCTTTCATTATCATATTTCTAATAAAAGACACTGTTTATTTTATTAACCCTATCATTACCATATTTCTAATGAAAGACACTGTCTATGTCATTAACCCTTTCATTACCATATTTCTAATGAAAGACACTGTCTATTTCATTAACCCTTTCATTACCATATTTCTAATGAAAGACACTGTCTATGTCATTAACCCTTTCATTACCATATTTCTAATGAAAGACACTGTCTATTTCATTAACCCTTTCATTACCATATTTCTAATGAAAGACACTGTCTATTTCATTAACCCTTTCATTACCATATTTCTAATGAAAGACACTGTCTATTTCATTAACCCTTTCATTACCATATTTCTAATGAAAGACACTGTCTATTTCATTAACCCTTTCATTACTATATTTCTAATGAAAGACAATGTCTATTTCATTAACCCTTTCATTACCATATTTGTAATGAAAGACACTGTCTATTTCATTAACCCTTTCATTACCATATTTCTAATGAAAGACACTATTTATGTCATTAACTCTTTCATTACCATATTTCTAATGAAAGACACTGTCTATTTCATTAACCCTTTCATTACCATATTTCTAATGAAAGACACTGCCAATGTCATTAACTTTTTCATTACCATATTTCTGACACTGTCTATGTCATTAACCCTTTCATTATCATATTTCTAATAAAAGACACTGTTTATGTCATTAACCCTTTCATTACCATGTTTCTAATGAAAACACTGTCTATGTCATTAACCATTTCATTACCATATTTCTAATGAAAGTCACTGTCTATCTCATTAACCCTTTCATTACCATATTTCTAATGAAAGACACTGTCTATGTCATTAACCCTTTCATTACCATATTTCTAATGAAAGACACTGTCTATGTCATTAACCCTTTCATTACCATATTTCTAATAAAAGTCACTGTCTATATCATTAACCCTTTCATTACCATATTTCTAATGAAAGACACTGTCTATATCATTAACCCTTTCATTACCATATTTCTAATGAAAGACACTGTCTATGCAATTAACCCTTTCATTAACATATTTCTCACAAAAGCCACTGTTTATGTCATTGACCATTTCATTACCATATTTCTAATGAAAGACATTGTCTATGTCAATAACACATTCATTACCATATTTCTAATGAAAGATACTGCCTATGTCATTAACCCTTTCATTACCATATTTCTAATGAAAGACACTGTCTATGTCATTTACCCTTTATTATCATATTTCTAATGAAAGACACTGTCTATGTCATTAACCCTTTATTATCATATTTCTAATGAAAGACACTGTCTATGTCATTAACCCTTTTATTAACATATTTCTCACAAAATACACTGCCTATGTCCATATTACCATATTTGTAATGAAAGACACTGTCTATGTCATTAACTCTTTCATTACCATATTTCTAATGAAAGACACTGTCTATTTCATTAACCCTTTCATTACCATATTTCTAATGAAAGACACTGCCAATGTCATTAACTTTTTCATTACCATATTTCTGACACTGTCTATGTCATTAACCCTTTCATTATCATATTTCTAATAAAAGACACTGTTTATTTTATTAACCCTATCATTACCATATTTCTAATGAAAGACACTGTCTATGTCATTAACCCTTTCATTACCATATTTCTAATGAAAGACACTGTCTATTTCATTAACCCTTTCATTACCATATTTCTAATGAAAGACACTGTCTATTTCATTAACCCTTTCATTACCATATTTCTAATGAAAGACACTGTCTATTTCATTAACCCTTTCATTACCATATTTCTAATGAAAGACACTGTCTATTTCATTAACCTTTTCATTACCATATTTCTAATGAAAGACACTGTCTATGTCATTAACCCTTTCATTACCATATTTCTAATGAAAGACACTGCCAATGTCATTAACTTTTTCATTACCATATTTCTGACACTGTCTATGTCATTAACCCTTTCATTACCATATTTCTAATGAAAGACACTGTCTATGTCATTAACCCTGTCATTACCATGTTTCTAATGAAAGACACTGCCGATGTCATTAACACATTCATTACCATATTTCTGACACTGTCTATTTCATTAACCCTTTCATTACCATATTTCTAATGAAAGACACTGTCTATGTCATTAACCCTTTCATTACCATATTTCTAATGAAAGATACTGTCTATGTCATTGACCATTTCATTACCATATTTCTAATGAAAGACATTGTCTATGTCAATAACACATTCATTACCATATTTCTAATGAAAGACACTGCCTATGTCATTAACACTTTCATTACCATATTTCTAATGTAAGACACTGTCTGTCATTAACCCTATCATTACTATATTTCTGATGAAAGACACTGCCTATGTCATTAACCCTTTCATTACCATATTTCTAATGAAAGACACTGTCTATGTCATTAACCCTTTATTATCATATTTCTAATGAAAGACACTGTCTATGTCATTAACCCTTTATTATCATATTTCTAATGAAAGACACTGTCTATGTCATTAACCCTTTCATTAACATATTTCTCACAAAAGACACTGCCTATGTCCATATTACCATATTTCTAATGAAAGACACTGTCTATGTCATTAACTCTTTCATTACTATATTTCTAATGAAAGACACTGTCTATTTAATTAACCCTTTCATTACCATATTTCTAATGAAAGACACTGCCAATGTCATTAACTTTTTCATTACCATATTTCTGACACTGTCTATGTCATTAACCCTTTAATTATCATATGTCTAATAAAAGACACTGTTTATGTCATTAACCCTTTCATTACCATATTTCTAATGAAAGACACTGTCTATTTCCTTAACCCTTTCATTACCATATTTCTAATGAAAGACACTGTCTATTTCATTAACCCTTTCATTACTATATTTCTAATGAAAGACAATGTCTATTTCATTAACCCTTTCATTACCATATTTGTAATGAAAGACACTGTCTATTTCATTAACCCTTTCATTACCATATTTCTAATGAAAGACACTATTTATGTCATTAACTCTTTCATTACCATATTTCTAATGAAAGACACTGTCTATTTCATTAACCCTTTCATTACCATATTTCTAATGAAAGACACTGCCAATGTCATTAACTTTTTCATTACCATATTTCTGACACTGTCTATGTCATTAACCCTTTCATTATCATATTTCTAATAAAAGACACTGTTTATGTCATTAACCCTTTCATTACCATGTTTCTAATGAAAACACTGTCTATGTCATTAACCATTTCATTACCATATTTCTAATGAAAGTCACTGTCTATCTCATTAACCCTTTCATTACCATATTTCTAATGAAAGACACTGTCTATGTCATTAACCCTATCATTACCATATTTCTAATAAAAGTCACTGTCTATATCATTAACCCTTTCATTACCATATTTCTAATTATAGACACTGTCTATATCATTAACCCTTTCATTACCATATTTCTAATGAAAGACACTGTCTATGCAATTAACCCTTTCATTAACATATTTCTCACAAAAGCCACTGTTTATGTCATTGACCATTTCATTACCATATTTCTAATGAAAGACATTGTCTATGTCAATAACACATTCATTACCATATTTCTAATGAAAGACACTGCCTATGTCATTAACCCTTTCATTACCATATTTCTAATGAAAGACACTGTCTATGTCATTTACCCTTTATTATCATATTTCTAATGAAAGACACTGTCTATGTCATTAACCCTTTATTATCATATTTCTAATGAAAGACACTGTCTATGTCATTAACCCTTTTATTAACATATTTCTCACAAAATACACTGCCTATGTTCATATTACCATATTTGTAATGAAAGACACTGTCTATGTCATTAACTCTTTCATTACCATATTTCTAATGAAAGACACTGTCTATTTCATTAACCCTTTCATTGCCATATTTCTAATGAAAGACACTGCCAATGTCATTAACTTTTTCATTACCATATTTCTGACACTGTCTATGTCATTAACCCTTTCATTATCATATTTCTAATAAAAGACACTGTTTATTTTATTAACCCTATCATTACCATATTTCTAATGAAAGACACTGTCTATGTCATTAACCCTTTCATTACCATATTTCTAATGAAAGACACTGTCTATTTCATTAACCCTTTCATTACCATATTTCTAATGAAAGACACTGTCTATGTCATTAACCCTTTCATTACCATATTTCTAATGAAAGACACTGTCTATTTCATTAACCCTTTCATTACCATATTTCTAATGAAAGACACTGTCTATTTCATTAACCCTTTCATTACCATATTTCTAATGAAAGACACTGTCTATTTCATTAACCTTTTCATTACCATATTTCTAATGAAAGACACTGTCTATGTCATTAACCCTTTCATTACCATATTTCTAATGAAAGACACTGTCTATGTCATTAACCCTTTCATTACCATATATCTAATGAAAGTCACTGTCTATGTCATTAACCCTTTCATTACCATATTTCTAATGAAAGTCACTGTCTATGTCATTAACCCTTTATTATCATATTTCTCACAAAATACACTGCCTATGTCCATATTACCATATTTCTAATGAAAGACACTGTCTATGTCATTAACTCTTTCATTACCATATTTCTAATGAAAGACACTGTCTATTTCATTAACCCTTTCATTACCATATTTCTAATGAAAGACACTGCCAATGTCATTAACTTTTTCATTACCATATTTCTGACACTGTCTATGTCATTAACCCTTTCATTATCATATTTCTAATAAAAGACACTGTTTATTTTATTAACCCTATCATTACCATATTTCTAATGAAAGACACTGTCTATGTCATTAACCCTTTCATTACCATATTTCTAATGAAAGACACTGTCTATTTCATTAACCCTTTCATTACCATATTTCTAATGAAAGACACTGTCTATTTCATTAACCCTTTCATTACCATATTTCTAATGAAAGACACTGTCTATTTCATTAACCCTTTCATTACCATATTTCTAATGAAAGACACTGTCTATTTCATTAACCCTTTCATTACCATATTTCTAATGAAAGACACTGTCTATTTCATTAACCCTTTCATTACCATATTTCTAATGAAAGACACTGTCTATTTCATTAACCTTTTCATTACCATATTTCTAATGAAAGACACTGTCTATGTCATTAACCCTTTCATTACCATATTTCTAATGAAAGACACTGTCTATGTCATTAACCCTTTCATTACCATATTTCTAATGAAAGACACTGTCTATTTCATTAACCTTTTCATTACCATATTTCTAATGAAAGACACTGTCTATGTCATTAACCCTTTCATTACCATATTTCTAATGAAAGACACTGTCTATGTCATTAACCCTTTCATTACCATATTTCTAATGAAAGTCACTGTCTATGTCATTAACCCTTTCATTACCATATTTCTAATGAAAGTCACTGTCTATGTCATTAACCCTTTCATTACCATATTTCTAATGAAAGACACTGTCTATGTCATTAACCCTTTCATTACAATATTTCTAATGAAAGTCACTGTCTATGTGATTAACCCTGTCATTGCCATATTTCTAATGAAAGTCACTGTCTATGTCATTAATCCTTTCATTACCATATTTCTAATGAAAGTCACTGTCTATGTCATTAACCCTTTCATTATCATATGTCTAATAAAAGACACTGTTTATGTCATTAACCCTTTCATTACCATATTTCTAATGAAAGTCACTGTCTATGTCATTAAGCTTTCATTACCATATTTCTAATGAAAGTCACTGTCTATGTCATTAACCCTTTCATTATCATATTTCTAATGAAAGTCACTGTCTATGTCATTAACCCTTTCATTACCATATTTCTAATGAAAGATACTGTCTATGTCATTAACCCTTTCATTACCATATTTCTAATGAAAGTCACTGTCTATTTGATTAACCCTTTCATTACCATATTTCTAATGAAAGTCACTGTCTATGTCATTAACCCTTTCATTACCATATTTCTAATGAAAGACACTGTCTATGTCATTAACCCTTTCATTACCATATTTCTAATGAAAGACACTGTCTATGTCATTAACCCTTTCATTACCATATTTCTAATAAAAGTCACTGTCTATATCATTAACCCTTTCATTACCATATTTCTAATGAAAGACACTGTCTATATCATTAACCCTTTCATTACCATATTTCTAATGAAAGACACTGTCTATGCAATTAACCCTTTCATTAACATATTTCTCACAAAAGCCACTGTTTATGTCATTGACCATTTCATTACCATATTTCTAATGAAAGACATTGTCTATGTCAATAACACATTCATTACCATATTTCTAATGTAAGACACTGTCTGTCATTAACCCTGTCATTACTATATTTCTAATGAAAGACACTGCCTATGTCATTAACCCTTTCATTACCATATTTCTAATGAAAGACACTGTCTATGTCATTAACCCTTTATTATCATATTTCTAATGAAAGACACTGTCTATGTCATTAACCCTTTATTATCATATTTCTAATGAAAGACACTGTCTATGTCATTAACCCTTTCATTAACATATTTCTCACAAACAAAACTGCCTATGTCCATATTACCATATTTCTAATTAAAGACACTGTCTATGTCATTAACTCTTTCATTACCATATTTCTAATGAAAGACACTGTCTATTTCATTAACCCTTTCATTACCATATTTCTAATGAAAGACACTGCCAATGTCATTAACTTTTTCATTACCATATTTCTGACACTCTCTATGTCATTAACCCTTTCATTATCATATTTCTAATAAAAGACACTGTTTATGTCATTAACCCTGTCATTACCATATTTCTAATGAAAGACACTGTCTATGTCATTAACCCTGTCATTACCATGTTTCTAATGAAAGACACTGCCGATGTCATTAACCCTTTCATTACCATATTTCTGACACGTCTATTTCATTAACCCTTTCATTACCATATTTCTAATGAAAGACACTGTCTATTTCATTAACCCTTTCATTACCATATTTCTAATGAAAGTCACTGTCTATTTCATTAACCCTTTCATTACCATATTTCTAAAGAAAGACACTGTCTATTTCATTAACCCTTTCATTACCATATTTCTAATGAAAGACACTGTCTATGTCAATAACACTTTCATTACCATATTTCTAATGAAAGTCACTATCTATTTCATTAACCCTTTCATTACCATATTTCTAAAGAAAGACACTGTCTATTTCATTAACCCTTTCATTACCATATTTCTACTGAAAGACACTGTCTATTTCATTAACCCTTTCATTACCATATTTCTAAAGAAAGTCACTGTCTATTTCATTAACCCTTTCATTACCATATTTCTAAAGAAAGACACTGTCTATTTCATTAACCCTTTCATTACCATATTTCTAATGAAAGTCACTGTCTATTTCATTAACCCTTTCATTACCATATTTCTAAAGAAAGACACTGTCTATTTCATTAACCCTTTCATTTCCATATTTCTAATGAAAGTCACTGTCTATGTCATTAACCCTTTCATTACCATATTTCTAATGAAAGACACTGTCTATGTCATTAACCCTTTCATTACCATATTTCTAATGAAAGTCACTGTCTATGTCATTAACCCTTTCATTACCATATTTCTAATGAAAGTCACTGTCTATGTCATTAACCCTTTCATTTCCATATTTCTAATGAAAGTCACTGTCTATGTCATTAACCCTTTCATTACCATATTTCTAATGAAAGACACTGTCTATGTCATTAACCCTTTCATTACCATATTTCTAATGAAAACACTGTCTATGTCATTAACCCTTTCATTACCATATTTCTAATGAAAGTCACAGTCTATGTCATTAACCCTTTCATTACCATATTTCTAATGAAAGTCACAGTCTATGTCATTAACCCTTTCATTACCATATTTCTAATGAAAGTCACTGTCTATGTCATTAACCCTTTCATTACCATATTTCTAATGAAAGTCACTGTGTATTTCATTAACCCTTTCATTACCATATTTCTAATGAAAGTCACTGTCTATTTCATTAACCCTTTCATTACCATATTTCTAATGAAAGACACTGTCTATGTCATTAACCATTTCATTACCATATTTCTAATGAAAGTCACTGTCTATGTCATTAAACCTTTCATTAACATATTTCTAATGAAAGTCACTGTCTATTTCATTAACCCTTTCATTACCATATTTCTAATGAAAGACACTGTCTATGTCATTAACCCTTTCATTACAATATTTCTAATGAAAGTCACTGTCTATGTGATTAACCCTGTCATTACCATATTTCTAATGAAAGTCACTGTCTATGTCATTAAACCTTTCATTAACATATTTCTAATGAAAGTCACTGTCTATTTCATTAACCCTTTCATTACCATATTTCTAATGAAAGACACTGTCTATGTCATTAACCCTTTCATTACAATATTTCTAATGAAAGTCACTGTCTATGTGATTAACCCTGTCATTACCATATTTCTAATGAAAGTCACTGTCTATGTCATTAACCCTTTCATTACAATATTTCTAATGAAAGTCACTGTCTATGTGATTAACCCTTTCATTACCATATTTCTAATGAAAGTCACTGTCTATGTCATTAATCCTTTCATTACCATATTTCTAATGGAAGTCACTGTCTATGTCATTAACCCTTTCATTACCATATTTCTAATGAAAGACACTGTCTATGTCATTAACCCTTTCATTACCATATTTCTAATGAAAGTCACTGTCTATGTCATTAAGCTTTCATTACCATATTTCTAATGAAAGTCACTGTCTATGTCATTAACCCTTTCATTACCATATTTCTAATGAAAGTCACTGTCTATGTCATTAACCCTTTCATTACCATATTTCTAATGAAAGATACTGTCTATGTCATTAACCCTTTCATTACCATATTTCTAATGAAAGTCACTGTCTATTTGATTAACCCTTTCATTACCATATTTCTAATGAAAGTCACTCTCTATGTCATTAACCCTTTCATTACCATATTTCTAATGAAAGACACTGTCTATGTCATTAACCCTTTCATTACCATATTTCTAATGAAAGACACTGTCTATGTCATTAACCCTTTCATTACCATATTTTTAATAAAAGTCACTGTCTATATCATTAACTCTTTCATTACCATATTTCTAATGAAAGACACTGTCTATGCAATTAACCCTTTCATTAACATATTTCTCACAAAAGCCACTGTTTATGTCATTGACCATTTCATTACCATATTTCTAATGAAAGACATTGTCTATGTCAATAACACATTCATTACCATATTTCTAATGTAAGACACTGTCTGTCATTAACCCTGTCATTACTATATTTCTAATGAAAGACACTGCCTATGTCATTAACCCTTTCATTACCATATTTCTAATGAAAGACACTGTCTATGTCATTAACCCTTTATTATCATATTTCTAATGAAAGACACTGTCTATGTCATTAACCCTTTATTATCATATTTCTAATGAAAGACACTGTCTATGTCATTAACCCTTTCATTAACATATTTCTCACAAACAAAACTGCCTATGTCCATATTACCATATTTCTAATTAAAGACACTGTCTATGTCATTAACTCTTTCATTACCATATTTCTAATGAAAGACACTGTCTATTTCATTAACCCTTTCATTACCATATTTCTAATGAAAGACACTGCCAATGTCATTAACTTTTTCATTACCATATTTCTGACACTGTCTATTTCATTAACCCTTTCATTACCATATTTCTAATGAAAGACACTGTCTATTTCATTAACCCTTTCATTACCATATTTCTAATGAAAGACACTGTCTATTTCATTAACCCTTTCATTACCATATTTCTAATAAAAGACACTGTCTATTTCATTAACCCTTTCATTACCATATTTCTAATGAAAGACACTGTCTATGTCATTAAACCTTTCATTACCATATTTCTAATGAAAGACACTCTCTATGTCATTAACCCTTTCATTACCATATTTCTAATGAAAGTCACTGTCTATGTCATTAACCCTTTCATTAACATATTTCTAATGAAAGTCACTGTCTATGTCATTAACCCTTTCATTACCATATTTCTAATGAAAGTCACTGTCTATGTCATTAACCCTTTCATTACCATATTTCTAATGAAAGTCACTGTCTATGTCATTAACCCTTTCATTTCCATAATTCTAATGAAAGTCACTGTCTATGTCATTAACCCTTTCATTACCATATTTCTAATGAAAGACACTGTCTATGTCATTAACCCTTTCATTACCATATTTCTAATGAAAGTCACTGTCTATGTCATTAACCCTTTCATTACCATATTTCTAATGAAAGTCACTGTCTATGTCATTAACCCTTTCATTACCATATTTCTAATGAAAGTCACTGTCTATTTCATTAACCCTTTCATTACCATATTTCTAATGAAAGACACTGTCTATGTCATTAACCATTTCATTACCATATTTCTAATGAAAGTCACTGTCTATGTCATTAACCCTTTCATTACCATATTTCTAATGAAAGTCACTGTCTATTTCATTACCATATTTCTAATGAAAGACACTGTCTATGTCATTAACCCTTTCATTACAATATTTCTAATGAAAGTCACTGTCTATGTGATTAACCCTGTCATTGCCATATTTCTAATGAAAGTCACTGTCTATGTCATTAATCCTTTCATTACCATATTTCTAATGAAAGTCACTGTCTATGTCATTAACCCTTTCATTACCATATTTCTAGTGAAAGACACTGTCTATGTCATTAACCCTTTCATTACCATATTTCTAATGAAAGTCACTGTCTATGTCATTAACCCTTTCATTACCATATTTCTAATGAAAGATACTGTCTATGTCATTAACCCTTTCATTACCATATTTCTAATGAAAGACACTGTCTATGTCATTAACCCTTTCATTACCATATTTCTAATGAAAGTCACTGTCTATGTCATTAACCCTTTCATTACCATATTTCTAATGAAAGTCACTGTCTATGTCATTAACCCTTTCATTACCATATTTCTAATGAAAGATACTGTCTATGTCATTAACCCTTTCATTACCATATTTCTAATGAAAGTCACTGTCTATTTGATTAACCCTTTCATTACCATATTTCTAATGAAAGTCACTGTCTATGCAATTAACCCTTTCATTAAGATATTTCTCACAAAAGCCACTGTTTATGTCATTGACCATTTCATTACCATATTTCTAATGAAAGACATTGTCTATGTCAATAACACATTCATTACCATATTTCTAATGTAAGACACTGTCTGTCATTAACCCTGTCATTACTATATTTCTAATGAAAGACACTGCCTATGTCATTAACCCTTTCATTACCATATTTCTAATGAAAGACACTGTCTATGTCATTAACCCTTTATTATCATATTTCTAATGAAAGACACTGTCTATGTCATTAACCCTTTATTATCATATTTCTAATGAAAGACACTGTCTATGTCATTAACCCTTTCTTTAACATATTTCTCACAAACAAAACTGCCTATGTCCATATTACCATATTTCTAATTAAAGACACTGTCTATGTCATTAACTCTTTCATTACCATATTTCTAATGAAAGACACTGTCTATTTCATTAACCCTTTCATTACCATATTTCTAATGAAAGACACTGCCAATGTCATTAACTTTTTCATTACCATATTTCTGACACTCTCTATGTCATTAACCCTTTCATTATCATATTTCTAATAAAAGACACTGTTTATGTCATTAACCCTGTCATTACCATATTTCTAATGAAAGACACTGTCTATGTCATTAACCCTGTCATTACCATGTTTCTAATGAAAGACACTGCCGATGTCATTAACCCTTTCATTACCATATTTCTGACACTGTCTATTTCATTAACCCTTTCATTACCATATTTCTAATGAAAGACACTGTCTATGTCATTAACCCTTTCATTACCATATTTCTAATGAAAGTCACTGTCTATGTCATTAACCCTTTCATTAACATATTTCTAATGAAAGTCACAGTCTATGTCATTAACCCTTTCATTACCATATTTCTAATGAAAGTCACTGTCTATGTCATTAACCCTTTCATTTCCATATTTCTAATGAAAGTCACTGTCTATGTCATTAACCATTTCATTACCATATTTCTAATGAAAGACACTGTCTATGTCATTAACCCTTTCATTACCATATTTCTAATGAAAGTCACTGTCTATGTCATTAACCCTTTCATTACCATATTTCTAATGAAAGTCACTGTCTATGTCATTAACCCTTTCATTACCATATTTCTAATGAAAGTCACTGTCTATGTCATTAACCCTTTCATTTCCATAATTCTAATGAAAGTCACTGTCTATGTCATTAACCCTTTCATTACCATATTTCTAATGAAAGACACTGTCTATGTCATTAACCCTTTCATTACCATATTTCTAATGAAAGTCACTGTCTATGTCATTAACCCTTTCATTACCATATTTCTAATGAAAGTCACTGTCTATGTCATTAACCCTTTCATTACCATATTTCTAATGAAAGTCACTGTCTATTTCATTAACCCTTTCATTACCATATTTCTAATGAAAGACACTGTCTATGTCATTAACCATTTCATTACCGTATTTCTAATGAAAGTCACTGTCTATGTCATTAACCCTTTCATTACCATATTTCTAATGAAAGTCACTGTCTATTTCATTACCATATTTCTAATGAAAGACACTGTCTATGTCATTAACCCTTTCATTACAATATTTCTAATGAAAGTCACTGTCTATGTGATTAACCCTGTCATTGCCATATTTCTAATGAAAGTCACTGTCTATGTCATTAATCCTTTCATTACCATATTTCTAATGAAAGTCACTGTCTATGTCATTAACCCTTTCATTACCATATTTCTAATGAAAGACACTGTCTATGTCATTAACCCTTTCATTACCATATTTCTAATGAAAGTCACTGTCTATGTCATTAACCCTTTCATTACCATATTTCTAATGAAAGATACTGTCTCTGTCATTAACCCTTTCATTACCATATTTCTAATGAAAGACACTGTCTATGTCATTAACCCTTTCATTACCATATTTCTAATGAAAGTCACTGTCTATGTCATTAACCCTTTCATTACCATATTTCTAATGAAAGTCACTGTCTATGTCATTAACCCTTTCATTACCATATTTCTAATGAAAGATACTGTCTATGTCATTAACCCTTTCATTACCATATTTCTAATGAAAGTCACTGTCTATTTGATTAACCCTTTCATTACCATATTTCTAATGAAAGTCACTGTCTATGCAATTAACCCTTTCATTAAGATATTTCTCACAAAAGCCACTGTTTATGTCATTGACCATTTCATTACCATATTTCTAATGAAAGACATTGTCTATGTCAATAACACATTCATTACCATATTTCTAATGTAAGACACTGTCTGTCATTAACCCTGTCATTACTATATTTCTAATGAAAGACACTGCCTATGTCATTAACCCTTTCATTACCATATTTCTAATGAAAGACACTGTCTATGTCATTAACCCTTTATTATCATATTTCTAATGAAAGACACTGTCTATGTCATTAACCCTTTATTATCATATTTCTAATGAAAGACACTGTCTATGTCATTAACCCTTTCTTTAACATATTTCTCACAAACAAAACTGCCTATGTCCATATTACCATATTTCTAATTAAAGACACTGTCTATGTCATTAACTCTTTCATTACCATATTTCTAATGAAAGACACTGTCTATTTCATTAACCCTTTCATTACCATATTTCTAATGAAAGACACTGCCAATGTCATTAACTTTTTCATTACCATATTTCTGACACTCTCTATGTCATTAACCCTTTCATTATCATATTTCTAATAAAAGACACTGTTTATGTCATTAACCCTGTCATTACCATATTTCTAATGAAAGACACTGTCTATGTCATTAACCCTGTCATTACCATGTTTCTAATGAAAGACACTGCCGATGTCATTAACCCTTTCATTACCATATTTCTGACACTGTCTATTTCATTAACCCTTTCATTACCATATTTCTAATGAAAGACACTGTCTATGTCATTAACCCTTTCATTACCATATTTCTAATGAAAGTCACTGTCTATGTCATTAACCCTTTCATTAACATATTTCTAATGAAAGTCACAGTCTATGTCATTAACCCTTTCATTACCATATTTCTAATGAAAGTCACTGTCTATGTCATTAACCCTTTCATTTCCATATTTCTAATGAAAGTCACTGTCTATGTCATTAACCCTTTCATTACCATATTTCTAATGAAAGACACTGTCTATGTCATTAACCCTTTCATTACCATATTTCTAATGAAAGTCACTGTCTATGTCATTAACCCTTTCATTACCATATTTCTAATGAAAGTCACTGTCTATGTCATTAACCCTTTCATTACCATATTTCTAATGAAAGTCACTGTCTATTTCATTAACCCTTTCATTACCATATTTCTAATGAAAGACACTGTCTATGTCATTAACCATTTCATTACCATATTTCTAATGAAAGTCACTGTCTATGTCATTAAACCTTTCATTAACATATTTCTAATGAAAGTCACTGTCTATTTCATTAACCCTTTCATTACCATATTTCTAATGAAAGACACTGTCTATGTCATTAACCCTTTCATTACAATATTTCTAATGAAAATCACTGTCTATGTGATAAACCCTGTCATTACCATATTTCTAATGAAAGTCACTGTCTATGTCATTAATCCTTTCATTACCATATTTCTAATGGAAGTCACTGTCTATGTCATTAACCCTTTCATTACCATATTTCTAATGAAAGACACTGTCTATGTCATTAACCCTTTCATTACCATATTTCTAATGAAAGTCACTGTCTATGTCATTAAGCTTTCATTACCATATTTCTAATGAAAGTCACTGTCTATGTCATTAACCCTTTCATTATCATATTTCTAATGAAAGTCACTGTCTATGTCATTAACCCTTTCATTACCATATTTCTAATGAAAGATACTGTCTATGTCATTAACCCTTTCATTACCATATTTCTAATGAAAGTCACTGTCTATTTGATTAACCCTTTCATTACCATATTTCTAATGAAAGTCACTGTCTATGTCATTAACCCTTTCATTACCATATTTCTAATGAAAGACACTGTCTATGTCATTAACCCTTTCATTACCATATTTCTAATGAAAGACACTGTCTATGTCATTAACCCTTTCATTACCATATTTCTAATAAAAGTCACTGTCTATATCATTAACCCTTTCATTACCATATTTCTAATGAAAGACACTGTCTATATCATTAACCCTTTCATTACCATATTTCTAATGAAAGACACTGTCTATGCAATTAACCCTTTCATTAACATATTTCTCACAAAAGCCACTGTTTATGTCATTGACCATTTCATTACCATATTTCTAATGAAAGACATTGTCTATGTCAATAACACATTCATTACCATATTTCTAATGTAAGACACTGTCTGTCATTAACCCTGTCATTACTATATTTCTAATGAAAGACACTGCCTATGTCATTAACCCTTTCATTACCATATTTCTAATGAAAGACACTGTCTATGTCATTAACCCTTTATTATCATATTTCTAATGAAAGACACTGTCTATGTCATTAACCCTTTATTATCATATTTCTAATGAAAGACACTGTCTATGTCATTAACCCTTTCATTAACATATTTCTCACAAACAAAACTGCCTATGTCCATATTACCATATTTCTAATTAAAGACACTGTCTATGTCATTAACTCTTTCATTACCATATTTCTAATGAAAGACACTGTCTATTTCATTAACCCTTTCATTACCATATTTCTAATGAAAGACACTGCCAATGTCATTAACTTTTTCATTACCATATTTCTGACACTCTCTATGTCATTAACCCTTTCATTATCATATTTCTAATAAAAGACACTGTTTATGTCATTAACCCTGTCATTACCATATTTCTAATGAAAGACACTGTCTATGTCATTAACCCTGTCATTACCATGTTTCTAATGAAAGACACTGCCGATGTCATTAACCCTTTCATTACCATATTTCTGACACTGTCTATTTCATTAACCCTTTCATTACCATATTTCTAATGAAAGACACTGTCTATTTCATTAACCCTTTCATTACCATATTTCTAATGAAAGTCACTGTCTATTTCATTAACCCTTTCATTACCATATTTCTAAAGAAAGACACTCTCTATTTCATTAACCCTTTCATTACCATATTTCTAATGAAAGACACTGTCTATGTCAATAACACTTTCATTACCATATTTCTAATGAAAGTCACTATCTATTTCATTAACCCTTTCATTACCATATTTCTAAAGAAAGACACTGTCTATTTCATTAACCCTTTCATTACCATATTTCTAATGAAAGACACTGTCTATTTCATTAACCCTTTCATTACCATATTTCTAAAGAAAGTCACTGTCTATTTCATTAACCCTTTCATTACCATATTTCTAAAGAAAGACACTGTCTATTTCATTAACCCTTTCATTACCATATTTCTAATGAAAGTCACTGTCTATTTCATTAACCCTTTCATTACCATATTTCTAAAGAAAGACACTGTCTATTTCATTAACCCTTTCATTTCCATATTTCTAATGAAAGTCACTGTCTATGTCATTAACCCTTTCATTACCATATTTCTAATGAAAGACACTGTCTATGTCATTAACCCTTTCATTACCATATTTCTAATGAAAGTCACTGTCTATGTCATTAACCCTTTCATTACCATATTTCTAATGAAAGTCACTGTCTATGTCATTAACCCTTTCATTTCCATATTTCTAATGAAAGTCACTGTCTATGTCATTAACCCTTTCATTACCATATTTCTAATGAAAGACACTGTCTATGTCATTAACCCTTTCATTACCATATTTCTAATGAAAACACTGTCTATGTCATTAACCCTTTCATTACCATATTTCTAATGAAAGTCACAGTCTATGTCATTAACCCTTTCATTACCATATTTCTAATGAAAGTCACAGTCTATGTCATTAACCCTTTCATTACCATATTTCTAATGAAAGTCACTGTCTATGTCATTAACCCTTTCATTACCATATTTCTAATGAAAGTCACTGTGTATTTCATTAACCCTTTCATTACCATATTTCTAATGAAAGTCACTGTCTATTTCATTAACCCTTTCATTACCATATTTCTAATGAAAGACACTGTCTATGTCATTAACCATTTCATTACCATATTTCTAATGAAAGTCACTGTCTATGTCATTAAACCTTTCATTAACATATTTCTAATGAAAGTCACTGTCTATTTCATTAACCCTTTCATTACCATATTTCTAATGAAAGACACTGTCTATGTCATTAACCCTTTCATTACAATATTTCTAATGAAAGTCACTGTCTATGTGATTAACCCTGTCATTACCATATTTCTAATGAAAGTCACTGTCTATGTCATTAAACCTTTCATTAACATATTTCTAATGAAAGTCACTGTCTATTTCATTAACCCTTTCATTACCATATTTCTAATGAAAGACACTGTCTATGTCATTAACCCTTTCATTACAATATTTCTAATGAAAGTCACTGTCTATGTGATTAACCCTGTCATTACCATATTTCTAATGAAAGTCACTGTCTATGTCATTAACCCTTTCATTACAATATTTCTAATGAAAGTCACTGTCTATGTGATTAACCCTTTCATTACCATATTTCTAATGAAAGTCACTGTCTATGTCATTAATCCTTTCATTACCATATTTCTAATGGAAGTCACTGTCTATGTCATTAACCCTTTCATTACCATATTTCTAATGAAAGACACTGTCTATGTCATTAACCCTTTCATTACCATATTTCTAATGAAAGTCACTGTCTATGTCATTAAGCTTTCATTACCATATTTCTAATGAAAGTCACTGTCTATGTCATTAACCCTTTCATTACCATATGTCTAATGAAAGTCACTGTCTATGTCATTAACCCTTTCATTACCATATTTCTAATGAAAGATACTGTCTATGTCATTAACCCTTTCATTACCATATTTCTAATGAAAGTCACTGTCTATTTGATTAACCCTTTCATTACCATATTTCTAATGAAAGTCACTCTCTATGTCATTAACCCTTTCATTACCATATTTCTAATGAAAGACACTGTCTATGTCATTAACCCTTTCATTACCATATTTCTAATGAAAGACACTGTCTATGTCATTAACCCTTTCATTACCATATTTTTAATAAAAGTCACTGTCTATATCATTAACTCTTTCATTACCATATTTCTAATGAAAGACACTGTCTATATCATTAAACCTTTCATTACCATATTTCTAATGAAAGACACTGTCTATGCAATTAACCCTTTCATTAACATATTTCTCACAAAAGCCACTGTTTATGTCATTGACCATTTCATTACCATATTTCTAATGAAAGACATTGTCTATGTCAATAACACATTCATTACCATATTTCTAATGTAAGACACTGTCTGTCATTAACCCTGTCATTACTATATTTCTAATGAAAGACACTGCCTATGTCATTAACCCTTTCATTACCATATTTCTAATGAAAGACACTGTCTATGTCATTAACCCTTTATTATCATATTTCTAATGAAAGACACTGTCTATGTCATTAACCCTTTATTATCATATTTCTAATGAAAGACACTGTCTATGTCATTAACCCTTTCATTAACATATTTCTCACAAACAAAACTGCCTATGTCCATATTACCATATTTCTAATTAAAGACACTGTCTATGTCATTAACTCTTTCATTACCATATTTCTAATGAAAGACACTGTCTATTTCATTAACCCTTTCATTACCATATTTCTAATGAAAGACACTGCCAATGTCATTAACTTTTTCATTACCATATTTCTGACACTGTCTATTTCATTAACCCTTTCATTACCATATTTCTAATGAAAGACACTGTCTATTTCATTAACCCTTTCATTACCATATTTCTAATGAAAGTCACTGTCTATTTCATTAACCCTTTCATTACCATATTTCTAATGAAAGACACTCTCTATGTCATTAACCCTTTCATTACCATATTTCTAATGAAAGTCACTGTCTATGTCATTAACCCTTTCATTAACATATTTCTAATGAAAGTCACTGTCTATGTCATTAACCCTTTCATTACCATATTTCTAATGAAAGTCACTGTCTATGTCATTAACCCTTTCATTTCCATATTTCTAATGAAAGTCACTGTCTATGTCATTAACCCTTTCATTACCATATTTCTAATGAAAGACACTGTCTATGTCATTAACCCTTTCATTACCATATTTCTAATGAAAGTCACTGTCTATGTCATTAACCCTTTCATTACCATATTTCTAATGAAAGTCACTGTCTATGTCATTAACCCTTTCATTACCATATTTCTAATGAAAGTCACTGTCTATTTCATTAACCCTTTCATTACCATATTTCTAATGAAAGACACTGTCTATGTCATTAACCATTTCATTACCATATTTCTAATGAAAGTCACTGTCTATGTCATTAAACCTTTCATTAACATATTTCTAATGAAAGTCACTGTCTATTTCATTAACCCTTTCATTACCATATTTCTAATGAAAGACACTGTCTATGTCATTAACCCTTTCATTACAATATTTCTAATGAAAGTCACTGTCTATGTGATTAACCCTGTCATTACCATATTTCTAATGAAAGTCACTGTCTATGTCATTAATCCTTTCATTACCATATTTCTAATGAAAGTCACTGTCTATGTCATTAACCCTTTCATTACCATATTTCTAATGAAAGTCACTGTCTATGTCATTAACCCTTTCATTACCATATTTCTAATGAAAGTCACTGTCTATGTCATTAACCCTTTCATTACCATATTTCTAATGAAAGACACTGTCTATGTCATTAACCCTTTCATTACCATATTTCTAATGAAAGTCACTGTCTATGTGATTAACCCTGTCATTACCATATTTCTAATGAAAGACACTGTCTATGTCATTAACCCTTTCATTACCATATTTCTAATGAAAGTCACTGTCTATGTCATTAACCCTTTCATTACCATATTTCTAATAAAAGTCACTGTCTATATCATTAACCCTTTCATTACCATATTTCTATTGTAAGACACTGTCTATATCGTTAACCCTTTCATTACCATCTTTCTAATGAAAGACACTGTCTATGCAATTAACCCTGTCATTAACATATTTCTCACAAAAGCCACTGTTTATGTCATTGACCATTTCATTACCATATTTCTAATGAAAGACATTGTCTATGTCAATAACACATTCATTACCATATTTCTAATGAAAGACACTGCCTATGTCATTAACACTTTCATTACCATATTTCTAATGTAAGACACTGTCTGTCATTAACCCTGTCATTACTATATTTCTAATGAAAGACACTGCCTATGTCATTAACCCTTTCATTACCATATTTCTAATGAAAGACACTGTCTATGTCATTAACCCTTTATTATCATATTTCTAATGAAAGACACTGTCTATGTCATTAACCCTTTATTATCATATTTCTAATGAAAGACACTGTCTATGTCATTAACTCTTTCATTACCATATTTCTAATGAAAGACACTGTCTATGTCATTAACCCTGTCATTACCATATTTCTAATGAAAGACACTGCCAAAGTCATTAACTCTTTCATTACCACATTTCTGACACTGTCTATGTCATTAACCCTTTCATTACCATATTTCTAATAAAAGACACTGTTTATGTCATTAACCCTATCATTACCATATTCCTAATGAAAGACACTGTCTATGTCATTAACCCTGTCATTACCATATTTCTAATGAAAGACTGCCGTTGTCATTAATCCTTTCATTACCATATTTCTAATGAAAGACACTGTCTATGTCATTAACCCTTTCATTACCATATTTCTAATGAAAGACACTGACTACGTCATTAACCCTTTCATTACCATATTTCTAATGAAAGACACTGTCTATGTCATTAACCCTTTCATTACCATATTTCTAATGAAAGACACTGACTATGTCATTAACCCTTTCATTACCATATTTCTAATGAAAGACACTGTCTATGTCATTAACCCTTTCATTACAATATTTCTAATGAAAGTCACTGTCTATGTCATTAACGCTTTCATTACCATATTTCTAATGAAAGTCACTGTCTATGTCATTAACCCTTTCATTACCATATTTTTAATGAAAGTCACTGTCTATGTCAATAACCCTTTCATTACCATATTTCTAATGAAAGACACTGTCTATGTCATTAACCCTTTCATTACCATATTTCTAATAAAAGTCACTGTCTATATCATTAACCCTTTCATTACCATATTTCTAATGAAAGACACTGTCTATATCATTAACCCTTTCATTACCATATTTCTAATGAAAGACACTGTCTATGCAATTAACCCTTTCATTACCATATTTCTCACAAAAGCCACTGTTTATGTCATTGACCACTTCATTACCATATTTCTAATGAAAGACATTGTCTATGTCAATAACACATTCATTACCATATTTCTAATGAAAGACACTGCCTATGTCATTAACACTTTCATTACCATATTTCTAATGTAAGACACTGTCTGTCATTAACCCTGTCATTACTATATTTCTAATGAAAGACACTGCCTATGTCATTAACCCTTTCATTACCATATTTCTAATGAAAGACGCTGTCTATGTCATTAACCCTTTATTATCATATTTCTAATGAAAGACACTGTCTATGTCATTAACCCTTTCATTACCATATTTCTAATGAAAGACACTGTCTATGTCATTAACCCTTTCATTACCATATTTCTAATGAAAGACACTGACTATGTCATTAACCCCTTCATTACCATATTACTAATGAAAGACTCTGACTATGTCATTAACCCTTTCATTACCATATTTCTAATGAAAGACACTGTCTATGTCATTAACCCTTTCATTACCATATTTCTAATGAAAGACACTGACTACGTCATTAACCCTTTCATTACCATATTTCTAATGAAAGACACTGACTATGTCATTAACCCTTTCATTACCGTATTTCTAATGAAAGACACTGTCTATGTCATTAACCCTTTATTATCATATTTCTAATGAAAGACACTGTCTATGTCATTAACTCTTTCATTACCATATTTCTAATGAAAGACACTGTCTATGTCATTAACCCTGTCATTACCATATTTCTAAGAAGGACACTGCCAATGTCATTAACCCTTTCATTACCATATTTCTGACACTGTCTATGTCATTAACCCTTTCATTACCATATTTCTAATAAAAGACACTGTTTATGTCATTAACCCTATCATTACCATATTTCTAATGAAAGACACTGTCTATGTCATTAACCCTGTCATTACCATATTTCTAATGAAAGACACTGCCGATGTCATTATCCCTTTCATTACCATATTTCTAATGAAAGACACTGTCTATGTCATTAACCCTTTCATTACCATATTTCTAATGAAAGACACTGTCTATGTCATTAACCCTGTCATTACCATATTTCTAAGAAGGACACTGCCAATGTCATTAACCCTTTCATTACCATATTTCTGACACTGTCTATGTCATTAACCCTTTCATTACCATATTTCTAATAAAAGACACTGTTTATGTCATTAACCCTATCATTACCATATTTCTAATGAAAGACACTGTCTATGTCATTAACCCTGTCATTACCATATTTCTAATGAAAGACACTGCCGATGTCATTATCCCTTTCATTACCATATTTCTAATGAAAGACACTGTCTATGTCATTAACCCTTTCATTACCAAATATACCAATAATAATAATCTATACTATAAAAGAGAAGCTGTTTGTCCGTCACAACATATAGGTAGAAGTGAAATGAGAAGAAGTGGATTGTTGTTGTTAAGAGAGAGAGAGAGAGAGAGAGAGAGAGAGAGGCAGAGAGAAAGAATATGTGAAATAAAGATAAATAGTTTAAAGTGTAATTCAAGGATTATGATGAGAATAAATTAACATATTTCAATATCTTTCTTTAGGAAATATTTTCTCTCGCGTTTATTTGCTTAATAATATTCAAAGTGTTATTAAAGTTCAGCAAGAAAGTCAATCTATTATTTGAACAATTTATAAAGGTAAGTACATGATGATTAACAAATACTTTTACTGGCAGTGTAGCAACAATATAATAATAACAGCAATTTTGGAGGAGGGGAAAGTTGACTAAATCTACCCCAGTGTGTTACTGGTACTTTATTTTATCGACCCTGTAAGGATGAAAGGCAAAGCTAACCTTGGCAGGATTTGAACTCAGAACATAAAGGGCCGTAACTCTATGTCGCGAATACTTATATACATAAATAATAATAATAATAATAATAATAATAATAACTACGTAGTACTTACTGTGGCATAGGGCTATCTTCACACTCCATTCTATCAGTGTCATTCTGATAAATGTTTTCGTCCATTCTAAATTGTGAGATAAAGCATCGAGATTAGATTCAAGTTACTATAGGAAGAATTAAACTGTCTAAAAGTTGCTTCAAATGTATTGAAACTACCTTGGCCAGAAAATAACGCACAACATATATAGAAATAATTCTTTTACTGATTCCGGTAACTGCAGCCATGAAATATACTTAATCATATCAACTCCAGTACTAATCTTTAGTCAACCATAACACCAATCTATACAATTAGAAATATACCCATTTGAAACTTGTCCCAATTTACCTGTCACACCCTGTGTGTAGTGAGAGAGAGAAATTGCTGTATATGTGTTTACTCATCTCTTAATGAGCAAAGAGAGATCGATAAAATATGTTACTTGACTTAAAACTAAGTACTGGGATCAATATGATTGACTTAACATTTCTAGGTTGTGCCCCAGTATGACCAGTTTCATGGCCGAAAGCAAGAATAATGAAATAAGAAATAAAATACATTTTCCTTACCCAGGTACGCTATCAATAAGGGTATTTGGTACATAGCCATGCAGCATCATCTGTCCATTGTCCTCTGAAGAAACACAAGAAAAAAAAATTAATTAATGAAGAGTTTTGAGTTATTTACTAAAATTATTAATTATTTCATTACTAAGACAGTAACGTAACCCTTTCATGGCCACATTTCTAATGAAATACACTATTTTAATTAACTAATGAAGTATTTCAAGTTATTTACTAAAATTATTAATTAGGCACATGGCTTAGTGGTTAGAGCATTGGCTTTGCAATCGAAAGGTTGTGAGTTCAATTCTCAGACCGGGTGATGTGTTGTTTCCTTGAGCAAGACACTTTATTTCACATTGCTCCAGTTTACTCAGCTGTAGAAATGAGATGATAGGACTGTGGTCCCTATCATTCCACTGTAAAGTGGACGTGGAGGTGACACGGCAAAAAAAAAGCACCCAGCACTCACTGTAAATGAGGTTGGTGTTAGGAAGGGCATCCAGCTGTAGAAATCAAGCCAGAATCAGTTCCTGTCCCACCCTTGCAAGCAGGGAAAAGTGGACGTAAAATGAAATGATGATGATGATTTCATTACTAAGATAGTAACTTAATGTAAGGTTCTTATATAAAATTATGTTGGGAGATTTTAATTTAAATTGGAAACATTAAAAATGGGTTTTATTTTATAGAATCAGCAGCAGTTTGGGCCGTGACGAGGGTTAGTAACTAAAGGGTGGGAGTTGGTAACTAAAGGGTGGGGGTTGGTAACTAAAGAGAGAGAGAGATTAATAAAAACAATGAATAAAAACAAAGAAACAGTTCCTTATATTAACAAATTCATCATTTTACGATCGTTTCTAGGATATATATGTGTGTGTTGGTATGTATATCATATAGATCTATGTAAACATTTTACAAACTATCATAGGAAATATACATACCTACACATATATATGCTGAATATATGAAATAATGATATTTGTTTATTGAAAAACACCAACAAAGATTTAATATAATAAGTCTGTTTGGGAACAGGTTTTTAATTGACCAATAGAAGAGTAGTAAGTGGTCAAGTTGATAGAATAGTAGTAGTAGAAATTTAATTTAGGGATAGAGGAATGCAGACTTCAGTTTTGAATCAAAATAATACTTTGAATGAAAAGATTACTTTGGGGATGAAAAGAGGTCAAGCCGGTGAAAGGTACACGAACATTTTATGTTATTAAAGAATAATGCTAATGTTAAAATCGAAGGAGAATAAAATTTTAGGATAAATGTGTTAGTGAGAAATACCAATCTTATTAAAAACATAAGGAATTTAGATCTATAAAAAGAAATTAAATTAATTAATAGGTATACTTATAGGGATAAATTTATATTAATTCATATAGATGTGATAAATAAGAGTTAGATGTTATTAAAGAATGTTGTTAAAAACGAAGGAAAAAAAATTGAGGGTGGGGGGGATAAATGTATTAGTGAGAAATAACAAACTTATATAGACTACAAGGAATTTAGATTCATAACAGGAAATTAAAATAGTTTATATGTATACTTATAGGTATTAATTTTAGGAAAAGATAGCTGTAACAGGGAAATAAAATTATGAAGTTCTCAGTAGTAAAATACTAATTATAGGTTAACTAAATTTAAAAAAAGCTAATTATAAGAATTTGTAATATAAAAGTGTATATTAATTAGGTTTATAATATTTGAAAGTTCTTCTAATTCTATGATTGCACGATATAATTAATTCTTGTCGCTTCTTTAATAGGATATCCTTAGATTTCATTATTTCAAAAAGTTCCTGGGAACATAATCTACACTCATATCTGTTATTTTGATAAGGGGTGGCCCTTCTGAGCACACTCCAGGTCAGGTTATAATCGATATACTTTTTTCTATAATTATTAATTATTTCAGCCAAGGATGTTATATTAGCTAATGCGGCATTTTTAAAACTGTGTTTGTGGGTATTAAATCTTACTTTAAATTGGTTAGTAGTAGCTCCTATATATGAATAAGTTGAGTCCTTAGTGCTAATTTTACATTTATATACTATGCTATTAATAAGGCAATTTCCTTTTAATGGGCAATTTGCATTGTTTCTCAAGGATCAATTTCCCCCTCGTCCTTCTGCATATGAAAGTCTGCTGTCCAAGTTGGTGGTTTGCGACTTCTTTGCGATCTCCGCAGTGTTGGGGCGGCACTTTGGGTTTCCTCTTCCTCGGAGTCCGTTGACACAGTGATTCTACGGACATCCAGGACATGACGTGGTACTCCGTCCAAGGACACATTGTTCTGAGAATTTACGGCCGTCACCGTTCCCCTTCCCCATTGAGATGTGCAACGTGCATATGGGGGCTTAACCCAGAATTCTTCGCCCACCTGCACGAATGCACTCTCTCTCCCCACTGGCCGTTGTGATGGCGTGCACGGGTGCCGCCACTCGTATCTGAATACTGCTCTGTGTGGCACCGATTCCTCGACCTGTCTCACCCGAGGGGACATGTTGTACCAGAACACTGCCTCCATTGGTGAGATATGGCCCCGCTCCGCCATTGCCTTGATCGTCCGGTGGTGTCGCTCTACAATTCCATTCCCGCTCGGCCTGTGCGCTGCTCTGAAGAAACGGTCCACCTTCCATCCATCGAGCATCACCCTCAGCGCCTCCGAGCGCAACGCTGCGCTGTTGTCCATCAGCAGTTCGTCCACAGGGCCCCGCTCCAAGAACACCTCTCTCAACGTCCGCATGATTTCCTCGGCCGTTCCAGTCTTCATCTCCCTCCTTATCGCCATCCGTCCTGATCCACAGTCGACCATCGAGAGGTACGTTCCCTGTCGGTAGTGCGTTACATCCACCGCCAATCGCTTCCAGTCGCGATCCACCGGGAGGCTTCCCGTTTCATGCACACCCGGGGCGGGATCAATGGACTGACATCGGACGCAGCCTCTAACCACCCTTTGAACACTGTGTCTGTTAACGTCCGAGTCGATTCTCCTGGCTAGGAACAGGCTCCTATCCACTCCCATGTGGTGCATGTCATGCAACCCTTTCAGATCCGACTCGGTCAGCCGACACACGGCAGCTATCTCATCATCTACCTCCTCCGGTGCTTCCATCCAGGCTTTATTCACCCTAGTTAAGACGTCTGCCCTATTTTTCTCTGAGAGCACGAAAACTACACTCAGCCTCAGGTCGAACTCGGTGGCCAGCTCTCCTAAAGTTCCCAGGCGGCGCTTTATCAGCATCTCCGCTGCCCCTCTCGTTCGCACTCTCTTCTCACTGGTGAGCACTGATCTCACCCATCCGAGTAGAGTAGCCGAGTCGGTGCGTATCTCGATGGATGCGCATTCCCCACCTCAGGGCGAGGTTCACCCCTCTCAACACTGCGTCCAGTTCGGCTACATTGATGTGGTTGCAGTCGTCCTTCTTCATAAGCCAGGCTGCATCCTCGACCTCAACACCTCCTATCTCCAACGTGACACCCAGCGCTATGCTGCTGGCATCGCACCATACGGTCCCGCTCTGTGATTTGGGAACATACCACCCTCCCCACGATCTCCTGCATCATGGCCATCTCTTGACATAGCTGCATGCCGTCCGGAGCCACCCAGCAATCGGGTAGTCACCCACCAACTTTCCACACACCGAGAAAAGCTCCCGCCTACTCATACTTGGGCCCAGTTCTGGAACTTCATTTCCCCTCTGGAATACCAAGACGCCCGTCCTGTCTCGCCGTAGCCTAAGTCCCAGCGCGGCTCCTCCCTCCAACGCTTCTGACGGCTTCGCAGCCAGTCCATACCCCTGTAAATGGCTCCTCACCTCCGCCGCCGACACCACAAACTCGTCCACTAGGATGTCGTCAATGTAGGAGTTAGTGGCCCTCTTCATCTTGTCGGCCTTTCCCAGAATGGCCTTGAGGACCACCGCCATGATCTTCGGTGCGGAGCTCAGCCCGAAACCGAGCCTGGTCAGGCAATGTGTCCGGCCCTTATACCTGACCAGCTGATACTGCCAGAGCTTCTCATCTATATGCAATTGCAAGTATGCCGAGTTTAGATCTACGATTGCTGAACCCCCCGTCATGCGTCTCCACTCACGCAGGGTTTCCCCCACAGACATCCGTGACCTCGCCACTCGTGTGGCATGACACGTGCTCGTTCAACTCCCGAAGGTCCAGCACCGGCCTCACCTTGTTCTTCGTGGGTTGCGCCACCGCCATTAACGGCAATACTCCGCACTTCACCTCCTCTTTCCGGGGAAGCAGTATGCCCTCCTCAATCCATCTCTCTACCTCTCGCTCGAACTCGCCCCTAATGTTTCCCTTCAATGTGTGTTGATAGCAGCCCACATTGGTCTTCAGTGTTGGTGGTTCTCCCTTCCAGTACCACTCAACAACCCATCGCTGCCTATCGAACACGGCCTTGAAGTCTTTGTCCTGCACAGTGTAAGCGGGGTATTTCTCCTCGTGGGCCTTCTGGTTCTCCTATCGCGTACTCACAGCGCATACCGATGCAGCGGCGCCAAACGACACACCGACGTTGTTCACTGTGACGCCTCCTAGACGGCGAATTGCGTCCATGCCCATAACCACGCCGATCCCATCCACCACGCTGTCTACTACGATGGCAGAAAGCCTTATTTTCCTTCCCCGTACCGGTATTTCCATCTCGTTGCGATCGCGGCATTCAATTTTCCTGCCATCGACTGCCCTTACGCTGCTCTTCCCTATTCACCTCTGCGCCATCCCCGCGATCACCAGTGTCGTCGTACAACCCGTGTCCACGAGGGCTCGCTGTGGCATTCCCCTCACGAAGACACCCACCATGGAGAGCGCCTCTACTCGTAACGGGCAACTACCGGCGCAGTAGTTCCCCTTGGATCGTTTCCCTGGTCGCAGTTAGTAGCGATGTGGCCTGGTCGCTTACACCGGTAGCATATTATTTCCGGCCTTGACTCTCTGCAGTCTCTAGCCATGTGCGGGCCCTGGCACCGAAAACAACGACCTCTAAACGTTCGCGGGCGACCGCGTGCCGTGGTTGCCTACCTTTCACCATTTCGCTGTCAGCTGTCTTGAGCCTCTGTAGTTGCTATCGCCGCGACACTCTTCTTGGCATCTTCTGCTATGATCCGGGCTATTTCCACCAGTGAACGCATTTCCATTTCTTTGTAACCCGGGACTTGCTGCAGTTTCACCGCTATGTCGTCTGGAAATCCATTTATGAACGCCAACCGCACCATGCGTTCGCATTCCACCTGATATCCAGCCAACATGGCCAATCGCCGTATTTCCGCTGCGAAAAGGTCAACGCGTTCACCGTTCCATCTAATTCTTGCCAGCTTAGCGAAAGCGGCTAACGGTCCCTCTGCGAACGCTTCCATCATGCGCCTCTCAATCTTTTGCGCATCTCTTTGGCTGTGTTCGTCCAACTCAAGGAAGAGTACCAACGCGTCCCACTCGAGGTACAGTGCCATGAGGCCAGCCACATCTTCTATCTTCTGCAAGCTTGCGACCAGCCGGACTTTTCGCAGCCAAGCGACAACATCACTTTCACCGGTAAATGCCCTCTTCTAATTAGTCTTGCGGTACGTGATAAACAAAAACAACAGACTCCTCTCAGTTTTTCCAGTTGCTTTTTTTTTTTTTTTTTTTTTTCAATCAGATCTCAGTTTCCAGTGCCGAAATAGCTTGTGGTTAGAAAAAGCTATCTCACCGCTTTTCATAAGCGCAGCTAAATCCCACTGCTGGTTTCTCTTCTTCCGCGTGCGTCCAACTCCTTAACACCGGGAGCTGCCAAAACTCGCGTCCACACCGTTGCTGGTCACCACTAGAGAGAGGCCGATCTGCTGGCCCTTCCGGTCGAGCATCCTTCTGGCCAAGCACCCTTCCGGTCGAGCACTCCCTCGCTTCCGTCCACCGCACGCCACACCATACCCACATCAATTAAATCTTTAATAGCATCAAGCTCTTATTTATCACATCTATATGAATTAATATAAATTTATCCCTATAAGTATACCTATCAATTAAATTAATTTAATTTCTTTTTATAGATCTAAATTCCTTATATTTTTAATAAGATTGGTATTTTTCACTAACATATTTATCCTAAAATTTTATTCTCCTTCGATTTTAACATTAGCATTATTCTTTAATAACATAAAATTTTCGTGTACCTTTCACCGGCTTGACCTCTTTTCATCCCCAAAGTAATCTTTTCATTCAAAGTATTATTTCCATTCAAAACTGAAGTCTGCATTCCTCTACTCCTAAATTAAATTTCTACTACTACTATTCTATCAACTTGACCACTTACTACTCTTCTATTGGTCAATTAAAAACCTGTTCCCAAACAGACTTATTATATTAAATCTTTGTTGGTGTTTTTCAATAAACAAATATCATTATTTCATATATTCATATATGCTTTCCAGCATAGTTACGTCCCTTTACGATCTGAGTTCAAATCCCGCCGAGGTTGACTTTGCCTTTCATCCTTACGGGGTCGATAAAATAAAGTACCAGTAATGCACTGGGTAATTGCTGGCCTTGTGCCTAAAGTAGAAACAATTATTTCATATATTCAGCATATATATGTGTAGGTATGTATATTCACTCTGATAGTTTGTAAAATGTTTACATAGATCTATATGATATACATACCAACACACACATATATATCCTAGAAACGATCGTAAAATGATGAATTTGTTAATATAAGGAACTGTTTCTTTGTTTTTATTCATTGTTTTTATTAATTTATCTTGACTCTGTTTTCCTGTCATTTTCATTGAAAACATTTTTGAATACATCTTTTCTTTTCATGATATTTGGATTACATTGAGTTCTTCATACGGATTGGACACTACCGTATATTTTGGTAGATTTCTCTCTCTCTCTCTCTCTCTCTCTCTATATATATATATATATATATATATATATATATATATATATATATATATATATATATATATATATATATATATATATATATATATATATAAGTAAGTAAGTTTTTAAACAGTGAGCAAGTTTGAAATTAGAAATATAAGTTTTCACCGTATTTTTTACTAAAGAAATTTTTAGGCTGATAATGGGGTTTAGAACCCTCAGATAAATGGAAAAAGATTAGTATTGACGTACGTGGGAGGTCAATACTCATCTTTTTCCATATCTCTGAGGGTTCTAAACCCCACTATCAGGCTAAAAATTTCTTTAGACAAAAATACGGTGAAAGCATATATATATATATAAGGAAAAAAGATGAAATCGTAAATGCAACTGGAGTCTTTTTTTATAAAAATATATATTTATTTGGTTCCTTCACAGGTTTCGCAGTTCTTCTGCTTTTCAAAAGTAGAATTGAGATGGAGGGTTTGTGGTTTTTCTCACATCTAGTTGGTGTTTGAATGTTACTTCTGTTTTATATGGAAAAAAGTGGCTCGAAATGCTAGGTTTTTAGAGAAGTAATTTGGTTGGTTTCCATATAAAACAGAAGTAACATTCAAACACCAATCAGATGTGAGAAAAACCACAAACCCTCCATCTCAATTCTACTTTTGAAAAGCAGAAGAACTGCGAAACCGGTAAGGGAAGCAAATAAATATATATTTTAAAAAAAAAAGACTCCAGTTGCATTTTCGATTTCATCTTTTTTCCTTATACTTTCACTCGTGTAGGACATCTCGTTTTTTTTTTCATTTTGGAAAAAAACCCTCATTTTCTAATATATATATATATATATATATATATATATATATATATATATATATATATATGAAAAAGTATGACCCCGACGGCAGAGCTCAAGCCGTTTCGACGGCAGAGCTCAAGCCGTTTCGACGGCAGAGCTCAAACCGTTTCGACGGCTATTTCTGGAATGAAATCGCCGTCGAAACAGCTTTAGTTCTGCCGTCGGGGTCATACTTTTCCTATTTCCCACTCTACTACCCTAAGTATTGAGTACTCTGGTGCGTTATGGTCCATCTGGTTCCTTTCCAGAATTCTTTTGTTATATATATATATATATATATATATATATATATATATATATATATATATATATATATATATATATATATATATATATATATATATATATACAGGTACGTATATTCGTGTATTTGATGACTGACAAAATAAAATAAAATTTCTGAGTGAATTGTGAAGCAAATGATGGATAAATCAACAATTAAACAAAGAGATATATAAATATGTAAGTAAATGATGGAATAATGGCCGCATGGGTAAAGAAAGTAGGCTGTTGTTGGTAACAACCGGTCATTGTTTGTTCATACTCTTAGAACATGTCAATTCTTTACGTGCATACACACCCTCCATTATTTACATATTCTCACAACCACCTCTGTGTTTATATACATATATGTATATATATATATATATTATATATATATATATATATATATATATATATATATATATATATATATATATATATATATATATATATATACATAAACATGCCCAAATGATGTTGGCATCACCTTTAGTGTACACCCAAGGTTGGGCCCCGTGCTATCCGGCCACGACAAAAATCCCACTCGCATCACATAACAACAATACGGCACAATTATTTCACCTAAATTGGCCCTGCACTCTTTAACATTACACCAAAACACATCAAAGCAGAAACAGACCCCATCGAGTTCAAGAAGTTTTTGGACAAATTCCTTCAAGAAATCCCGGATAAGCCCCCTACAACCGGATATGCCTCCGAAAACAATAACTCTCTGCTCGATTGGGCCATGGTGCTCAAACACTGATTTGTTCGACTTCGCCAGGTGGTGCTATTAAGTTAGACATGGACAGGGCCCATACTGGCCGAAACCTATCAAAGTTATCAAAGTTATCAAAGTAAATGATGAAAGAATGGGGGCATGAGTAAAGAAAATAGGCTGTTGTTGGGACGAAACCGGTTATTGTTTGTTCATACTCTTAGAATAGTTGCAGTAATCATATAGAGCTAAAATACGTGGTTGTCGGACGGTAAATAGGTGACCTATACTCTAAGATAATCTGCAGTGAGGTGGAGTAGAATAGTTGTTCTTTATCTTTGGGTTAATCACAGCTCGTAAATGTCTGTAAATATTTATTGGGTTGGTTTGCTGAACAAACTCTAACCCTAACACTAACATTAACCCTAACACTACCCCTAACCATATTGGCCTGGTATGCTGAACAAACTCTAACTCTATCACTATGCCTAACCCTAACCCTAGCCATATTGGCCTGGTATGCTGAACAAACTCTAACCCTAACCCTAACACTAACTCTAAACATAACTCTGGCACTGACCCTAATACTAACGCTAACCCTAACCATAACACTAACCCCTGCATTAACACTAACTCTAACCCTAACTCTAACCCTAACTCTAACCCTAACCTTTACTCTAACCCTAACCCTAACACTAACTCAAACTCTTAACATTACTCTAACCCTATCTCTAACCTAACTTTAACTCTAAACCTAACTCTAACCCTAACACTAACCCTAACTCTAACTCTAACTCTGACCCTAACTCTGACCATAAATCTAAACCTAACTCTAATCCTAACTCTAACCCCACCTCTAACTCTAAACCTAACTCTAAACCTAACTCTAACCCCAACTCTAACCTAACTCTAACCCTACCTCTAACTCTAGCCCTAACCCTACCCTTAACTCTAAACCTAACTCTAACCATAACTCTAACCCTAACTCTAACCCTAACTCTAACCCTAACCCAACCCTAACTCTAACCCTAACTCTAACCCTAACCCTAACCCTAACTCTAACCCTAACTCTAACCCTACCTCTAACCCTACCTCTAACTCTACCCTTAACTCTGACGACAACCCTAACTCTAACGCTAACTCTAATGAAACCCCTAAATGGTCTAACCCTAACTCTAACGAACCCTCAATCTAAATACTTAGAGTCCCTGGCAAAGAATAAATAAGTTAAGTGGTCCTACATCTGTTTTAATGGAAAGTAGAACGGCGTGCTCATCTACTCTCGGGATCCAGAGTGGAATAAACGGGGTTGTGTGGAAAAACGCTAATTTTTCTAGTTTGTCTCTGTGATTCTTTCTTAAACCAGAATTAGTCGTTTAGTTTACATATTGAAACCCCCTACCCATCTTATTTAATATGGGATTTCTAGTAATGTACTTCTATTTTGTCATGTGTGATCATTTTTTTAATGTCTAAATAACATTAATTGTCGCAGGAATGCTACGACTTAAAATAATATTTCACCGGAGATAGATTAGTAAAATTTAATAAGTGGAAGTGGGTTAATCTGAAAAATTTAATTTCCAGCCACGCTCTGAGAGTATATCACATACACACATACATCCTGGTATACATATATATATACACATACACATATACATCCAGGTATACATATATATACACATACACACATACATCCTGGTATATATAAACACACACACCCATACATATTCATCCAGGTATATATACACACACACATCCAGGTATATATATAGACACATACACACATACATCCAGGTATATATATACACACATGCACATACAAACATCTAGGTATATATACACACTCACACACATCCAGGTATACATATAGACACACTGTGTTCAGACATCACAACATACTGACTGTGTTAAGACATCACAACATACTGACTGTGTTAAGACATCACAACATACTGACTGTGTTAAGACATCACAACATACTGACTGTGTTAAGACATCACAACATACTGACTGTGTTAAGACATCACAACATACTGACTGTGTTCAGACATCACAACATACTGTCTGTGTTAAGACATCACAACATACTGGCTGTGTTAAGACATCACAACGTACTGGCTGTGTTAAGACATCACAACATACTGACTGTGTTAAGACATCACAACATACTGACTGTGTTAAGACATCACAACATACTGACTGTGTTGAGACATCACAACATACTGACTGTGTTGAGACATCACAAGATACTGACTGTGTTAAGACATCACAAGATACTGGCTGTTTAGACATCACAAGATACTGGCTGTGTTAAGACATCACAACATACTGGCTGTGTTAAGACATCACAACATACTGGCTGTGTTAAGACATCACAAGATACTGGCTGTGTTAAGACATCAGAACATACTGGCTGTGTTAAGACATCACAACATACTGGCTGTGTTAAGACATCACAAGATACTGGCTGTGTTCAGACATCACAACATACTGACTGTGTTGAGACATCACAACATACTGACTGTGTTAAGACATCACAAGATACTGGCTGTTTAGACATCACAAGATACTGGCTGTGTTAAGACATCACAACATACTGACTGTGTTAAGACATCACAACATACTGGCTGTGTTAAGACATCACAACGTACTGGCTGTGTTAAGACATCACAACATACTGACTGTGTTAAGACATCACAACATACTGACTGTGTTAAGACATCACAACATACTGACTGTGTTGAGACATCACAACATACTGACTGTGTTGAGACATCACAAGATACTGACTGTGTTAAGACATCACAAGATACTGGCTGTTTAGACATCACAAGATACTGGCTGTGTTAAGACATCACAACATACTGGCTGTGTTAAGACATCACAACATACTGGCTGTGTTAAGACATCACAAGATACTGGCTGTGTTAAGACATCAGAACATACTGGCTGTGTTAAGACATCACAACATACTGGCTGTGTTAAGACATCACAAGATACTGGCTGTGTTCAGACATCACAACATACTGACTGTGTTGAGACATCACAACATACTGACTGTGTTAAGACATCACAAGATACTGGCTGTTTAGACATCACAAGATACTGGCTGTGTTAAGACATCACAACATACTGACTGTGTTAAGACATCACAACATACTGACTGTGTTAAGACATCACAACATACTGACTGTGTTAAGACATCACAACATACTGACTGTGTTAAGACATCACAACATACTGACTGTGTTCAGACATCACAACATACTGTCTGTGTTAAGACATCACAACATACTGGCTGTGTTAAGACATCACAACGTACTGGCTGTGTTAAGACATCACAACATACTGACTGTGTTAAGACATCACAACATACTGACTGTGTTAAGACATCACAACATACTGACTGTGTTGAGACATCACAACATACTGACTGTGTTGAGACATCACAACATACTGACTGTGTTAAGACATCACAAGATACTGGCTGTTTAGACATCACAAGATACTGGCTGTGTTAAGACATCACAACATACTGGCTGTGTTAAGACATCACAACATACTGGCTGTGTTAAGACATCACAAGATACTGGCTGTGTTAAGACATCAGAACATACTGGCTGTGTTAAGACATCACAACATACTGGCTGTGTTAAGACATCACAAGATACTGGCTGTGTTCAGACATCACAACATACTGACTGTGTTGAGACATCACAACATACTGACTGTGTTAAGACATCACAAGATACTGGCTGTTTAGACATCACAAGATACTGGCTGTGTTAAGACATCAGAACATACTGGCTGTGTTAAGACATCACAACATACTGGCTGTGTTAAGACATCACAAGATACTGGCTGTGTTCAGACATCACAACATACTGACTGTGTTGAGACATCACAACATACTGACTGTGTTAAGACATCACAAGATACTGACTGTGTTAAGACATCACAAGATACTGGTTGTGTTAAGATATCACAACATACTGGCTGTGTTAAGACATCACAAGAAACTGGCTGTTAAGACATCACAAGATACTGGCTGTTAAGACATCACAAGATACTGGCTGTGTTAAGACATCACAAGATACTGGCTGTTAAGACATCACAAGATACTGGCTGTGTTAAGACATCACAACATACTGGCTGTGTCAAGACATCACAACATACTGACTGTGTTAAGACATCACAAGATACTGGCTGTTAAGACATCACAACATACTGACTGTGTTAAGACATCACAACATACTGACTGTGTTAAGACATCACAACATACTGACTGTGTTCAGACATCACAACATACTGACTGTGTTAAGACATCACAACATACTGACTGTGTTAAGACATCACAACATACTGACTGTGTTAAGACATCACAACGTACCGACTGTGTTAAGACATCACAAGATACTGGCTGTGTTAAGACATCACAACGTACTGACTGTGTTAAGACATCACAAGATACTGGCTGTGTTCAGACATCACAAGATACTGGCTGTGTTAAGACATCACAAGATACTGGCTGTTAAGACATCACAACATACTGGCTGTGTTAAGACATCACAAGATACTGGCTGTGTTAAGACATCACAACATACTGACTGTGTTGAGACATCACAACATACTGACTGTGTTAAGACATCACAAGATACTGGCTGTGTTAAGACATCACAAGATACTGACTGTGTTAAGACATCACAAGATACTGGCTGTGTTAAGACATCACAACATATTGACTGTGTTAAGACATCACAAGATACTGACTGTTAAGACATCACAAGATACTATCAAAAGACACGTCAGGGTGAGTATCGAACCCAGGAAACTACGATCACTAATCAATCGGAATATTATATAAGCTATTATATAAACTGAATAACTTAGAAAAGTTATGCCAGAAAAAGAGGTCAGATGTTGCGCAAATATCTTACATAATTACAGAGATTCTTTTTACAACGTATTAATAAATGTGTTCCACACCTATCCCTGTTTTTATATACCCTACACAGACACCTATATATTAGTGTGCGTAATGTAGACGTATAATATAATATATACATATACATATACACACACACACACACATATATATATATATATATATATATATATATATATATATATATATATATATAATCGCTGAAATACCAATGAATTGAAGATCATTGATGAAGGACTAATTTTTTTCATATGTAACTCATGTGCGACCACGAATTACTCCATTTTTCTTATATATATATATATATATATATATATATATATATATATATATATATATAAATAATCAAGGTTTAGCAAATAAGGAAAAAGTTTCAAAATAAATTTTAAAAAATTAACTTTACTTACTACAGTTACCTTTACCGAATCGGTTTCGAATCTCAAAAATAAACGGAGACCATACGGCCTTCGTTGCAAAGAAACATTCTCGTCAGAAGGTTCTTTTTATTCGAAGAATGTAAAATTCTTGAATTTAAATTACGAACTAGCGCCATCCAAAACTGTTCCCGAGATGAGAGTAAATGAAGTGGAATCAATTTTTTCAAGGGCCGAAGTAAAGATAGAGGCAGAGGGAGGTAGGTCAATCGGCTACCACTATCACTAGCAGCAGTCAGAACGACCAAAATGTTTCTCAACATAGAGGAGTATAGTAATAATAGGATATGTGTTCCTACACGCACAAGGCGCTAAGGGACACATGTATTGTCCAACCATATCCCAAAGTGGTTCAATGCCAGGTTAATAAATTAACGAGCCAGAACATATATAATCAAGGTTTAGCAAATAAGGAAAAAGTTTCAAAATAAATTTTAAAAAATTAACTTTATTTACCGAATCGGTTTCGAATCTCAAAAATAAACGGAGACCATACGGCCTTCGTTGCAAAGAAAGATTCTCGTCAGAAGGTTCTTTTCATTCGAAGAATATAAAATTCTTGAATTTAAATTACGAACTAGCGCCATCCAAAACTGTTCCCGAGATGAGAGTAAATGAAGTGGAATCAATTTTTTCAAGGGCCGAAGTAAAGATAGAGGCAGAGGGAGGTAGGTCAATCGGCTACCACTATCACTAGTAAGTAAAGTTAATTTTTAAAAATTTATTTTGAAACTTTTTCCTTATTTGCTAAACCTCGATTATATATGTTCTGGCTCGTTAATTTATTAACCTGCCATTGAACCACATTGGCATATGGTTAGACAATACATGTGTCCCTTAGCGCCTTGTGCGTGTAGGAACACATATCCTATTATATATATATATATATATATATATATATATATATATATATATATATAATATATATATATATATATAGGGATATATGTATGTATATAGGTATAAGTACATAGGTTGGTGGTGGTGTTGTAAAGTGTGAAATCCCACAAAGGTGTCAAATCAAATAATACAGACAGTTACATAAATGTAAACGAATAAAATAGGTGGAGAGGTGAGAAGAGAAAACTGGCAGAGGAAATGGTTGAATGTACTAACATATTTAATTGGTTTGGGGTTCTTTAGAATCTTTAAACAAATGTAAATCTTTTACAATTGTTTATCAATTATATAACCCTATAGGATTGCCATATTGTGTCATAATTATAAAGTTGTTTGAGAATTACGCAGGGTTATATAACGATTGGGGAACAGTGTTGAAACATTAAGTAAGTTGTTCAGCCTGGGAGAGTTTTTAGATAAAGGTAGGTAGGTAGGTACGTATGTACGTATGTACGTATGTAGGTTGGTAGGCAAGGACATAGATATATATATGGATGGATAGATAGGTAGATAGATAGATTTCTTTATTAGCCACAAGGGCGCAACAAGAAAAGGAGACAATACAAAGACATACCGGGGATTTTACATACACTTGTGTGAAAAATATAAACAACAAACAATTACAACAATCGAAATCCCCAATAGGGGGGAGGCGCCACAAATGGGTTGTTTAATACCCCGTCGATCGAACAACCCTCAACTCCAGGGGCGTGTTGTGCAAGTGCTCCTTTCTTCATTTTGCTCTCTTCCTCAACCTACAGGCTTATAAACAGAGAAGGCCCAATCACTCGGGCCATTTTCGCTTCATTCACCCACCTTTCAGTAAATTTACTGGGGTGCAGTGCCTCTCTCTCCACCCTGATTCTCCTTCTAAAGTGATACTTAAAGAAGGGAATCAATTGTTGTCCGGAGAGAAAGGCATCTGTCCTCAGTCCTCTCAACCTCGTCCACCATATAACTTCTTTCACAATAGCCACCGTACAGAGGAAAACCGCCTCTCTTTCGTTTTTGAAAGAGGCTGGCGGTTTGATCCTTACTATGGACTCGGCAGTCAACTGGATTTGTCCCATACGCGACAGCGGTTGTTCTGCATAGTTCCACAGGTCGGTTACGCCCGGGCAGTGTACAATTGCGTGCAGAACTGTTTCAATGTCCTGCGCACATCTTGGACACGTCCTCTTGGAAGGATCCTTGCCGGGGCGTCCGTGCCTGTAGATCTTGTCACGAACCGGTAGAGCTCCTCGGTAGCACTGCCAGGCCAGGGATCTCTGGAAGTTGTCCATAGGTCCCGGGCGGAAAGTCCTACCAAACAGACTGGTGAGCTCATCGTATTCGACGCCCAGAGTCTCTCCAAGCACGTCGTCGCCCTTGTAACGTACAATCCCTCTATAGAATGTCGAAGTGGAGTCTCCACTGATTGCTGCGCCCGCTTGCCAGAGGACTGTGAGCGCCTGAGCGCATTCAATGTGCCAGGCGTCCATCGTTTTCGGTCTTTTCTTCACCCAGGACTGCAGCTCCGTTAGCGAGACGAGCTGTGGGAAAGCCTGACTCACAAACGGTTCCCACACCGGTTGGGGGTCGGTGAGGAATACCGGAGATGCCGCAGCCTCAGCGCATGTTTGCGCATCATCAGCCACGGCATTCCCAGCCCTCCGTTGGAAGGGTGCTGACAGCAGACGGATCTCCTCACCAGCGGAGCCTTCTTCTTCCACAGAAACTGGAAGAGCATGCGTTCCATCTTGGCGAGGTGCTCACGGGGACAAGGCACGACAGTCAAGCGGTAGTAGATGACGGACGCTATGAAAGTGTTCGCCACCTCCGCTCGACCTTTCAAGGACAGTTTGCACTCTGCCCACTTCTGAGTGAGTGAAAACACCTTGGCCGTGACCTCGTTCCAGTTTTTCTCCACCTGGAGGTCTGGACCGAACCATACCCATAGCAATTTCACCAGTCCCTCCGTACAGCGTCCAACGACGCTGTCGGATGTCATCGGTTTGCCTCTCCACGTACCGAGTTGCAAACCGACAGACTTGTCTGGGTTTAGTTTTGCTCCCGTCAGCGTTTCGTATTCTTTCAGTAAGTTGCCGATCACCCCGATTTCCGAGGTGCTCGACACCATTACCGTTACGTCGTCGGCATAAGCCGACGCCGCTTTGCGCAGTCCCGGTTCTAGGGGATGCCCTGCAACAGCTCCAATTTCCGCAGTAGTGGCTTTAGAGTCAATACATACAGAATGGAGGAGAGAGGGCATCCCTGTCGAATGGAACGCGTGATTGCGAACGGCTCCGATAGGTAGCCGTTCACCTTGACCCTCGAGCAGATGCTGGTGTGCATCGCCTCGATCCATCCTCTGGACACGGGACCGAAACCGGCCGCCTTGAGAACCGCTGGTCGACCCTATCGAATGCCTTAGACTGATCCAAGTTGATCAAAGCCCCCACCGAAGCCGGATTTACTACCCACCCTCTCTATGATGTATCGCATGAGGTGGAGGTTGTCGTGTATGGACCTGGTCGGGATTGCACACGTTTGCGCTTTCCCTACCAGGTTCTCGACGACAAGCGCCAACCTCGTCGCTAGCACCTTGGCCAAAATCTTTAACTCTGTGTTGAGCAGAGTTATGGGCCTGAAGTTGTTAATTTCGTCCCCCTTGTTCTCGTCTTTCCTAATCAGCGTTACTACGCCCTTGCATGCAGAAATGGGAATTCTCCCGTTCTGCTGCCAATTGCAGTAGACGGCTTCGAGGACGCCAGAGAACAAGTCCGACATGCCTATGTAAAATTCGTAGGGTTGACCATCTAGACCGGGTGACTTGCGTTTCCTGCAGCGGCCCAGAGCGTCCCGTATCTCAGTGTCCGTGATCGGTCTTTCGCAGAACTCGGCGTCCGTGTTCGAGAGACGCGGCAGGCCGTCGAGGTATGAACTAAAGTCCATTTCCCCGTTCAGCTCACCGTCGTTCTGCTCAAACAGTCACGCAAAGTGCCGCTGAAAGGCCGCGCATATTTGCTTGGGGTCAAGTAGCACGCGTCCGTTTTGGTCTTTCAAAGACCGAATCGTGGACTTGTTGCCACTTTTTGCCTCCGCCACTCGGGCCCAGCTGACAGCTTTCGCTCCTTCGTTTCCTAGAACACGTGTTTTGCTTCTGACCACGCAGCCTTCGTGTTTCGCATCGAAGAACTGGTCCAGTGCCGTTCTCGACGCTAACACTCTAGCCGCGTTGCCACTTCTAAGTGCCTCCTCTACCTTGGCTACTAGTTCTCTTTCTATTCTGTTTTTCTCTAAGGCTAACTCTCTGCTATACCCTATCGATTCTATTCTAATTGCTTTCTTGAGAGAGTACCACCATCTATTGTTGACGATGGCTCCCGTTAACCGTTGCTTGACTAGTCTACTTATCCGTTCACTGTAAGCTTTACGTGCCGGCAACGACATGTTCAGCTTCCAGTATCCGGGACCCTGTCTATGTATTCTATCACGGTTGACTAAGCAGACGACTAACTTGTGATCTGAATAGGCAACCATGTGCATTCGTGGACAGCTTAACATCTCCTTGTCCCTTTCTCTAATGAAGAACCTATCTAAATACGATCTATATGTCCCACTGCGGTTTACCCACGTCCACTGTGGTGCAGTCGGGAAATCCAGTCGATACCTATCGGCCAGTTGGAATTGGCCGATTAAAGTTTTGAGGCTGTTGCACCCGCTCTACTGGGACATGCTCCCACATAGTCCCATCGTGCATCTAGGATACCATTCCAGTCTCCCACTAAAAGTAAGGAGCGAGACGTTCCCAGAAAAGACTAGACGCTTAAAGAAGTCTGGCCGTGATTGCAATTTCCCGGTCGGGGCATAAACGGCCACCAGTCTGAAGGCTCCACCTCCGATACTGTTCACGTCTAGGACTACCAGTCTACCCTTCGGGTCCAAGTGTATTTGCTGTACTCCGACGTCCAGGTTCTTCCGAAACATAACAGCCACTCCACCTCCACCTCCTGGCTGACAGAGAGATGCGTAGATCTCAAAGTCGTCGAAGATGGGGGTTAGTTGCTGCTTGTTGTGGATCCTGGACTCGGTGATGGCTATCACATCCATACTGTGTGACCTAAGGTCGTTTAAAAGTTGGCCCTGTTTCCAGAGCATCCCTAGGCCACGCACATTCACGGTTCCAACTCGTAAACCAGCCATGTTGGTGAAGAAAAGTTGGAGAAAAAGGACGAAATGTGCACTTACCTTTTCGTTTCCTGGAGATCGGGTTGTTCAATCTCCATTTGGGTGCTGGATGGGGTGTTGGGTGGGGTGGGGAAACATTTTAACAGGACGCGGTTGATGGGTTTGTGGCAGGGGTTGCTCACGTCCTGTGAAAATTTAATTTTTAGGTCTTTATAGGTTTCCATAGAAACCCTTATAAGTTTAAGGTGTGGAGACGATTCTGCCTTGACGAAAGTTTTGACCTCCGTCTCCACCTTGGGGTTTGGGGAGATGACCTCCATCAAACTCTTGTTGTTTGTGTTGATGTATGCGTATTGTTGTTTGTGTTTTTGTTGTGTTGATGTATGCGTATTGTTGTTTGTGTTTTTGTTGTGTTGTTTTAGTTTGTTGTTCATCCGGGAGTTTTCTTTTTATGGTGGGTGCTTGTGTTTGGGGTGGTGTTGGTGCTGGTTTTGCTGATAGGGGGATGTTTGACTGTGGTGTTGTTTGTGTTGTTGTTTGTGTCTGTGGTTGTGTGTTGGTGTTGGTGATTGGAGTTTTTAGGGTTTTGTGGTGTCTCCTTTTTTGTTGTTTAGATTTCCGCGGTTCTCCCTCTTCTTCACTTAAAGAAGGAGAAGCAGCTTCATCCGTCGATGAATAATCATCGTCAGGTGTGTGGGGTAAGGGTATGTTGTGTGCTGGTGGTGTTTCGGTATGTGTGTTTGTGGTAGTGTTTGATGGAGTGGGATGGAGTGGGGATGTGTTCTTCAGGGGTGTTGTCTCTGTTTTTTTCTGTTGTTGTTGGTTGAGTGTCTGTTTGTTTTGGTGTGGTTGCTCGTTTCGTCTGTCGTTGTACTTGTGGTGGTGGTGGTTGTTTTGGTGTTGGTGTTGGTAATAGCGTTTTTTTTATGATGTTGTTGTTGTGTGTTTGTGGACAAGAGGCTTTTAGGTGAGCTGTGCTACCACAGCGAAAGCATTGAAATGTTCGTCCTTCTACCGAAATGTTTATTTTGTTGTTATTATCAATAACGACACTTTCGGGTATTTTGGAGATTCTCTCCGGTTTCATTTGCAACAGAATCTCCAAATCTGTGTCCGCCCACCTTTGTCGAATAGATTTTCGTATTGAAAGTATCATATCTGTTTCTGGCTCTACGAAGCCAGCCAAGATCCACCAGATGTTAATGTTTGGAGGTATGTTTTTTATTTTTATTTTTTGTGTCCTTTTCCCCATGTATGTAGGGAAAAAGGTGTATGCTTTTGACACCATTGGTGTCACAGAGTTTTTTGGGGCGAGTGCCTCGCTTTTAAACAGTACGGAAACACTTCCGTACTGTTTTCCTCGCTGGAGAAAATCGACATTTGCTAGAATTTCCTTGAAAGTATCTTCTATATCTGCTTGATTAACAAATTTCGGCTTTCTTGTCGAATTTGACACAGTCCTAAAAGTGACTGATCTGCGGATTGTGTCTTCCTTTATTTCAAGGGGTTAGTTAATTCTGAACCCACCTCTTTCTTCGAAAGTTACAAATTTTCTCCCTTACTGGAACATATCTCTTGCGTTGGAGATATCAAGATTTATAAAATCTTGTTTTTTGTTCACTGTTTCAGGGAAAGACATTTTCTTTTTTTGTGTGGTGTTGCTGTTGATGTTGTTGTTATCGTTGTTGGAAATCTCAGTTCCTTGTCGAGATGAAACTTTATGTGTAGATGTATCTGTAGAGTTGTTGATGTCTTTTTCATGTGTATGTATGTCAATGGGTTTAATTGCTGTGTTTTCCTGTGTGTTATTGATATTTTTCTCAGCTTCGACGGTAGAAATTTTAAAATTTTCAAGTGTTAAAATATTTTTCTCTTTGGTGACAGTTGTATCTATGGCGACGTCCATAGTAGCAGAAGCAGATATAACGTTAATATCTGCCTCTTTCTCTCTCTTTTCTCTATTAACGTTGTCCAGCGTTCTTGTGTTGCTCAAGTTATTTACTTTGTAAAATCTGATATTTTAAAACAAATTTTTAAAATAAAATTTTCGCCCCTGCAAGGGCGAAAAATGGGATTGCCTCCCAGCTGACAATTCAGGTTGGGGGTTAATCTACAAAATAATGTTTTTTCAAACAATTAGTTCGGTTTTTTGCATAGAAATTAACAAAAAAGCTTACCGGCGATGTTCTACACGTCAGACAGAAAGAGAGATAGGTAGATAGATATGTTTCTTTATTAGCCACAGGGGCACAAAAGAAGGGGACAAATACAAAGGGGGAAGTTTACATACAATAAAAACGTGTAAAATGTTATCACAAATGCAATTTAAAAAGTTAGTCGATGTTCGCCAATAGAGGGAGACAGTTTATATGGGTAACACATACCCCCGAAAAAATGTGCAACCCACATCTCCAGGAGTACGAAGAGTTTGTACTCGTTTCCTCTCCTCCTCCTTTTCCTCAACCTACAGGCTGATATAGAGAGAAAGCCCATTCACTCGGGCCATTCTCGCCACTTTCACCCACCTTTCATAAAACATGCTGGGGTACAGCACCTCTCTCTCCATCCTGATTCTTCTTCCAAAGTGGTATTTGAAAAAAAGAATCAGTTGTTGGCCGGAGAGAAAGGTGTCTGACCTCAGCCCTTTCAAGCTTGTCCACCATACAACCTCTTTCGCCATAGCTATCACACAAATGAAGACCGCCTCTCCTTCGTTTTTGAAGGAGGGTGGCGGTTTGATCATGACAATGGACTCGGTGGTCAACCGGATTGGTCCCACCCGTGACAATAGTCGTTCTACATAGCCCCACAGGTCAGTGACGCCCGGGCAGTGTATGAATGCGTGCGCGACGGTTTCTTCGTCTCGCACGCACCTCGGACAGATCTTTTTTGCAGGGTCCCTGCCCGGGCGCCCATGTCTGTAGAGCTTGTCTCGAACTGGTAGAGCTCCTCGGTAGCATTGCCAGGCCAGGGACTTTTGGAAGTTGTCCATCGGTCCCGGGCGGAAGGTCCTACCGAACAGACTGGCCAGTTCATCTTCCTCTACGCCTAAAGTTTTCCCGAGCGCGACGTCGCACTTGCTGCGGATCAACCCTCTATAGAATGACGAAGTGGAGTCTCCACTGATCGCCGGGTCCGCCTGCCAGAGGGCTGTGAGCGCCTGAGCACATTCGATGTGCCAGTCGCCCATTTTCCTCGGTCTTTGCTTGACCCAGGACTGCAGCTCGGTCAGCGAGACGAGTCGTGGGAAGGCTCGCCTCACGAACGGGGCCCACACCGGTTGTCCGGTGAGGAATACGTAGAGATGCCGCAGCCTGAGCGCGTGTTTGCGCATCGTCAACCACGGCATCCCCAGCCCTCCGTTAGAAGGGTGTTGGCAGCAGATGGATCTTCTCACCAAAAGAGCCCGCCTCTTCCAAAGGAATTGGAAGAGCGCGCGCTCCATTTTGGCGAGCGTTTTGGCTGGACAAGGCACGACGGTCAAGCGGTAGTAGATGGCGCACGCTATAAAAGTGTTCGCCACCTCCGCTCGACCTTTCAATGATAGTTTGCACTCGGCCCACTTCTGGGTGAGTGCAAATACCTTGGCCGTCACTTCGTTCCAGTTCTTCTCCACCTGGAGGTCCGGATCAAACCAGACCCCGAGCAGCTTTACCGGTCCTTTCGTCCAGCGTCCGACGACGCCATCGGAGGGCATCGGTTTGCCTCTCCACGATCCGAGTTGCAAACCGATGGACTTGTCCCGGTTCAGCTTCGCTCCTGTGAAACTTTCGTATTCCTTCAGTAAAGTGTCGACTTCCTCGATTTGCGAGGCGCTCGACACCATTACTGTCACGTCGTCGGCGTATGCCGACGCCGCTTTCCGCAGTCCCGGTTCCAGAGGGATGCCCTGCAATAGCTCCAACTTCCGCAGTAGTGGCTCGAGAGTCAGTACGTACAGAAGGGAGGAGAGAGGGCATCCCTGTGGAATGGATCGCGTAATATGGAACGGCTCCGAGAGGTAGCCGTTCACCTTGACCCTTGAGCAGATGTTGCAGTTGTGCATTGCTGCAATCTAGCCCCTGAACACGGGTCCGAAGCCTGCCGCCTCGAGCACCGCATCCAGGTAACGATGGTCAACCATATCGAATGCCTTAGACTGATCCAAGTTGATCAGGGCCCCACCGAAGCCGGGTTTACACCCTACCCTCTCTATGATGTATCGCATGAGGTGGAGGTTGTCGTGTATGGACCTGGTCGGGATTGCGCATGTCTGCACTTCTCCCACCAGGTTCTCGACGACAAGCGCCAGCCTCTTTGCCAACACCTTGGCCAAAATCTGTAACTCTGTGTTTAGCAGAATTATGGGCCGGAAGTTGCCTATGTCATCCCCCTTACTCTCGTCCTTCCTGATTAGTGTGACCACACCCGCGGTTACAGAACTGGGAATTCTCCCATTCTGTTGCCAGTTGCAGTAGACCGCTTCTAGGAGACCGGAGAATAAGTCCGGCATTGCTACGTAAAATTCGTAGGGTAGACCGTCGAGACCTAGAGATTTGCGTTTGCCGCATTGGCTCAGCGCGTCCCCTATCTCAGCGGCTGAAATCGGCTTTTCGCAGAACTTTGCCTCGCTGTCCGAGAGTCGCGGTAGGCCGTCGAGGTATGGACCGAAATCCATAGCCCCTCCCGGCGCGCCGCCCCTCCCGAACAGTTGAGCAAAATGCCGCTGAAAGGCCGCACACATCTGCTTCGGCTCACGTATCACGCGTCCGTTTTGGTCCTTCAAAGACCGAATCGTGGACTTGTTGCCACTTTTTGCCTCCGTCACTCGGGTCCAGCTAACAGCTTTGGCTCCCTCGTTTCCCAGAGCACGTATTTTGCTTCTGACAACGCAGCCCTCGTGCTTTGCGTCGAAGAACTGGTCCAAGGCCGTTATCGTTGCTAGCACGCTGGCTACGTTGCCACTTCTAATTGCCTCTTCTATTTTATCTACCAGTTCCTTCTCGGTTCTATTTCTATCTAACGCTAATTCTTTACTAAAAATTAACGAGTCTAATCTAACTGCCCTCTTGAGAAAGTACCACCATCTGTTGTTGACAATGGCCCCTGTCAAGTGCTGTTTAACTAAAGTGCTAATCCGCCTACTGTAAGTGTAAGTGTAATTTTCTTGTGTTGTGTTTGTTTTTGTCTGTAGTTCTTGTGTGTGCTTTCGTTTTGTTGTAGGTATTTTGTTTTCAGGAGGTGGGCGTTTTGTTTGTGATGTTTTTGTTGTTTGTGTTGGTGGTTGTATGTTTGTGGTAGTGTTTGCTGGTTTTTTGCTTTTGTGATGTCTTTTCTTTCTTTTCGAGCGATGGGGTTCTCCCTCGTCTTCACTGGGTGATGGCGAGATAGCCTCATCTGTTGTATCGTCTGTGTGATTGGAGAGGGGTATGTCTTGGGGAGCTGTTGTGTCTGTATGTGATTTTGCAGTGGTTTTAGGTGGAGTGGGGTTGGGTGGGACTGTGTTTGTTGTGGTTATTTTTGTGTGTTGGCGTTGTTGTTGTTGTGGTGGTATTGGTGGTTGTGTTGTTTTGATGGGTGTCGGCAGAAGAGCCTTTTTTTTATTCATTAATTTAGGACAGGAAGCCCTCAGGTGACCCCCTGCTAAAGCAATGGTAACATGAAGGCCACCTACCCTCAACCGAAAAGTTTATGTAAGTGAGTCCGTCCAGGAGTACACGTTGTGGGATCATAGCTATTCGCTCTGGGCTCATTTGCACCAGAACTTCAATGCTAGTCCCATTGAATACATCTCTGGGGGACTTGCCTACTGACAGTATTTTGTCACTACCAACGCTTGATTGGGTCTACTCCACCCCCTCCCCTCTTTTTCCTACTGGCAGGTTTAGCCACCATCTCCCCTAATAATTTGCAATCACAGAATTACTACTGACTTTTGACAATCACTTTGACCATATATGGAATTACCCCTTGAGAAGATCGGCTATTTAAATACCAGGATAAATTTTCATTTAGTCCAGAATTAGCCGTCGAAACGGCTTGAGCTCAGCCGTCGGGGTCTTACTGGTTCCTATTACCCACTCTACTACCCCAAGTATTGAGTACTTTGGTGCGTTATGGTCCACCTGGTTCCTTACTACATTTCCTTCGTTATATATATATATATATATATAAGGGTTAAAATACTGGAGCGTGTTGGAGTAAAACAATATTATAGAAATGACAGTAAGAGGTATAGCTCAATGTAATTAAACAGAGCCGAAGAATTATGAAAGTAAAACAAAGAAGCCTTCAATACATCAAAAGTCTTTAATAGCCAACAATGTTTCGTCCTATTAAGGACTCATCAGGGCAAATAAAACAACAAGAAGTATTATCGGCCAATACAAGCCAGAAACTCCGAAGAATATGGAGTGTACATACACTAAAGTATTGCAAGATTATGGGTAAAAATATATAATAAAAATCACCAAGGAGGAGTATAACATTTAGAACCATATTACAAATATAGTCCAAAGTAAAAAAAATCCTAGAGCTAAACAAAGGTGGTTATATAGAGCAGGTATTATATATAATACAATATAATATAATATAATAATATTAAAATTACAATAAAAATCAAAAGGTACAATATACATATGTATATATATACGCACACGTACGCACATATACACATACATCAATACACATATCCATCTTCAACAGCACAAATTAAACCTTATTAAGAGTTTAAATATAAATAAGCATGATAGGAATAAAAATAATAATAATAATAATAATAATGATTTCATTTATTGGCCACAAGGGCCGACATATAGGGGACAACACAATAGACAGGGACAGTGGGGGTTTACATAGAGATCGAGTAAGTATAAATAACAAAAAACAAAATAACAATAAAAATACAACAATGAAAGTTCCCCAATAAGAGGGATCACCACCCAGGGTTGACTCAAGCACCCCACCAGTCCTGAGCCACCCGACGCTCCTAGGGCACCCGGGAAGGGCACCCCTCTCCTTCTCGAATTCACCAGCCTACAGGCGCATGATCAGAGTAGGCCCACTCACGCGGGCCATTCTCGCCACATTCACCCACCTTTCAGTAAATGTACTGGGGGGCAGCACTTCTCTCTCCACCCTCACCTTCCTTTCCAAGTGAAACTTGAAGAAGTTGATGAGGGATTGGCCGAAGAGAAAAGTGTCTGTCTTCAGTCCTTTCAACCTGGTCCACCATGCAACCTCTTTCGCTACTGCCACCAGGCAGAGGAAAATTGCCTGCCCTTCCTGACCAAAAGAAGGCGGCGGGTCAATCTTCACTATGGACTCGGACGATAGCCGGATCCGTTCTACACGCGACAATAGCTGTTCGACATAACCCCACAAGTCAGCAATGCACGGACACTGGACGAGTGCGTGCAGAACGGTTTCGTCGCTCTGCGCGCATCTCGGGCAGGTTCGTCTGACAGCACTTCCGTGCCTGTAGAGTTTATCCCGAACCGGCAGCGCCCCCCGGTAGCACTGCCAAGCGAGGGATTTCTGGAAGTTATCCATCGTCCCCGGCTCGAAAGTCCTCCGGAACATACAGGTCAGTTCTACTTCGTTGACGCCTAGAGCCTCTCCTAGTACGTCATCGTACTTGCCCTCCACTAATCCTCTATAGAAATCTTGAGTGGAAGTTCCACTGACCGCATTGCCAACCTTGCAGAGTGCAGTGAGCGACTGGCAACATTCCAGATGCCAGTCTCCCAGTCTCGGTCTCTTCCTGACCCAGGACTGCAGCTCAGTCAAAGAGATGAGCTGCGGAAAGGCCCGTCTAACAAACGGCGACCACACCTGTTCACCGTTTAGGCAAAATATCTGGAGATGTCGCAGCCTCAGCGCATGTCTGCGCATCATTAGCCACGGCATGCCCAGCCCTCCACGAAGAGGGTGCTGGCAGCAGATGGACCGCCTCACCAACGGGACCCGTCCCCTCCACAAAAATTTGAAAAGGAGCCGTTCCAAATTGGCGAGGCGTGGACGGGGGCAAGGCACGACGGTCAGGCGGTAGTAGATGACGGACGCGATGTACGCGTTCGCCACCTCCACCCGCCCTTTCAGTGATAGCTTTCTCTCAGCCCATTTCTGGGTGAGGTTGGCTATCCTGCTCGTCACCTCGTCCCAATTCTTATCCACCTGGAGGTCTGGTCCGAACCAAACTCCGAGCAACTTTACCCGTCCGTCTGTCCAGCGCCCAACGACGCTGTTGGACGGCATGGACTTGCCTCTCCAGGTGCCGAGCTGCAAGCCCACCGACTTTTCCGGGTTAAGTTTTGCTCCCGTCAACCTTTCATATTCCTCCAAATGGGTGCGGATCACCTCGATTTCCGAGGTGTCCGACACCATCACGGTGATGTCGTCCGCATAAGCGGACGCAGCCTTTCTACGTCCTGGTTCGAGCGGGATGCCCTGCAACAACTCCAGCTTCCGCAGTAGAGGCTCAAGAGTCAATACGTACAGAAGTGAGGAGAGAGGGCACCCTTGACGGACCGATCGAGAGATCTGAAACGGTTCCGAGAGGTGGCCATTAACTTTGACCACCGAGCAGATGCCGCTGTACATTGCAGCGATCCAGCTTCTGAAGACGGGGCCGAAGCCAGCCGCCTCGAGGACAGCCTCCAAGTACCGATGGTCGACCCTATCGAATGCTTTCGATTGATCTAAATTGATCAGAGCCCCACCGAAGCCAGGTTTGCACCCAACCCTCTCTATGATGTATCGCATGAGGTGGAGGTTGTCGTGTATGGACCTGGTCGGGATTGCGCAAGTTTGCGCCTCCCCAACCAAATCTTTGACGACAAGCGCCAACCTTTTCGCTAACACCTTGGCCAAAATCTTAAACTCTGTGTTGAGCAGGGTTATGGGCCTGAAATTATCTAGTGTGTCCCTCTTGTTCTCGTCTTTCCTTATCAGCGTCACTACGCCACGGCTCACAGAACTGGGAATGCTCCCGTTCTGCTGCCAGTTGCAGTAGAGCGCTTCGAGGAGATCGGAGAACAAGTCTGGCATATTTACGTAAAGCTCGTAGGGCAGACCATCCAAACCGGGTGACTTGCGACTCGAGCAGCCGACAAGGGCGTCCTGAATTTCGACTGATGTTATCGGCTCTTCGCAGCGCTCAGCGTCGGCCGTCGAGAGGCGTGGCAAGCCGTAGAGGTAGGGACTGAAGTCCGCCGCCGTCTCCGACTCACCCATCCTCCCGAACAATCGAGCAAAGTGCTGGCGAAAGGCCTCACACATCTGCTTGGAATCGCTCAGTTCGTGTCCATCTCGATCCGTCAAAGACCGAATTGTGGTTTTATTTCCACGCTGCGTCTCTGCAAAGCGAGCCCATCGGGCAGCTTTGGTTCCCTCGTTCCTCAGAGCACGCGCCTTAGCTCTGACAATGCAACCTTCGTGTTTCGCATTGAAGAAATGGTCTAGTGCCATTCTCGCCGCTAGCACGTCCGTTGCAATGCCACTACAAATAGCCTCGTCTAACTTAGCTATCAGCCCCTCCTCCTTTCTATTTTTCTCTATTGCTACTTCTTTGCTAAATCCTATCGAGGTTGCTCTAATCTCTCTTTTGAGAGCCCCCCACCACCTGTTGTTGACAACCCCCCTGTCAACTTTTGCTTAACTAAGTTGTTGACCCGGTCCCTGTAAGCTTTACGTGCCGGAAACGACATGTTTAGCTTCCAGTAGCTAGGTCCTAACCTACGTGTCTTATCTAGGTCGACCATACAGATCACAAGCTTGTGATCTGAATAGGCAACCGTTTTAAAATGTGGACATCCTACACTATTTCTATCTCTTTTCCTAATGAAAATCCTATCTATGTACGATCTAGATGACCCTATGCGTTTGGTCCAGGTCCCTACTGGCGCATTAGGGAAATCTAGTCGGTACCTGTCAGACAGTTGAAACTGGCTGATCAGGTACTTGAGGCTTTTGCACCCCCCGCTCCTATCAGATACTCCCACACAATCCCAGCGTGCTTCTAAGATGCCATTCCAATCCCCTATTAACAGTAAAGGGCGAGACGTAAGCAGAAAGTTTTCCAGGCGCCTAAAGAAGTTCGGCCGACCGGCCCCAGTAGGGGCGTAGACGGCCACCAGTCTAAAGGCACCACCTTCGCCATTGCTCACGTCCAGGACCACCAACTTTCCGTCAGGATCCCGGAAGATTGACCTTACCTCGAGATCCAGACATTTCCTAAACAGCACAGCCACTCCACCTCCCATTCCAGGCCGACTAACAGATACAAAGATCTGATAATCGTCGAAAATCGGCGCCAGTGCGCGTGTGTCGGAAATTCTGGTCTCGCTGATGGCAATTACATCCATTCCTAGTGACCTGAGGTCGTTGAGCAAGTGACCTTGCTTCCAGGGCGACCCCAGGCCACGAACATTTAAACTTCCTACTCTTATGGCCATGCTGGCAGGATGAATGGGAGAGGAAAGGTTTACTTACCTTTCGGGGTCTTGTGAAGGTCGGGTGGTTCGACCTCCATGGTTTGTGGGGTTTCTTTTGGGAACCCCTTTAATAGTCTTGAAGTGGGTTTTACGTTCGGGGTTCCCACATCCCGAGGAAAGCTCTTTCGAATTTCTTTGTATGAAGCGAGCGACATTCGCATCAGAAGCAAATTATCTGGTACGCGAAATGTGCTCGCTTCAAATGTTTCCCCCTCTTTTTCGATGTTTGTGCTTCGTGCTACATGGGCCACAATTCCTTGTTGGCCCTTCTGGCAAGCACGAAGTTTTTAATGTTTTGTTGCTCGGGTTTTATTTGTTCGTGTGATTGTGGTGGTGATAGCTTTGTTAGTGTTGTTTCTATTGTGTCTGCGTTTGTTGTGGGTGGGGGTGTCTGTAGTTTCTGATGTTTGTGTGTCTATTTGTTCTTGTGTCTGTTTAGCTTGTTTGCGTTTGGGGGATTTTGGTGGTTGTGTTGGTGATGCTGTGGGGAAAATGTTTGTGTGGGTGGTGTGTGTATTTTTTTTGTGGGGGTGTTTGTGCTTTGTGGATTTCTTTTTTTTTTGTGTTTTGTTTTTTTGTATTTTGGGGGACTTTGGTTTTCCCTCATCTTCACTGCTGGAGGATGAGGGGTCTGTGGCTGTGATTGTGTTTGTGTCTGAGTGAGTGTTTATGTTCTTGTTCGTGTGTGTATTTTGGGGGGAGGGGGAATGGGAGAGCTTTCCTCGTTTCCCCACTGGGTGTGCAATTTTGGTGGTTCCATTGTTGACGGTGTTGCTGGTGGTCCTTGTCCCGGCGTCGCCAGCAGTGGAATCTTTCGACCCCTTGCGCTTTTCGGCAGTTGAGGGCAGAAGGCTCGCAAGTGTGTCGTTTCCCCACAAAGGAAACAATGCGGCCTTTTGCCCTCAGTCATTATATGCAACACCCTCCCGTTTTGGAGGCGGATGTGGTCCGGGATTGCTTTTACGTTTTCGAGTCTGATTTGGAGCAGTATCTCCAGATCAACCCCGGACCAGTCGTCCCTGGCAGTTCTCGTTGCCTCTACCGGGACTGTATCCGTTCCTTCCACGATTACGCAACCCAGGAGCCACCACATATCAAGTCCTGGTGGAATCCTGGGAATGCGCACACGTGCTATTCGTTTTCCCATGTGGGAGGGGTACATTATGACCTTGCTGGTTTTGCAAGGGGTCATTGAATGCTTCACAGCGAGGGCTTCAGACTTGAACAGCACCGAAACGGTGCCGTATTGCCTGCCCCTCTCTATGAAGTCTGTGTCCTCTCTGATGTATTTCAGTGCGGCTTCTATATCAGCTTGGGCGATTATCGCTGCCCTCTTTGTCTCTACTAAGATGCATCTGAAATGCACCGTTCTTTTTTCCACTGCCTCAATGGCTTCTGCCGGGACAGTTAAGTTTGCCCAGGTCTGCTCTTGATTTATGATTTTCCAGGCCTGGGCCAACTTTTCCTCTCTGTTGGTTAAGTCGATGCTGTAGCATGGTCTCCTTTTAGCCGCTGCCAAGGCAGCGAAGGTGTTCTTGTTGGTGTTGTCACTGTTGTTGTTCTTGTTGGTGTTGCTGCTGCTATTGCTGTTGTTGTTCTCCCCTGTGTCGTGGTTACCCTCTGTGCTGTTGGCCTTGTTGGTGCTGCTGCTGTCGCTACTATTACTCTCTGTGCTGTTCGTTTTGTTGGTGCTCTCGCTATTACCACCTTCTGCGCTGTTCGGCTTGTTGGTGTTGGTGTTGTCGCTGTTACCACCTTCCGCGCCGCTCGGCCCGTTGGTGCTGGCACTGTCGCTGCTCACACTCGTGCTGGTGGCGCTCCTCGCCCCACCTCTCCTCTCAACGCTCAAGTCGCCGTTGCACGACAGCAGACCCGCCTCTAGGGGGGCGTGGCTCCGCCATGTTTTTTTGAGAAAAAAATTATTATTTTTCCAAAATAAAGTTCAAATATTTGGGCCAAAAGGCCCAAATATTATGAGTTATTCCTTCACAGGATACAAATGAATGTCTTATAATGCTTCAGCGGTACAAAAAAATAAACAATTCTCCACAATTAATCCTCAAAAAATTGCTTACTCGCGGAGCTTCAAAAAACGTACATCCACTTTCGTCAATAATAATAATAATACATATACCCAATATACATGAGGTAATAATATGATATTATTATAAGTAGCACATATAATATATAATAAGCTATACAATTATATACTATATAATATAATATAATAGAATAGATAGTCTCCGGTTAATTTACACAAACAATATAGATGTCACAATAATACTATAATAATAATATAATATAATAACATATATAATATACAATATATAATGGCATTGAAGTTAACAAATCAATTCATATAGAGTTACAGAGTAGGTGAGGAAAATAAATTGTACAATATCCAAAATTATGATGGTACAAAAATATAAACATCGTACATGGTATATAAAGTTTAACATATCACATTGTTACATATAATCAACGGTAAGTAATAAGGATCGATGGTCCTATAACCAATACAATATAAAATAATTAACATAATATAATATATAATTACTTATAATTACAAGGTTGGTAAACAGACAAAAATATATGTGGATGAGTGAGTAAGGGCCAGACAGTAAATATAAAGCACAGTAGTATTACAAATAAAATAAAATAAAATAAAATAAAATAAATAAATAGATAGAATCAGCCGGAAATTAAAAAACAAAAACAAAAGTATACATTCAGGTCTCACATGCCGTTAAGTAAAAACTTAGGAAATAACCCCGGTAAATGACTCGAAAACCCTATTTGATAAATTAATATTAAAAAATGCTTCAAATATCCAATAAGGCAATACTATATTAGCTATAGTTTAAGTAATCAAAGTTTATAAACGTTAATATTTCATTACAAATAATTACAAAAAGGAATGACATTTTTTACTATCATATACATAACGATATCTAAAAAACTGACTTAAGCAGAATTATGGTAGGCTAATAGGGACAGAAATAGAGAAATATATGGAGGATACAAAGGGGCATAAAATCATAGTCCATATACTAGATTAAATATTAGAAAGGAGCGTAAAAGATGGGGGAGGATTAAATATAATCATAATCTATTTGGAGGGGTTGACAATAAGTTTATGTGCGCATGGGGGGGGGGGGTTATCCAAAGAAGAATCCAAATAAAAATAAAAATAAAATAAAATAAAATAAAGTAAAATGAAATAAAATAAAATAATGTAAAATATATAATCAGATATATACTCATAAGGTGTTAATAGTGAAAATTTAATGCGTAAGAAGATAGATATGGTATAGTAGCCAAAAGATTATGAGAGCTAGAATAAAGAGTTGTCAAAAACCAATGATAATAATTGTTTCTACTTTTTGGCACAAGGCCAGCAATTACCCAGTACATTACTGGTACTTTATTTTATCGACCCCGAAAGGATGAAAGGCAAAGTTAACCTCGGCAGGATTTGAACTCGGATCAGAAAGGGGCGTAACTCGGTACTAAAAACCAATGATAATAATGATGATAATAATGGTGGTAAACAAAAAACAAAAAGAATCTAAACTAAAAAATAAGTAATGGAACATATCAGCTAACGGATACAATTTATAGTACTAGAACCTTTAGGTTTATAATAAAAGTAAGAATTAGAAATAACGTGGGGGCAAGAAGAGAATATCTCAGACTTTCTATTAAGTAAGGATTCGCTAGAGAAAATTATAGAGTGTGTCTCGAGGATACAGAGATTACAAAATTTAGTATATATATATAGTAATAAGCAGCGATTCTTTGCTTAAACTTTTGTATATATATAGAGAGAGAGAGATACATATAGATATATATATATGTATATGTGTATATATGTGTGTGTATATGTATATATGTGTGTATATATATATGTATATATAAGTTTAATCTAACCCTAACTCTAACCCTACCTCTAAATTTAAGTTTAATTCTAAACCTAACCCTAACCCTAACTCTAACTCTAACTGTAACCCTAACCCTAACTCTAACTCTAACCCTAACTCTAACCCTAACTCTAAACCTAACCCTAACTCTAACTCTAAACCTAACTCTAGCCCTACCTCTAACCCTAACTCTAAATCTAACTCCAACCCTACCTCTAACTCTAAACCTACCTCTAACTCTAACCCTACCTCTAACTCTCCGGCCATTCCCTGGTTAACTTTTTCAAGTTTCACTTGAAGAGGAAAATCAAGGTGGAGAGGCAAGTGCTGTCTTCTAGTAAGTTTGTTGAAAGGTGGGTGAAAGTGGCGAGTCTAGTCCGAGTGAACGGGCCCGCTCTGAGGATGCACCTGTAGACTGAGGAGTGGGAAAACTGAGAGAGGGCGCTTGCCCTGGTGGTCAGGGTGGCCGTGATCTTTTGTGTGGTTTTCGCCACGAGTGACCCTCTGAGGTTTCCCCCTTTTGGGGGAATTTTTGTTGTTTGAATTTTTTTTTTTTTCTAACATGTTATAACCTTTTTACACGGCCAAAACCCACTTTGTATTGTCGTGTACTGTTCTGTGCCGTCTGTAATGTTTTTCTTCCTGTTAGCCCTTGTGGCCAATAAAGAAACCATTATTAAGGGTCGGACACCATGCTTTGACGCATAGTTACGGCCCTTGCCATTCTGAGTTCAAATCCCGCCGAGGTTAACTTTGCCTTTCATTCTTACGGGGTCGATAAAATAAAGTACCAGTCACGCACTGGGGTCGATTTAATCGACTTTCCCCTCCCCCAGAATTGCTGGCCTTGTGCCTATAGAAGAAATCATTATTATTATTGTTCTGGGCGGTGGATTGGCAGTATCGGTAGAGGGTCGGACGCCATGCTTTCCAGTTAAGTTACGTCCCTTTACGATCTGAGTTCAAATCCCGCTGAGGTTGACTTTGCCTTTCATCCTTACGGGGTCGATAAAATAAAGTACCAGTAATGAACTGGATAATGTCTGGCCTTGTGCCTAAAGTAGAAACAATTATTATTATTGTTCTTTGAGACTCAGTCATTGATGTTATTTAACTGGAAAGTTTGTTGAAATGAATATCAAGCCGCTACCTGCAGCCTCAGATATTCAGGACGTATTGGAGGGTTCTTGCTGTTCCCAGCAAGCATGCCTTTTGAAGTGTTCCAAAAAGCGGGGCTGGACTAATCTTCTTTAACCATCCTTGGAAACTCTTTGAGATAGTACCTAGTGCGCCTATGACAATCGGGACGACCTTGATTTCATGGCAGTTCCAAATCCTTTAAAACTCTCACTTTAAGTCCTGATATCGGTTAATTTTCTCCCTCTCCTTTTCTTGTACTCTCGTGAAAAATGGGCAGGCTACATCTACAATCAGGCACGATCTTTTTTCCTTGTCCAAAACCACCAGGTCAGGTCTATTGTGTTCTAATTTCTTGTCCGTCTGTATCCTAAAATCCCACAGCACCTTCACCTGATCGTTTTCTATCACCGACTCTGGCTTATGCTCATGCCACTTCTCAGAATGTGGTAAATTGTTTCCTTTGTATAGATGCCAGTGGATCACCCTGCCCATCACATCATGTCTCCAGCCTTTATAGTGAGTCTGGGCTTGGTGTTTACACTCGGATACAATGTGAGTCTCAGTCTCCTCTCTCTCCACAGATCCTACACATTGGACTAGCCTCCTTGTAAATATGGCGTTTCACCCACGTTTCACCGTTCTGAGGGCCTGCTCTTGCGCAGCTATTAGCATTCCTTCTGTAGCTTTTTTAAGGTCTCCTCTTTTTAACCAGTTCCATGTCTGTGGATCTCTAAATTCAGTTTTCCTAAAGAAGGTACTATGAAGGGATATTTCATGAAGGTTGCTCTTCCTCCTTGTTGTTATTTCCTCCTTGGACATCCCCTGGTCTATTGTCTTCTCCTTCAGTACAATTTTGAGCATTGGCTCCTTACTGTCAGTCGCGTATTTGTGCAGGTTGTTTTTCTCCATCTGAACACAGTCCTCTATGCTGATAAGACCTCTTCCACCTTCAGATATCCTTAAGTCGAGTCTATCGACATCACACCTCTTGTGGAACATGTTGTAGATAGTCAATAGCTTCCTAGTCTTTCTATCCATTTCTTTTTGTTCAGCAACATTCTATTTCAGAATAGACACAGCTCGGGAATTCACTGCACTTATGACATTCCTACTGTTCAGGTGTGACTTTAATACGCTCCTTACTCTCCTTATGTACTCAGATCTTATCAATTCCTTCATTTTTTTGTTCTTGATGTCATCTGCCTCCCGAACACCTAAATATTTGTATCCTTCTTCAGTGTCAATTTCCTTTATCATCTCATCTGTTGGTACCTGGATTCCGTTGCTTCTGCTCAATTTACCCCTCTTCATCACTAGGACTCCACACTTATTAATACCAAATTGCATACATATATCATTGCTGAAAATACGGACAGTGTCAACAAGCACATCCAACTCCTTCTCACTCTTCCCGAAGAGCTTAAGTTCGTCCATGAAGAGGAGGTGATTGATGGTAAGCTCTCCTTTTCCCAACTTGTATCCTGCTCTCACTTTTCGCAATATAATGGTCAGGGGTATCAAGGCAAGGACAAACAGCAGAGGGGACAAACTCTCTCCCTGGAAGATACCTCTCTTGATCTTCACGCCTCCCAAGCATTCTCCACTCGATGTTAACTCTGTTTCTCAGGACTTCATACTTTTGCTCAACAACTGTCTGATGTTATCTGCCACCTTGAAGATCTCTAGGCTTTTGGTGATCCAAGAATGAGGTACCATGTCGAAAACCTTTTAGCAGTAGCAGTAGTAATGTTATTATTAAAATTGCCAGTGGATTGGCAGTATCGGTAGATACGCCCTGCTTTATAGCAAAGAGTTACGGCCCTTTATGTTCTGAGTTCAAATCCCGCCGAGGTTAACTTTGCCTTTCATCCTTACGGGGTCGATAAAATAAAGTACCAGTAATACACTGGGATAATTGCTGGCCTTGTGCCAAAAGTAGAAACAATTATTAAAATTGCCTTTTCTATATCCTACACTGTTACGTAAACCCTCCCTTTTCTATCGCCTCTCTCTCTTTCTTTCTGCCTCAATACATACATACATACAGACAGACACACACACGCTATCTATCTAGGACATAATTATTCCACGATCGACAAGTAACAGTACACAATAGCGCACTTATGACAGGCCAGAGATTTACGTGGGAGGTGATCTACCATAAATAACATCAATTCTACGAAACATCTGCCAAACCAACAAGAAACAGCCATGGACTTCTCCGATCTGTAAGAAAATCTTCTTTTCAATATTTTTTTCGAAATTATATATATGTGTATATATATATATGTATATATATATATATATATATATATATGTATATATATATATATATATATATATATATATATATATATATATATATATACTACGTTATTCCGGGTTGAATCGGAGGTATCCTGATGATTTCTAATGAATGAAACAGTTCTAGTCCTGTAGAATCTCATCTATATTAAAACTATATATATATATATATATAGCGGCGATGAATTAGTTTTGCGAGGTTTTTTATATGAAATCGTGTGTCGAAACAAATATTGTTATACTTGGGTAGGGTCATATTTGTGTAATATTGCCAGAATTAATAACAGAACACACTCACTGTTTGGTTGGTTTTCGCTTCTCGCTGTCTTTTATATCGGTAATCTAACTTACTCGGTCCTCAATGTTGCCATTGACTGACCGACGGTCAAAAATAATACAGATACAATATAGACACAAACACATATATATAGTTTATCATAACTCTTTCGTTGCACATCTGCAACATCGTCAGTGGTGTTATATTTTCCTCCTGTTGTGTTGTATGTCTACGCCATTTTTATTCAGTCTGTCTATATATTTATTTATTTATTTGCTTGTTTGTTTATTTTATTTCGTCTTCTTTGCGCATGCGTTTGCGTGTGTGTATAGTGTTATGTTTGCTGTGTGATGGGTGACTAGTGTGTGTTTATGTGCTTGTTGTTATTGTGCTTGTGTATGTATTTATTTATTTATTTATCTTATTTTATTTACTTATTTATACTTCTCTTAGGTCAGTATTGTTTGTTTGGGTGTTGTTGTTATTCCATTCATTCTTTCTGTTTAGCTTTGGTCTTCTAATTTCTATTTCACTGGCCTCTCTGATTTGCCTATCTGCTGGCTCATTTCTATGTTTAGATATTATTCTAATTTCTATGTTGTCTATGTTACCGTCATGTTGTTGTCTAGCATGTTCGTATAGTACTGAGTACTATACGAACATGCTAGACAACAACATGACGGTAACATAGACAACATATTCTGGCAATATTACACAAATATGACCCTCCCCATATATATATATATGTGTGTGTGTGTGTGTGTGTGTGTGTGTGTGTGTGTGTGTGTGTGTGTGTATATATATATATGTATATATATATATATATATATATATATATATACATATATATATATATATATATATATATATATACATATATATATATACATATATATATATATATGTATATATGTATATATATATGTATATATATATGTATATATGTATATATATATGTATATATATATGTATATATATATATATATATATATATATATTATATATATATATATATACATACATATATATATATATATACATATATATATATATACATACATACAGGGGTTGGACAAAATAATGGAAACACCTAGCATCATAGAATCATAATTTTGAAATATCTATAAAACCGTCAAAAGCTTGTTTATTTTTATTGTTCTCGAGGTGGTCATTAATTTTGGTAGTAATTTTGGTAGTAATTTTGGTAGTAATTTTGGTAGTAATTTTGGTAGTAATTTTGGGAGCTGTACTTTTGTGATCCTTTCTAACAATTCGCGTAAGAGTCCGACGGTATCTATCTGAAAGTTTTGGTTTTCTTCCGGAGTTTTGTTTCGACAAGGAGGTTTTTCCCTCTTTCTCAAAGACTGTCATTACTTTCGAGACAGTACTTCTTGATACACCAAACATTTCAGATGTTTTCGTTACGCTAGCGCCTGCCATACGAGCACCAACAATTTGACCTCTTTGAAAGTCCGATAGATCTGTCATTTTAATGAATTTTAATTACCTTTTTCTGATGATATCTGGAGAGAAACAGCGATTTTAACAAATCATATTAAGCAACACTAATAATAAATAAAAAAAAAAACATAAAAATAAACAATCTTTTGACGGTTTTATAGATATTTCAAAATTATGATGCTATGATGCTAGGTGTTTCATTATTTTGTCCAACCCCTGTATGTATATATATATATATATATATATATATATATATATATATATATATATATATATATATATATATAATGTAGGAGGTGAGTTTTATTGTAGTACGATAAAGCAATGCAGAATATCGGATAAGTTGATTTAAAACTGCACTATCCACAAGTGTTTTTTAGCCTTCATATCATGTTCTCCTGTTTTATCTGATGAAAACACAAATATTATTGCATGATGATGTTTGTTTTTGAAATGCGCATAATAAAATACATGGAACTCCTTTAACCATCTTTTGATCTTATATTATATATATATATATATATATATATATATATATACATAATGTATAATATATATATATATACATAATGTATAATATATATACATAATGTTTAATATATATATATATATATATATATATATATATGTATATATATATAGTGACGAAACATAAGTCAATTGCATGAACTCATAATCCTTTATTTACTGCTATATATATTTCGATGATAGCCATTGAGTGGCTATGACCTCATCAGGCAGTTAGTAAGTTCTTAGATATGCCAGCTCTGTGCATATGGTGTTGATTGTATCAGAGCCTTGGGGCATATCTATATATATATATATATATATATATATATATATATACATAATGTATAATATATATATATAATGTATAGCTATACACTGTATATATAATCATACATTATATATATATATATATCCCTTTATCTTCTTCTTCTTCTTCTTCCTCCTCTCTCCTTTTTCTCTCTCTCTTCCCCCCCCCCCCCCCCCCCGTCAAACTTGGGCGAAATTCTTTCCTTGCTCACATTTCAACCAGGTTTGATGGTCTTTTGTCTCTTGTTCACGATTTCACAGAGTTTATATTCATAGAGATCTGGGACTTGTCTATTTCTACTCACTTTCCGTTGCTAAAACTTTTTTGTTGTTACTCTGGCGTCCCCCTTTATTTACGTGTCCCAACGACTTTTTTTAGCCGTTGTTCGCACCTACCCGAGGCATATGGCCCTTAAAGCGATGAAATGCCCAGGACGGTTGGAGGGTCACTGATGAAGGACTCACTTTTTCATATATATATATATATATATATATATATATATATATAATCATATTCCAGCATAGCTACGTCCGTTTACGATCTTAGTTCAAATCCCGTCGAGGTTGACTTTGCCTTTCATCCTTACGGGGTCGATAAAATAAAGAAGCAGTAATGCACTGGGTAATTGCTGGCCTTGTGCCAAAAAGATGAAACAATTATATATATATATAATATATAATATAGATATGTATATATATAATGTAGTGTGTGTTAGTGTGTATATATGTATGTATATATATATACATATGTGTGTGTGTGTGTAACAATTGTTCTCGGTATGGTGAACTAACTGTTGTGTTAAAGGGTGAAAGCAGCGATTCTTTGCTTAAACTTTAATCTGTTATTTTAATAAATATTTCCTCTAGGGTTCTTATATATTTGATATATATTTATCCTTATCGAGCCCTCTTTGGATTTTAGTCTTCATATTTATTATTATTATTACTATATATATATACTAGCTGAGGTACCCGGGAGTATTCCCAGTTCCCATTAAAATGCCCAATGCCTCTCAGACTAAAAATGAAATACAAATATAGGACAGATAATCAAAAGCGAAGACAAATTCATTTACGAAACAATAATACAAACAAATATTGTTGATTACATTGGTCAGGTGAAAATATGTTCGTCAGAGAAGTTGAATGTTGCTATAAATAACAAATAGAACCCCATTAGGGTGTCTCAATATTATTGACATTTGCTGAAATTTTGTGAATAGGTATCATATCTTGTCATTTACCTATGATTTAAATTTCATATAAATCGAAGGGAAAACATTTTCAGTGGGGGTTTTCAACGGGGTTTTGTGCCCCTAGGGACCCTTTGATTAAAATGAAATATACTTATCGAAGTACCCTGGGCAATGTAGTTTTAAAATATATATGGTTATGGGGGTCTATCTCCAAAAGCATAGGAGGAGTTCGTGAAATCTTGTTCCATTTATTGGCCAAAATGTTCACTATAGGGGGTTTAACCCCCAATAGGGTGTCTTAATATTATTGAAATTTGCTGATTTTTTGTGAATAGGCATCATATCTTGTCATTTACCTATGGTTTAAATTTCTTATAAATCGATGGGAAAAAATTAAGCGGGGGTTTTCAGCAGAGGTTTGAACACCCGGGGAACCCTTTGATTAAAATGAAATATACGTAAGAAATCAAATGGGCATGAGCCCCCACACACGTGTCAAGCTACATCAAGATCCGTTTGTTAGTTTTTGAGTTTTAGGTTCACCAAATTTGCACTATAGATGTAACTTTTGCCAAGTAAAAAAGTGAGGGTATTTTTGTCTACTGAATTTTGTTAAAAGATTAAAGACATTATTTACATATTCACTTCTTTAAAATTTCAAATGTCAACACTTCCTGTTATACGACATTCCTCACTTTTTTTCGTCGCACAACATTCCCCTCTTTTTCTTAGTCTGTCTTTTTAGATAGATATAGGGCTATAACGTAGCGTCTTTATAATATGTCTCTGTATGTCTGGCTGTCTGTATTAGATAACGTTTTTCGAAATATTTACTTCTGGGTTCACAGATTGATTTTTTTTAGTTTCAGAAGTTAAGGGTGAAAGCCTTTGCTTAAACATTGTTATTTTAATATATATATTCGTGTACAGATATTTTGCATACACAAAAACAAAAACCTATTTATTTCACTAAAGCACAGACGGCTTATCGTCATTGTTACTGTTCGAGGTTAGAGGACCACAGTCTTTCCAAGATCTGAGAACCATCAATAGCCATCAATGTTCCACTTACCGTTTGGCTTGCCAGATGCGTGGTTTGTTACACGATGACACCTATTGGCACCTCACCCTGCAAGAAGCAGCAACTGCTAAAGTCCCTTCTCAGCTGCGAAAACCTTTTGCTATTATGCTGCACAACTGTGATCTCGCCACCCCGAAAGTCTAGCTGAGGACATCCTCCACCGCACACGCAGACACAATCCGAGCGTAACATACGATGTCGTTTTCAATGAGGCGCTCATCTGTCTTGAAAACAGTGTCCTGGAGATTGGTGGTAGGCTTCTAAGTCACTACAGCTTACCTGCTCCTGACAGGAGTGTCCTGAGGTCAATGTCTACAGAGCTTCTCCGCGAGACGAGCTACGAGATCAGTGCTTCTCCAGTGGTCAATTGTATGTAGGATGCTCTAGGGTGAGCTCGCCAAACAATCTCTTCATCTTTGCTCCGGAGGGCCGAACAAAAAATATTGTATACTCTGAGGCTCTAACAATGTAATTTAAATATTTTCTGTTACTTGGAATTTTCATTTTGGTTGTACAAATTATTGTTTGTTAAAAAATGTGTTCTCTGTTCAGCCTTTATTGTTGTAACTCTCAATTATCTTTAACGTACTGGCTGCTGAACTGGGGAATCCTAAAACTATTCAAACCCAACATCAGAGCACGTTAACCATTTGGATAGTGAAAGAAAAAGAGAAAAATTTCAAATCTTTTATGAGGGATATGCAAATGAAGTAGAAGAGTAGACTGAAAATATCGTTATATTTAGACGCCAGGTACATTTAAATAATTATTAGGATACTTTATAAAAGAAGATGAAGCAGAAGAAGGAAGAAAGATAGGCTCATATTATTATTAGGGTGCAAGTAGATTTAAAAATTTAAAATGTGTTGAAGTGGTAGAATACTAAACCAAAAAGTTTTCAATATATAACCAAATCATGAGTTATAATATATATATAATGTATATAATTATATTTTAAGGAATTAAGGTTGTAGGTACACTTTAGCTTATTATATTGCAACCAGTCAATTTAGCTTATTATATTGAAACCAGTCAATTTAGCTTATTATATGGAAACCAGTCAATTTAGCTTATTATATTGCAACCAGTCAATTATATACATATTTATATAAATAGATAAAAATATATACATGCTGTTATTAATTCAAATATAATTTAAGGGTTACGAAGGATATGTGTTTACATTTTCAATATATAGTTAAGAAAAAAAAGTCCAAGATGGCACGGATGGATCCCTGGGTCTCTTGTCAGTTTGTTTTGCCCGTAAAATCTGTCCGGTGATTCTTTCCTGAGACAATCTAACCACATGTCCATAGTATCACAGCTGTGATCTCTCAATTCGGAGAAGTAGCGGCTCTACCTGGAGTAACTCTCTGATCTCAGAACTACGCACTCTATCGAGTAACATTACTCCAAAGACCCTTCAGAGGAATCCCATTTCGGCCGCTTGTATTGTTTCTATTTACGAAATAACACAACTGAGGATTTTAATAGTGTCAAATTTTCGTTTCCTTTCAGTTCCGACTTTATCGAACCATTTAAAATACATATTGTAGAGAACATAAAGATCAATAACCGTAACGACAGATTAATTGCTCTCGAGAAAGCTGACTACAACATCTTTAAAGTACAACCTGAAGATGTCATGATCGATTTCCTTACAGATGCTGGCACTAATGCTTTCAGTCTTGAACAAAACGCAAGAATATGGATGGGTGATGAAAGTTATGCCGGATCTACTAGTTATGAAACTTTGAAAGACACGGCAACATATATTTCTGGTTTTGAAAACATTCTGCCAGTTTTTTCTGAATGTATCAGTGAAGAGATTGTCGCTTCTTATTTCACAAAAGCTGGAGATAAGGTTATTGGGAATACTTTTACTTATTCACTTGAGAACCATATAAAGGATCTTCATGCTGAAGCGATTTCTTTGTTAGATTGGTCAGATAATAATTTTGCAGGAAATCTAGATGTTCAAGCACTCAAAAACTTATTGGCAGAAAATGATAAAAAATCAATTTCCTTTCTTATAATGAATGTACCAGCAAAAAGTAGTGGTGGCCAACCAGTTAGTATGTCAAACATGAAAGCAGTTTCTGATCTCTGTCGCGAACATTCGATTCCGATATACATCGAAAGTAGTATGTATGGTGAGAACTGTTGGCTCAATAAAATGTACGAAGAGGCTTACTTCAATAAATCGTTAGTTGAGATATCGCAAGAAATGTTTTCTTTTTTCGATGGCTGCATTATTTCTGCTAAAAGAGATGGTAGAAGTGAGATTGGAAGTGTCATTTGTCTTCAAGACAAAGAAATGACTCGAAAATTGGGCACTGTTATTACTCTTAAAGCAGGTTTCATAACTTATGGTGGGATGGCTGGCCGAGATATGGAAATGGTAGCGGTTGGCATGCGAGGTGCTTTGGATGAACTGCAAGACTATCGACAAAAACAATTGGCATTTTTCAAAAGATCCCTGAAGGAATTTGGTGTTCCGATTGTGGAGCCAGTCGGTTGTAATACCATCTTCATTGATGCCGAAAATGCTTTTCCTAACTGTAAACACGCGTTTTATCCAGCCTGGTCTTTATCTTGTGCTGTTTATATCGTCGGGGGTATCCGATGCGCAGAGTTTGGTCAAGTTACTCGTCCAACAAGCAGCTTACCCACTAATCATTTCCTGAAAGACCGAGAATTACTAAAGCTTGAGATACCTCGTTTCATCTATACGACTTGTCACATTTTCTATGTTGCCTATGTTTTCGCTCAGCTTATTTCACATGAAATGCTTTCTGGAATGAAACTTATTGCCTGCTCCGAAGACCAAATAAAACTCGTGAAAATAAAAATGAAGCCAAATCATTCTCTGGAATATGACGATATCCAACTCCTTCCGGTACAAGACTGTGAACACAATCACTTCTTTAAAAACATATCTCATCAAAGAGTTATGAAAAGAAATTCAATCGCCGAGGCATCTTCTATATGGTCAGTCGACATTCCTTCTTAAAAAGGGGACAAACACGTTAGATAATGTAATCGTAGACACAAAAAAGACGTGGTGGTCATGATTGGAACGTCCCTGATCATATAATTGCTCTGTCAATGTTGACCTGAACTTAAACAACAGCAACAACAACACAGAAATTTTTTTTTGTTGCACCCAAACAGGGTTCTGTAAATTCTAGATTGTACATTCTTTTATTCTTTTACTGGTTTCAGTCATTAGACTGTGGCCATGTTGGGGCACTGTTCTTTTACTGGTTTCAGTTATTAGACTGTGGCCATGCTGGGGCAGTGGTCTTTTACTGGATTCAGTGATTCTACTGTGGCCATGCTAGGGCACCAATTGATTGTTAGTTTATTTTTTTTAATTGGTTTTATTACCAACAATTAAACTATTGAACATGATTTTGAATAGAAAGTAGGGGAAAACATTGACAGTCTTGTCAAATATAGTTTTAATATTATGTTAACAAAAAAAGGAAATAAAATATCTTTGGAAACTTAAATATATTTCTTGTGATGTTCTTTTTACAATTATTTCACCAATATATAATTAATATCAAACATTGTGATGTATGTTTCACCAATATATAATTAATATCAAACATTGTGATGTGGTTGTGATAATTCGGGGAAAGATGGTACAACGAATATTAGATAAACTAAGGTGAAAAGATACAACAAATCAGCATTTTAAACTTTCGTCTTATATTTCTTGATATTTTGAGGTGAGAAACTATTTTCAAAAGAAAGAAATGGAGTCTGGTGTTGTCAACGCCCAAAGAAATGTTGATAAACGATTTATTTACATCAACTTATTATTGATGGTGACATGCTTTTGTTTCACTTTAAAAAAATATTATAATAAGGTGACATACTAATATAAATATTATTTTAAAAATAAAAAACAAATCTTGAAACATCTTATGACTGTGGCAGTGGCAAGGTTTATAGAGTTAAGAAGCCTCACAACCATCTGATTTCCGGTTCCTTTAGACTACATGGCATCTTAAAGAAGTGTCTTTCTGCCATAGGTTCGAGTCAACAAAACGGACAGTTTGCCCTTTTCGGCTTGGCGGGCAGCAGGGCCTGGACTGGTGGTGGAATGCACCAGGTTGGCACTTGCAATTAATTGTAATATAACTGATAGATGTTGTTTCAATTCTGTGCCATTAATTGTAGATCAACGACAACATTGTTGCAGTAGTTATTTCAATTATGTGCCATTAATAATCTGTGTTACGAACACTACATAAATAGTCTACAGGTGTTACCTTGATTTCACCAGATGGAAATATCAAAATCAAAATTGATTATGTAATTGTTCCAAACAATATTCTCGAAATGGTGAAAAACTGCCATGTGTATATTTCTACAGATATTGGTCTAGAATATTTCAACTTAGAGACTGGAAAACACAAACGTTATTATCATAAATGTACTGTGATTGTGTGAGGCTTAATTATTAAAGATTGTAAAATCCATTCCCTGTGAATTATATCCAAGAATTTTCTTTTTCTTCCTTCACTTATTCCTGAGAAGGTCGTGGGGGAAGAGTCTTGAAACACTCCTTCTAGCAGGTCCTGTCAGAAGCAACCATCTCCAACTGATTTGGCTGGATCCCCAAGCGATACCTGCCAAGCTTATGGATGTTATCCAACTATCTTGCTCAGGGTCTACTCCTGGGTCTCTTGCTGGTTGGTTTTGCCAATAAAATCTGTCCAGTATTTCCTTGGACATTCTAGCCATATAATATGTAATATCAGAGCTATGATTTCTCAATTCGGAGAAGTATCAGTTCTACCAGGAGTGATTAACAAGTCTCCAAGCTACACACACTATCGAGTAATGATACTCCAAATACCCTTTTGGAGGAACCCCATTTTGGCCACTTGTATTTGCGATTGTATTCTTTCAGTCATTACACAAGATTCATGACCATAGGTAAGGGTTGGCACGAAAACCGAATTGAAGATAGTGAGTTTGGTGTTTACACCTACCTCCCTTCTTCTGATTACCAAATGCCAAAGCTGTCACATTACTGCAGCAGCTCCTGCAATTATTGCACTTAATTCGGCCTCCTGCCTTCCATCACTCGTGACCATGGCCCTGAGATACTTGAACTTCTCTACCAACTTCAGTAGAACTCCTTTCGCATGTAGAATGCACTGCGCAGGCTTCCTTTAGAAGACGAGTGTCTCAGTTTTCACAGCACTGAATTTCATTCCAGCCATGCATCACTCTGCATCAAACCTAACAAGTGCAAGTCAGAGATCACCTTTTGTTGAGTTTGTAACACCATGTTGTCTGCAAATTCCAGCCACAAATTGCTGGCCATGTGCCTAAATTAGAAAACCTTATTCCTGCAAAAGGTCCTGTTAATCCTTAATTATTATTAAATATAACATATATACAAACTGAAGCTGTGTCAGGGACCAGCCTGCAAACATATATACAAACTGGAGCTGTGTCAGGGACCAGCCTGCAAACATATATACAAACTGGAGCTGTGTCAGGGACCAGTCCGCAAACATATATACAAACTGGAGCTGTGTCAGTGACAATGTCTGCAAACAATGAGTTGAACATTTTAACACCAAGAAATATATGATAAGTAAAAACTACAGTTAACAGATTTTTGTGTTTTGAATTACTAAAGTGACTCGTGTACAATGTAATTGGTATATATATATATATATATATATATATATATATATACTCTCTCTATATGTATGTGTTTTTATATAAATATGTAAATATTTGTGTATATATATATATATATAGTTGTTATATAGTAAGGTGTATTATTGGTTGTGTCATACGGTCCAATAAACTTTTGTTAGCAATATTAAGTTCTCCACGCTTTTGTATATCTCCAATTCCATTTAAGGGAACAGCTAGATGATGTAAAACGGAGTATTTGTATCAAAATAAAGATCCGAAAGCATGGTATAAATTTCCAATCATTTTAATCACAACACGTTTCAATAAGGGATAGATCGATCGTGTGGTCATGATCGATTATCACTGATTTCATCATTCTTAACTGAGTGTGTAATACGTCTATTTACTAACTGAGAGAACTCTATGGTTAGGGTATTCTAAACCTTCCTCAGGATTTTTGGAAAGTAACCTACCACTAACTGCCCCCTTTTTACCTTAGCCATAGAGTTCTCTCAATTAGCAAAAAATAGACAATCACACACTCAGGTAGTAGACAGCTAAGATCATTTGCGCACCTACACACTGTACTGGGTATGTTTCCACAGAGTTCTCACAGCTGAGTGCATATTTACCATTACTTTAGAATACCTAGTTAGTAAATAGTTAGAACAATTACACTCGCAGTTAAGACCGATTACGCGCATTCACCATTACTTTAGAATACCCTAACCATAGAGTTCTCTCAGTTAGTAAATAGACGTATTACACAGTTAAGAACGTTACGTTCTTTATACATAATTCTACACAGTACCCGGTTTCTTTAGACACAGAGTTGCCACAGTTATGACCAGTCATGATCTTGTCGATTGAATACTACACTAGGTTTTGGTCTGTGATCCTCTAACCAAGGAGTGCTCACAGTTTGCTGAATGGACAATACTACTTACACGCCATCAATGGAGTTACACACATCCCCGGGGTTTTGTTATTTTATTTTGTGTTGGGTAACACACCTCCACCACTCAAACACTTATCTTAAAGGCCCGAGGGCCCATTTGACGGGAAAACGCACACACTGACAGCTTAACTCAAATACCCAACCTTATATGGAGCCCCTTGTTGGCCTACATGGCAGGTGCTTGCACGCACAGACTCGGGGACCCAGATTCTCAACGGGACAACGGCACATATAGAGTTTGATACGAGCTGACTACTTGCTCTACACATGGATGTGTATATACCAAAACATACACTATTTAGACGATACAGATGTTACAATTCAATCGATACACGTATAGCAGAACGTTGAAGGGAATTTACTTGCGTGTGTATAGTGTTGTGGTTGACCCAATTTTTTTCTAATTTACATCGTGAAAATTGAGATTTGACCAATATAACGTTTGTTGTTTTGTAACCTAACTTTTGGTGCATACTGTGTTGCTGTGTATATTTTTTTTTTCTCTGACCTCGCGTCGGTGTGTGTGAGTGTGTGTGCACTCAATAACACTAATTGTGGCGGACCAAAATTCTACAGATCTGGTGCTGAGATTAGACCTGTCCAGCGTCTTTTACAGCTATTGAGAGATAGAGACTTGATAGATTTATGACCCTGACTGAAGACAATAGCAGTTGTCGTGTTTTGGCTGCTGATTATTCATATGGGGAACAAAACTCCAGTGAGTGAACATCGTTAGTTTTTCCTCCCTCATATCAAAGATTTGAAGACATTTCATTATTCACCTGAGATCAGTGATAATCGATCATGACCACACGATCGATCCCTTATTGAAACGTGTCGTGATTAAAATGATTGGAAATGTATACCATGCCTTCGGATCTTTATTTTGATATATATATATAAAACTGAATTTACATTTTTTTTTCCAGTCTCCAAGCAATGGAACCTTACAGGATTAAGGTATTTTATCCAGTCAATTTAATCCCCAAGTCTGACCGTATTGCATGTCTAAAAGCTGCCAACTACAACCCCTTTCTACTTAAATCGAAAGACATATTTATAGATTTGCTAACAGATTCTGGTACAGGAAGTCAAAGCAGTGCCCAGTGGTCGGCTATGACTAAAGCCGGCTATTCAACTATTAATTCCGAATACGTTAAGGAATTTGTACGTACAATTCAACACATTACCAATTTCAAACATGTATTTCCAGTTCATCAAGGTCGAGGAGCCGAAGGTTTGTTGGCAAAACTCCTACTGAATAAAGAGAGTGTTGTACTGAGTAATTCTCTCTTTGACACAACACGAGCACACGTTGAGTCATCTGGTGCAATTGGAATAGATTTGGCAACAAAGTCTTCAAAATTCTTAGGTGATGCCGATGTGGAAAAATTTGAAGAAACACTGGATGAATATGGTTCTAGAGTTCATCTTGAAATAATAACCTGCACCAATAATGTGGTAGCCGGAGCTCCTGTGAGCATGCAAAATATAGAAATCATAACAAAATTATGTCGAAACAAGAATATCCCAGTTATAATGGACGCATGCCGTTTTGTTGAAAATGCTTATTTTATCAAGACCTTAGACGAAAAATATTCTAAACACACAATCTTAGATATTGCCAGCGAAATGTTTTCTTATTTTGATGGTGCAACTATGTCTTTAAAGAAAGATGGTATGAGCAATGAAGGTGGGTTTATAGCTTTCAACAACGACAAATGGGCCACCAAAATATTTGACATAATCGAATATAAAAGTGGTTATTCAACTTACGGGGGAATAACTGGATCAAATCTTGTAGCATGTACTGTCGGAATTTCTGAGGCTATGAACGAAAATTACCTCCGATCAAGAATCTATCAGGCTAAATTACTGGCTGATTTCTTGGAAGATAATAATATTCCCGTATTTAAACCAGTAGGGGCCCATGCCGTCTACGTGAAAGCAAACAAAGTCTTGCCACACCTTGATTTCTTGAAGTATCCAGCATGGTCCCTTAATTGTGCCGTATATATCGAAGGTGGTATTTGATGTGCAGAAATTGGCAATATAATGTTTGGTGAAAATTCAGATGGAACAAAACAAATTCATCCCTTTGAATATGTGCGTTTGGCTTTACCCAGAAGAACCTATACGGTCAACCATCTGCATTTTGTGGCCAAAACTTTTGGTTTTGTTGCCAAAAAAGCCCATTTAATCCACGGAATGGAAATTGTCAAATCTTCGCATCTCCTAAGACATTTCACAATTTGGATGAGACCATTAAATGAATACCACCTTGAAAAGAATAATAATCAGAAAAAAATAAACTGTTGAAGTTTGCCATAAATTACAATGTCAGTTATCTCTTGTGTACAGAAGAAGTTCATTAGAAGTATATATCACACTGGCCAAATTACCCACACCTTGCTGCGTTTCACACTTTTTTTTTTTTAAAGAAAATGATGAATGATTTTAAATCAGCGATATAATTTATGGAGAAAAACTCTGCATTTCAATATTACTCAATGTAAAATGTAATGCATGAAAAATTGGAAAACATTATTTTTTGTTATATATCAAATCAAAATTACATTATTAAATCTGATTCTTATTTTGTTTCTTGTAAATAATTTTTTTCAAAATATCAATTCAAAACTTTTGTGAATAGGGCATCATATCTTGTCATTTACCTATGGTTTAAATTTCATATAAATCGAAAGGAAAAAATTTTCAGCAGGGATTTGTGCCTCCGGGGAACCCTTTGATTAAAATGAAATATACTTATCCAAGTAACCTGGGAAATGTAGTTTCAGAATATATATGGTTATGGGGATCTAGCTCCAAAACTATAGGAGTTCATGAACAAACAAACAGACAGGAACTACAACTTTATATATATAGATTACTACCTACGTTTAAATGGGTTTTATATAAATGAATTTAAATGGCTTTTAATGGGTACATGTGTGTGCTTATATTAGTGAAGAAGTGCTTGCTTAATAACTATGACATATGACTTCATAACACATATTATTGTGGTGGATTGGCAGTATTGGGAGAGGGTCGGATGCCAAGCTTTGACGTATAGAGTTACGGCCCTTGCCATTCTGAGTTCAATTCCCGCCGAGGTTAACTTTGCCTTTCATCCTTACGGGGTCGATAAAATAAAGTACCAGTAATGCACTGGATATTTGCTGACCGTGTGCCTAACTTAGAAACAATTATAAAGAGAAATTCGTATTTTCTTACATGTTTACATGCCTACATATTAAATATATGTATAGTTCTACACACAGTTTCAGCTACACACTCTGTATTTATACAGATATAATTTTATCATTCACTATGGCTGCTAGCATACTTCTTAATATATATATATTAAATAAGTACCAATACAAACGCTAATTAAATGCAAATTAATTTCATTGGTACAAGAGATTTCAACACATTCTGCTTTTCAACTCGGCAAAAATACAGAGAGTTTGGCTAATATAGCAACATAGCTACACACACTTGCTAACCCTAACCCCTGCCGAAATTGAAACTAGCTGAGTTTGCTTCACAGGTTACTAAATATCACGACTATGTATTCTACAATTGCACACACAATATACTGCATGTATACTTGCACCTTTTTCTGTTTTCATTGCTGCACCTTAACAACGAAGTAAATCATTTTATAAATAAAAATATTTAAATTAGCAGTGTCTTGTTTATTTGTTAATTCTTATCCACGTGATTTGGAAAAATCATCTTACCCAGGGTAATATCACTTCACAGTACACATCAGGAGTGGTTTATTTGACCAATACGGTCAAACTTCTCTGGACTCGCAGACATACTTGGCATTGCTTCACCAACATAGTAAAACCAACCAGCAGGAGTCCCAGGGGTAGACCCCAAGCAGGATGGATGGATAACATCCATGAGCTTGGCTGGTCTTGCTTGGGGATCGAGCCAGATCAGTTGGAAACGGTTGCTTCTGACAGAACCTGCTGGAAGGAGTGTCTGAGGATTCTGCAACAGCATTTGGAAGATTATACTGAAGACTTGGGCATGTGGAAGAGCTGCATGAAGCTACTGAATGATGAGCAGAAGGAGCGACATGTGCAGGTGCGTAAGCACATCCTCAAGCATTTTGAAATCAAACCAGACATTTTCCTTTTCCCCAAGCTGAAGAGGGTCATCAGAGGAACCTGAGGTAGAAGCCATGAAGAGGGCTATATTAGCAGAGCTATGGAGAATTCTGGGTGAATCCATCCAAGAGTGCAGGGAGAAGAAAGATGGGAAATTGTGTTTGACCCAAGGGGGATTATTCTGAAAAGGAAAACTTCTAGTTCGGATTTGAAATATTTTATTTTGCAACTTCTGTCCTGTTTCTTTTCTGTCACTCCATATATATATATATACATGGCTTAGTGGTTAGAGCATTGGCCTTGCAATCGAAAGGTTTGAGTTCAATTCTCAGACCGGGTGATGTGTTGTTTCCTTGAGCAAGACACTTTATTTCACATTGCTCCAGTTTACTCAGCTGTAGAAATGAGATGATAGGGACTGGGGTCCCTATCATTCCACTGCAAAGTGGTCATGGAGGTGCCACGGCAAAAAAGCACCCAGCGCTCACTGTAAATGAGGTTGGTGTTAGGAAGGGCATCCAGCTGTAGAAATCAAGCCAGAATCAGTTCCCGTCCTACCCTTGCAAGAAGGGAAAAGTGGACGTAAAATGATGATGATGATGATGATATATATGGATAATAGGATGAATTTGGTACAACCAATAAATTATAAAGGCAACAAATATTTTCTTGTTTTAATATTGCAGTTTATACATATCTTAAGAAGCAGTATAAGAAAAGCTTACATTTCATTTTCAAACTTAAGTAAAAAATAAAATATATATTTATTTTCAATTTTTAAAATGCGAGCAAAAACATAAAATCGATTTCAATATTCATCACACACACATATATATACATGTATATTATTTGGAAAAAAAAGGGGGTGGGGTAAAGTTTTATACAAAAAAATGATGACCAGTTCGAATATTTGAGAGAAAACTCAAGTATATTCGAACTGCTCAGATATTAAAAAAATTTCTTTTATTAATATTCAATATTTAACATCTAATATTTGATAAAATTGTTTTACCAATCGAAACCAGTTATATTTAATGCAACAATTATAAAATTATTCATTCTGTCAGATTAAAGAAAAAATAATCTTTTAATATTCCCTGGACTTTGGCAATTTCAACCCCCTACCAACAGTACTGCTGGTTCACTCTGGGTCACAGCGTCTGAGACAAGTCAGAGCGTAGTGTCCAAATAATTATTTTAAATTATTCTATGAAAAATAAAAATTAATTACACGTATCTAAATATCACAATTTGTTTTGTTGGATGCTCTACCAACTTTGCCATCAACCAGTCATTTCTATCAAATAATTTCCAATAATATTTGTGAATATGAAAAGGTAAAGAAAGATCGATATATGTGTGTGTATATATAACGTCTGAATAGCTCAGGCTGTCATAACTGATAGTCCTCAGAGAAATGTGTATAACGTCTGAAGAGCTCAGGCTGTCATAACTGATAGTCCTCAGTGAAATATGTATAACGTCTGAAGAGCTCAGGCTGTCATAACTGATAGTCCTCAGTGAAATATATATAACGTCTGAAGAGCTCAGGCTGTCATAACTGATAGTCCTCAGTGAAATATGTATAACGTCTGAAGAGCTCAGGCTGTCATAACTGATAGTCCTCGGTGAAATATATATAACGTCTGAAGAGCTCAGGCTGTCATAACTGATAGTCCTCAGTGAAATATGTATAACGTCTGAAGAGCTCAGGCTGTCATAACTGACAGTCCTCAGTGAAATATGTATAACGTCTGAAGAGCTCAGGCTGTCATAACTGACAGTCCTCAGTGAAATATGTATAGCGTCTGAAGAGCTCAGGCTGTCATAACTGATAGTCCTCAGTGAAATATGTATAACGTCTGAAGAGCTCAGGCTGTCATAACTGACAGTCCTCAGTGAAATATGTATAGCGTCTGAAGAGCTCAGGCTGTCATAACTGAGTCCTCAGTGAAATATGTATAACGTCTGAAGAGCTCAGGCTGTCATAACTGATAGTCCTCGGTGAAATGTGTATAACGTCTGAAGAGCTCAGGCTGTCATAACTGATAGTCCTCAGTGAAATGTGTATAACGTCTGAAGAGCTCAGGCTGTCATAACTGATAGTCCTCGGTGAAATGTGTATAGCAGAGTTTTAAATAAATCTGAATCGACTGATAATGGCCTCCAACCTTTTAATAGTGTGTGTGTGTGTGTGTGTGTGTGTATGTGTATGTGTATGTGTGTGTGTGTGTGTATACATATGAGATTGTTTAGCCTTATATACCTTTCCACAATAATATATATATATATATATATATATATAAGTAGAAGTGGTATTTAATTTGTTGGAAGTCCGACAAACATAGATGTTTATAACTGATTTAGAGCACTCAACAACTTACTGGAGTAAATATTCAATGATATTAAATAAATGGAAACTATATTTATAAAACTATATTTATAAACTATAGTTTTATAAATATAGTTTTTTAAATATAGTTTTATAAATATAGTTTATAAATATAGATTTATAAATTATATTTATAAAACTATATTTATAAAACTATATTTATAAAACTATATTTATAAAACTATTTTATAAAACTATTTTATAAAACTATATTTATAAAACTATTTTATAAAACTATTTTATAAAACTATATTTATAAAACTATATTTATAAAACTATATTTATAAAACTATTTTATAAAACTATTTTATAAAACTATTTTATAAAACTATATTTATAAAACTATATTTATAAAACTATATTTATAAAACTATATTTATAAAACTATTTTATAAAACTATTTATAAAACTATATTTATAAAACTATATTTATAAAACTATATTTATAAAACTATTTTATAAAACTATTTTATAAAATTATATTTATAAAACTATATTTATAAAACTATATTTATAAAACTATTTTATAAAACTATATTTATAAAACTATATTTATAAAACTATATTTATAAAACTATATTTATAAAACCATATTTATAAAACTATATTTATAAAATTCCCTATCCAGTGAATTTCCAACCGATAAGGTATGCTTTTCGTGGGTATGTCTATTTATAAAACAAACTTTGTATTTTATCTGATGAAAGCATACCAATGTTGTCTTGGTTACCCTTGAAATATATATAATAAAATAAATATGGTTTTATAAATATAGTTTCCATTTATTTAATATCATTGTATATATATATATATATATATTCATTAGTTAAGCAAAACAAGACAACAAATTTCACAAGGAAGACATTATTAAAAGATTGTCAACATATTTTAGTTTGATGTAAGGAATGTAGAGAATAATAATTTCTACTTTAGGCACAAAGCCAGCTATTACCCAGTACATTACTGGTACTTTATTTTATCGACCCCGTAAGGATGAAAGGCAAAGTTAACCTCGGCGGGATTTGAACTCAAACCGTAAAGGGACGTAACTATGCTAGAAATCATGGCGTTCAACCCTCTGCCAATCCACCGCCCTTTTATATAATAATATTAATAATAATAATGTCCGTTTACAATTGTTTCGCTACTCCATATAATATTTCTGGATCAAATGATTATATATCATTATTGATCTGGTTCAGTTGAAAATAATTACTATAGGTAAAGATAGAGCAGCTCATCGGAACTTCAAAAGGAATATAAATTAAAATAAGGAAAGAATGTTACATAAATGTAATGTTCCATATATTGGTATTTCACTATGGTGACCTGGGTATATCAATTGTCTGCCATAGTCGAGCAGTATTCTTCTGTCGAGGCTGCATTGTGTGAGATCTGCCTATGGGTAACAAGATGGCCGCCAATGTACATATTTACCTTACTAATTAGAGGGTGGTTTCAGGGGAAGTAACTCCTCGAGAGATTAGAAATTGTGGGTAGTTTATAGTTAAGTGCTAATTTTTTTTATTTTGAGACAATGTAAGGGAGGTAACTTATAATTATTTAAGTTAGTTATAGCTATTTAACTTATTAGCTACAAGTAAAAATGGGGCTAGATGACTATGTTGGCGAAGGAATTAGCCCTTCGATGTTGACAGCTAATAGTTACCTTCGTTCTATCATTAATCAGTAGAGGTTGTGATAGAGTTATGTAATATGCTTCAGCTAGAGATGTCGAACATTTGTTGTTAGGGTCTCAGAAGGAAAAGGAGTGCGCGTTATAGCGTACCTTAAAAGGGTTAGAGGTAGACCCAATATAGGAGCTGGTATGCGAAGCAGTTTTAACTGTGCACCTATAGACTATGTTGGGTGTCAGGCAATGTCCATTTAGTGGGCATGCATTAGGGTAACGGCAGTTGCAGTTACTTCTGCGGTTAGTGAGAGTAGGGTTGTTTAACCTAAGCGGTTGGTCAGTGCTAGGATTAGATGGGGGAGGTGTGCTACTAGAGTAAGTATTGGTGTAGCGGCATGGTGTATCCGATGGGGGGGGGGGTACCGCGGTGTGGGAGTTATACTGTCTTAGTTTATCATGGTTACTGAATGTGATGTGGCAAGCTAAGTTAGGTGTTGTGGAGAATGAGATTTTAATGTTATTTTTATTAAAGAGTTTGTAATATCTATGGTGGGGGGGGGGGGGTGTTTAGATAGGATAGAGAAGAAGCATTTAGGGATATTAGTGGCTAGATTAGATGAGAATGGGGGGTTAAGCCAGGTGATATTTCTAGGCATATTCCTTCTAGGGGTTCTAGTGGAGTTGGAACATTACATTTATGTAACATTCTTTCCTTATTTTAATTTATATTCCTTTTGAAGTTCCGATGAGCTGCTCTATCTTTACCTATGTTAATTATTTTCAACTGAACCAGATCAATAATGATATATAATCATTTGATCCAGAAATATTATATGGAGTAGAGAAACAATTGTAAACGGACATTATTATTATTAATATTATTATTATTAGTCTCTACATTCCTTACATCAAACTAAAATATGTTGACAATCTTTTAATAATGTCTTCCTTGTGAAATTTGTGGTCTTGTTTCGCTTAACTAATGAATATGTCCAGCTCTGTGCACCTAACCTCTGCATGAACCCAGCCACCTAGCTGCTTTCTACTGCATATTGCATATTGAGCACATGCCTTTACGCTTTGGCTTCTAACTAATTCACCAATCTCTCCTTTATCTCTCTCTTTAAGATTGGTTACTCTTGAACTGTATGTATATATATATATATATATATATATATATATATATATTTATTCGTTCACAGAATACATAAAAAAAATTTTTAATATTTCATATTTATTAAGATTGTTATACTAATCGAAACTGATTATAATAAATGTAACAATTATAAAATTATTCCTTCCGTCGGATTAAAGAAAAAATAATCATTAAGTATTCATCGTCGTCGTCGTCGTCATCGTCATCTATATATATATATATATAATAGAAAAAATGAGGAAGTTTCATTTACATATGAAAATATATATAAATAGGGATAGAGAGAGGTATGTAGATAGATAGAGAAACACATTATATATATATATATATATATATATATATACTAAGACAAAATACAGGTCTGTACCAGCAAGACATGGTCTCCTGACCCAAGTTATCTCATAACGCAACAAGCCATCTAACATCCAACACATGCATGTGTGGAAAATGGACCTTAAATGATGATGATTGTAATGATGACACACACAGACACACAATTTAACATCTGTCTTATGAAAACATGTTAAAGGGTTAGTATGCAATCACTTTGATGTCTTTGAAATGCACAAAACAGGATTATATAATTTTGTTATTAAAATAATATATGTTATTTCTCTGAGGAACTGGAATCATATGATTCCAGTTCCTCTAAGAGAAATAACAACCCAACCAGGAACTGGGCATATCGGAGTATTGACAGAGTTAAACACCTCAACAACATGTGTACCCGTCTCTACCACACCAATTCGGTCTGCCTGAAGAGGTCACAGCCAAAGATGGCTGTCACCAAAATATATATAGCAGTACACCGTTAATAAACGAAGCCAAATTTTAAATATTTGACTAATTTATTTTGTTTATATATATATATTACAAAGAAGAGAGACGGTTTTATGTATACATCCTGTTTATTATATAATCCTGTTTTGTGCATTTCAAAGACATCAAAGTCATTGCATAATAACCCTTTAACATATATATATATATATAGATATATATATATAGATATATATATATAGATATATATATAATGAACCAGTTGTCCAAGGGAGTTAATTTATTTCAGGTAAGATATCATAGTTAGTTTGGACCAAGCCGTTACTATCAAACATGTGATCAAAATCATATTCATAGTTGGGAGAAAAGTCTTCTAAATTCAGATCCGCAATGCTGAAAAGTATGGAAGGAAAACACAGAAAAAAGACAAATCAATGTTTATGAAGGAACAAGAAAATAAGAGAGACAAGTTAAAACAATTATATTTCAAAGACTCAATGTATAGTCATGACACAAGTATTATAACGGGGAATTGGTAGACACATTAACTCTTAACGCCTGTTTTACATGAAACCACATTAGTAAGACACTCTTGAAAAGTTCAAAACAAGACTATGACTGCATCATATTAAGTATTCAAATCTTTAGTTTACAGCAAATTTTCACAACAGTGTGTCCAATTGTAAAGACACTATAAACGTTAGAATAAACAAACCAGTCTTTAGATATTTTCTATTGAAGAATTGCAAGATGTTAAGAGTTCAATGTCAGCTTAATTCATTACCATATTTCTCACAAAAGACACTGTATGTCATTAACCCTTTCATTGCCATATTTCTAATGAAAGACAAAGTCTATGTCATTAACCCTTTCATTACCATATTTCTAATGAAAGACACTGTCTATGTCATTAACCCTTTCATTACCATATTTCTAATGAAAGACAGTCTATGTCATTAACCCTTTCATTACCATATTTCTAATGAAAGACACTGTCTATGTCATTAACCCTTTCATTACCATATTTCTAATGAAAGACAGTCTATGTCATTAACCCTTTCATTACCATATTTCTAATGAAAGACACTGTCTATATCATTAACCCTTTCATTACCATATTTCTAATGAAAGACACTGTCTATGCAATTAACCCTTTCATTAACATATTTCTCACAAAAGACACTGTCTATTTCATTAACCCTTTCATTACCATATTTCTAATGAAAGACATTGTCTATGTCAATAACACATTCATTACCATATTTCTAATGAAAGACACTGCCTATGTCATTAACACTTTCATTACCATATTTCTAATGTAAGACACTGTCTGTCATTAACCCTGTCATTACTATATTTCTAATGAAAGACACTGCCTATGTCATTAACCCTTTCATTAACATATTTCTAATGAAAGACACTGTCTATGTCATTAACCCTTTATTATCATATTTCTAATGAAAGACACTGTCTATGTCATTAACTCTTTCATTACCATATTTCTAATGAAAGACACTGTCTATGTCATTAACCCTGTCATTACCATATTTCTAATGAAAGACACTGCCGTTGTCATTAACCCTTTCATTACCATATTTCTAATGAAAGACACTGTCTATGTCATTAACCCTTTCATTACCATATTTCTAATGAAAGACAGTCTATGTCATTAACCCTTTCATTACCATATTTCTAATGAAAGACACTGTCTATGTCATTAACCCTTTCATTACCATATTTCTAATGAAAGACAGTCTATGTCATTAACCCTTTCATTACCATATTTCTAATGAAAGACACTGTCTATATCATTAACCCTTTCATTACCATATTTCTAATGAAAGACACTGTCTATGCAATTAACTCTTTCATTAACATATTTCTCACAAAAGACACTGTCTATTTCATTAACCCTTTCATTACCATATTTCTAATGAAAGACATTGTCTATGTCAATAACACATTCATTACCATATTTCTAATGAAAGACACTGCCTATGTCATTAACACTTTCATTACCATATTTCTAATGTAAGACACTGTCTGTCATTAACCCTGTCATTACTATATTTCTAATGAAAGACACTGCCTATGTCATTAACCCTTTCATTACCATATTTCTAATGAAAGACACTGTCTATGTCATTAACCCTTTCATTACCATATTTCTAATGAAAGACACTGTCTATGTCATTAACTCTTTCATTACCATATTTCTAATGAAAGACACTGTCTATGTCATTAACCCTGTCATTACCATATTTCTAATGAAAGACACTGCCGTTGTCATTAACCCTTTCATTACCATATTTCTAATGAAAGACACTGTCTATGTCATTAACCCTTTCATTACCATATTTCTAATGAAAGACACTGACTATGTCATTAACCCTTTCATTACCATATTTCTAATGAAAGACACTGACTATGTCATTAACCCTTTCATTACCATATTTCTAATGAAAGACACTGTCTATGTCATTAACCCTTTCATTACCATATTTCTAATGAAAGACACTGACTATGTCATTAACCCTTTCATTACCATATTTCTAATGAAAGACACTGACTATGTCATTAACCCTTTCATTACCATATTTCTAATGAAAGACACTGTCTATGTCATTAACCCTTTATTATCATATTTCTAATGAAAGACACTGTCTATGTCATTAACCCTTTATTATCATATTTCTAATGAAAGACACTGTCTATGTCATTAACTCTTTCATTACCATATTTCTAATGAAAGACACTGTCTATGTCATTAACCCTGTCATTACCATATTTCTAATGAAAGACACTGCCAATGTCATTAACCCTGTCATTACTATATTTCTAATGAAAGACACTGTCTATGTCATTAACCCTTTCATTACCAAATATACCAATAATAATAATCTATACTATAAAAGAGAAGCTGTTTGTCCGTCACAACATATAGGTAGAAGTGAAATGAGAAGAAGTGGATTGTTGTTGTTAAGAGAGAGAGAGAGAGGCAGAGAGAAAGGGTATGTGAAATAAAGATAAATAGTTTAAAGTGTAATTCAAGGATTATGATGAGAATAAATTAACATATTTCAATATCTTTCTTTAGGAAATATTTTCTCTCGCGTTTATTTGCTTAATAATATTCAAAGTGTTATTAAAGTTCAGCAAGAAAGTCAATCTATTATTTGAACAATTCATAAATGTAAGTACATGATGATTAACAAATACTTTTACTGGCAGTGTAGCAACAATATAATAATAACAGCAATTTTGGAGGAGGGGAAAGTTGACTAAATCTACCCCAGTGTGTTACTGGTACTTTATTTTATCGACCCTGTAAGGATGAAAGGCAAAGCTAACCTTGGCAGGATTTGAACTCAGAACATAAAGGGCCGTAACTCTATGTCGCGAATACTTATATACATAAATAATAATAATAATAATAATAATAATAATAACTACGTAGTACTTACTGTGGCATAGGGCTATCTTCACACTCCATTCTATCAGTGTCATTCTGATAAATGTTTTCGTCCATTCTAAATTGTGAGATAAAGCATCGAGATTAGATTCAAGTTACTATAGGAAGAATTAAACTGTCTAAAAGTTGCTTCAAATGTATTGAAACTACCTTGGTCAGAAAATAACGCACAACATATATAGAAATAATTCTTTTACTGATTCCAGTAACTGCAGCCATGAAATATACTTAATCATATCAACTCCAGTACTAATCTTTAGTCAACCATAACACCAATCTATACAATTAGAAATATACCCATTTGAAACTTGTCCCAATTTACCTGTCACACCCTGTGTGTGTAGAGAGAGAGAAATTCTGTATATGTGTTTACTCATCTCTTAATGAGCAAAGAGAGATCGATAAAATATGTTACTTGACTTAAAACTAAGTACTGGGATCAATATGATTGACTTAACATTTCTAGGTTGTGCCCCAGTATGACCAGTTTCATGGCCGAAAGCAAGAATATTGAAATAAGAAATAAAATACATTTTCCTTACCCAGGTACGCTATCAATAAGGGTATTTGGTACATAGCCATGCAGCATCATCTGTCCATTGTCCTCTGAAGAAACACAAGAAAAAAAAATTAATTAATGAAGAATTTTGAGTTATTTACTAAAATTATTAATTATTTCATTACTAAGACAGTAACGTAACCCTTTCATGGCCACATTTCTAATGAAATACACTATTTTAATTAACTAATGAAGTATTTCAAGTTATTTACTAAAATTATTAATTAGGCACATGGCTTAGTGGTTAGAGCATTGGCTTTGCAATCGAAAGGTTGTGAGTTCAATTCTCAGACCGGGTGATGTGTTGTTTCCTTGAGCAAGACACTTTATTTCACATTGCTCCAGTTTACTCAGCTGTAGAAATGAGATGATAGGACTGTGGTCCCTATCATTCCACTGTAAAGTGGACGTGGAGGCGACACGGCAAAAAAAAAGCACCCACCACTCACTGTAAATGAGGTTGGTGTTAGGAAGGGCATCCAGCTGTAGAAATCAAGCCAGAATCAGTTCCTGTCCCACCCTTGCAAGCAGGGAAAAGTGGACGTAAAATGAAATGATGATGATGATTTCATTACTAAGATAGTAACTTAATGTAAGGTTCTTATATAAAATTATGTTGGGAGATTTTAATTTAAATTGGAAACATTAAAAATGGGTTTTATTTTATAGAATCAGCAGCAGTTTTGGCCGTGACGAGGGTTAGTAACTAAAGGGTGGGAGTTGGTAACTAAAGGGTGGGGGTTGGTAACTAAAGGGTGATGGGGGTTGGTAACTAAAGGGTGACGGGAGTTGGTATCAAAAGTGTTTACTTTACTCTATATATACTATTGTATTTTCACAGAAAAGGCTTTATCTCACATAATTATCTGACATCAAATCTTATGAGATTTTGATATTTATTTTGAAAACCTTAACTTCAGTATGAGTAGCCAGTCACGACCGGTTTGAACAGAAAGAGATGAGAGAATTCTGACCGGTCATGGCCAGTCTAAATGCTAAAGGTTTAACCAATTTAATAATAAAAAAAACTTATAAAATACCAATCTTCATTACCTTCTTCTTCAGTAGTCTTTGGAAAGGCATCACTTTTCACAGTGTCTGGATACAGGTATTTCAACATCTTCAAATCATGTATTCTTTTCTCCAATGACCGAATACTTAATTCCTTATGATCATATGGCTTCAAGTTCCAAACATGGGATTTTCCTGATAATAATAATAATAATAATTGTTATACTTTGGTAGGGTCATGTTGCCAATAAAAACACATGCATCTGTTGGTTTCAATTAAATTTATTATAAATTTCTGGTTGGTTGGTTGGATAACCGGATGGTTGTTTATTTTTTGTCAAAGGAGGAGGTTACAGAATGTGTGACAAAAGAGCTTTGACAATATATAAACAACTATCTGGTTATCAAATGGAACAAAACCGTCTAACCCATGCTAGCATGGAAGATGGACGTTAAACGATGATGATAATGATGATGATATATTGGTAAATCTAAAAGATGACTGGGCCTTAGATTGGAAAAAAATACAAAAGGCTTCGGAACATTATCCAAAAAATAGATGCAAAATGTAGTTACCACAATCCCGTTTGACCCAAGCAATGGTAATACCACCAAGTAAATTATCACTGAAACGTAGCAGGAATGTTCCATTTCGTTTGGGGTTTAACATTTGTTGAGCTTGATCTTTTGCAATGAAACCAGCAATCAGACTGTGAAAGAAGAGAAAACAACGATGAGACTGTGAGAGGAAAGAGATAACAATGAAATAAATACAGATAATAAGTGAAGTTATTAACTTATTTGATAAAAAAAAATTAAACAGGAAAGGGACTGAAATTGAAGAGAGAAGTTCCTTTCATGGAGATCACAGCCCCGATATTACAGATATATGGTTAGAATGCTTGAGGAAAGAATCACTGGACAACCAGCAGGATACCCAGAGGTAGATCACGAGCAAGATGGTTGCGCTCAATTGGGCAACAAGACGGATCAATTGGACACAGTTGCTTCTGACATGACCCACTGGTAGGTGTGTTTCAGGCCTCTGCACCCACGACCCCCTCAGAATGAAGTGAGAGGAGTACGATATGAAACCTATGGTATTAGAGCTATAAGCAAAAGCACTATATGAAACCAGTAGTATTAGAGCTATAAGCAACAGCACTATATGAAACCTATAGTATTAGAGCTATAAGCAACAGAACTATATGAAACCACCAACGGTATTAGAGCTATAAGCAACAGCACTATATGAAACCTATGGTATTAGAGCTATAAACAACACTACTATATGAAACCAATGGTATTAAAGCTATAAACAACACTGCTAAATGAAACCTATGGTATTAGAGCTATAAGCAACAGCACTATATGAAACCTATGGTATTAGAGCTATAAGCAACAGCACTATATGAAACATATGGTATTAGAGCTATATGCAACAGCACTATATGAAACATATGGTATTAGAGCTATATGCAACAGCACTATATGAAACCTATGGTATTAGAGCTATAAGCAACAGCACTATATGAAACATATGGTATTAGAGCTATATGCAACAGCACTATATGAAACCTATAGTATTAGAGCTATAAGCAACAGCACTATATGAAACCTATGGTATTAAAGCCATAAACAACACTACTATATGAAACCTATGGTATTAGAGCTATAAGCAACATCACTATATGAAACCAATGGTATTAGAGCTATAAGCAACAGCACTAAATGAAACCTATGGTATTAGAACTATAAGCAACAGCACTATATGAAACCTATGGTATTAGAGCTATAAGCAACACTACTATATGAAACCTATGGTATTAGAGCTATAAACAACACTACTATATGAAACCTATGGTATTAGAGCTATAAACAACACTACTATATGAAACCTATGGTATTAGAGCTATAAACAACACTACTATATGAAACATATGGTATTAGAGCTATAAGCAACAGCACTATATGAAACCTATGGTATTAGAGCTATAAGCAACAGCATTATGTGAAACCAATGGTATTAGAGCTATAAGCAACAGCACTATATGAAACCTATGGTATTAGAGCTATAAAGAACACCACTATATGAAACCTATGGTATTAGAGCTATGAACAACAGCACTATATAAAACCTATAGTATTAGAGCTATAAGCAACAGCACTATATGAAACCTATGGTATTAGAGCTATAAATAACACTACAATATGAAACCTATGGTATTAGAGATATAAACAACACTACTATATGAAACCTATGGTATTAGAGCTATAAGCAACAGCCCTGTATGAAACCTATGGTATTAGAGCTATAAGCAACAGCATTATATGAAACCAATGGTATTAGAGCTATAAGCAACAGCACTATATGAAACCTATGGTATTAGAGCTATAAACAACAGCACTATATGAAACCTAAGGTATTAGAGCTATAAGCAACAGCACTATATGAAACCTAAGGTATTAGAGCTATAAGCAACAGCACTATATGAAACCTATGGTATTAGAGCTATAAACAACAGCACTATATGAAACCTAAGGTATTAGAGCTATAAGCAACAGCACTATATGAAACCTATGGTATTAGAGTTATAAGCAACAGCACTATATGAAACTTATGGTATTAGAGCTATAAATAACACTACAATATGAAACCTATGGTATTAGAGATATAAAGAACACTACTATATGAAACCTATGGTATTAGAGCTTTAAGCACCAGCACTATATGAAACATATGGTATTAGAGCTATAAGCACCAGCACTATATGAAACCTATGGTATTAGAGCTATAAGCAACAGCACTATACGAAACCTATGGTATTAGAGCTATAAGCAACAGAACTATATGAAACCTATGGTATTAGAGCTATAAATAACACTACAATATGAAACCTATGGTATTAGAGAAATAAACAACACTACTATATGAAACCTATGGTATTAGAGCTATAAGCAACAGCATTATATGAAACCTATGGTATTAGAGCTATAAGCAACAGCACTATATGAAACCTATGGTATTAGAGCTATAAACAACAGCACTATATGAAACCTTTGGTATTAGAGCTATAAACAACAGCACTATATGAAACCTAAGGTATTAGAGCTATAAGCAACAGCACTATATGAAACCTATGGTATTAGAGCTATAAACAACAGCACTATATGAAACCTAAGGTATTAGAGCTATAAGCAACAGCACTATATGAAACCTATGGTATTAGAGGTATAAGCAACAGCATTATATGAAACCTATGGTACTTACTTCTCCTTATAGAACTTCCCTAAATGATCTTTAGTCAGTTTCACAATGGCATAAAACCACTCCCAGAATGTAAAAGACTTGTCTTTCATATTTTCCTACAAAAAAATATATATCTATATAGCATGTGCATTTGTACATGTATACATAGATGTGTGTGTGTGTACATGTATACATACACATGTGTGTGTGTGTACAAAGTATACATATCAAAAGTATGTGTACAAACCAATTGGGGATAGTGTACTGGGTGTATTTTATCATGACACCAACACTACCACTTTACAGAGTGTACTGGGTGTATCTTATGACACCAGTACTACCACTTTACAGAGTGTACTGGGTGTATTTTATCATGACACCAACACTACCACTTTATAGAGTGTACTGGGTGTATTTTATCTTGACACCAACACTACCACTTTACAGAGTGTACTGGGTGTATATTATCATGATACCAACACTACCACTTTACAGAGTGTACTGGGTGTATTTTATCTTGACACCAACACTACCACCTTACAGAGTGTACTGGGTGTATTTTATCATGAGACCAACACTATCACCTTACAGAGTGAACTGGTGTATGTTATCTTGACACCAACACTATCACTTTACAGAGTGTACTGGGTGTATTTTATCATGACACCAACACTACCACCTTACAGAGTGTACTGGGTGTATTTTATCTTGACACCAACACTACCACTTTACAGAGTGTATTGGGTGTATTTTATCATGACACCAACACTACCACCTTACAGAGTGTACTGGTGTATTTTATCATGACACCAACACTACCACTTTACAGAGTGTACTGGGTGTATTTTATCATGACACCAACACTACCACTTTACAGAGTGTACTGGGTGTATTTTATCATGACACCAACACTACCACTTTACAGAGTGTACTGGGTGTATTTTATCATACATACCTTACAGAACTGACTCCAAGTGAGACTATGTCTGGAATAATCCTCATCAAGACTTCCCACTTTGAAAAAAAAAAATGGTAAAGGCACAATTATGGACTGTCTAGATTTCTATGATGTGATGAGGGAGGGCAGTACTGGTTGTAGGAGGGGGATTGGTGGGAGAGGCGGGCAATTGGAGGAGTAATTTGGGGGGGGGGGGGTGGAGGGGGCTGTTGGGGGGGGGATTGGTGGGATGGGGGGGCAGAATTGGAAGGCGAGATGGGGAGAATTGATGGAGGAGTCGGTAATTGGTTATTATAGAATTAACAATAATGATATTTTTCCAGAAAGCCCAGGACTATTGGAACGGAGTGTAAAAAATTATTCCCAGCCCAAAACCTGATTGGAATGCTTGTAACCTAGGGTAAAGTTAAGGTGACTGAAGAATTAGAACGAGTAATGGACTACGTTGAGAAAATAGAGGGCATTAAGATAAAAGATGAGAGTTAGTCAGATTGATTTATTAATTAACAGAACAGTATTGTGTTGTGGTAACAGTGATGACAGCCATCATATGAACCTGTCTGAAAAGCCACAGTCAAGGTATCTGTAAAAAGACACTGGGAACCACTGTAGACTAACAACACTGTCAACAAAAGCCACAGTCAAGATATCTGTAAAAAGCCACTGGGAACCACTGTAGACCAACAACACTGTCAACAAAAGTCTCAGTCAAGGTATCTGTAAAAAGACACTGGGAACCACTGTAGACTAACAACACTGTCAACAAAAGCCTTAGTCAAGATAACTGTAAAAAGACACTGGGAACCACTGTGGACTAACAACACTGTCAACAAAAGTCTCAGTCGAGCTATCTGTAAAAAGACACTGGGAACCACTGTAGACCAACAACACTGTCAACAAAAGTCTCAGTCAAGGTATCTGTAAAAAGACACTGGGAACCACTGTAGACTAACAACACTGTCAACAAAAGCCTTAGTCAAGATAACTGTAAAAAGACACTGGGAACCACTGTGGACTAACAACACTGTCAACAAAAGTCTCTGTCAAGCTATCTGTAAAAAGACACTGGGAACCACTGTAGACCAACAACACTGTCAACAAAAGTCTCAGTCAAGGTATCTGTAAAAAGACACTGGGAACCACTGTAGACCAACAACACTGTCAACAAAAGTCTCAGTCAAGGTATCTGTAAAAAGACACTGGGAACCACTGTAGACCAACAACACTGTCAACAAAAGTCTCAGTCAAGCTATCTGTAAAAAGACACTGGGAACCACTGTAGACCAACAACACTGTCAACAAAAGTCTCAGTCAAGGTATCTGTAAAAAGACACTGGGAACGACTGTGGACTAACAACACTGTCAACAAAAGTCTCAGTCAAGCTATCTGTAAAAAGACACTGGGAACCACTGTGGACTAACAACACTGTCAAGGTATCTGTAAAAAGCCACTGGGAATCACTGTAGACTAACAACACTGTCAACAAAAGTCTCAGTCAAGGTATCTGTAAAAAGAGACTGGGAACCACTGTAGACTAACAACACTGTCAACAAAAGTCTCAGTCAAGGTATCTGTAAAAAGAGACTGGGAACCACTGTAGACTAACAACACTGTCAACAAAAGTCTCAGTCAAGGTATCTGTAAAAAGACACTGGGAACCACTGTGGACTAACAACACTGTCAACAAAAGTCTCAGTCAAGATATCTGTAAAAAGACACTGGGAACCACTGTAGACTAACAACACTGTCAACAAAAGCCTTAGTCAAGATAACTGTAAAAAGACACTGGGAACCACTGTAGACTAACAACACTGTCAACAAAAGCCTTAGTCAAGATAACTGTAAAAAGCCACTGGGAACCACTGTGGACTAACAACACTGTCAACAAAAGTCTCAGTCAAGGTATCTGTAAAAAGACACTAGGAACCACTGTAGACTAACAACACTGTCAACAAAAGCCTTAGTCAAGATAACTGTAAAAAGACACTGGGAACCACTGTGGACTAACAACACTGTCAACAAAAGTCTCAGTCAAGCTATCTGTAAAAAGACACTGGGAACCACTGTAGACCAACAACACTGTCAACAAAAGTCTCAGTCAAGGTATCTGTAAAAAGACACTGGGAACCACTGTAGACCAACAACAATGTCAACAAAAGTCTCAGTCAAGATATCTGTCAAAAGACACTGGGAACCACTGTAGACCAACAACACTGTCAACAAAAGACTCAGTCAAGGTATCTGTAAAAAGACACTGGGAACCACTGTGGACTAACAACACTGTCAACAAAAGTCTCAGTCAAGGTATCTGTAAAAAGCCACTGGGAATCACTGTAGACTAACAACACTGTCAACAAAAGTCTCAGTCAAGGTATCTGTAAAAAGAGACTGGGAACCACTGTAGACTAACAACAGTCAAGAAAAGTCTCAGTCAAGATATCTGTAAAAAGCCACTGGGAACCACTGTAGACCAACAACAGTCAAGAAAAGTCTCAGTCAAGGTATCTGTAAAAAGAGACTGGGAACCACTGTAGACTAACAACACTGTCAACAAAAGTCTCATTTAAGATATCTGTAAAAAGACACTGGGAACCACTGTAGACCAACAACACTGTCAACAAAAGTCTCAGTCAAGGTATCTGTAAAAAGACACTGGGAACCACTGTAGACTAACAACACTGTCAACAAAAGCCTCAGTCAAGATATCTGTATAAAGACACTGGGAACCACTGTAGACCAACAACACTGTCAACAAAAGTCTCAGTCAAGGTATCTGTAAAAAGACACTGGGAACCACTGTAGACCAACAACACTGTCAACAAAAGTCTCAGTCAAGATATCTGTAAAAAGACACTGGGAACCACTGTAAACCAACAACACTGTCAACAAAAGTCTCAGTCAAGGTATCTGTAAAAAGCCACTGGGAACCACTGTAGACTAACAACGCTGTCAACAAAAGTCTCAGTCAAGATATCTGTAAAAAGACACTGGGAACCACTGTGGACTAACAACACTGTCAACAAAAGTCTCAGTCAAGATATCTGTAAAAAGACACTGGGAACCACTGTAGACTAACAACACTGTCAACAAAAGCCTTAGTCAAGATAACTGTAAAAAGACACTGGGAACCACTGTAGACTAACAACACTGTCAACAAAAGCCTTAGTCAAGATAACTGTAAAAAGACACTGGGAACCACTGTAGACTAACAACACTGTCAACAAAAGCCTTAGTCAAGATAACTGTAAAAAGACACTGGGAACCACTGTGGACTAACAACACTGTCAACAAAAGTCTCAGTCAAGGTATCTGTAAAAAGACACTGGGAACCACTGTAGACTAACAACACTGTCAACAAAAGCCTTAGTCAAGATAACTGTAAAAAGACACTGGGAACCACTGTGGACTAACAACACTGTCAACAAAAGTCTCAGTCAAGCTATCTGTAAAAAGACACTGGGAACCACTGTAGACCAACAACACTGTCAACAAAAGTCTCAGTCAAGATATCTGTAAAAAGACACTGGGAACCACTGTAAACCAACAACACTGTCAACAAAAGTCTCAGTCAAGGTATCTGTAAAAAGCCACTGGGAACCACTGTAGACTAACAACACTGTCAACAAAAGTCTCAGTCAAGATATCTGTAAAAAGACACTGGGAACCACTGTGGACTAACAACACTGTCAACAAAAGTCTCAGTCAAGATATCTGTAAAAAGACACTGGGAACCACTGTAGACTAACAACACTGTCAACAAAAGCCTTAGTCAAGATAACTGTAAAAAGACACTGGGAACCACTGTAGACTAACAACACTGTCAACAAAAGCCTTAGTCAAGATAACTGTAAAAAGACACTGGGAACCACTGTAGACTAACAACACTGTCAACAAAAGTCTCAGTCAAGGTATCTGTAAAAAGCCACTGGGAATCACTGTAGACTAACAACACTGTCAACAAAAGCCTTAGTCAAGATAACTGTAAAAAGACACTGGGAACCACTGTAGACTAACAACACTGTCAACAAAAGCCTTAGTCAAGATAACTGTAAAAAGACACTGGGAACCACTGTGGACTAACAACACTGTCAACAAAAGTCTCAGTCAAGGTATCTGTAAAAAGACACTGGGAACCACTGTAGACTAACAACACTGTCAACAAAAGCCTTAGTCAAGATAACTGTAAAAAGACACTGGGAACCACTGTGGACTAACAACACTGTCAACAAAAGTCTCAGTCAAGCTATCTGTAAAAAGACACTGGGAACCACTGTAGACCAACAACACTGTCAACAAAAGTCTCAGTCAAGGTATCTGTAAAAAGACACTGGGAACCACTGTAGACCAACAACACTGTCAACAAAAGTCTCAGTCAAGGTATCTGTAAAAAGACACTGGGAACCACTTTAGACCAACAACACTGTCAACAAAAGTTTCAGTCAAGCTATATGTAAAAAGACACTGGGAACCACTGTAGACCAACAACACTGTCAACAAAAGTCTCAGTCAAGGTATCTGTAAAAAGACACTGGGAACCACTGTGGACTAACAACACTGTCAACAAAAGTCTCAGTCAAGCTATCTGTAAAAAGACACTGGGAACCACTGTAGACCAACAACACTGTCAACAAAAGTCTCAGTCAAGATATATGTAAAAAGACACTGGGAACCACTGTAGACCAACAACACTGTCAACAAAAGTCTCAGTCAAGGTATCTGTAAAAAGACACTGGGAACCACTGTGGACTAACAACACTGTCAACAAAAGCCTTAGTCAAGATAACTGTAAAAAGACACTGGGAACCACTGTGGACTAACAACACTGTCAACAAAAGTCTCAGTCAAGGTATCTGTAAAAAGACACTGGGAACCACTGTAGACCAACAAGACTGTCAACAAAAGTCTCAGTCAAGATATCTGTAAAAAGACACTGGGAACCACTGTAGACCAACAACACTGTCAACAAAAGTCTCAGTCAAGGTATCTGTAAAAAGACACTGGGAACCACTGTGGACTAACAACACTGTCAACAAAAGCCTTAGTCAAGATAACTGTAAAAAGACACTGGGAACCACTGTGGACTAACAACACTGTCAACAAAAGTCTCAGTCAAGGTATCTGTAAAAAGAGACTGGGAACCACTGTAGACTAACAACACTGTCAACAAAAGTCTCAGTCAAGATATCTGTAAAAAGACACTGGGAACCACTGTAGACCAACAACACTGTCAACAAAAGTCTCAGTCAAGGTATCTGTAAAAAGACACTGGGAACCACTGTAGACTAACAACACTGTCAACAAAAGCCTCAGTCAAGATATCTGTAAAAAGACACTGGGAACCACTGTAGACCAACAACACTGTCAACAAAAGTCTCAGTCAAGGTATCTGTAAAAAGACACTGGGAACCACTGTAGACTAACAACACTGTCAACAAAAGCCTCAGTCAAGATATCTGTAAAAAGACACTGGGAACCACTGTAGACCAACAACACTGTCAACAAAAGTCTCAGTCAAGGTATCTGTAAAAAGCCACTGGCAACCACTGTAGACCAACAACACTGTCAACAAAAGTCTCAGTCAAGGTATCTGTAAAAAGACACTGGGAACCACTGTAGACCAACAACACTGTCAACAAAAGTCTCAGTCAAGATGTCTGTAAAAAGACACTGGGAACCACTGTAGACCAACAACACTGTCAACAAAAGTCTCAGTCAAGGTATCTGTAAAAAGACACTGGGAACCACTGTAAACCAACAACACTGTCAACAAAAGTCTCAGTCAAGGTATCTGTAAAAAGCCACTGGGAACCACTGTAGACTAACAACACTGTCAACAAAAGTCTCAGTCAAGATATCTGTAAAAAGACACTGGGAACCACTGTGGACTAACAACACTGTCAACAAAAGTCTCAGTCAAGATATCAGTAAAAAGACACTGGGAACCACTGTAGACTAACAACACTGTCAACAAAAGCCTTAGTCAAGATAACTGTAAAAAGACACTGGGAACCACTGTAGACTAACAACACTGTCAACAAAAGCCTTAGTCAAGATAACTGTAAAAAGACACTGGGAACCACTGTAGACTAACAACACTGTCAACAAAAGTCTCAGTCAAGGTATCTGTAAAAAGACACTCGGAACCACTGTAGACTAACAACACTGTCAACAAAAGCCTTAGTCAAGATAACTGTAAAAAGACACTGGGAACCACTGTGGACTAACAACACTGTCAACAAAAGTCTCAGTCAAGCTATCTGTAAAAAGACACTGGGAACCACTGTAGACCAACAACACTGTCAACAAAAGTCTCAGTCAAGGTATCTGTAAAAAGACACTGGGAACCACTGTAAACCAACAACACTGTCAACAAAAGTCTCAGTCAAGGTATCTGTAAAAAGAGACTGGGAACCACTGTAGACTAACAACACTGTCAACAAAAGTCTCAGTCAAGATATCTGTAAAAAGACACTGGGAACCACTGTAGACCAACAACACTGTCAACAAAAGTCTCAGTCAAGGTATCTGTAAAAAGACACTGGGAACCACTGTAGACTAACAACACTGTCAACAAAAGCCTCAGTCAAGATATCTGTAAAAAGACACTGGGAACCACTGTAGACCAACAACACTGTCAACAAAAGTCTCAGTCAAGGTATCTGTAAAAAGACACTGGGAACCACTGTAGACTAACAACACTGTCAACAAAAGCCTCAGTCAAGATATCTGTAAAAAGACACTGGGAACCACTGTAGACCAACAACACTGTCAACAAAAGTCTCAGTCAAGGTATCTGTAAAAAGCCACTGGCAACCACTGTAGACCAACAACACTGTCAACAAAAGTCTCAGTCAAGGTATCTGTAAAAAGACACTGGGAACCACTGTAGACCAACAACACTGTCAACAAAAGTCTCAGTCAAGATGTCTGTAAAAAGACACTGGGAACCACTGTAGACCAACAACACTGTCAACAAAAGTCTCAGTCAAGGTATCTGTAAAAAGACACTGGGAACCACTGTAAACCAACAACACTGTCAACAAAAGTCTCAGTCAAGGTATCTGTAAAAAGCCACTGGGAACCACTGTAGACTAACAACACTGTCAACAAAAGTCTCAGTCAAGATATCTGTAAAAAGACACAGGGAACCACTGTGGACTAACAACACTGTCAACAAAAGTCTCAGTCAAGATATCAGTAAAAAGACACTGGGAACCACTGTAGACTAACAACACTGTCAACAAAAGCCTTAGTCAAGATAACTGTAAAAAGACACTGGGAACCACTGTAGACTAACAACACTGTCAACAAAAGCCTTAGTCAAGATAACTGTAAAAAGACACTGGGAACCACTGTAGACTAACAACACTGTCAACAAAAGTCTCAGTCAAGGTATCTGTAAAAAGACACTCGGAACCACTGTAGACTAACAACACTGTCAACAAAAGCCTTAGTCAAGATAACTGTAAAAAGACACTGGGAACCACTGTGGACTAACAACACTGTCAACAAAAGTCTCAGTCAAGCTATCTGTAAAAAGACACTGGGAACCACTGTAGACCAACAACACTGTCAACAAAAGTCTCAGTCAAGGTATCTGTAAAAAGACACTGGGAACCACTGTAGACCAACAACACTGTCAACAAAAGTCTCAGTCAAGGTATCTCTAAAAAGACACTGGGAACCACTGTAGACCAACAACACTGTCAACAAAAGTTTCAGTCAAGCTATATGTAAAAAGACACTGGGAACCACTGTAGACCAACAACACTGTCAACAAAAGTCTCAGTCAAGGTATCTGTAAAAAGACACTGGGAACCACTGTGGACTAACAACACTGTCAACAAAAGTCTCAGTCAAGCTATCTGTAAAAAGACACTGGGAACCACTGTAGACCAACAACACTGTCAACAAAAGTCTCAGTCAAGATATCTGTAAAAAGACACTGGGAACCACTGTAGACCAACAACACTGTCAACAAAAGTCTCAGTCAAGATATCTGTAAAAAGACACTGGGAACCACTGTAGACCAACAACACTGTCAACAAAAGTCTCAGTCAAGGTATCTGTAAAAAGACACTGGGAACCACTGTGGACTAACAACACTGTCAACAAAAGCCTTAGTCAAGATAACTGTAAAAAGACACTGGGAACCACTGTGGACTAACAACACTGTCAACAAAAGTCTCAGTCAAGGTATCTGTAAAAAGAGACTGGGAACCACTGTAGACTAACAACACTGTCAACAAAAGTCTCAGTCAAGATATCTGTAAAAAGACACTGGGAACCACTGTAGACCAACAACACTGTCAACAAAAGTCTCAGTCAAGGTATCTGTAAAAAGACACTGGGAACCACTGTAGACTAACAACACTGTCAACAAAAGCCTCAGTCAAGATATCTGTAAAAAGACACTGGGAACCACTGTAGACCAACAACACTGTCAACAAAAGTCTCAGTCAAGGTATCTGTAAAAAGACACTGGGAACCACTGTAGACTAACAACACTGTCAACAAAAGCCTCAGTCAAGATATCTGTAAAAAGACACTGGGAACCACTGTAGACCAACAACACTGTCAACAAAAGTCTCAGACAAGGTATCTGTAAAAAGCCACTGGGAACCACTGTAGACCAACAACACTGTCAACAAAAGTCTCAGTCAAGGTATCTGTAAAAAGACACTGGGAACCACTGTAGACCAACAACACTGTCAACAAAAGTCTCAGTCAAGATGTCTGTAAAAAGACACTGGGAACCACTGTAGACCAACAACACTGTCAACAAAAGTCTCAGTCAAGGTATCTGTAAAAAGACACTGGGAACCACTGTAAACCAACAACACTGTCAACAAAAGTCTCAGTCAAGGTATCTGTAAAAAGCCACTGGGAACCACTGTAGACTAACAACACTGTCAACAAAAGTCTCAGTCAAGATATATGTAAAAAGACACTGGGAACCACTGTAGACCAACAACACTGTCAACAAAAGTCTCAGTCAAGCTATCTGTAAAAAGACACTGGGAACCACTGTAGACCAACAACACTGTCAACAAAAGTCTCAGTCAAGATATATGTAAAAAGACACTGGGAACCACTGTAGACCAACAACACTGTCAACAAAAGTCTCAGTCAAGGTATCTGTAAAAAGACACTGGGAACCACTGTGGACTAACAACACTGTCAACAAAAGCCTTAGTCAAGATAACTGTAAAAAGACACTGGGAACCACTGTGGACTAACAACACTGTCAACAAAAGTCTCAGTCAAGGTATCTGTAAAAAGACACTGGGAACCACTGTAGACCAACAACACTGTCAACAAAAGTCTCAGTCAAGGTATCTGTAAAAAGACACTGGGAACCACTGTGGACTAACAACACTGTCAACAAAAGCCTTAGTCAAGATAACTGTAAAAAGACACTGGGAACCACTGTGGACTAACAACACTGTCAACAAAAGTCTCAGTCAAGGTATCTGTAAAAAGAGACTGGGAACCACTGTAGACTAACAACACTGTCAACAAAAGTCTCAGTCAAGATATCTGTAAAAAGACACTGGGAACCACTGTAGACCAACAACACTGTCAACAAAAGTCTCAGTCAAGGTATCTGTAAAAAGACACTGGGAACCACTGTAGACTAACAACACTGTCAACAAAAGCCTCAGTCAAGATATCTGTAAAAAGACACTGGGAACCACTGTAGACCAACAACACTGTCAACAAAAGTCTCAGTCAAGGTATCTGTAAAAAGACACTGGGAACCACTGTAGACTAACAACACTGTCAACAAAAGCCTCAGTCAAGATATCTGTAAAAAGACACTGGGAACCACTGTAGACCAACAACACTGTCAACAAAAGTCTCAGTCAAGGTATCTGTAAAAAGCCACTGGCAACCACTGTAGACCAACAACACTGTCAACAAAAGTCTCAGTCAAGGTATCTGTAAAAAGACACTGGGAACCACTGTAGACCAACAACACTGTCAACAAAAGTCTCAGTCAAGATGTCTGTAAAAAGACACTGGGAACCACTGTAGACCAACAACACTGTCAACAAAAGTCTCAGTCAAGGTATCTGTAAAAAGACACTGGGAACCACTGTAAACCAACAACACTGTCAACAAAAGTCTCAGTCAAGGTATCTGTAAAAAGCCACTGGGAACCACTGTAGACTAACAACACTGTCAACAAAAGTCTCAGTCAAGATATCTGTAAAAAGACACTGGGAACCACTGTGGACTAACAACACTGTCAACAAAAGTCTCAGTCAAGATATCAGTAAAAAGACACTGGGAACCACTGTAGACTAACAACACTGTCAACAAAAGCCTTAGTCAAGATAACTGTAAAAAGACACTGGGAACCACTGTAGACTAACAACACTGTCAACAAAAGCCTTAGTCAAGATAACTGTAAAAAGACACTGGGAACCACTGTAGACTAACAACACTGTCAACAAAAGTCTCAGTCAAGGTATCTGTAAAAAGACACTCGGAACCACTGTAGACTAACAACACTGTCAACAAAAGCCTTAGTCAAGATAACTGTAAAAAGACACTGGGAACCACTGTGGACTAACAACACTGTCAACAAAAGTCTCAGTCAAGCTATCTGTAAAAAGACACTGGGAACCACTGTAGACCAACAACACTGTCAACAAAAGTCTCAGTCAAGGTATCTGTAAAAAGACACTGGGAACCACTGTAAACCAACAACACTGTCAACAAAAGTCTCAGTCAAGGTATCTGTAAAAAGAGACTGGGAACCACTGTAGACTAACAACACTGTCAACAAAAGTCTCAGTCAAGATATCTGTAAAAAGACACTGGGAACCACTGTAGACCAACAACACTGTCAACAAAAGTCTCAGTCAAGGTATCTGTAAAAAGACACTGGGAACCACTGTAGACTAACAACACTGTCAACAAAAGCCTCAGTCAAGATATCTGTAAAAAGACACTGGGAACCACTGTAGACCAACAACACTGTCAACAAAAGTCTCAGTCAAGGTATCTGTAAAAAGACACTGGGAACCACTGTAGACTAACAACACTGTCAACAAAAGCCTCAGTCAAGATATCTGTAAAAAGACACTGGGAACCACTGTAGACCAACAACACTGTCAACAAAAGTCTCAGTCAAGGTATCTGTAAAAAGCCACTGGCAACCACTGTAGACCAACAACACTGTCAACAAAAGTCTCAGTCAAGGTATCTGTAAAAAGACACTGGGAACCACTGTAGACCAACAACACTGTCAACAAAAGTCTCAGTCAAGATGTCTGTAAAAAGACACTGGGAACCACTGTAGACCAACAACACTGTCAACAAAAGTCTCAGTCAAGGTATCTGTAAAAAGACACTGGGAACCACTGTAAACCAACAACACTGTCAACAAAAGTCTCAGTCAAGGTATCTGTAAAAAGCCACTGGGAACCACTGTAGACTAACAACACTGTCAACAAAAGTCTCAGTCAAGATATCTGTAAAAAGACACAGGGACCCACTGTGGACTAACAACACTGTCAACAAAAGTCTCAGTCAAGATATCAGTAAAAAGACACTGGGAACCACTGTAGACTAACAACACTGTCAACAAAAGCCTTAGTCAAGATAACTGTAAAAAGACACTGGGAACCACTGTAGACTAACAACACTGTCAACAAAAGCCTTAGTCAAGATAACTGTAAAAAGACACTGGGAACCACTGTAGACTAACAACACTGTCAACAAAAGTCTCAGTCAAGGTATCTGTAAAAAGACACTCGGAACCACTGTAGACTAACAACACTGTCAACAAAAGCCTTAGTCAAGATAACTGTAAAAAGACACTGGGAACCACTGTGGACTAACAACACTGTCAACAAAAGTCTCAGTCAAGCTATCTGTAAAAAGACACTGGGAACCACTGTAGACCAACAACACTGTCAACAAAAGTCTCAGTCAAGGTATCTGTAAAAAGACACTGGGAACCACTGTAGACCAACAACACTGTCAACAAAAGTCTCAGTCAAGGTATCTCTAAAAAGACACTGGGAACCACTGTAGACCAACAACACTGTCAACAAAAGTTTCAGTCAAGCTATATGTAAAAAGACACTGGGAACCACTGTAGACCAACAACACTGTCAACAAAAGTCTCAGTCAAGGTATCTGTAAAAAGACACTGGGAACCACTGTGGACTAACAACACTGTCAACAAAAGTCTCAGTCAAGCTATCTGTAAAAAGACACTGGGAACCACTGTAGACCAACAACACTGTCAACAAAAGTCTCAGTCAAGATATCTGTAAAAAGACACTGGGAACCACTGTAGACCAACAACACTGTCAACAAAAGTCTCAGTCAAGATATCTGTAAAAAGACACTGGGAACCACTGTAGACCAACAACACTGTCAACAAAAGTCTCAGTCAAGGTATCTGTAAAAAGACACTGGGAACCACTGTGGACTAACAACACTGTCAACAAAAGCCTTAGTCAAGATAACTGTAAAAAGACACTGGGAACCACTGTGGACTAACAACACTGTCAACAAAAGTCTCAGTCAAGGTATCTGTAAAAAGAGACTGGGAACCACTGTAGACTAACAACACTGTCAACAAAAGTCTCAGTCAAGATATCTGTAAAAAGACACTGGGAACCACTGTAGACCAACAACACTGTCAACAAAAGTCTCAGTCAAGGTATCTGTAAAAAGACACTGGGAACCACTGTAGACTAACAACACTGTCAACAAAAGCCTCAGTCAAGATATCTGTAAAAAGACACTGGGAACCACTGTAGACCAACAACACTGTCAACAAAAGTCTCAGTCAAGGTATCTGTAAAAAGACACTGGGAACCACTGTAGACTAACAACACTGTCAACAAAAGCCTCAGTCAAGATATCTGTAAAAAGACACTGGGAACCACTGTAGACCAACAACACTGTCAACAAAAGTCTCAGACAAGGTATCTGTAAAAAGCCACTGGGAACCACTGTAGACCAACAACACTGTCAACAAAAGTCTCAGTCAAGGTATCTGTAAAAAGACACTGGGAACCACTGTAGACCAACAACACTGTCAACAAAAGTCTCAGTCAAGATGTCTGTAAAAAGACACTGGGAACCACTGTAGACCAACAACACTGTCAACAAAAGTCTCAGTCAAGGTATCTGTAAAAAGACACTGGGAACCACTGTAAACCAACAACACTGTCAACAAAAGTCTCAGTCAAGGTATCTGTAAAAAGCCACTGGGAACCACTGTAGACTAACAACACTGTCAACAAAAGTCTCAGTCAAGATATCTGTAAAAAGACACTGGGAACCACTGTGGACTAACAACACTGTCAACAAAAGTCTCAGTCAAGATATCTGTAAAAAGACACTGGGAACCACTGTAGACTAACAACACTGTCAACAAAAGCCTTAGTCAAGATAACTGTAAAAAGACACTGGGAACCACTGTAGACTAACAACACTGTCAACAAAAGCCTTAGTCAAGATAACTGTAAAAAGCCACTGGGAACCACTGTAGACTAACAACACTCTCAAAAAAAGTCTCAGTCAAGATATCTGTAAAAAGACACTGGGAACCACTGTGGACTAACAACACTGTCAACAAAAGTCTCAGTCAAGTTATCTGTAAAAAGACACTGGGAACCACTGTAGACTAACAACACTGTCAACAAAAGTCTCAGTCAAGATATCTGTAAAAAGACACTGGGAACCACTGTAGACTAACAACACTGTCAACAAAAGTCTCAGTCAAGGTATCTGTAAAAAGACACTGGGAACCACTGTAGACTAACAACAGTCAAGAAAAGTCTCAGTCAAGATATCTGTAAAAAGCCACTGGGAACCACTGTAGACTAACAACAGTCAAGAAAAGTCTCAGTCAAGGTATCTGTAAAAAGAGACTGGGAACCACTGTAGACTAACAGCACTGTCAACAAAAGTCTCAGTCAAGATATCTGTAAAAAGACACTGGGAACCACTGTAGACCAACAACACTGTCAACAAAAGTCTCAGTCAAGGTATCTGTAAAAAGACACTGGGAACCACTGTAGACTAACAACACTGTCAACAAAAGCCTCAGTCAAGATATCTGTAAAAAGACACTGGGAACCACTGTAGACCAACAACACTGTCAACAAAAGTCTCAGTCAAGGTATCTGTAAAAAGACACTGGGAACCACTGTAGACCAACAACACTGTCAACAAAAGTCTCAGTCAAGGTATCTGTAAAAAGACACTGGGAACCACTGTGGACTAACAACACTGTCAACAAAAGTCTCAGTCAAGGTATCTGTAAAAAGACACTGGGAACCACTGTAGACTAACAACACTGTCAACAAAAGCCTTAGTCAAGATAACTGTAAAAAGACACTGGGAACCACTGTGGACTAACAACACTGTCAACAAAAGTCTCAGTCAAGCTATCTGTAAAAAGACACTGGGAACCACTGTAGACCAACAACACTGTCAACAAAAGTCACAGTCAAGGTATCTGTAAAAAGACACTGGGAACCACTGTAGACCAACAACACTGTCAACAAAAGTCTCAGTCAAGGTATCTGTAAAAAGACACTGGGAACCACTGTAGACCAACAACACTGTCAACAAAAGTCTCAGTCAAGCTATCTGTAAAAAGACACTGGGAACCACTGTAGACCAACAACACTGTCAACAAAAGTCTCAGTCAAGGTATCTGTAAAAAGACACTGGGAACCACTGTAGACCAACAACACTGTCAACAAAAGTCTCAGTCAAGATATCTGTAAAAAGACACTGGGAACCACTGTAGACCAACAACACTGTCAACGAAAGTCTCAGTCAAGGTATCTGTAAAAAGACACTGGGAACCACTGTGGACTAACAACACTGTCAACAAAAGCCTTAGTCAAGATAACTGTAAAAAGACACTGGGAACCACTGTGGACTAACAACACTGTCAACAAAAGTCTCAGTCAAGGTATCTGTAAAAAGCCACTGGGAATCACTGTAGACTAACAACACTGTCAACAAAAGTCTCAGTCAAGGTATCTGTAAAAAGAGACTGGGAACCACTGTAGACTAACAACACTGTCAACAAAAGTCTCAGTCAAGGTATCTGTAAAAAGACACTGGGAACCACTGTAGACCAACAACACTGTCAACAAAAGTCTCAGTCAAGGTATCTGTAAAAAGACACTGGGAACCACTGTGGACTAACAACACTGTCAACAAAAGTCTCAGTCAAGCTATCTGTAAAAAGACACTGGGAACCACTGTGGACTAACAACACTGTCAACAAAAGTCTCAGTCAAGGTATCTGTAAAAAGACACTGGGAACCACTGTAGACCAACAACACTGTCAACAAAAGTCTCAGTCAAGGTATCTGTAAAAAGACACTGGGAACCACTGTAGACCAACAACACTGTGAACAAAAGTCTCAGTCAAGGTATCTGTAAAAAGCCACTGGGAACCACTGTAGACTAACAACACTGTCAACAAAAGCCTTAGTCAAGATAACTGTAAAAAGACACTGGGAACCACTGTGGACTAACAACACTGTCAACAAAAGTCTCAGTCAAGCTATCTGTAAAAAGACACTGGGAACCACTGTAGACCAACAACACTATCAACAAAAGTCTCAGTCAAGGTATCTGTAAAAAGACACTGGGAACCACTGTAGACCAACAACACTGTCAACAAAAGTCTCAGTCAAGGTATCTGTAAAAAGACACTGGGAACCACTGTGGACTAACAACACTGTCAACAAAAGTCTCAGTCAAGATATCTGTAAAAAGACACTGGGAACCACTGTGGACTAACAACACTGTCAACAAAAGTCTCAGTCAAGATATCTGTAAAAAGACACTGGGAACCACTGTGGACTAACAACACTGTCAACAAAAGTCTCAGTCAAGATATCTGTAAAAAGACACTGGGAACCACTGTGGACTAACAACACTGTCAACAAAAGTCTCAGTCAAGGTATCTGTAAAAAGACACTGGGAACCACTGTAGACTAACAACACTGTCAACAAAAGCCTTAGTCAAGATAACTGTAAAAAGACACTGGGAACCACTGTGGACTAACAACACTGTCAACAAAAGTCTCAGTCAAGCTATCTGTAAAAAGACACTGGGAACCACTGTAGACCAACAACACTGTCAACAAAAGTCTCAGTCAAGGTATCTGTAAAAAGACACTGGGAACCACTGTAGACCAACAACACTGTCAACAAAAGTCTCAGTCAAGGTATCTGTAAAAAGACACTGGGAACCACTGTAGACCAACAACACTGTCAACAAAAGTCTCAGTCAAGCTATCTGTAAAAAGACACTGGGAACCACTGTAGACCAACAACACTGTCAACAAAAGTCTCAGTCAAGGTATCTGTAAAAAGACACTGGGAACGACTGTGGACTAACAACACTGTCAACAAAAGTCTCAGTCAAGCTATCTGTAAAAAGACACTGGGAACCACTGTAGACCAACAACACTGTCAACAAAAGTCTCGGTCAAGGTATCTGTAAAAAGACACTGGGAACCACTGTAGACCAACAACACTGTCAACAAAAGTCTCAGTCAAGGTATCTGTAAAAAGACACTGGGAACCACTGTGGACTAACAACACTGTCAACAAAAGCCTTAGTCAAGATAACTGTAAAAAGACACTGGGAACCACTGTGGACTAACAACACTGTCAAGGTATCTGTAAAAAGCCACTGGGAATCACTGTAGACTAACAACACTGTCAACAAAAGTCTCAGTCAAGGTATCTGTAAAAAGAGACTGGGAACCACTGTAGACTAACAACACTGTCAACAAAAGTCTCAGTCAAGGTATCTGTAAAAAGAGACTGGGAACCACTGTAGACTAACAACACTGTCAACAAAAGTCTCAGTCAAGGTATCTGTAAAAAGAGACTGGGAACCACTGTAGACTAACAACACTGTCAACAAAAGTCTCAGTCAAGGTATCTGTAAAAAGACACTGGGAACCACTGTGGACTAACAACACTGTCAACAAAAGTCTCAGTCAAGGTATCTGTAAAAAGACACTGGGAACCACTGTGGACTAACAACACTGTCAACAAAAGTCTCAGTCAAGATATCTGTAAAAAGACACTGGGAACCACTGTGGACTAACAACACTGTCAACAAAAGGCTCAGTCAAGCTATCTGTAAAAAGACACTGGGAACCACTGTGGACTAACAACACTGTCAACAAAAGGCTCAGGCAAGGTATCTGTAAAAAGACACTGGGAACCACTGTGGACTAACAACACTGTCAACAAAAGTCTCAGTCAAGGTATCTGTAAAAAGACACTGGGAACCACTGTGGACTAACAACACTGTCAACAAAAGTCTCAGTCAAGGTATCTGTAAAAAGACACTGGGAACCACTGTGGACTAACAACACTGTCAACAAAAGTCTCAGTCAAGATATCTGTAAAAAGACACTGGGAACCACTGTGGACTAACAACACTGTCAACAAAAGTCTCAGTCAAGGTATCTGTAAAAAGACACTGGGAACCACTGTGGACTAACAACACTGTCAACAAAAGTCTCAGTCAAGGTATCTGTAAAAAGACACTGGGAACCACTGTAGACCAACAACACTGTCAACAAAAGTCTCAGTCAAGCTATCTGTAAAAAGACACTGGGAACCACTGTATACTAACAACACTGTCAACAAAAGCCTTAGTCAAGATAACTGTAAAAAGACACTGGGAACCACTGTGGACTAACAACACTGTCAACAAAAGTCTCAGTCAAGCTATCTGTAAAAAGACACTGGGAACCACTGTAGACCAACAACACTGTCAACAAAAGTCTCGGTCAAGGTATCTGTAAAAAGACACTGGGAACCACTGTAGACCAACAACACTGTCAACAAAAGTCTCAGTCAAGGTATCTGTAAAAAGACACTGGGAACCACTGTGGACTAACAACACTGTCAACAAAAGCCTTAGTCAAGATAACTGTAAAAAGACACTGGGAACCACTGTGGACTAACAACACTGTCAACAAAAGTCTCAGTCAAGGTATCTGTAAAAAGCCACTGGGAATCACTGTAGACTAACAACACTGTCAACAAAAGTCTCAGTCAAGGTATCTGTAAAAAGAGACTGGGAACCACTGTAGACTAACAACACTGTCAACAAAAGTCTCAGTCAAGGTATCTGTAAAAAGAGACTGGGAACCACTGTAGACTAACAACACTGTCAACAAAAGTCTCAGTCAAGGTATCTGTAAAAAGACACTGGGAACCACTGTGGACTAACAACACTGTCAACAAAAGTCTCAGTCAAGGTATCTGTAAAAAGACACTGGGAACCACTGTGGACTAACAACACTGTCATCAAAAGTCTCAGTCAAGGTATCTGTAAAAAGACACTGGGAACCACTGTGGACTAACAACACTGTCAACAAAAGTCTCAGTCAAGATATCTGTAAAAAGACACTGGGAACCACTGTGGACTAACAACACTGTCAACAAAAGCCTTAGTCAAGATAACTGTAAAAAGACACTGGGAACCACTGTGGACTAACAACACTGTCAACAAAAGTCTCAGTCAAGGTATCTGTAAAAAGCCACTGGGAATCACTGTAGACTAACAACACTGTCAACAAAAGTCTCAGTCAAGGTATCTGTAAAAAGAGACTGGGAACCACTGTAGACTAACAACACTGTCAACAAAAGTCTCAGTCAAGGTATCTGTAAAAAGAGACTGGGAACCACTGTAGACTAACAACACTGTCAACAAAAGTCTCAGTCAAGGTATCTGTAAAAAGACACTGGGAACCACTGTGGACTAACAACACTGTCAACAAAAGTCTCAGTCAAGGTATCTGTAAAAAGACACTGGGAACCACTGTGGACTAACAACACTGTCAACAAAAGTCTCAGTCAAGAAATCTGTAAAAAGACACTGGGAACCACTGTGGACTAACAACACTGTCAACAAAAGTCTCAGTCAAGATATCTGTAAAAAGACACTGGGAACCACTGTGGACTAACAACACTGTCAACAAAAGGCTCAGGCAAGGTATCTGTAAAAAGACACTGGGAACCACTGTGGACTAACAACACTGTCAACAAAAGTCTCAGTCAAGGTATCTGTAAAAAGACACTGGGAACCACTGTGGACTAACAACACTGTCAACAACAACTTGTAAATATTTTGTTTCACAGTAGAGGTCAACATTATTTTCTGTGGTGTGTGACCAGAAAAGAAGTAACATAGTATAGGTATCAAATAGAAGTCAACAGCAACTGGCAACCCATTGATGGATATCTCTGATTACAGAAATTCCAGTAACTGGCTCAATCAAGTGGGAGCAGATGGCTGAGCATAAAGAAAGGAAAGGTTAGAGTAATTGTGGGAGAGATGACAGCTGGGTGGATGGAAGACCAGAAGGACAATAAAGGGTCACATAGGCTCCTTCATACTTACAAAATAACTTGCTTGCCAAATAATTTGTTTCCTCAGAGTTCAAAGGAATGCCTATATCAATTTTGAATTTTTCACTCAACATTTCAGCACACTGGGACCAATGGACCTGGTCAGGGACTTGGAATAAAACACGGTTCTGGAACATAGAGATATGATAATAGACCAATGGGAATCCATTGTCAAATAGAGGTGACACCACCACCACCAACACCACCACCACCACAACCACAACACAACAACACCAAACACCACAACACCACCACCACACCACCATGAACACCAACCACCACAACACCACCACCACCATCAACAACAACAACACCACCACCGACCACCACAACACCACAACACCACCACCAACCACAACAACACCACCACCAAAACACCACACCACAACCAACCACATCACCACCACCAACCATCACAACACCACAACACTACCACCAACCAAAAAACACCACCATCAACATCACAACAACTACACCAACCACAACACCAACCACACCACCACTAACCACAACACCGCCACCAACCACAACACCGCCACCAACCACAACACCACCAACCACAACACCGCCACCAACCACAACACCACCACCACCAACCACACCACCACTAACCACAACACCGCCACCAACCAAAACACCACCACCACCCACAATACCACCACCACAACACCACCAACCACAATACCACAACACCGCGACCAACCACAACACCACCACCAACCACAACACCGCCACCAACCACAACACCACCACCAACCACAACACCGCCACCAACCACAACACCACCGCCACCAACCACAACACCGCCACCAACCACAACACCACCGCCACCAACCACAACACCACCGCCACCAACCACAACACCGCCACCAACCACACCACCACAACACCACCACAACACCACCACCACCAACCACAACACCACCGCCACCAACCACACCGCCACCAACCACAACACCGCCACCAACCACAACACCACCGCCACCAACCACAACACCGCCACCAACCACAACACCGCCACCAACCACAACACCACCACCACCAACCACAACACCACCGCCACCAACCACAACACCACCACCACAACACCGCCACCAACCACAACACCGCCACCAACCACAACACCGCCAGCAACCTCAACACCGCCACCAACCACAACACCACCGCCACCAACCACACCGCCACCAACCACACCACCACCAACCACAACACCGCCACCAACCACAGCACCGCCACCAACCACAACACCACCACCAACCACAACACCGCCACCACAACACCACCACCAACCACAACACCACCGCCACCAAGCACAACACCACCAACCACAACACCACCACCACAACACCGCCACCAACCACAACACCACAACCCCACCACCAACCACCGCCACAAACCACAACAACACCGCCACCAACCACAACACCGCCACCAACCACAACAGCACCACCAACCACAACACCACCGCCACCAACCACAACACCACCGCCACCAACCACAACACCACCGCCACAACACCACCAACCACAACACCACCACCAACCACAACACCACCACCAACCACAACACCGCCACCAACAACAACACCACCACCAACCACAACACCGCCACCAACAACAACACCACCACCAACCACAACACCGCCACCAACCACAACACCACCGCCACCAACCACAACACCACCACCACAACACCACCAACCCCAACACCACAACACCGCAACCAACACCACCACCACAACACCGCCACCAACCACAACACCGCCACCAACCACAACACCGCCACCAACCACAACACCGCCACCACAACACCGCCACCAACCACAACACCACCAACCACAACACCACCACCAACCACAACACCGCCACCAACCACAACACCACCGCCACCAACCACAACACCACCGCCACCAACCACAACACCACCGCCACCAACCACAACACCACCGCCACCAACCACAACACCACCGCCACCAACCACAACACCACCTCCACCAACCACAACACAACCACCAACCACAACACCACCACCAACCACAACACCGCCACCAACCACAACACCGCCACCAACCACAACCGCCACCAACCACAACACCACCGCCACCAACCACAACACAACCACAACACCACCACCACCACCAACCACAACACCGCCACCAACCACAACACCACCGCCACACCGCCACCAACCACAACACCACTGCCACACCGCCACCAACCACAACACCACCGCCACCAACCACAACACCACCGCCACCAACCACAACACCGCCACCAACCACAACACCGCCACCAACCACAACACCGCCACCAACCGCAACACCACCACCACCAACCACAACACCACCGCCACCAACCACAACACCACCTCCACCAACCACAACACAACCATCAACACCAACCACAACACCACCACCACCACCAACCACAACACCACCACCACCACCACACCACCAACCACAACACCACCACCACAACACCACCACCAACCACAACACCAACCACCACACCACCACCATCACCACACCACCAACTACAACACCACCACCAACCACACCGCCACCAACCACAACACCACCACCACCAACCACAACACCACCTCCACCAACCACAACACAACCATCAACACCAACCACAACACCACCACCACCACCAACCACAACACCACCACCACCACCACACCACCAACCACAACACCACCACCACAACACCACCACCAACCACAACACCAACCACCACAATCACCACACCACCAACTACAACACCACCACCAACCACACCGCCACCAACCACAACACCACCACCACCAACCACAACACCACCACCACCAACCACAACACCACCACCACCACCACCAACCACAACACCACCATCAACACCAACCACAACACCACCACCACCAACCATAACACCACCACCACCACACCACCAACCACAACACCACAACCACCAACCACAACACCACCACCAACCACAACACCACCACCAACACCAACCACAACACCACCACCACCAACCATAACACCACCACCACCACCACACCACCAACCACAACACCACCACCAACCACAACACCACCACCAACCACACCGCCACCAACCACAACACCACCACCACCAACCACAACACCAACCACCACCAACTACCACATGACCACCAACCACAACATCACCACCAACCACAACAACACCACCAACCACAACAACACCACCACCAACCACAACACCACCACCAAACCAACAACAACACCACCACCAAACCAACAACAACACCACCACCAAACCAACAACAACAACAACAACAATATAAACAGTTAACTTACAGGAGATGCAAAATGATTGTCCCACAGAATGGTTGCCATTGCTTTACATTCTTGGTTTCCATGAACAGTGACAACAACAGGGTTGGACAGAGTCTGAAGTAGAGAAAGTCTGATATAAGATTGGCAAAATCAGTAGAGCGTCGGACACCATGTATATAGTCATGACCCTCAGTTCAAATCCCTTCGAGGTTAGCTTTGCCTTTCATCCTTACGGGGTTGATCAAATAAAGTACCGGTAATGCACTGGGGGTCGATTTAATTGACTTTCCCCACCCCCAAAATTGCTGGCCTCATGCTGATAGTAGAAATCATTATTATAATAATAATAGGGCGGTGGATTGGCAGTATCGGTAGAAGGTCGGACGCCATGCTTTCCAGCATAGTTATGGCCTTTTACGATCTGAGTTCAAATCCCGCCGAGGTTGACTTTGCCTTTCATCCTTACGGGGTCGATAAAATGAGGTACCAGTAATGCACTGGGTAATTGCTGGCCTTGTGCCTAAAGTAGAAACAATTATTATAATAATAATAATAATAATAATAATAATAATAATAATAATAATAGTTTCTATATTTGGCACAAGGCCAGCAATTTGAAGGGAAGGGGAAGTCAACTAAATCGATCCCCAGTGCATTACTGGTACTTTATTTTATCGAACCCGTAAGGATGAAAGGCAAAATTAACCTCGGCGGGATTTTAACTCAGATCCTAAAGGGACGTAACTACGCTGGAAAACATGTTTGACCCTCTACCGATACTGCCAGATGGCAGTATCGGTAGAGTGTTGGACACCATGCTTTGATGCATAGAGTTACGGCCCTTGCCATTCTGAGTTCAAATGCCACCGAGGTTAACTTTGCCTTTCATCCCTACAGGGTTGATAAAATAAAGTACCAGTAATGCACTGGGGGTCGATTTAGTTGACTTCCCCTTCCCTTCAAATTGCTGGTCTTGTGCCAAATATAGAAACAATTATTATCTATTGCTTAGATGTGGATTTCAATGTACAGACACTTTCTCTGCTTGCAAGAGTTGGACGGGTCCTATTCAGCACAGCATCTCTCCACCCATCACGGTCCTTCGTCATCTCCTCCGTGAGTTTCAGCGATCTGAGATATGCTCTCACCACCTCCGCCCATGTTTTACATGGTCTACCTCTACTGCGTCTTCCCTCCACTTCACCCAGCGGTCATCCTCTATGCGCATCACATGTCCATACCATCTCATTCTTCTCTCCCGCACCCCACAACTTATCCCTCTTATACCCAATTTCTTTCTCAACTCGTCTATGCTTGGTTGTTCACGCACATTGACATTGCACATCCAACGGAGCATACTTGCTTCATTTCTCTCCAGCCGTTGCATATCTTCTGCAGTTGCTGCCCATGTCTCACTACCATGCAGCATCGCGCTCCTCACACAGGCATCATATAACCGTCCTTTCGTATGCAGGGAGAAACCCTTCTTTGTCAACAGAGGAAGCAGCTCCCTAAACTTCTTCCAACCCATCCTTATTCTGGATACTATGGCCTCGGAACACCCCCGCCCATGCTAATCTGATCACCTAGGTACCGGAAGCTATCAACCACTTCTCTGGAACCCACCTGCATTGGAAAAATGAGTCTATCACTGATTTATACTGCCAACTTTCCCTGTACATCTACTAAATACATAGTTTTCCCTACCTGTTAGTTTGCCTGCTATCCCACTACATCTCTTGTGTACCCAAGATCTGCATTGCGTACATTTTATGGAATTTATGCCAGTTCCTTTCCTACATATCGAACATGGCCATTTCCCTGATGGAATCAGAGTATTGTCCTCTCTTCTACTTATCAACACTTTTGTTTTAGCTATGTTCACTCTCAGGCCTCTTGATTCCAACTGCTGTTTCCATAGCCAGAATTTATTCTCTAGCTCCTCTACTGATTCTGCTATAAGAATCAGATCATCAGCATAGAGAAGTTCCCATGGGTATCCAGTCCTAAACTCCTCCGTTATGGCTTGGAGGACTATAATGAACAAAAGTGGGCTGAGGTCAGAACCTTGATGTACGCCTACTTGTATCTGGAATTCCTCACTAAGCTCCATTCCTATTCTCACTTTACTGACAACACCCCAGTACATAGCTTGCACTGTCCTCACAAGCCATTCCTCTACCCCTAGTTTCCTTAGAGACCATCAGATGACAGATCGGGGTACCCTATCAAAGGCCTTCTCTAGGTCAACAAAAGCTAAGTATAGTGGTTTATTCTTCTCTAAGAACCTCTCTTGCAGTTGCCTCACTATGAAGAGGGCATCTGTTGTACTTTTCCAAGCCACAAAACCAAACTGCATCTCATCTAAATTGACCCTTTCTCTAATCAGTTGCGCTAATATTCTCTCTGCCACTTTCATAACCTGATCCATCAGTTTTATACCCCTATAATTGCTCCTCTCTAGAGCATCCCCTTTACCTTTGTAACAATTTATGAGAATACTGCTGCACCAGTCTTTGGGTATGACACGACCAAATATAGCTTGATTAATGATACGTGCAACTAGTTTAGTGCCTACTCTCCTGAAGCCTTCTGCATCTCAGTAACTATCCCCAACGGCCCAGCAGCCTTACCATTCTTCATTTCCTTAATTGCCTCTTGTACCCTATATTCCTCAATCTCAATAGCTGGTCCCTCTGTCGGGTCAACTGGGGGTAATTCCTATCTGTCCCATTCATTCTCTACATTCATCAGTCTCTCAATGACATTTCAAGGCCTCCTTTTTCTAATCATTCGTGACACTAAGTACACCGGCATCATTCCGGACACACTTATCTCCAACAACATCCTGATTTGCTCTGACACACTGCCTTGCAATGTGGAACACCGCACGCCTCTGATCTTCCCGTCGCAGAACATTGGCAAACCTCCTACTCTCAGCCTCCCTGCGTGCTAAGTACACCTAACGTCTAGCTTCTCTCTTAGCGGCTGTGTATCCGTCTCTACTCCCACCATTTTTCCAAGCTTTCCATACCAGTCTTTTGTCTCTAATGGCCCTATCTACTGTGCTGTTCCACCACCAGGTCACTCTCTGTCTGGTGGAAGCTCTGCCCCAACCACAAGTTTCTTCAGTAGCCTGCAGTAAGTTGTCACGCAAGAAATTCCAGTTATCATCTATGTCATACAACTCTAAATCGTCTTCTTTAACGCTGTACGCATCCTGAAGGGCTTTGCTAAATTTATATTTTAATGAAAGGTCTTTAGCTTCCAGACCTTTCTTTTCCACACCTTCCTGTATGTCTCATTCTTTCTCTTGCTTACTGAGATATCACTAACGACTAACCTTTGCTGTGGGGTACATTCTTCCCCAGGGTAAGCCTTAGTATTTAACACCATCTGTCTGTCTCGCTGTCTAACTAACAGGAAGTCAATCTGGCTTATGTGCTCGCCTGATTTGTAGGTTATTAGGTGGTTGGTAGGCTTCTGGAAGTTAGTGTTGCAAATGGTTAGTGCATTTGCATCACAAAATTCAAGAAGCCTTATTCCTTCTTCATTTCTTGAGCCGTAACCGTGCCCACCATGTACCCCAGTGTATCCATCCTGGAGCTGTCCAACATGTCCATTGCAGTCCCCTTATAGCATAACGATGTCTCTGTCCTCTGTCATCATCATCATCATCATCATCAACGTTTAACGTCCGTGTTCCACGCTTGCATGGGTTTGGACGGGGGTAGTCCCACTTGAGGCAAGAGTGATTGTCTTGCTCGCATAGGACTGTCTGGCAGGTTTTCTACAGTTGGATGCCCTTCCTAACACCAACCACATTTACAGTGTGGGTCTGGGAGGTTTTTACCGTGTTGCCTACACGGCCACATTACAGCGTGGACTGTGTGTTTTTTGTCGTGACACCTACACGATCTCATTTGTTTCGGCCCGGATGGCGCGGCACCAACATAACTTTACATAGGACGGGGTGGTGTGGATGGGGTGGGGGTGGTGGTGGTGGGACGGGGTGTATTTTGTTAGAGATGCCTACTGGCAAGGCGGGTCTTCTCTGTTACTGAGTACCGCCAAAGGTCTCGGTCCAGTGACATTGTCTTGGAGAGGTGTAAGTGTGTGAGGTCGGAGTTTATCAGCTCGTCCCAGGTTTTTCTAGGTCTGCCTATTCCGTGACTACCGTCTATCTTTATTGCCCTGCACTTTGTTATACAGCTATCGACTTTCATGCGCATCACGTGTCCATACCAACGTAGCCTTCTCTCGAGTAAACAACATCTGATCCCTCTTATCTCTAATTTTTTCCTTAGTTCGTTTATGCTTTGCCGTTCACGTATATTACTGTTACACATCCAGCGGAGCATGCAAGCTTCGTTCCTCTCTAGTCTGCGTATATCCTCTGCACACAATGCCCAGGTCTCACTGCCATGCAACATTGCTGTTCGTATGCAGGCATCGTACAACCTGCCTTTCATTTTTAGGGAGAACCCTTTAGCAGCTAATAGTGGTATAAGCTCTCTGAACTTTTTCCAACCAGTTCTGACTCTAGCTACAGTACTTTCAGAGCACCCTCCCCCACTGCTGATTTTATCGCCCAGGTAACGGAAGCTGTCCACTATTTCTATAGAACCCTCTGCGCAATTGAAAGAGCTAGTATTGTGTGGGCACTTGCTGCTACTTATTGCACCAGAACACCGGCCACATGTAAAATCTATGTTCTTAGTTAGCTTACCTGTGATCCCACTACATCTTTTATGCACCCATACTTTGCATTTAGGACACAAAATGGAGTTTCTACCTACGCCTTTCCTACACACCGAGCACGACCATTTCCCAGAAGGGACCGCCGCCTTGTTTTCTTTCCTACAAACTAGAACTTTGGTCTTAGCCAGGTTAATTTTAAGTCCTTTTGACTCTAGGCCGTGCTTCCATGTTTGGAATTTCTTCTCTAGCTCGGCCATTGATTCCGCTATGAGTGTCAGGTCGTCTGCGTATAGGAGTTCCCATGGGCAGCCTGTCTTGAACTCCTCTGTTATAGCCTGAAGGGCAATAATAAATAGTAGGGGGCTGAGAACAGAGCCCTGATGGACGCCAACTTTTACGCTAAACTCTTCACTATATTCGTTGTTAATTCTAACCTTGCTGACTGTTTCTTTATACATGGCTTGTATAGCCCTCACAAGCCATTCGTCAACGCCTAGTTTTCTAAGAGCCCACCAGATAATGGAGCGGGGGACTCTGTCGAAGGCTTTCTCCAAGTCGACAAAAGCTAAGTAGAGGGGTTTACCTTTAGCTAGGTACTTCTCCTGTAGTTGTCGTACTATGAAAAGAGCGTCTGTGGTACTTTTGCCTGACACAAACCCGAACTGCATTTCATCTAGGTCAATTCTCTCTCTGATTAGTTGCGCTATTACTTTTTCTGTGACCTTCATGACCTGGTCGATTAATTTAATGCCTCTATAGTTACTCCTATCTAGGGCGTCTCCTTTACCCTTATAACAGTTAACGATGATGCTGCTATGCCAGTCCTTCGGAACAGCCCCATTCTGTACGACTTGGTTAACTATGCGGGTGACCATGGTGTGTCCCACCGTGCCAGATGCCTTCAGCATCTCAGCAACTATTTCCGAAGGCCCAGCCGCCTTACCTGTCTTCATATCCTTGATTGCCTTACTTATTATACTCCCCTCGACTAACACTGCTGGTCCCTCTATTGGGTCGACATGGGGGAGACTGTCTTTCTCCCATTTATTCTCCTCATTTAGTAGCCTTTCATAGTGACACTTCCAAGCTGCCTTCTTATCAGTGTCGGTGATGGCAAGTATGCCATCATCGTTAAGTACACACTTCTCCCCGACAATATCACGGTTTTCCTTGACGCATTGCCTAGCAATCCTGAACACCTCACGTTTTTGGTCATCGCGTTGTAGGACATGCTTGAACTTTCTTTCCTCAGCTTCCCTTCTTGCTAAGTACACTTCTCTCCTAGCTTCCCTCCTGGCCACTTGATAGTCTACTCTACTTCCCCCATCCCGCCATACTTTCCAAGCCTGCTTTTTGGCCTTAATTGACTCCTCCACCTTACTGTTCCACCACCATGTTACTCTCCTCCTGCCTACAGGCCTGCTCCAGCCACAGACTTCGTCTGTGGCCAACAGCAGGTTTGCTTTCAGAAATTCCCACTGTCCCTCTATATTGTCCGACTCTAAGTGTTCTTCCTTACTGTCGAAAGCATCAAGTAATATGTTTTGAAATTTATTTTTGGCTGTGGGGTCCTTTAGCTTCCATATTTTTCTCCTGAGGATAGTCCTCTTCTGCTGTCGAGTACGTCTCGACCTGACTATGAGGTCGCTAATTATCAGTCTATGTTGGGAGGTGCATTCTTCATGGGGGAGGGATTTAGTGTTTACAACAGACACTCTGTCACGTCTTCTGGTAAGGATATAATCTACCTGGCTTGTGTGTTCCCCGGATCTATAGGTGATCAGGTGATTGTCACGTTTTTTGAAGTTAGTGTTACAGATAGTTAGGTTATTTGCATCACAGAATTCCAGGATTCTGGAGCCTTCCTCATTTCTAGTACCAAACCCATAGCCTCCATGGATTTCGTCGTAGCCGTCACAATGTTGCCCAACGTGACCATTTAGGTCGCCTGCAATAATTATATAGTCACTGTCAGATATTTGGGAGGTAGTGAGCATCAGTGTCTCATAGAATCTGTCTTTTATAGTGCCGGGCAGTCCGGATTGGGGTGCATACGCAGATATTACTGTCACCGTAGTTCTATTGAGGACAAGTCGTATTTTAATTATTCTGTCGTTCACTCTATTTACGTCTATTATCTTATCCGCCCACTTTTCTGCTACCATGATTCCTACTCCACCCAGCCCATCGTCGTTTCCCACCCAGAAAAGCTTATAACATCGTTTTTTACCCTCAATGAATCTAGCAGACCCACCCCTCCACCTGGTCTCTTGAATACAACAAACATCGACCTCCTTACGTTCAAGCATTTCTACAACCTCGTTAGCGCGCCCCTTTAGGGTGCCTACATTTATGGTACCAACTCTGAAGTTTTGGATCGCGTTTGGAGGGTGGGGGTGGTGTGGGGCGGGGGGAGATGGGGTTATGTTAGCCATCCGCGGGCGAAACAAAGAAGAGTGCTCGCATTCTCGTCCACGAGGTGAATTTGACTTTAGCATTGGCATTTTCGCTCTGAGCGTCCAGATTTTTCTCTCCCCTCCACTCTCCAGGATTCCGCAGTCCGTCCATCCATCCATCATATATCGAAGGCAACCGTGCAAGCGATAGTATAGGCCTCTGGCTTATGATTGGTCCGCGTAATAATAATAATGGTGATGCGTGTGGGGGGGGGGGTCTCTGGCTTATAGTAATAATGGTGATGCGTGTGGGGGGGGGGGTCTCTGGCTTATGATTGGTCCACGTATTAAGAATGGTGGTGTGTGGGGGCGGGTGGGAGGGATGTGGGGTAGCTAGCTGGAAGGTTATGAATGTTTACCAGCGAGTAACAAAAAGCAAAACTGCAAGATTTGTTCTGTTCAATACGACAAAAACACCGTATTTAAACCTTAATAAATAACAAAAAATACAGATTTCGGATTTTGCGGGATTGGATGTTTGTACGAAATTGTGGTGTGTGGAGGAGATAGGAAAAACGTGAACGTTACGATTACATGGTTACACCGTAGTAGGGGTAGTTGAAGCAGCAATTGTTTGGCGAAAGTGAATAAACATGAACGGGAATTTATCTTATATATATATGTGTGTGTGTGTGTGTGTAGCTAAGAGAGAGAGAGAGAGAGTGGGAAGGGGGAGAGAGAGAGAGAGAGAGTGGCTGACCGCAACCCCTCGTGAAGAAAATGGTGGGTGAGGGGTGTATGAGCGGGATTTTTGACTTTCGAGGTAGCATGATATATATATTTAAAGTAAATTATAAGAAGTAGAATGGAAAGGATTTTGTTGTTTTTTGTTTTTTTTGTTTGAGAATACGATAGAATTAGGGAATTGGAGGATAAGCTGGAAGGTTATGAATGTTTACCAGCGAGTAACAAAAAGCAAAACTGCAAGATTTGTTCTGTTCAATACGACAAAAACACCGTATTTAAACCTTAATAAATAACAAAAAATACAGATTTCGGATTTTGCGGGATTGGATGTTTGTACGAAATTGTGGTGTGTGGAGGAGATAGGAAAAACGTGAACGTTACGATTACATGGTTACACCGTAGTAGGGGTAGTTGAAGCAGCAATTGTTTGGCGAAAGTGAATAAACATGAACGGGAATTTATCTTATATATATATGTGTGTGTGTGTGTGTGTAGCTAAGAGAGAGAGAGAGAGAGTGGGAAGGGGGAGAGAGAGAGAGAGAGAGTGGCTGACCGCAACCCCTCGTGAAGAAAATGGTGGGTGAGGGGTGTATGAGCGGGATTTTTGACTTTCGAGGTAGCATGATATATATATTTAAAGTAAATTATAAGAAGTAGAATGGAAAGGATTTTGTTGTTTTTTGTTTTTTTGTTTGAGAATACGATAGAATTAGGGAATTGGAGGATAAGCTGGAAGGTTATGAATGTTTACCAGCGAGTAACAAAAAGCAAAACTGCAAGATTTGTTCTGTTCAATACGACAAAAACACCGTATTTAAACCTTAATAAATAACAAAAAATACAGATTTCGGATTTTGCGGGATTGGATGTTTGTACGAAATTGTGGTGTGTGGAGGAGATAGGAAAAACGTGAACGTTACGATTACATGGTTACACCGTAGTAGGGGTAGTTGAAGCAGCAATTGTTTGGCGAAAGTGAATAAACATGAACGGGAATTTATCTTATATATATATGTGTGTGTGTGTGTGTGTAGCTAAGAGAGAGAGAGAGAGAGTGGGAAGGGGGAGAGAGAGAGAGAGAGAGTGGCTGACCGCAACCCCTCGTGAAGAAAATGGTGGGTGAGGGGTGTATGAGCGGGATTTTTGACTTTCGAGGTAGCATGATATATATATTTAAAGTAAATTATAAGAAGTAGAATGGAAAGGATTTTGTTGTTTTTTGTTTTTTTGTTTGAGAATACGATAGAATTAGGGAATTGGAGGATAAGCTGGAAGGTTATGAATGTTTACCAGCGAGTAACAAAAAGCAAAACTGCAAGATTTGTTCTGTTCAATACGACAAAAACACCGTATTTAAACCTTAATAAATAACAAAAAATACAGATTTCGGATTTTGCGGGATTGGATGTTTGTACGAAATTGTGGTGTGTGGAGGAGATAGGAAAAACGTGAACGTTACGATTACATGGTTACACCGTAGTAGGGGTAGTTGAAGCAGCAATTGTTTGGCGAAAGTGAATAAACATGAACGGGAATTTATCTTATATATATATGTGTGTGTGTGTGTGTGTAGCTAAGAGAGAGAGAGAGAGAGTGGGAAGGGGGAGAGAGAGAGAGAGAGAGTGGCTGACCGCAACCCCTCGTGAAGAAAATGGTGGGTGAGGGGTTATATATATATAGCACAAATAGAATGTAACTATATGGATGTGTTATACACACACACAAATATCATAATAATAATGAAATTATTGTGTACAGTGCTCAGGTGCACTACAACTCATCAAAGGTGCGTGTATTGTATATAGAATAATGTACAAATGTTTTTAACATCCACTTTCCCAGCTAGCAAGGGTTGGACAGGTCTACATAGACCAAGTCAGATGGAAGAGGGGGAGATAGAGGTGGTAAGTAAGAGTTGTCCTTCCTAGCAACAACCCTCTTACATATTCACAATTCAATAAAATAAAAATAAATTCTAGAGTTTAATTACCCATACAGAAAATCGAAGATCTTCTCCTCCCACTTTGAATTCTGTTTTGAAGAGAATAGCAAATTTTTCTTCTGTTACAGTCTAGAGAGAAAAGGAGAATTATTAGACAAGTTCCTGTAAGAACACCCAATATATATCACTTCCATTAAAACTAATTCAAAAATACCTCCAACTTTTTAGACCATTGACACTCTTCATGAAAGATTTAACCCCTTCATGAAAGGTTTGACCCCTTCATAAAAAGTTTGACTCATTCATAAAAGATTTGACCTTTTCATGGAAGACATGACCTGTAGTTTTAGTTATAGGTCTCCTTTGGGGGTTCTACTTTTGGGAGTAAAAAGGATTTATTTATCCCCCACAAAAATTAAAACCCTTTAGTTACCAACCCAGCCGAAACCAGCTCTGGTTCTATGAAATAAAGCCACCCATTTTTAAGGTTTCCAATTTATATTAAAATCTTCCAACATAATTTTATATAAGAACCTTACATTAAGTTACTGTCTTAGTAATAAAATAATAATTTTAGTAAATCCCTCAAAATTCTTCATTGATTAATTAAAATAGAGTGTATTATTATTAGAAATACAGTCATGAGAGGGTTAATAAGTAATTAGACACTCCCAAAGTACTATTCCATCAACTTTGTTATCATTGGTTTTAACATTTAATGTCCTCTTTGTATTGTTGTAGCCCTTAATAAATCTACTTACCTCTGTAGACCTTCGTTCAGCTCTTCTGATCCTCTTCAGTTGCTGTGTTAAATAGAAATGATTTCAGTTAATGGTGTCGCAACTAAAAGTTGTACAAACAATTGGATCAAAGCCAGGAATAAATACTGAACCATTTAATCCAATTCTAATATCTCAGTCAATTCTTCAATAGGTATTAACCCACTCTCTAAATATCCTCCCCTCTAATGAACTCACCCTCAAATCAACCTCCCCTCAAATCAACCCACCCTCTAAGCAACCTCCCCTCTAATTAACCCACCTTCAAATCAACCTCCCCTCTAATGAACCCACCCTCAAATCAACCTCCCCTCTAATGAATTTCACCCTCAAATCAACCTCTGCTCTAATGAACTCACCCTCAAATCAACCTCCGCTCTAATGACTCCATACTCAATTCACTGCCAATTTGCCAATTATGTTATTGCCATTAAAATGAAACGATTCCAATTACTGACAAAAACTCACCATATTTCGGAATTTTACAGACAAGAAATTATTTTCCACAACTTCCATTTTCCCAACATTATTCAAAATTTCTCCCATTGTTTCATTGTTCCTAAGTTCGTTTTGACTAGATTGTCTGGCATCTTGTTCTCTGAAAATAAATATTATATTAACGCTTTGGCATTTAAACTGGTTGTAACTGGCCAGAATTCTCCCCCTCTTTCTGTTCAAACAGGCTATATCCAGTTAGAATTCTCTCCCCTCTTCCTATTCAAATCAACTGTATCTGGCCAGAATTCTCTCCCCTCTTCCTGTTCAAACCAGCTGTATCCGGCCAGAATTCTCTTACCTCTTCCTGTTCAAACCGGCTGTATCCAGTCAGAATTTTCTCCCCTCTTCCTGTTCAAATCGGCTGTATCCAGCAAGAATTCTTTCACCTCTTTGTGTTCAAATCAGCTGTAACTGGCCACTCATACTAATGTTAAGGTATTGTTCTCAAAATAAATATCAAAATCTCATAGATATTCAATATTATTGTTTCTACATTTGGCACAAGGCCAGCAATTACTCCAGTGTATTACTGGTACTCATAGATATTCAATATTATGTAAGATAATTATGTGGTAAAGCATTTACCTCGAAAATACAATAGTATATATAGAGTAATGTTAAAGGGTTAAGGGATGCAGCCCCAAAATGAATGTACAAATGAGATGAGGTCCTCCAACCTGCCCAGGAGGGCAATACCTCCAAATAAGAAGACTCAGGGTGGTGGCTGATGATGGTGGTGCTGGCGGAGATGACTATGATGGTGATGATGGAGGTGGAGATGGTGATGGAGATGTGGTGGTGCTGACAGAGATGATGGTGATAAAAGATGTGAAAAATGATGAAAGCTGAGAGAATACTCACGATATCAACATAGCTTTAACATCAGGAAGATTCATGTTTATATTTAAAGCCTTGCCTACAAGCAGAGTAACGAGGGCCGAGAAACGACCTGCATCTTTCTTCAGAATTTGAGCTGGTTGATGTTGGACAAGGAATGTGCTAGTAAAAGTGAGAAAATAAAACATAAGTTACTGGCGAAAAATAATATATTGTTACATGAGAGTGGGTTGAAAAGTCCATAGACTGATTATGAAGGAGTGATGCTAAAGCTGTGAAATCTTGCCTGTATTAATTTCAACTCTTCTTAGTAATAACTACATTGTTTCTTTCCAAGGACTATGTTGAAAAATAAACCTCATTTGGTCATTCCATGAGAGTATCTTGGTCAGACTGAACTATTCAGCCAACTGTCGCAAACATATGTATGTGTATGTGTGTGTGTGTGTGTGTGTGCGTGTGTGTGTGTATATATATATCCTGTCTCTATATTTTGTACTCTTGAAGAAGGGCTAAAGCCTGACACATTCGACTTTCTTTCCCCTTTTCCATATAAAGCACAAAACTAATTTTTTGTACCTCTGCTTTGTCATTTCCTTGAACTATATATATATATATAAAGAATGAATAATAACAGGTAGACATCATAAAAAGGTAATTTATTCCGTGTGCTTACAAGTGTTTCCACGGTGGTACTGCAGCCTAGTTATGCTACGTGCAAATTCACAAGTACTTGCAGAACTCAAATATCCAATGCTGTGACCACTGTTTCCTCAGAGCAGAATGGTAAAATGTACAATGTAAATACCCTTAAGTGAGGTTGTTGGGGAAGATAGAGTAGAAAAAGAAGAGAGAAAAGTAGGGAAGAGGGAGAGAGAGAGAAAGATATGCAGGAGTTGGAGAAGTAGGAGAGAATGGCTTGTAGATATCTTAATCAAAATGTTATGGTAGGGGTTTTATTATACTGGTTACTTTTGGAGAGATGCGTTGATAGTTAAGGTCGGAATTATTTATTGCCCCAGAGGGCAGGTTCATAGATGTTGAGAGGGAGGTAGGCCAAAGGCGAGAGAGAGAGAGTGTAATGGATGTAGAGAGAGATAGGTAGAGAGGGGACAGATAAAGTTTGTGTGGTGAGTGAACTTTGGGTTTGTAGTAGTAATCTAGGAATTGCACTGAGTTACCATGTATAGTGATAAGCAGTGTATTGTCTTGTAGTGTGGGGGGAAGAGAAGGTTGTTAGCTAGAAAGTGGTGTTATAGTTACGGGTTCGAATGTTAAGTTATTTTATAGTGAGAGAATTTAGCTTTTAGTTTGTGGTTGCAGTATAATGATCGTTCAATTCTATCGTTAAGTAGTTTGTTTTTGGATTTTAATATGTAAAAGAGCTCAAGGTTACATAACCTGCAGTACTTCAATCCACTCCGGTATGCACTTGCGCTGGAAAGTATATCCCATTTTAAGGTGAACTGTTGGTTGTGTTCACGGAGTTGCCAGGTCTTGTTGGCGAGCGTGGTCACAAAACGGTGATTCGGATGTTTGATTGAGAATCGATGACGGTACCAGCGAGATTTAAACGATGTGGTGGTAGAACCGATATAATACCATTTCTGGTCGTTCGATTCAACCGTATTCTTCAATGGACATCTTTCAGGTAGATGCCAGTTACATTCTTTGTTGTGGGTAGCGGGTATACCATGGATAGGTTGTGATAGCGGTACAGGTGGGTTGTGTAATACCCGTCTCCCATTTAGTGGTTGGGAGGCAGATATTGCGTTCTGCCCATCTGTTATTAAAATGTTTTGTTTTGTAGAGTTGTTTAATTGCCTTAAGTTAAGTTTTTTTATGTGTGCTTCAAGGTTTGGTGCTGTGGAGTATGATAGTCTAATAGTTTTAGAGTTCAGAATGTTGCTGTATTTATGGGAACTAGGGAAGTTTTTGTTGATTAACTTAAAGAATGAAAGAGATAGTTTTGTACTAATCGAGGCATTAAAAATAGGATTGTACCAGATATACTTTCTACAACGTGATTTATTTGGTGGTGATCTGCTATTATTAGTATGTCTGGTAGTACTGTGTGTGTGTGCTTGTGTTTTAGTCCCCCGGTTACGCATTCCTTGATTTCGTGTAGAGCTATGTGTGTTATGGAGATTCCTATCAATGTATTCTATTGTATCCCGGTGGTCGGCATTCCTTAATGCATTATTGTAGTATTCAGCGTGTTCACTAAAAATATCAGAGTTAGACGATAGGCGAGAGATTCTAAGAGAAATACTCCGGGGAACTGATTTGATCATGGAGAGTGGGTGGTTTGAGTTAAAGTTAATATACGTATGGTTCTCATTTACCTTGTGGAAGGGTCGTATCTGTCCGGTATTTAAATTAAGAGTTACGTCCAGAAAGTTTACTACTTTAAGATTGTATTTGTATGCTCTAAACTCCCGCTTCTACTAGCCCTCGCCCCCCCCCCCCCCTCCCTCTACTTCACGAGGGCATGGCGGTCAACCGCCCCAATACCTACATCATGCGGCCAAACCTCTCTCTCTCCCCCTCCCTCTCTCTTAGCTCTATATATATATATATATATATATATATATATATATATATATATATATATATATATAAGATAGAAATCACTTCGCCAAATTTCATTGCATTGCTGTTCCCCCCACAGTAATCATGTAACGTAATGTACATATTTTTCTTTCATCTCTACCTCCACACTTCTATTTTGTATCCAGTCCAAATAGCCAATCTATTGCTAAAACAAATCTGCATTTTTTGTTATCATTAATTGTTAGATACGAGAGTTTTTGTTGTATTGAACAGAACAAATCTTGTATTTTTGTTAATCGCTTGTTAAATACAAGGACCTCATTCAATCATTACCTTCTAGCTAGCTACCCAACACCCCTCCCTCCCGCCCCCACACACCACCATTGTTATTACGTGGACCAATCATAAGCCAGAGCCCCCACGCATCACCATTATTATTATTACGCGGACCAATCATAAGCCAGAGGCCTATACTATCGCTTGCCTGGTTGCCTTTCAGTATATGATGGATGGATGGACTGCGGAATCCTGGAGAGTGGAGGAGAGAGAGAAAAATCTGGACGCTCAGCGACAATGCCAAAGATAAAGACAAATTCACCTCGTGGACGAGAATGCGAGCACTCCTCATTGTTTCGACCGCGGACGGCTAACATAACCCCATCGCCCACAACCCCCAAACGCAATCCAAAACTTCAGAGTTGGTACCATAAATGTAGGCACCTTAAAGGGTCGCGCTAACGAGGTTGTAGAAATGCTTGAACGTAAGGAGGTCGATGTTTGTTGTATTCAAGAGACCAGATGGAGGGGTGGGTCTGCTAGATTCATTGAGGGTAAAAAACGATGTTATAAGCTTTTCTGGGCGGGAAACGACGATGGGCTGGGTGGAGTAGGAATCATGGTAGCAGAAAAGTGGGCAGATAAGATAATAGACGTAAATAGAGTGAACGACAGAATAATTAAAATAAGACTTGTCCTCAATAGAACTACGGTGACAGTAATATCTGTGTACGCACCCCAATCCGGACTGCCCGGCACTATAAAAGACAGATTCTATGAGACACTGATGCTCACTACCTCCCAAATAACCGACAGTGACTATATAATTATCGCAGGCGACCTAAATGGTCACGTTGGACAACATTGTGACGGCTACAACGAAATCCATGGGGGCTATGGGTTTGGTACTAGAAATGAGGAAGGCTCCAGAATCCTGGAATTCTGTGACGCTAATAACCTAACTATCTGTAACACTAACTTCAAAAAACGTGACAATCACCTGATCACCTATAGATCCAGGGAACACACAAGCCAGGTAGATTATATCCTTACCAGAAGACGTGACAGAGTGTCTGTTGTAAACACTAAATCCCTCCCCCATGAAGAATACACCTCCCAACATAGACTGATAATTAGCGACCTCATAGTCAGGACGAGACGTACTCGACAGCAGAAGAGGACTATCCTCAGGAGAAAAATATGGAAGCTAAAGGACCCCATAGCCAGAAATAAATTTCAAAGCATATTACTTGATGCTTTCGACAGTAAGGAAGAGCATTTAGAGTCGGATAATATAGAGGGACAGTGGGAATTTCTGAAAGCAAACCTGCTGATGGCGACAGACGAAGTCTGTGGCTGGAGCAGGCCTGTAGGCAGGAGGAGAGTAACATGGTGGTGGAACAGTAGGGTGGAGGGGTCAATTAAGGCCAAAAAGCAGGCTTGGAAAGTATGGTGGGATGGGAGAAGTAGAGAAGACTATCAAGTGGCCAGGAGGGAGGCTAGGAGACAAGTGTACTTCGCAAGAAGGGAAGCAGAGGAAAGAAAGTTCAAGCATGTTCTACAACGCGAGGACCAAAAACGTGAGGTGTTCAGGATTGCTAGGCAATGTGTCAAGGAAAACCGTGATATTGTCGGGGAGAAGTGTGTACTTAATGATGACGGCGTACTTGCCATCACCGACGCTGATAAGAAGGTAGCTTGGAAGTGCCACTATGAAAGGCTACTAAATGAGGAGAATAAATGGGAGAAAGACAGTCTCCCCCACATCGACCCAATAGAGGGACCAGCAGTGTTAGTCGAGGGTAGTATAATAAGTAAGGCAATCAAGGATATGAAGACTGGTAAGGCGGCTGGGCCTTCGGAAATAGTTGCTGAGATGCTGAAGGCATCTGGCTCGGTGGGACACACCTTGGTCACCCGGATAGTTAACCAAGTCGTACAGAATGGGGTTGTTCCGAAGGACTGGCATAGCAGCATCATCGTTAACTGTTATAAGGGTAAAGGAGATGCCCTAGATAGGAGTAACTATAGAGGCATTAAACTAATCGACCAGGTCATGAAGGCCACGGAAAAAGTAATAGCGCAACTAATCAGAGAGAGAATTGACCTAGATGAAATGCAGTTCGGATTTGTGTCAGGCAAAAGTACCACAGACGCTCTTTTCATTGTACGTCAACTACAGGAGAAGTACCTAGCTAAAAGTAAACCCCTCTACTTAGCTTTTGTTGACTTGGAGAAAGCCTTCGACAGAGTCCCCCGTTCCATTATCTGGTGGGCCCTTAGAAAACTAGGTGTCGACGAATGGCTTGTGAGAGCTATAGAAGCCATGTATAAAGAAACAGTCAGCAAGGTTAGAATTAACAACGAATATAGTGAAGAGTTTAGAGTAAAAGTTGGCGTCCATCAGGGCTCTGTTCTCAGCCCTCTACTATTTATTATTGCCCTTCAGGCTATAACAGAGGAGTTCAAGACCGGCTGCCCATGGGAACTCCTATACGCAGACGACCTTACACTCATAGCTGAATCAATGGCCGAGCTAGAGAAGAAATTCCAAACATGGAAGCACGGCCTAGAATCAAAAGGCCTTAAAATTAACCTGGCTAAGACTAAAGTTCTAGTTTGTAGGAAAGAAAATAAGGCGGCGGTCCCTTCCGGGAAATGGCCATGCTCAGTGTGTAGGAAAGGCGTAGGTAGAAACTCCATTTTATGTCCCAAATGCAAAGTATGGGTGCATAAAAGATGTAGTGGGATCACAGGTAAGCTAACTAAGAACTTAGATTTTACATGTGGGCGGTGCTCTGGTGCAATAAGTAGCAGCGAGTGCCCACAAAATACTAACTCTTTCAATTGCGCAGAGGGCTCTATAGAAATAGTGGACAGCTTCCGTTACCTGGGTGACAAAATCAGCAGTGGGGGAGGGTGCTCCGAAAGTACAGTAGCTAGAGTCAGAACTGGATGGAAAAAGTTCAGAGAGCTTATACCACTATTAGCCGCTAAAGGGTTCTCCCTAAAAATGAAAGGCAGGTTGTATGATGCCTGCATACGAACAGCAATGTTGCATGGCAGTGAGACCTGGGCATTGTGCGCAGAGGATATACGCAGACTAGAGAGGAACGAAGCTTGCATGCTCCGCTGGATGTGTAATAGTAATATACGTGAACGGCAAAGCATAAACGAACTAAGGGAAAAAATTAGAAATAAGAGGGATCAGATGTTGTTTACTCGAGAGAAGGCTACGTTGGTACGGACACGTGATGCGCATGAAAGTCGATAGCTGTATAACAAAGTGCAGGGCAATAAAGATAGACGGTAGCCACGGAATAGGCAGACCTAGAAAATCCTGGGACGAGCTGATAAACTCCGACCTCACACACTTACACCTCTCCAAGACAATGTCACTGGACCGAGACCTTTGGCGGTACTCAGTAATAGAGAAGACCCGCCTTACCTAAATACATAGTAAAACCTACTACAGCCAGTAGGCATCTCTAACAAAATACACCCCCGTCCCACCACCCACACCCCCATCCACACCACCCCCTCCTATGTAAAGTTATGTTGGTGCCATAACATCCAGGCCGAAACAAATGAGATCGTGTAGGTGTCACGACAAAAAAACACACAGTCCACGCTGTAATATGGCCGTGTAGGCAACACGGTAAAAACCTCCCAGTCCCACACTGTAAATGTGGTTGGTGCTAGGAAGGGCATCCAACTGTAGAAAACCTGCCAGACAGTCCTATGCGAGCAAGACAATCACTCTTGCCTCAAGTGGGAATACCCCCGTCCAAACCCATGCAAGCGTGGAACACGGACGTTACACGTTGATGATGATGATGATGATGTTATTTTTAGACCCAGTTCACTAGAAGATTTTCTAATATTTTTCCGTAGCCTTTCAAGATTTTGGTTATTCAAGTTATTAACTAATAAGAGCCCGTCATCTCTGTATATCCCCCCCTGTAGATTACTAAATTTCACAACCAACAGTTCACCTTAAAATGGGATATACTTTCCAGCGCAAGTGCATACCGGAGTGGATTGAAGTACTGCAGGTTATGTAACCTTGAGCTCTTTTACATATTAAAATCCAAAAACAAACTACTTAATGATAGAATTGAACGATCATTATACTGCAACCACAAACTAAAAGCTAAATTCTCTCGCTATAAAATAACTTAACATTCGAACCCGTAACTATAACACCGCTTTCTAGCTGACAACCTTCTCTTCCCCCCACACTACAAGACAATACACTGCTTATCACTATACATGGTAACTCAGTGCAATTCCTAGATTACTACTACAAACCCAAAGTTCACTCACCACACAAACTTTATCTGTCCCCTCTCTACCTATCTCTCTCTACATCCATTACACTCTCTCTCTCTCGCCTTTGGCCTACCTCCCTCTCAACATCTATGAACCTGCCCTCTGGGGCAATAAATAATTCCGACCTTAACTATCAACGCATCTCTCCAAAAGTAACCAGTATAATAAAACCCCTACCATAACATTTTGATTAAGATATCTACAAGCCATTCTCTCCTACTTCAACTCCTGCATATCTTTCTCTCTCTCTCCCTCTTCCCTACTTTTCTCTCTTCTTTTTCTACTCTATCTTCCCCAACAACCTCACTTAAGGGTATTTACATTGTACATTTTACCATTCTGCTCTGAGGAAACAGTGGTCACAGCATTGGATATTTGAGTTCTGCAAGTACTTGTGAATTTGCACGTAGCATAACTAGGCTGCAGTACCACCGTGGAAACACTTGTAAGCACACGGAATAAATTACCTTTTTATGATGTCTACCTGTTATTATTCATTCTTTATATACACTCCGGAATACTGAAGGATCAGGAACTAAGTTTCTTCAACAATTCTTCCATAACTCATAGAGTAACCTCTTACCGTACGTCAACCATATCCAGTGTAGTAATTAACCATTACTACATCTTGGATAATCCTATACCTAATATATATATATATATATATATATATATATGACAGTCAGCTAAAAGGTTAATACGCTCACGAGGAAAGACTGATGCTAAAGCTGTGAAATCTAGCAGCTTTTAAACTTTTCAGTCAACCCTAGTACATGACGAGACAAATTCCAGTTAAGACATGGAAGAAGATCACAATCTATTTTTCCTTTTCCTGTCTATGTGTTCAACTCTTTCGCTGTCAAGTTGCCACCAAAAACCTTCCCTAGTTTTTTTTTTGTTTTGTTTTTTCATAATAAAAAACTTTATTTTAAACTGTATATATTTATTTAAAAACCTTCCCTCATAATTCTATGTAAGAACCTTTGTTAAGTTATCCTCAAAAGACCAACTTAATAACAAGGAAGTTAGTTATATTATTAAACACCTACAAATTCTTGAATTAAATCAGAAAACAATACAGTTCTCATGACTTTCGGAAACATATTTTCACACTCAGAGTTGCTGAAGCATGGAACAAACTACCTGCATCGGTTGTTAGCTGCCGAGACACTGCATCCTTTAAAAGCTCCATGATTCTCGAAAATTCACCAACATACACACGCACGCATGTATATGTGTGGTGTGTGTGTGTGTGTGTGTGTGTATCATAACTCATACACTGTTCTTGTTCACTTTCCTGACATTTGTACATTATTCTATACATCATACTTGCACCTTTGACGAGTTGTAGTGCACCTGAGCACTGTACACAATTTTCATTATAGTTATATATTTACAAAATTATTTTAAAATCATTGATATTGTATTTCATTAGAAATATGGCACCAAAAGGTGTTAAAGAGGTTAAATTACCTTGTAACTAGAAGAGACAATAGTTCTGTAATAGAATTGTCCAACTCAGGATAAAGACTTTCATTCTTTAAACGTTTGTGCAGTTGTTCGGCTTTCTTAATCTGTTGCCTGTTTTCCCAGATCAGTTCTGCCAAAACTGAACACCTAAATACAAAGAGAATCAATAACAATACAGAAGATCCACCTTCCCACAGACACACACTCAAGTTGAAGCATATATATATATAGTACCACCCCCACCTCACCCTCTTATACATCTATGAGGACAGGCTGAAGTATACATCTAGTGAAGCCTCCAACCCACACTGTAGAGTGGTCATGTTGCTGTCATGATAAAGAGTGCTCAGTCCACACTGTAAAGTGGTCATGTTGGTGTCAGGATAAAAAGTGCCCAGTCCACACTGTAAAGTGGTCATGTTGGTGTCAGGATAAAAAGTGCCCAGTCCACACTGTAAAGTGGTCATGTTGGTGTGATGATAAAAAGTGCCCAGTCCAAACTGTAAAGTGGTCATGTAGATGTCACGATAAAAAGTGCGCAGTCCACACTGTAGAGTGGTCATGTAGGTGTCACGATAAAAAGTTCCCAGCCCACACTGTAAAAAGGTCATGTAGCTGTCACAATAAAAAGTGCCCAGTCCAAACTGTAAAGTGGTCATGTAGGTGTCATGATAAAAAGTGCTCAGTCCACACTGTAAAGTGGTCATGTAGGTGTCACAACAAAAGGCACCCAGTCCACACAGTAAAGTGGTCATGTAGCTGTCACGATAAAAAGTGCCCAGTCCACACTGTAAAGTAGTCATGTTGGTGTCACGATAAAAAGTGCCCAGTCCACACTGTAAAGTAGTCATGTTGGTGTCACGATAAAAAGTGCCCAGTCCACACTGTAAAGTGGTCATGTAGCTGTCACGATAAAAAGTGCCCAGTCCACACAGTAAAGTAGTCATGTAGCTGTCACGATAAAAAGTGCCCAGTCCAGACTGTAAAGTAGTCATGTAGCTGTCACGATAAAAAGTGCCCAGTCCACACTGTAAAGTAGTCATGTAGCTGTCACGATAAAAAGTGCCCAGTCCACACTGTAAAGTAGTCATGTTGGTGTCACGATAAAAAGTGCCCAGTCCAGACTGTAAAGTAGTCATGTAGCTGTCACGATATAAAGTGCCCAGTCCACACTGTAAAGTAGTCATGTTGGTGTCACGATAAAAAGTGCCCAGTCCACACTGTAAAGTGGTCATGTAGGTGTCACAACAAAAGGCACCCAGTCCACACAGTAAAGTAGTCATGTAGGTGTCACGATAAAAAGTGCCCAGTCCACACTGTAAAGTAGTCATGTTGGTGTCATGATAAAAAGTGCCCAGTCCACACAGTAAAGTAGTCATGTAGCTGTCACGATAAAAAGTGCCCAGTCCACACGGTAAAGTAGTCATGTAGCTGTCACGATAAAAAGTGCCCAGTCCACACTGTAAAGTAGTCATGTTGGTGTCACGATAAAAAGTGCCCAGTCCAGACTGTAAAGTAGTCATGTAGCTGTCACGATATAAAGTGCCCAGTCCACACTGTAAAGTAGTCATGTTGGTGTCACGATAAAAAGTGCCCAGTCCACACTGTAAAGTGGTCATGTAGGTGTCACAACAAAAGGCACCCAGTCCACACAGTAAAGTAGTCATGTAGGTGTCACGATAAAAAGTGCCCAGTCCACACTGTAAAGTAGTCATGTTGGTGTCACGATAAAAAGTGCCCAGTCCACACTGTAAAGTGGTCATGTAGGTGTCACAACAAAAGGCACCCAGTCCACACAGTAAAGTAGTCATGTAGGTGTCACGATAAAAAGTGCCCAGTCCACACTGTAAAGTAGTCATGTTGGTGTCACGATAAAAAGTGCCCAGTCCACACAGTAAAGTAGTCATGTAGGTGTCACGATAAAAAGTGCCCAGTCCAGACTGTAAAGTAGTCATGTAGCTGTCACGATAAAAAGTGCCCAGTCCACACAGTAAAGTAGTCATGTAGCTGTCACGATAAAAAGTGCCCAGTCCAGACTGTAAAGTAGTCATGTAGCTGTCACGATATAAAGTGCCCAGTCCACACTGTAAAGTAGTCATGTAGGTGTCACAATATAA
>OZ024748.1:40199335-40266835 GCA_964016885.1 Eledone cirrhosa
GATGATGATGGTGATATATATATATATATATTTTTGGTGATATATATATATATATATATATATATATTTTTTTTTATGACCATGCTGTAAAATGGAGGGGTAGAGAGGGCCCTTGAGTCTAGTAAGACATCCTCTCTAGTGCTGGTGGCACAAATAAAAGCACCCAGTCCATGCTGTAAAGTGGCGCTGGTGTTAGGAAGGGCATCCAACCAGTGTATCAATGCCAAAACGCTTATCAGCACAGCAACATATAGATAGGAACAACAAAATAGTTTGCAGCACTTAATGTTGGCACTCTCAGAGGTAGATCTGCTGAAATAGCGGAGATGCTGGAGAGAAGGCATGTGGATGTGTGCTGTCTGCAAGAGGTGAGATGGAGAGGTGCCTCTGCGAGACTAGTCGTAGGCAAACATCTTAGCTATAAGCTTTTCTGGGTAGGTAAGGATGATGGGTTAGGGGGAGTAGGCATTTTCCTGGCTGAGAGATGGATCAATAAGACAATAGAGGTAGCTTGAGTTAGTAATCGAATAATTAAGCTTAGATTAGTTGTAGGCAGGAGACTACTGACAATCATCTCTGCCTATGCTCCCCAAGCAGGCATAGGCAAAGAAGAGAAAGACTGCTTTTACGAGAAACTTTTACAAACAACTGCAATGACAGAGGACGGAGACATCGTTATGCTAGCAGGGAACTTCAATGGTCATGTTGGTCAGCTCCAGGATGGTTACACTGGGGTACATAGTGGGCACGGTTACGGCTCAAGAAATGAAGAAAGCGTTGAGACTTCTTGAATTTTGTGATGATTATTTGCAACACTAACTTCCAGAAACCTACCAACCACCTAATAACCTACAAATCTGGCAAGCATATAAGCCAGATTGGCTTCTTAGTAGTTAGGCAGCGGGACAGGCAGATAGTGTCTAATACCAAGGCATACCCTGGGGAAGAATGTACCCCACAGCAGAGGTTAGTCATTAGTGATATCTCAGTAAGCAAGAGATGGAATGAGACATACAGGAAGGTGTGGAAAAGAAAGGTCTGGAAGCTAAAAGACCTTTCACTAAAATACAAATTTAGGAAAGCCCTTCAAGATGTGTATGATGAAAAAGAAGACGATTTAGAGACGTATGACATAGATAATAACTGGAATTTCTTACGTGACAACTTACTGCAGGCTACTGATGAAACTTGTGGCTGGAGCAGAGCTCCAATCAGACAGAGAGCGACCTGGTGGTGGAACAGCACAGTAGATAAGGCCATTAGAGACAAAAGACTAGCATGGAAGGCTTGGAAAAAGGGTGGGAGTAGGGAAGGATATACAGCCGCTAAGAGAGAAGCTAGACGTCAGGTGTACTTAGCACGCAGGGAGGCTGAGAGTAGGAGGTTTGCCAATGTTCTGCGACGGGAAGATCAGAGGCGTGCGGTGTTCCACATTGCAAGGTAGTGTGTCAATGCAAATCAGGATGTTGTTGGAGATAAATGTGTCTGGAATGATGCCGGTGTACTTAGTGTCACGAATGATCAGAAAAAGGAGGCGTGGAAATGTCATTATGAGAGACTGATGAATGTGGAGAACGAATGGGAGAGAGAGAAATTACCCTCAGTAGATCCGACAGAGGGACCAGCTATTGAGATTGACAAATATAGGGTCCAAGAGGCGACTAAGGAAATGAAAAATGGTAAGGCTGCTGGACCATCGGGGATAGTTGTTGAGATGCTGAAGGCATCAAGTGACATAGGCACTAAACTGGTTGCACGCATCATTAATCAGGCTATATATGGTGGTGTCATACCCAAACACTGGTGCAGCAGTATTCTCATAAATTGCTACAAAGGTAAAGGGGATGCTCTGGAGAGGAGCAATTATAGGGATATAAAACTGATGGATCAGGTTATGAAAGTGGCAGAGAGAATATTAGCGCAACTGATTAGAGAAAGGGTCAATTTAGATGAGATGCAGTTTGATTTTGTGCCTGGGAAGAGTACAACAGATGCCCTCTTCTTGGTGAGACAATTACAAGAGAGGTTCTTAGAGAAAAATAAGCCACTATACTGGTGGTCCCTAAGGAAACTAGGTGTTGAGGAATGGCTTGTGGGGACAGTGCAAACTTTGTACAGAGGTACTGTCAGTAAAGTCAGGGTAGGAATGGAGTTTAGTGAGGAATTCCAGATACAAGTAGGAGTACATCAGGGTTCGGTCCTCAGCCCGCTCTTGTTCATTATAGTCCTCCAAGCCATAACAGAGGAGTTTAAGACTGGCTGTCCATGGGAACTTCTCTATGCTGACGCTCTGGTTCTTATAGCAGAATCAGTAGAGGAGCTAGAGAATAAATTCTGGCTATGGAAACAGCAGTTGGAAGAAAGAGGACTGAGAGTGAACCTAGCTAAGACAAAAGTGTTGATGAGTAGAAAAGAGAACAAAACTCTGATTCCGTCAGGGACATGGCCATGTTCGATATGCAGAAAAGGAACTGGCATAAATTCTATAAAATTCACACAATGCAGATCCTGGGTACACAAGAGATGTAGCCGGATAGCAGGCAAACTAACAGGTAGGGAGAAATACGTATGCAGATGTACAGGGAAATTAGACAGTAGAAGTCGCATTGATAGACACATTTTTCAAATGCAGGCGGGTGCTATAGAAGTGGTGGATAGCTTCCGGTACATAGATCAGATTAGCATGGGAGGAGGGTGTTCCGAGGCCATAGTATCTAGAATAAGGACGGGTTGGAAGAAGTTTATAGAGCTGCTTCCTCTGTTGACGAAGAAGGGTTTCTCCCTGCGTACGAAAGGTCGGTTGTATGAATCCTGTGTGAGGAGCGCGATGCTGCATGGTAGTGAGACATGGGCAGCAACTGCAGAGGATATGCGACGGCTGGAGAGAAATGAGGCAAGCATGCTCCGTTGGATGTGCAGTGTAAATGTGCGTGAGCGAGCCAGCATAAATGTGTTGAGAGAGAAACTGTGTCTGAGAGGGATAGAATGTAGTGTATGGGAGAGGAGACTGAGGTGGTATGGACATGTGATGCGCATGGAGGATGACCGATGGGTGAAGAAGTGCCAGGAAATGCCAGTTGAAGGAAGACGTGGTAGAGGTAGACCACGAAAAACATGGGCGGAGGTGGTGAGAACAGACATCAGATCATTGAAGCTCACGGTGGAGATGACGAAGGACCGTGACGAGTGGAGAGATGCTGTGCTGAATAAGACCCATCCCACCCTTGCAAGCAGGGAAAAGCGGACGTAAAATGATGATGATGATGATGATGATGATATATATTAGAATTGGTGCTCTGAAATAGCGATGTATATATGAATGTATATATAGTATATTTGGCAATATACTGTATGCTTAATTAAAAGCATTTTGAAGACCTTGCGCCATTATTTTAAAGTAATGACTATGTCACTTCTTTTTTCAACAAACAAAAGAAGTAAGTGACATAGTCACTAATTTAAAATAATAGTGCAAGGTCTTCAAAATGCTTTTAATTAAGCATACAGTATATTGCCAAATATACTATATATACATTCATATATATATATAAAATTTAAAAGCATATTACTTGATGCTTTTGACAGTAAGGAAGAGCAATTCGAGACATACAGTATAGAGAAACAGTAGGAATTCCTGAAAGTTAACCTGCTGAAGGCGACAGATGAAATCTGTGGCTGGAGCAGACCTATAGGCAGGAGGAGAGTAACATGGTGGTGGAACAGTAAGGTGGAGGAGTCAATCAAGGCCAAAAAGCAGGCTTGGAAAGTATGGTGGGATGGGGGAAGTAGAGAACACTATCAAGTGGCCAGGAGGGAAGCTAGTAGACAAGTGTACTTTGCAAGAAGGGAAGCAGAGGAAAGAAAGTTCAAGCATGTTCTACAACGCGAGGACCAAAAACGTGAGGTGTTCAGGATTGCTAGACAATGTGTCAAGGAAAACCGTGATATTGTCGGGGAGAAGTATGTCCATAATGATGATGGTATACTTGCCATCACCGATACTGATAAGAAGGTAGCTTGGAAGTGTCACTACGAGAGGCTACTAAATGAGGAGAATAAGTGGGGAAAAGATAATCTGCCCCAAATTGATCCAATAAAGGGAGCAGCAGTGCAAGTTGAAAGTAGTATAATAAGTAAAGCAATCAAAGATATGAAGACAGACAAAGCAGCTGGGCCTTCGGAGATAGTTGCTGAAATGCTGAAAGCATCTGGATCGGTGGGACACACTATGGTCACCCGGATAGTAAACCAAGTCATACAGAATGGGGTCATACCAAATGACTGGCATAGCAGCAGCATCATCATTAACTGCTACAAGGAGATGCCCTAGATAGGGGAAACTATAGAGGCATTAAATTAATTGACCAGGTCATGAAGGTCACAGAAAGAGTTATAGTGCAACTAATCAGAGAGCGAATTGATCTAGATGAAATGCAGTTTGGGTTTGTGTCAGGTAAAAGTACAACAGATGTTCTTTTCATTGTACGACAACAACAGAAGTACCTAGCTAAAAGTAAACCCCTCTACTTAGCTTTTGTTGACTTGGAGAAAGCCTTTGACAGAGTCCCCCGCTCCATTATTTGGTGGGCTCTTAGAAAACTAGGTGTTGATGAATGGCTTGTGAGAGCTATACAAGCCATGTATAAAGAAACAGTCAGCAAGGTTAGAATTAACAATGAATATAGTGAAGAATTTATCGTAAAAGTTGGTGTTCATCAGGGCTCTGTCCTTAGCCCCCCCCCCCCTATTTATTATTGCCCTTCAGGCTATAACAGAGGAGTTCAAGACCGGCTGCCCATGGGAACTTCTATATGCAGATGATCTAACGCTCATAGCTGAATCAATGGCTGAACTAGAGAAGATATTCCAAACATGGAAGCATGGCCTAGAATCAAAAGGCCTTAAAATTAACTTGTCTAAGACTAAAGTTCTAGTATGTAGGAAGGAAAATAGGGCACTAGTCCCCTCTGGGAAATGGCCATGCTCAGTGTGTAGGAAAGGAGTAGGTAGAAACTCCATTTTATGTCCCAAATGCAAAGTATGGGTGCATAAAAGTTGTAGTGGGATCACAGGTAAGCTAACCAAGAACATAGATTTTATATGTGGCCAGTGCTCAGTTGCAATAAGTAGCAAGTGCCCACATGATACTAGCTCCTTCCATTGCCCAGATGGTTCTATAGAAATAGTGGACACTTTCCGTTACCTGGGTGACAAAATCAGCAGTGGTGGAGTGGTGCTCTGAAAGTACAGTAGCTAGTGTCAGAAATGGATGGAAATCGTTCAGAGAGCTCATACCACTATTGGCCACTAAAGGTTTCTCTCTAAAAATGAAAGGCAGGCTGTACGATGCCTGCATACGAACAGCAATGTTACATGGCAGTGAGACATGGGCATTGTGTGCAGAGGATCTGCGCAGACTGGAGAGGAACGAAGCATGCATGCTCCGTTGGATGTGTAATAGTAATATATGTGAACAGCAAAGCATAAATGAACTAAGTGAGAAATTATGAATAAGAGGGATCAGATGCTGTTTACTCGAGAGAAGACTACGTTGGTATGGTCACGTGATGCGCATGAAAAACAGTTGTATAAAAAAGTGCAGGGCGATAAAAATAGATGGAAGCTACGGAGTAGGTAGACCCAGAAAAACCTGGGACGATTTGATAAATTCCGACCTTACACACTTACACCTCTCCAAGACAATGTCACACGACCGAGATCTTTGGTGCTACGCAGTAATACAGAAGACCCACCTTGCCTAAGTACAAAGCGAAACCTCCAGTCAGTAGGCACCTCTTAACCAAAAATACACCCCCATCCCACTACCCCTACCACCACCCCTCTCTCTGTAATGTTGGTACCACAACATCCAGTCCTAAATAAATGAGGTCGTGTAGGTGTCATGACAAAAAAACACAGTCCACGTTGTAATGTGGCCGTGTAGGTAACACGGTAAAAACCTCCCAGTCCACACTGTAAACGTGGTTGGTGTTAGAAAGGGCATCCAGTAGAAAACCTGCCAGACAGTCCTATACGAGCAAGACAACCAATCTTGCCTCAAGTGGGACAATTCCTGTCTAAACCCATGAAAGGGAGGAAGATAGACGTTAAACGATGATGATGATGATGATACACACACACTAGAATTCTCACAAAACTATATATATATATATATACACATACACAGTTTTATATAAATAGAATGTGTGGCTTAGCGGTAATGGTGTTGAGCTCAAAATCATAAGTTCAATTCTCAGAGTGACTCATTGTGTCCTTAAGCAAGACACTTCATTTCAAGTTGCTCCAATCCACTCGAGTTGCAAAAACACAGGTTCCCAGCTGTATTGACTTTTGTCTCTCCATTGGACAACATTGGTAGCATGAAGAAGACTGGCTTGCACAAAACACCTTTAACCCTTTAGTGTTCAAACCAGCCAAAACCGGCCAGAATTCTCTACCTCTTTCTGTTGAAACTCGCTGTAAACTGCTGCTGATACTGATGTTAAGATGCAGTTCTCAAAATAAATATTAAAATATAGATTCGATATTATGTGATGTAAAGGCTTCACTGTGAAATTACAATAGTATATATAGAGTAATGTAAATGTTATGTGAGATATTATGTGAGGTAAAGGCTTCAGTGAAATTACAATAGTATATATAGAGTAATGTAAATGTTATGTGAGATATTATGTGAGGTAAAGGCTTCAGTGAAATTACAATAGTATATATAGAGTAATGTAAATGTTATGTGAGATATTATGTGAGGTAAAGCCTTTACTGTGAAAATACAATAGTATATATAACTTTCTTTTTATTTGCCACCAGGGCATCAAAGAATGGGACAAGTACAATGGGGGGAGTTTACATAAAAAGGCGTCCTCAATAAGGAGGAGGCAATAACAAGATATAAAAAATAATATATGAAATATAACAAAAATAAATTTAATAACAAAATCCTCAATAGAGAGGAGGCAGGCGCCTTGGGGGGTTGCACACACCGCCGAACCCTTCTCCTCAGGAGCACAGAGAGGGGGTGCTCCCTTGATCTTTCATCTTCCTCATCTCTAGTCTGATGTAGAGTGAAGGCCCATTCACACAGGCCATTCTCGCCACTTTCACCCATCTTTCACAAAAACAGCTGGGGTGCAGCACCTCTCTCTCCATCCTGATCCTTCTTCCGAAATGATATCGGAAGAAACGGACCAGTTGTTGGCCAGAGAGAAAGGTGTCTGACCTCAGTCCTTTCAGACGCGTCCACCATACAACCTCTTTCGCCATGGCTATTACGCACAGAAACACCGCATCTTCTTCGTTTTTGAAGATGGGAGGCGGCTTGATCGTTACAATAGACTCGGTGGTCAACCGGATCGGTCCCACCCTTGACAGCAGTTGTTCGACATAGCCCCACAGATCGGCAATGCCTGAGCAGTGTACCAATGCATGTGCAAGTTTCCTCGTCGCACAAGCATCTGGGACAGATCTTTTTCGAGGGGTCCTTACCCGGGTGCCCGTGTCTGTAGAGCCTTTCTCGAACAGGCAGAGCCACTCGGTAGCACTGCCAGGCCAGGGACCTCTGGAAGTTATCCATGGGTCCCGGGCTGAATGTCCTACCGAACAGGTTGGCAGGTTCGTTTTCCTCCATGTCTAGGGCTTCTCCGAGGGCGTCGTCGCACCTGCTAACCACCAGCCCTCTATAGAATGACGAGGTGGAGTCTCCACTGACAGCCGGGTCTGCCTGCCAGAGAGCCATGAGCGCCTGGGCACACTCAGTGTGCCCAGGCGCCCAGTTTTCTCGGTCTTTGTTTGACCCAGGATTGCAGCTCGGTGAGCGAGACGAGTCTGGGAAAGGCTCACCTCACAAACGTGTTTACGTATCATCAGCCACGGCATCCCCAGCCCTCCTTTCGAAGGGTGTTGACAGCAGATGGATCTCCTCACCATAGGAGCCCGCTTCTTCCAAAGTGTTTTGTTTTGGTTTGAGCTGTGGTTGTTGTTTTTGTAGTGGTGGTTGTGGTGATTGTGTTGGTTGTGCAGTTGTTGGTGGTGTAGGCAGGATTGGGGTTTTCTTTTTAAGTTGAGGACAGACAGCCCTCAGGTGACCTCTGGCTCCACAGAGGTAACATGAAGGCCGCCTACCCTCAACGGTAATGTTGATAAAAGTTTGATCATCCAATATGACGCGTTCAGGGATCTGGGCGATCCTTTCGGGCTCATTTGAACTACAAGTTCGAGGCCCGTTCCACTGAACGCGTCACCCGATGCCTTTCCCATGGATATTAGTGTGTCATCGTCTAGGTCCAGGAAACCTGTCAAAACCCACCATATGTCCACAATCGGCAGGATGGTGTGAATTTTTATTTTTTGTGTCCTTCCCATGTACGTAGGGTAGAAGGTGTATGCGGTGGATGTGATTGGTTTTATAGACAGTTTCTACTCCCGTAGAGTCTATCCTTCTGAATGAATATGATGTCTTTCATGACATCTTTTAAAACCAGCTCTATCTCACTCTGTGATGGTTGAGCTGGTTTTTTGCTTTTGTTTGAGACTGTCCTAAACATGACAGTGTTTAGGAGTCTCCGGCTTTTTAGTTCCGGGGGGGAGTGGATCGAAAATGATCCATTTTCTCCGTACATTATGTATTTTTTGGCATCTGCCAGTAGCTCCTTCGCTTTGCTTATATCTACTGGCAGATAGTCGAGGGTTTTCCTTGCCGTCTGGGCGAAGGAGACCTTTACCTTGTTTGTGTTGCTGTTGTAGTTGGTGGTGTTGTTGTTATCATTGTTGTTAGTGTTGTTTGTTTTTGTTGTCTTTATTGTTGCTGTTGTTGTTGTTGTTTTCAGTTTCTTGTGTCGTGGTTACATCAAGTCGTCGGTCAGCAGGTGGAGAAAGTTCTACCTCTGGCTGACCTCTGCCTTTGGCATCTGCTGCTGTGCCAGTGGCAGGGGGAAGATGTGAGTTTAGCTTCCCTTTTCTTTCTTTGAATGTTGGTGAAGCTGCTTCAGCCATTTTTAACACATGACATTTTTCGAAAGATAAAATTTTTTTTTTTCAACACAATTTCGACTAAAGGCATAGAATAATTTAAGAGACTGACCAGATCAAAATTTGACCTGGCAGTCCCTCTACAAAATGGTACAAAAATGAAGGTTTACAGTCAAGAATTTCTATAGAAATTTAAGCATAACTTACTCGGCAAGTTTTACGCGTGTGTCCATCCCAGATAGATATATATAGAGTAATGTAAATGTTATGTGAGATATTATGTGAGGTAAAGGCTTTACTGTGAAAATACAATAGTATATATAGAGTAATGTAAATGTTATGTGATATATTATGTAAGGTAAAGCCTTTACTGTGAAAATACAATAGTATATATAGAGTAATGTAAATGTTATGTGAGATATGTGAGATAAAGCCTTTACTGTGAAAATACAATAGTAAATATAGAGTAATGTAAATGTTATGAGATATGTGAGGTAAAGTCTTTACTGTGAAAATACAATAGTATATATAGAGTAATGTAAATGTTATGTGAGATATTATGTGAGGTAAAGCCTTTACTGTGAAAATACAATAGTATATATAGAGTAATGTAAATGTTATGCGAGATATGTGAGATAAAGCCTTTACTGTGAAAATACAATAGTAAATATAGAGTAATGTAAATGCTAAAGAGTTAAGGTAGTACCCCAGCATGGCCACAGTAAGAAAATAAATGAAAACAGAAACACAGTAAGACAGTTTAAACGATAAGAAATATAAACTCTTACCGCTGTATCCTTTTTTAGCTTCTCTAATTCAACCAATTTTTCCCCTTTTTCATAATATTGGCTGTTGGCAGATTCACACTGAAAAATAAATATTTGGAGCTTGATGATAACCCTTGTGTGTGGCTTAGTGGTTAGGGTGTTGGGTTAGATATGCTGGTTTGGTTTAATGGTTAGGGTGTTGGGTTAGATATGGTGGTGTGGTTTAGTGGTTAGGGTGTTGGGTTAGATATGGTGGTGTGGTTTAGTGGTTAGGGAGTTGGGTTAGATATAGCGGTGTGGTCTAGTGGTTACTGTGTTGGGTTAGATATGGTGGTGTGGTTTAGTGGTTAGGGTGCTGGGTTAGATATAGTGGTGTGGTTTAGTAGTTAGGGTGTTGGGTTAGATATGGTAATGTGGTTTAGTGGTTAGGGTGCTGGGTTAGATATGGTAATGTGGTTTAGTGGTTAGGGTGCTGGGGTGTTGGGTTAGATATGATGGTGTGGTTTAGTGGTTAGGGTGTTGGGTTAGATATGATGGTGTGGTTTAGTGGTTAGGGTGTTGGGTTAGATATGATGGTGTGGTTTAGTGGTTAGGGTGTTGGGTTAGATATGGTGGTGTGGTTTAGTGGTTAGGGTGTTGGGTTAGATATGGTGGTATGGTTTAGTGGTTAGGGAGTTGGGTTAGATATACTGGTGTGGTTTAGTGGTTACTGTGTTGGGTTAGATATGGTGGTGTGGTTTAGTGGTTAGGGTGTTGGGTTAGATATAGTGGTGTGGTTTAGTGGTTAGTGTGTTGGGTTAGATATGGTGATGTGGTTTAGTGGTTAGGGTGTTGGGTTAGATATGGTGATGTGGTTTAGTGGTTAGAGTGTTGGGTTAGATATAGTGGTGTGGTTTAGTGGTTAGAGTTGGGTTAGATATGGTGGTGTGATTTAGTGGTTAGGGTGTTGGGTTAGATATAGTGGTGTGGTTTAGTGGTTAGAGTTGGGTTAGATATGGTGGTGTGATTTAGTGGTTAGGGTGTTGGGTTAGATATAGTGGTGTGATTTAGTGGTTAGGGTGTTGGGTTAGATATAGTGGTGTGGTTTAGTGGTTAGAGTTGGGTTAGATATGGTGGTGTGATTTAGTGGTTAGGGTGTTGGGTTAGATATAGTGGTGTGATTTAGTGGTTAGGGTGTTGGGTTAGATATGGTGATGTGGTTTAGTGGTTAGAGTGTTGGGTTAGATATAGTGGTGTAGCTTAGTGGTTAGGGTGTTGGGTTAGATATGGTGGTGTGGTTTAGTGGTTAGGGTGTTGGGTTAGATATAGTGGTGTAGCTTAGTGGTTAGGGTGTTGGGTTAGATATGGTGGTGTGGTTTAGTGGTTAGGGTGTTGGGTTAGATATAGTGGTGTAGCTTAGTGGTTAGGGTGTTGGGTTAGATATGGTGGTGTGGTTTAGTGGTTAATGTGTTGGGGTAGATATGATGGTATGGTTTAGTGGTTAGGATGTTGGGTTAGATATGATGGTGTGGTTTAGTGGTTAGGAAGTTGGGTTAGATATGGTGGTGTGGTTTAGTGGTTAGAGTGTTGGGTTAGATATGGTGGTATGGTTTAGTGGTTAGGGAGTTGGGTTAGATATGGTGGTATGGTTTAGTGGTTAGAGTGTTGGGTTAGATATGATGGTGTGGTTTAGTGGTTAGGGTCTCAAGTCTTAACCCTTTAGCATTTAAACCAGTCATATCCGGCAAGAATTCTCTCACCACTTTCTGTTCAAACTGGCTGTAATGGGCCACTCATACTGATATTAAGGTATTGTTCTCAAAATAAATAATATCAACATCTCATAGATTCGATATTATGTGAGATATTGTGTGAGATATTGTGTGAGATATTGTGTGAGATATTGTGTGAGATATTGTGTGAGATATTGTGTGAGATATTGTGTGAGATATTGTGTGAGATATTGTGTGAGATATTGTGTGAGATATTGTGGGAGATATTGTGGGAGATATTATGTGATATATTATGTGAGGTAAAGCCTTTACTGTGAAAATACAATAGTATATATAGAGTAATGTAAATGTTATGTGAGATATTATGTGAGGTAAAGCCTTTACTGTGAAAATACAATAGTATATATAGAGTAATGTAAATGTTATGTGAGATATTATGTGAGGTAAAGCATTTACTGTGAAAATACAATAGTATATATAGAGTAATGTAAATGTTATGCGAGATATTATGTGAGGTAAAGCCTTTACTGTGAAAATACAATAGTATATATAGAGTAATGTAAATGTTATGTGAGATATTATGTGAGGTAAAGCCTTTACTGTGAAAATACAATAGTATATATAGAGTAATGTAAATGTTATGTGAGATATTATGTGAGGTAAAGCCTTTACTGTGAAAATACAATAGTATATATAGAGTAATGTAAATGTTATGTGAGATATTATGTGAGGTAAAGCCTTTACTGTGAAAATACAATAGTATATATAGAGTAATGTAAATGTTATGTGAGATATTATGTGAGGTAAAGCCTTTACTGTGAAAATACAATAGTATATATAGAGTAATGTAAATGTTATGTGAGATATTATGTGAGGTAAAGCATTTACTGTGAAAATACAATAGTATATATAGAGTAATGTAAATGTTATGTGAGATATTATGTGAGGTAAAGCCTTTACTGTGAAAATACAATAGTATATATAGAGTAATGTAAATGTTATGTGAGATATTATGTGAGGTAAAGCCTTTACTGTGAAAATACAATAGTATATATAGAGTAATGTAAATGTTATGTGAGATATTATGTGAGGTAAAGCCTTTACTGTGAAAATACAATAGTATATATAGAGTAATGTAAATGTTATGTGAGATATTATGTGAGGTAAAGCCTTTACTGTGAAAATACAATAGTATATATAGAGTAATGTAAATGTTATGTGAGATATTATGTGAGGTAAAGCCTTTACTGTGAAAATACAATAGTATATATAGAGTAATGTAAATGTTATGTGAGATATTATGTGAGGTAAAGCCTTTACTGTGAAAATACAATAGTATATATAGAGTAATGTAAATATTATGTGAGATATTATGTGAGGTAAAGCCTTTACTGTGAAAATACAATCATAATCTATAAAGCTCAGTGTATGGTCACATTTCTTTGTTATAGAAATCTACGATATAGAATTTCTTCAATTGAAATTTACAATTCATTATTCGAAATAGCTTCAATTGGGTCATGGCACATATATTATTTTCAATTTCACCCACAATTACGCAAAAAAAAAATAAAAATCGATAAAACTCATCCCCTCATTTCGACTGCTTTTCTCTTTCCATTACCCTTCAAAATCTATACAACTTCATACTTTCTGCTACTTTCTCTTTCCAAGCTGAAACAACTATTCTTTTCATTTTACATTGTTCATGTTGATGGTGATACTCTCCGTTTTACTCTCTCACTCATACACTTTACAGACTAAACAACAAAAACATTAGCCACATTAACGTACAATTTCGTTTATTCTAAATGTGCGTCTTCAAACTGATTTATTTATTTGCAAACACATACAAACACACACTCACATCAAATGAATAATTAAACTTTAAATCAATTTAACCACGTGCCGGATTTCTAACCACACATACACACTTCATTAACAAATAAAAATTCTAATTTGCGACAATTATTTTCTTTCAATCGTAAAATCAAACGACATAATTATTTTCATTTTTGGTTGTTAATCTTCCTGTGGATACTACTACCCTTCCATTTCACATCATGTGAGTTAACAAATAATTTTTTAAAACACTATTCGCAGACTTCCTTAAACAACAAGATCAATTGCGTAGCCGGTATTCATTATGTAGCCGGTAAAGCTATGTAGCAGGTAAAAGGCTATGTAGTCAGTACGATGTTATATAGCATGAAAAGTTTATATAACCGGTAAATGTTATGTCGCCGTTAGCATGTGTGTGTGTGTGTGTGTGTGTGTGTGTGTATTACCGTCAATACACACGTGTGGGTGTGCGTGTTTCAATGTAGTTTTCGTTAACAATGACGAGAGTACAATCGCGCCAGAAACAATTCAATTTCTCATTCTTAACTGCTAGGGACGTTCATAGGTTCATTAAGTACTTTCAGTAAGGAATAAAAAAATTAGGGATTGAACCCAAAACCACGACATAAACAGGCACCAACAAACGTTTTCTTTGTCCTGTCAAAAAGTGATTCATCCTATCCCTTTCACCTACGACCTCAGTTAGGTTAGGCGAAAGTCAAATAGACAGGGGATCACCTATGTAGGTACAAACCCTGCTGCGGTATGTCTATTTTTCTAACTGCAACCAGATTATATATACCGTAGTTAACAGAGACCATGACACACCAGGCCTGCAAACCAAACGAGATGGAATATTCATTATAATACATCAGTTCCTCAGCCCCAAGCAACGCCGAGCACTTCTGCTAGTAGTATATATAGAGTAATGTAAATGTTATGTGAGATATTATGTGAGGTAAAGCTTTTACTGTGAAAATATAATAGTATATATAGAGTAATGTAAATGTTATGTGAGATATTATGTGAGGTAAAGCTTTTACTGTGAAAATATAATAGTATATATAGAGTAATGTAAATGCTAAAGGGGTAAATCATGAGTTTGAATACTGTATAGATTGAAACTACGAACAAGAGTTGTGACAACACTGGTGCCAAGTTAACCAGTGCCCCAGCATGGCCGCAGTCTAATGACAGAAACCAAAAAAAGTATGTGGTGCCCCAGCATGGCCACGGTCTATTGACAGAAACAAGTAAAAGAGTACTTTCAAGTCCCAAATAATGGGGACGCGTTGGAATAAGCAAGGGGGTAGGGGTTTGGAAATTCAGTAATTTTTCTAGGTTGTCTCCAGTGATTTTTTTATAAACCAGAATTAGTAATTTAGTTTACATATTAAGACCCCAATCCATATGGGGTTTCTAGTAATGTACTTTTTTTGTCATGTATAATGTTTTCCAATGTATAAAAAAAATTGTTGCAGGAATGCTACTACTTAAAATAATATTTCACTGGAGATAGATTAGGAAAATTTAATAAGTGTGGGGGTGGGATAAAAACAGTGGGGGTGTCTGAAAAATTAATAAGTGTGTGTGGGGGGGGGGGGGGGGGGGGTAAAAATTAATAAGTGTGGGGGGGGGGGGTAAAAATAGTGGGTGGGTGGGGGAGTAATGAGTGTGTGGGTGGGGGGGGGGGGGGTAAAAATAGTGAGTGAAAAATTAACAAGTGGGGGGTTGTAATAAAAATAGGGGGGGGGGGGTTAATATACAACGAGCACCGGGGGGGGGGGGGGCAATTATTCAAGACCCGAGAGTAAATAATTGTTTCTACTTTTGGCACAAGACCACCAATTATCCCAGTAGATTACTGATACTTTATTTTATCGACCCCGTAAGGATGAAAGGTTAACCTCGGCGGAATTTACCCGAGTGTAAATAATATAACTTACATTGCCATCATTGATATTCACATAACTCTGTTCAGTAGCTAGACATTTCTTTATAACACGGATTAAACACAACGGATTTGTTGAATAGATTTTCTGAAAAAGAATTTTTGTAAACAAGGAATTAGTATGGATAATTACTCATATACAGGTAAAATTCCATTATAACGAATACAATTATAACAAATTTTTCAGTATAATGAAATTTTTTTTCAATCCCTGACGTAATAAACAAACGCTCAATTTGTTTCGATCAATCTCGTAAAAAATAGACATACAGCTTAGCACCAGTGATGTCGCAACATATATATAAATTATATTCTACACTATATATATACATTATATATACATTATATATACACTATATATACATTATATATACACTATATATACACTATATATACACTATATATACATTATATATACATTATATATACACTATATATACATTATATTTACATTATATATACACTATATATACATTATATATACACTATATATACACTATATATACATTATATATACATTATATATATACACTATATATACATTATATATACATTATATATACATTATATATACACTATATATACATTATATATACATTATATATACACTATATATACACTATATATACACTATATATACATTATATATACATTATATATACATTATATATACATTATATATACATTATATATACATTATATATACACTATATATACATTATATATACATTATATATACATTATATATACACTATATATACATTATATATACACTATATATGATGTTGTCCAAAGGAAAAGAAATGGCTGATACAGCTTGGCACCTGTAACATCGCAACTCATTTCTACAGATGGGTAAACTGGAGCAGCATGAAATGAAGTGTCTTACTCAAGAACACAACGGTTCGATAATCAAACTCACAACCTTCCGATTACAAGCCTAACACTTTAACCACTAAGCCATGTGCCTTCACTTCTCATATATAATACCATAATAATCATTATCATTTAGTGATGGGTGTTTTTTGCTTGCTAGTAATGTTTTGATGGATTGCCACAGACCAAGTCAGTAAATCAGAGCTCCAGACCTCTCTAACAGGACAGGGGAAGAGCTGCACTTGCTTACATATATTCCTCACTCTACAGAATGTACTGGGTGCATTATATCATGGCACAATCACTAGGGAAGTCGTCAGGTCTTTGACTCAACTAAAGCAGCCACTCAACTCTTTGTTTGGCAAGTTTTCTACAGCGAAATGCTCTTCCTAACACTAACCACTTTTCAGAGTGTACTGGGTGCACTTTATCGTGTCACCAATACTGGAGAGATTGCTGTGCCCTTGACACAATTGAAGAGGCCTTCCAACACTTTTTGACATACTTTCTACAGCTGGATGCCATTCATATTGCAAACAACTTTTCAGAGTGTACTGGGTGCACTTTATCGTGTCACCAATACTAGAGAGATTGCTGTGCCCTTGACACAATTGAAGAGGCCTTCCAATACTTTTTGACATACTTTCTACAGTTGGATGCCATTCATATTGCAAACAACTTTTCAGAGTGTACTGGGTGCATTTTTCACTTGAGAGGTTAACATATCTTTGACACAGAAGAGTCTTCTTAGCATTGAATATGCTGAAGACTTACTTGAAAATCTTCCAATGCTTCTCTTAGTTTCAACCTGGTACTGAAATAATTATGGTGTAAATTCTGAATTCTTGTCTCCATTTCCTGCAGCAAATTATTCAGCATAGTTCTGGCTAGGTTCTCATTACAGGGATTGCTCTCATCAATGGCATTCCTGGAATAATTAATGAAAACAAAAATATTATCCATCAGTGAAAAGTATGTATATTAAAGTATATATATATATAATATATTAAAGTATATATATAATATATTAAAGTATATATATATATAGTATATTAAAGTATATATATATATATAATATATTTGTTTCTACTTTTGGCACAAGGCCAGCAATTACCCAGTCCATTACTGGTACTTTATTTTATCGACCCCGTAAGGATGAAAGGTAAAGTCAACCTCGGCGGGATTTGAACTCATATATATATATATATACTTTAATAAATATAATATACTAAAGTATATATATATAATATACTAAAGTATATATATATAATATACTAAAGTATATATATATAATATACTAAAGTATATATATATAATATACTAAAGTATATATATATAATATACTAAAGTATATATATATAATATACTAAAGTATATATATATAATATACTAAAGTATATATATATAATATACTAAAGTATATATATATAATATACTAAAGTATATATATATAATATACTAAAGTATATATATATAATATACTAAAGTATATATATATATAATATACTAAAGTATATATATATAATATACTAAAGTATATATATATATATATAATATACTAAAGTATATATATATAATATACTAAAGTATATATATATATATATAATATACTAAAGTATATATATATATATATATATATATATATATATATATAATGTACTAAAATATATATATATATATATATATATATATATATATATATATATAATGTACTAAAATATATATATATATATATATATATATATATATATATATGCAAAAGTTTTATTTAAAATTGTTGGGTTACAACGAGTAAATATTTTATAACTGATATAAAGCACTCAACAAATTTTGGAGTAGATATACAATATTAAACAAATGGAAACTATATTTATAAAACCATATTTATTTCATTATACATATTTCAGGGATACCATATTAAAAATATGGCATGCCTTCTTCAGATAAAATACAATATATAAGCAGTTTTATAAATAAATTTGACGTACCATAAATATTGAACAACTTCCATTTAAGAGGTTGGTTTGGTAGTAAATATGGTTTTATAAATATAGTTTCCATTTGTTTAATATCGTATATATATATATATATATATATATATATATATAATATACTAAAGTATATATATATATATATATAATGTACTATATATATATATATATATATATATATATATAATGTACTATATATATATATATATATATATATATATAATGTACTAAAATATATATATATATATAATGTACTAAAATATATATATATATATATATAATGTACTAAAATATATATATATATATAATATACTAAAATATATATATATATATAATATACTAAAATATATATATATATATAATATACTAAAGTATATATATATATAATATACTAAAGTATATATATATATAATATACTAAAGTATATATATATATAATATACTAAAGTATATATATATATAATATACTAAAGTATATATATATATATATAATATACTAAAGTATATATATATATATATATATAATATACTAAAGTATATATATATATATATAATAAACTAAAGTATATATATATATATAATATACTAAAGTATATATATATATATATATAATATACTAAAGTATATATATATATATATATATATATATAATATACTAAAGTATATATATATATATATATATATATATATATATATATATATATATATATATATATGCCGTCGAAACGGCTTGAGCTCAGCTGTCGGGGTCTTACTGGTTCCTATTACCCACTCTACTACCTCAAGTATTGAGTACTTTGGTGCGTTATGGTCCACCTGGTTCCTTACCACATTTCCTTCGTTATATATATATATATATATATAATGTACTAAAGTATATATATATATATATTATATATATATATATATATAATGTACTAAAATATATATATATATATATATATAATGTACTAAAGTATATATATATATATATATAATGTACTAAAGTATATATATATATATATAATGTACTAAAGTATATATATAATGTACTAAAGTATATATATATATATATATATATATATATAATGTACTAAAGTATATATATATAATGTACTAAAGTATATAAATATATATATATATATATATATATATGGGAAAATGTATGACCCCGACGGCAGATTCAGAAAAGATTGTTTTGGTAAAAACAAGAGTAAGTAGGAGAATATATATAATATATTAAAGTGTATATATATATATATCTAATATATATTTGTGAAATGGGTGGTGGTTGAAATTCAGATGCGCATGGTTAAATCGTAGTAGACGTGGTCAGACGGACATGAAAATTTACACACCTATGTAAAAAGTGCCAAGGAAGCAAATAAACGAGGTTTCAAATCTCTAACTTGAAAAATGTGGTCCCTAGGGTCACCAAACGGTCTATTTACTATCACGTTCGGTGAGTTATTTCCCCCTGTTCTAATACTTGGATGAGTTATTTACAATTTCATACAAATTTTTAAACTCATCAACATTCTTTCGCTGTTAACATACAGTACCAATAATTTGAAAAATATTATTGAAAGTTTATTATAAAGAAGCAGTTTCAGAAAAAAAAATAGAAATATGCACTTGGGGCTGGATGGCATACAATGAGAAGTGGAGCGACGTGAAAAGCGTTGTTTATTAACAGCGAAATAGCAATCATTTGAAAATGCAGATTAATAAACTGTTGCCTTCTACAGTAAGTTTCATTTTCACAGTACCATTTTATGAAATCGATTCTGCAGTACGGTCACTGTTTTCCATCAAAAGAAATAAAACCCTTAAATTGCGAAGAAGGGACGCGTGTTTTTATTTTAATTCTAATACATGTTAACTACCACTAACAGTAAGTAGTATTTTTCAAATTGCATATCATCAACATTGCTATTTCGCTGTTAATAAACAACGCTTTTCACGTCGCTCCACTTCTCATTGTACGCCGTCCAGCCCCAAGTGCATATTTCTATTATTTTTTCCTGAAACTGCTTCTTTATAATAAACTTTCAATAATATTTTTCAAATTATTAACTTAATAAAAAGTGGCCCCGGGTGCAACCGGGCTCAGCTGCTAGTATATATATGTTAAAGTATATCTAATCCGATTAGAGCAAACATCACGGGCGCTCTATCTCAAAATTATTTTTGAAAAGCATTAGAAATGCGCAACCGGTAAAACTTAAAACCAAAACTGAATACTAACCAATACTATTACTAATTTTTACTTATTCCTAATTAAACTATTTTTCACTGGGAACAATTTGTCAGCATTTTCTTTTCCGTTTACCAATATATATATATATATATATATATACAAAACTGATGTCTATGTGTGTGTGTGTCCTCATTTTTGCAAAGTCTATACAAATCCAGATTTCTACTCCGATTGACTTCAAACTTGCATTTATATATTCCTTGCGGTCTAAAGATATTAACTGCAGCTTTTATTTTTCAATTTTTTGTTGATAAAGGGGCGTTAGGCGCCAGTTATCCATCTCCGTCGCATTCTTATAATATCTGTCTGTATGCCTGGCTGTCTGCATTACGACATTCTGACGAACATTGAGGACATATTATGTTCGCTATTTTCCGTTCATTGCCAGGGAACGTTTTCACGAACCAAAGTATTGTCTTCCTGTTTTCCTTCGGTTGCAACGTTTTTAGAAATATTTACTTCTGCGTTCACAGATTGATGTTTTTAGTTTCAGAAAATCCCGTTAAGGGTGAAAGCAACGATTCTTTGCTTAAACTTTAATCTGTTATTTTAATCTATATATGTATATATATAAAACTGAGGAAGGATGTATGTGTGTATGTGTGTATGTGTGTGTGTGAAACCCGAGAAGTACCCAACCGATCTTTTTCAAACTTTACATGTGTATTACTTATATTTCAGCACATAAAAAATATTCAACTTTTTGATCCCCTAGGGCCCGCATTTGGTGAAAAACTGCGTTTTTTCCAGCTTTTTAGGGGTTTTTTGAGGCATTACGTCAGGCCGATTTTCTTGAAATTGTAACTATGTATTAGTCAATCACTTCTTCATACTGTGAGCAAAGAAAATCCAACTTTTTTATGGCCTAGGGCCCACACTAGGTGAAAACCTTATTTTTTTCAGCTTTTTACGGCTTTTTTGAGGCATTACGTCTAGCCGATTTTCCCGAAATTTCAAGGCATATTATGCACATAAAAAAAATTCATTTTCTTGATCCCGTGAAAACCTGCCTTTTTCTTGCTTCATCGAAGAAAATCTTAGATTATCCCACCATCAGAGTATTCGGTTTATTTTCTTTAGATATTATCCAGGCATGCAGTTTTTCGACGATTAGGTCTGTTGGCAGCCCGCGTTCCAAAATACCTTATCCTGTGCAATGCCGGGTACCACTGCTAGTAATGTACTAAAGTATATCTATAATATTATAAAGCTGAGTGTCGTGTGTATTATGTATGTATCATACACACCTCCCTATAGTTTCTTAGCTTTACTCTCTCCGTCGTTCTTCCCTCTCTCTATAATAGATTATTGCCCCTCTCTATAATTTAACTGCTTTGCTCTCTCTGTTGCTCTTCACTCTCAAATATTATAAAGCTGAGCGTCATCTCTCTCTCTCCCTCTTTTACTCTCTCCATCGCTCTTCCCTCTCTCTATAATAGATCATTCCCCCTCTCCATAATTTAACTGCTTTACTCTCTCCGTCACTCTTCACTCAAATATTATAAAGCTGAGCGTCGTCTCTCTCTCTCTCCCTCTTTTACTCTCTCCGTTGCTCTTCCCTCTCTCTATAATAGATCATTCCCCCTCTATAATTTAACTGCTTTACTCTCTGTCGCTCTTCACTCTCAAATATTAAAAAGCTGAGCGTCTTCTCTCTCCCTCTTTCACCCTCTCTATAATTTAACTGCTTTACTCTCTGTCGCTCTTCACTCTCTATATGAGAACACTGTTTTAGTTTCCGTATCTCCCTTCAATATATACAAAGAGAGAGAGAGAAAGATTAGGAAAACTACACACACACAACTACAGAGAGAGACAGAAAAACAGAGGGAGGACAAAAGAGAGAGATAGGCTGTTAGACAGAGAGAGATACAATTAAAGTGTTAGTTATTCAGAGAGAGAGAGAGTCGGAAGGACAATGTGACATGGGAGGGTGTGTGGTATCTTTGTAGTGGAGTGGTGGGGGCAGGTATACCTAGCTGGACACCAGCCGGACCGGCCAGTAGTATATATATATAATGTACTAAAGTATATATATATATATATATATATATAGTGTACTAAATATATATATAATGTACTAAAGTATATATATATATATATATATATATATATATAGTGTACTAAATATATATATATATAATGTACTAAAGTATATATATATATAATGCACTAAAGTATATATATATAATGTACTAAAGTATATATATATATATATAATGTACTAAAGTATATATATATATATATATATATATATATATATATATATATATATATATATATATAGTGTACTAAATATATATATATAATGTACTAAAGTATATATATATATAATGCACTAAAGTATATATATATATATAATGCACAAAAGTATATATATATATATATAATGTACTAAAGTATATATATATATATATAATGTACTGAAGTATATATATTTATATATATCATCATCATCATCATCATTTTACGTCCGCTTTTCTCTGCTTGCAAGGGTGGGATGGGTCTTATTCAGCACAGCATCTCTCCACTCGTCACGGTCCTTCGTCATCTCCACCGTGAGCTTCAATGATCTGATGTCTGTTCTCACCACCTCCGCCCATGTTTTTCGTGGTCTACCTCTACCACGTCTTCCTTCAACTGGCATTTCCTGGCACTTCTTCACCCATCGGTCATCCTCCATGCGCATCACATGTCCATACCACCTCAGTCTCCTCTCCCATACACTACATTCTATCCCTCTCAGACACAGTTTCTCTCTCAACACATTTATGCTGGCTCGCTCACGCACATTTACACTGCACATCCAACGGAGCATGCTTGCCTCATTTCTCTCCAGCCGTCGCATATCCTCTGCAGTTGCTGCCCATGTCTCACTACCATGCAGCATCGCGCTCCTCACACAGGATTCATACAGCCGACCTTTCGTACGCAGGGAGAAACCCTTCTTCGTCAACAGAGGAAGCAGCTCTATAAACTTCTTCCAACCCGTCCTTATTCTAGATACTATGGCCTCGGAACACCCTCCTCCCATGCTAATCTGATCTATGTACCGGAAGCTATCCACCACTTCTATAGTGCCCTCCTGCATTTGAAAAACATGTCTATCAATGTGACTTCTACTGTCTAATTTCCCTGTACATCTACATTTCTTCCTACCTGTTAGTTTGCCTGCTATCCCGCTACATCTCTTGTGTACCCAGGATCTGCATTGTGTGCATTTTATAGAATTTATGCCAGTTCCTTTTCTGCATATCGAACATGGCCATTTCCCTGACGGAATCAGAGTTTTGTCCTCTTTTCTACTCATCAACACTTTTGTCTTAGCTAGGTTCACTCTCAGTCCTCTTGCTTCCAGCTGCTGTTTCCATAGCCAGAATTTATTCTCTAGCTCCTCTACTGATTCTGCTATAAGAACCAGATCGTCAGCATAGAGATGTTCCCATGGACAGCCAGTCTTAAACTCCTCTGTTATGGCTTGGAGGACTATAATGAACAAGAGAGGGCTGAGGACCGAACCCTGATGTACTCCTACTTGTATCTGGAATTCCTCACTAAACTCCATTCCTACCCTGACTTTACTGAGAGTACCTCTGTACAAAGTTTGCACTGTCCTCACAAGCCATTCCTCAACACCTAGCTTCCTTAGGGACCACCAGATGACAGATCGGGGTACCCTATCAAAGGCCTTCTCTAGGTCAACAAAGGCTAAGTATAGTGGCTTATTCTTCTCTAAGTATATATATATAATGTACTAAAGTATATATATATATATATAATGTACTAAAGTATATATATATATATATATATAATGTACTAAACTATATATATATATAATGTACTAAAGTATATATATAATATACTAATGTATATATATATATAATGTACTAAAGTATATTTATATATAATGTACTAAAGTATATATATATATATAATGTACTAAATATATTTATATATATAATGTACTAAAGTATATATATATATAATGTATTTTGCAATACACTTTATGCTTAATTAAAAGCATTTTGAAGACCGTAAGCTATTGTTTTAAAGTAGTGACAAATTCACTCACTTTGATCTCAGCAAACAGGGGAGATAAGCCGACATGACATGTTTCGCTTTTGTTGAAGCTTATCAAGGCCAACTAGCCCGCCTGTCTACTGAGATCAATGATGTTATATTCTTATAGAAATCTAGTAAATAATCAGGAGCTGATTATGCAGAGCGGTTGTTGGTCAGGCAGAAATTAAAAATTAGAATTGGAGCTCTGAAATAGCAATATATATATGGATGTATATATAATGTATTTTGCAATACACTTTATGCTTATACATCCATATATATATTGCTATTTCAGAGCTCCAATTCTAATTTTTAATTTCTGCCTGACCAACAACCGCTCTGCATAATCAGTTCCTGATTATTTACTAGATTTCTATAAGAATATAACATCATTGATCTCAGTAGACAGGCGGAGTAGTTGGCCTTGATAAGCTTCAACAAAAGCGAAACATGTCATGTCGGCTTATCTCCCCTGTTTGCTGAGATCAAAGTGAGTGAATTTGTCACTACTTTAAAACAATAGCTTACGGTCTTCAAAATGCTTTTAATTAAGCATAAAGTGTATTGCAAAATACATTATATATACATCCATATATATATTGCTATTTCAGAGCTCCAATTCTAATTTTTAAAGTATATATATATATATATATATATATATAATGTACTAAAATATATTTATATATATAATGTACTAAAATATATTTATATATATAATGTACTAAAGTATATATATATATATAATGTACTAAAGTATATATATATATATATATAATGTACTAAAGTATACGAGGGGGGATCAAAAAGTTTGCGGAATTTTTCAGAAAATATTCTATTTTTCAAAAAATATGATTTGCCTTCAATTTATTTTTCTACAGAGTTGCCATCCAGGTCAATACACTTGACAAGGCGATGCTTCAACTTTCGTAAGCCGTCTCTAAAGAAAGTTGAAGGCTTTGTTCGAAGCCATGTGTTGGCAGTGTTTTTAGCTTCTTCAACACCACTAAAACGGGTTCCTTTTAGCATTTCTTTGAGTTTTGGAAAGAGGAAAAAGTCTGATGGGGCTAAATCTGGACTATAAGGTGGGTGAGGAAGCACTTCCCATCGAAATTCTCGAAGAACTTCTTTTGCAACCCACGCAGAATGCGCTGGTGCATTGTCATGGTGAAACAAGATCCCACCATGAAGTTTCCCTTTTCGTTTCTTGACTAATGCCTCTTTCAGCTTCCTTAAAACATGTGCATAGTAAGCTCCTGTCACAGTTCATTGACCTTCAAGATAATCTATTAGTATCACACCATCTGAATCCCAGAAAATGGTGGCCATCACTTTTTGATCCGACTTTTGAGATTTGAACTTGATTGGCCCCGATGATCCACGTGGAAGCCACTGTTATGACTGCTGTTTGGATTCAGCATCATACTGGTAGATCCAGGTTTCATCTCCGGTGATGATTCTGGTCAGGAAATGCTCTTCATCAACTTCAATTTTGTTTAATATCGTCAAAGACAGATCACTTCGAAGAATCAGCTGATCAGAGCGCAACGCTTTTGGGACCCATCGCGCTGAAAGCTTGCTTAGTCCTAAATTATCGTGCAGAATTGAATTTGCCGAACCATATGAAATGTCTAGGGACTTAGCTAACTGATTAACTGTTATTCTTCGATCTTCTTCAATTAAAGTCTGAGCAGCCTCAACGTTTTGGTCATTTTTTGATGTTCCTAGTCTTCCACTGCGATGGTCGTCTTCAAGGTCGTCTCTCCCTTGTTTGAATCGCTGAATCCACTTGTAGACAGCAGTTTTCTTTGGAGCAGTACTACTGTAAACTCTAACTAAAACCTCCATAATCTGTGTCCCATTCCATTTGAGTTTCACCAGAAACTTGATATTCGATCTTATCTCAAAATAACTATTTTCCATTGTTCCAAAAAGAGGTTTTTTAAAGTGTGTCAGTACTGTACAATAGTCCACACATGACTGACTGCAAGTGAGTAAAAGCAAGGTAAACACCCAGTGACAATGTTCTGACATGTTTAATATCGTTTTAATCTATTTTTTTCTTACTACAATAAAATTCCGCGAACTTTTTGATCCCCCCTCGTATATATATATATATATATATATATATAGTGTACTAAAGTATATATATATATAATGTACTAAAGTATATATAATGTACTAAAGTATATATATATATATATATAGTGTACTAAAGTATATATATATATATAATGTACTAAAGTATATATATATAATGTACTAAAGTATATATATATAATGTACTAAAGTATATATATATGTAATGTACTAAAGTATATATATATATGTAATGTACTAAAGTATATATATATGTAATGTACTAAAGTATATCTATATATAATGTACTAAAGTATATATATATATATAATGTACTAAAGTATATATATATATATAATGTACTAAAGTATATATATATATATATAATGTACTAAAGTATATATATATATATATAATGTACTAAAGTATATATATATATATAATGTACTAAAGTATATATATATATATAATGTACTAAAGTATATATATATATAATGTACTAAAGTATATATATATATAATGTACTAAAGTATATATATATATAATGTACTAAAGTATATATATATATAATGTACTAAAGTATATATATATATATATAATGTACTAAAGTATATATATATATATATAATGTACTAAAGTATATATATATATATATAATGTACTAAAGTATATATATATATAATGTACTAAAGTATAAATATATATATAATGTACTAAAGTATAAATATATATAATGTACTAAAGTATAAATATATATATAATGTACTAAAGTATATATATATATATATATATATAATGTACTAAAGTATATATATATATATATATATATATATAGTGTACTAAAGTATATATATATAAATAATGTACTAAAGTATATATATAATGTACTAAAGTATATATATATATATAATGTACTAAAGTATATATATATAGTGTACTAAAGTATATGTATATATATATAATGTACTAAAGTATATATATATAGTGTACTAAAGTATATGTATATATATATATAATGTACTAAAGTATATATATATAATGTACTAAAGTATAAATATTTATATATAGTGTAATAAAGTATATATATAATGTACTAAAGTATATATATATAATGTACTAAAGTACATATATATAATGTACTAAAGTACATATATATAATGTACTAAAGTACATATATATAATGTACTAAAGTACATATATATATGTACTAAAGTACATATATATATGTACTAAAGTACATATATATAATGTACTAAAGTACATATATATAATGTACTAAAGTACATATATATAATGTACTAAAGTACATATATATATAATGTACTAAAGTACATATATATATGTACTAAAGTACATATATATACGTCGGGATTTAAACTCAGATCGTAAAGGGACGTAACTACGCTGGAAAGCATCTCTGACCCTCTACAAATACTGGCAATTCAAAATAATGTACTAAAGTATATGTTTATAAATGTGGTTGGTGTTAGGAAGGGCATCCAGGCGTAGAAAACCTGCCAGATAGTCCTATATGAACGAGACACGGCCACCCAACCAACCTTGCTTCAAGTGGGACAACTCCCGTCTAACCCATGCTAGCATGGAAGATGGACATTAAACGAAGATGATGATATATATATATATATATATATAAAGAAAAAGGGATGAAATCGAAAATGCAACTGAAGTCTTATTTTTTTAAAAATATATATATTTATTTGATTCCTTTACCGGTTTCGCAGTTCTGCTTTTCAAAAGGTGAGTTGAGATGGAGGGTCTGTGGTTTTTCTCACATCTTATATATATATATATATATATAATATATTAAAGTATATATATATATATATAATGTACTGAAGTATATATATATATATATATCATCATCATCATTTTACATCCGCTTTTCCCTGCTTGCAAGGGTGGGATGGGTCTTATTCAGCACAGCATCTCTCCACTCGTCACGGTCCTTCGTCATCTCCACCGTGAGCTTCAATGATCTGATGTCTGTTCTCACCACCTCCGCCCATGTTTTTCGTGGTCTACCTCTACCACGTCTTCCTTCAACTGGCATTTCCTGGCACTTCTTCACCCATCGGTCATCCTCCATGCGCATCACATGTCCATACCACCTCAGTCTCCTCTCCCGTACACTACATTCTATCCCTCTCAGACACAGTTTCTCTCTCAACACATTTATGCTGGCTCGCTCACGCACATTTACACTGCACATCCAGCGGAGCATGCTTGCCTCATTTCTCTCCAGCCGTCGCATATCCTCTGCAGTTGCTGCCCATGTCTCACTACCATGCAGCATCGCGCTCCTCACACGGTATTCATACAACCGACCTTTCGTACTCAGGGAGAAACCCTTCTTCGTCAACAGAGGAAGCAGCTCTATAGACTTCTTCCAACCCGTCCTTATTCTAGATACCATGGCCTCGGAACACCCTCCTCCCATGCTAATCTGATCTATGTACCGGAAGCTATCCACCACTTCTATAGCGCCCTCCTGCATTTGAAAAACATGTCTATCAATGCGACTTCTACTGTCTAATTTCCCTGTACATCTACTGCATACATATTTCTTCCTACCTGTTAGTTTGCCTGCTCTCCCGCTACATCTCTTGTGTACCCAGGATCTGCATCGTGTGCATTTTATAGAATTTATGCCAGTTCCTTTTCTGCATATCGAACATGGCCATTTCCCTGACGGAATCAGGGTTTTGTCCTCTTTTCTACTCATCAACACTTTTGTCTTAGCTAGGTTCACTCTCAGTCCTCTTGCTTCCAGCTGCTGTTTCCATAGCCAGAATTTATTCTCTAGCTCCTCTACTGATTCTGCTATAAGAACCAGATCGTCAGCATAGAGAAGTTCCCATGGACAGCCAGTCTTAAACTCCTCTGTTATGGCTTGGAGGACTATAATGAACATTATATATATATATATATATTATATATAAATATATAATGTACTAAAGTATATATATATATAATGTACTAAAGTATATATATATAATGTACTAATGTATATATATATACATATAATGTACTAATGTATATATATATAATGTACTAAAGTATATATATATATATATATAATGTACTAATGTATATATATATATATATAATGTACTAATGTATATATATATATAATGTACTAATGTATATATATATATAATGTACTTATATATATATATATATATAATGTACTTATATATATATATATATATAATGTACTTATATATATATATATATATACATATAATGTACTAATGTATATATATATAATGTATAAAGTATATATATATACATATAATGTACTAAAGTATATATATATAATGTACTAAAGTATATATATATAATGTACTAAAGTATATATATATAATGTACTAAAGTATATATATATATATAATGTACTAAAGTATATATATATATATAATGTACTAAAGTATATATATATATATATAAAATGTACTAAAGTATATATATATAACGTACTAATGTATATATATATATATAATGTACTAAAGTATATATATATATATATATAATGTACTAAAGTATATATATATATAATGTACTAAAGTATATATATATATAATGTACTAAAGTATATATATATATATAATGTACTAAAGTATATATATATACATATAATGTACTAAAGTATATATATATACATATAATGTACTAAAGTATATATATATACATATAATGTACTAATGTATATATATATAATGTACTAAAGTATATATATATACATATAATGTACTAAAGTATATATATATACATATAATGTACTAATGTATATATATATAATGTACTAAAGTATATATATATATATATATATATATAATGTACTAAAGTATATATATATAATGTACTAAAGTATATATATATAATGTACTAAAGTATATATATATATATATAATGTACTAAAGTATATATATATATATAATGTACTAAAGTATATATATATATAATGTACTAAAGTATATATATATATATATAATGTACTAATGTATATATATATATAATGTACTAAAGTATATATATATACATATAATGTACTAATGTATATATATATAATGTACTAAAGTATATATATATATATAATGTACTAAAGTATATATATATACATATAATGTACTAATGTATATATATATAATGTATATATATATAATGTATATATATATAATGTACTAGCATGGGTTAGACGGGTTGTCCTGTTGTGGGCAGTGTCTGGTCGGCTGACCATGCCTTGCTCATACAGGAACTGATTTGGCTTGATTTCTACAGCTGGATGCCCTTCCTAACACCAACCTCATTTACAGTGAGTGCTGGGTGATTTTTCGTAGCACCTATACGTCCACTTTACAGTGTGGGCGGGGTGCTTTTTTGCCGTGGCTCCTCCACGACCACCTTGCGGTGGGGGGTGTGGGGGCATATTGTCTATATGCTTCAGCTTGTACCCATGGGAGGTCGGGTACTCTGTATTACTGCGTGACGCCAGAAGTCACGGTCATGTGTCATTGCCTTTGAGAGGTGTAATTGGGTAAGGTCGGCTTTTATCACCTCATCCCAGGTCATCTTGGGTCTCCCCAATCCGCGGTTTCCATCAACTTCTAGTGCTCTGCACCTTTTTATGCAGCTGTCATCCTTCATACGCATCACATGTCCATACCAGCGCAACCGCCTCTCCTGCACACAGCATTTGATTCCTCTTATGCTCAGTCTCTCTCTCAATTCATTTATGCTTTGTCGTTCACGTATATTACTGTTACACATCCATCGGAGCATGCAGTCTTCGTTTCTCTCTAATCTACACAAGTCTTCCACCTTCAGCACCCAGGTCTCACTACCATGCAACATTGCTGTTCGGATACACGCATCATACAGTCTGCCTTTCATTCTGAGGGAGAAGCCTTTTGCAGCTCGCAGTGGTAGTAGTTCCCTAAACTTCTTCCATCCCATTCTTACCCTAGTTATTGTACTTTCTGAACACCCACCTCCGCTGCTAATTCGGTCACCTAGGTAGCAGAAGCTGTCTACTGTTTCTACAGAGCCCTCCCAGAGATTGGTGGTACTTGTTTCCTGTGGCTGTTTGCTGCTTGCTGTCTCAGCACAGCTGCTGCATGTGAAGCCTACATTCTTAATTAAGCTTCCTGAGATCCAGCTATATCTCTTGTGTACCCATTGTTTGCATTTGGGGCAGAGAATGGAGTTCCTACCTACACCTTTCCTACATACTGAGCAAGGCCATTTCCCTGAGGGGATCTGGGTTCTGTTTTCTCGTCTACTTACAAGGACCTTAGTCTTTGTCATGTTGACTTTGAGACCCTTTCTTTCTAGTCCCTGCTTCCAAGATTCAGCTATGAGTGCGAGGTCATCAGCATACAGGAGTTCCCATGGGCATCCGGTCTTAAACTCCTCCGTTATTGCCTGCAGGACTATGATGAACAGGAGGGGGCTAAGAACAGAGCCCTGGTGGACCCCAACCTGTACGCTAAATTCCTCGCTATACTCATTGCTAATACTAACTTTGCTGACTGCTCCCCTATACATGGCTTGTACCGCTTTCACAAGCCATTCACCTACTCCTAGTTTTCTAAGAGCCCACCAGATTACAGCACGTGGAACTCTGTCAAAGGCTTTCTCAAGGTCGACAAATGCCAAGTAGAGTGGCTTACTTTTAGCTAGGTACTTTTCCTGTAATTGCCTCACAAGGAAGAGGGCATCAGTGGTGCCTCTTCCTGGTACAAACCCAAATTGCATCTCGTCTATTTCCACCCGGTCCCTAATCAACTGTGCTATAACTCTTTCTGTTACTTTCATGACTTGGTCCATCAACTTTATACCTCTATCTAGTGCATCGCCTTTACCTTTGTAGCAGTTGACAATGATGCTACTGCACCAATCTTTTGGTATGACACCTTCTAGTATTACCTGGTTAACAATACGTGTGGTTATAGTGTGACCTACAGACCCAGATGCCTTCAGCATCTCGGCAGCTATACCCGATGGACCGGTTGCCTTCCCCATCTTCATATCTTTGATTGCCTTACTTACTACGTTGCTGCTGACTTGTACTGCTGGCCCCTCTATAGGGTCTACTTGGGGTAGGGTCTCTTCTTCCCATGCATTCTCCTCATTTAGTAATCTATCATAATGACTCTTCCATGCATCTTTCTTCTCAGCACTTGTGAGGGCAAGCTCACCTTTATCATTCCAGATACACTTCTCTCCAATGATATCACAACTATCTCTGACACACTGCCTCGCAATCTTGAATACCTCCTGTTTCTGGTCCTCACGTTGCAAAACATGCTTGAATTTTCTATCCTCTGCTTCCCTCCTAGCTAAGTATACTTGTCGCGTAGCTTCCCTCTTGGTCTCTATGTAATGTACCCTGCTCACCCCGTTCTTCCATTCTTTCCATGCCTGTCTCTTGGCCTTAACTGCTTCATCTACCTTATTGTGCCACCACCAAGTCACTCTCCTCCTGCTTGAGGTCTTACTCCAGCCACAGACCTCATCCATCGCCTCTAGTAAATTATTTTTTAGGAACTCCCAGTTCTCTTCTACATTAAATGTCTCTATCTGTTCTTCTTTACTGTCGTAGGCGTTGAGTAAAATATCTTTAAATCTGTTACTGGTTGAGGGCACTTTCAGCTTCCAGATCTTTCTTCTCTAGGTTGGCCTCTGTTTCCATGTTCGTCTAGTTCTGACCGTGAGGTCGCTGACAACTAAGCTATGTTGGGATGTACATTCCTCACTAAGGAAGGCTTTTATGTTTACAACCGTCCATCTGTCACGTCCTCTGATGAGGATAAAATCTATCTGACTGGAGTGCTCCCCTGATCTATAGGTGATCAGGTGGTTGTCGGGTTTTTTAAAGTTTGTGTTACATATCGACATGTCATTGGCGTCGCAGAATTCTAGAAGTCTGAATCCTTCATTTCTTGTGCCAACCCCATGGCCTCCATGTACTCTATTGAAGCCGTCGCAGTGTTTACCTACGTGTCCGTTAAAATCTCCTGCGATGATTAGGAAGTCATTGTCGTCTGTTAGAGCAGTAGTGTGCATTAGGGACTCGTAAAACCTATCCTTAAGTTCGTCTGGCAGCCCTGATTGGGGTGCGTAAGCTAATATTATTGTGGTAATTGTTTTATTCAGGACTAGTCTGAGTTAAATGATTCTTGCATTTACCCTGTACACTGAGATTACTTTATCTACCCACTTGTCAGCTAGTAGTATACCTACACCACCCATCCCATCGTTATTTCCCACCCAGAAAAATTTGTAGCACCGACTTTTTCCTACCAGGACTCTGGCAGACTCTCCTCTCCATCTAGTCTCTTGCACACAGCATACATCAATTTCCTTTTGCTCTAGCATTTCTACGATTTCTCCTGCTCTTCCTTTCATTGAGCCTACATTGATGGTACCAACTCGGAGTTTTGGGCATTTGTCGACACTCGTAGGGAAGGGTCTCTGGGTTGGCGCTTCACATGAGTGCTTGATAGCTCGCAGATTCATATTTCATCTCTTGATTCAGAGTTGCTCAAATTTATTCTCAGCTCATCCATCCATAACGGTAGGAAAATTGAGGGCTAGAAGAACAGTGGTGGTGGGATAATGGCAGGGTGTGTTGGGAGGAGAGAGTTAGTTAGGTAGTAGTAGTAATAATAGCAGTAGCAGCAGTAGAAATGGCATGCTGAGGTTTGATTGGTCGAATAGGCTATGGTGGCGTGAGAGGGTGGGTGGGTGGCGTGAGAGGGTGGGTGGGTGGCGTGAGAGGGTGGGTGGGTGGCGTGAGAGGGTGGGTGGGTGGCGTGAGAGGGTGGGTGGGTGGCGTGAGAGGGTGGGTGGGTGGCGTGAGAGGGTGGGTGGGAGGAAATTGTGAGTGAGGCACTGAGGGTCACCGTCAAGACTAACAAACTTAAATAACCGAAAGATTAGAATACCGCGTGGTAAATATCCGAAATAATACAGCAAAAACAGCAATAATATTAATAATAATAACATCATAGGAGCTAAGATACCTTCGAAAATTTGTATGGATGGGTGGCTGGAACGAATCCAAATCAACTCTAGTGAGTGAGGCACTGAGGGTCGCCGTCAAGGCTAACAAACTTAAATAACCGAAAGATTAGAATACCGCGTGGTAAATATCCGAAATAATAAATATATATATATATATATAATGTACTAAAGTATATATATATATATATATATAATGTACTAAAGTATATATATATATATATATAATGTACTAAAGTATATATATATATATAATGTACTAAAGTATATATATATATATAATGTACTAAAGTATATATATATATATATATAATGTACTAAAGTATATATATATATATATATATATATATATATATATAATGTACTAAAGTATATATATATATATATATATAATGTACTAAAGTATATATATATATATATATATATAATGTACTAAAGTATATATATATATATATATATATAATGTACTAAAGTATATATATATATATATATATATAATGTACTAAAGTATATATATATATATATATATATAATGTACTAAAGTATATATATATATATATATATATAATGTACTAAAGTATATATATATATATATATAAATAATGTACTAAAGTATATATATATATATATATAATGTACTAAAGTATATATATATATATATATAATGTACTAAAGTATATATATATATATATATATAATGTACTAAAGTATATATATATATATATATATAATGTACTAAAGTATATATATATATATATATATAATGTACTAAAGAATATATATATATATATACAATGTACTAAAGTATATATATATATATAATGTACTAAAGTATATATATATATATAATGTACTAAAGTATATATATATATATATATAATGTACTAAAGTATATATATATATATAATGTACTAAAGTATATATATATATATAATGTACTAAAGTATATATATATATATAATGTACTAAAGTATATATATATATATATATAATATATATAATGTACTAAAGTATATATATATATATATATAATGTACTAAAGTATATATATAATGTACTAAAGTATATATATAATGTACTAAAGTATATATATAATGTACTAAAGTATATATATATATAATGTACTAAAGTATATATATATATAATGTACTAAAGTATATATATATATATATAATGTACTAAAGTATATATATATATATATATAATGCACTAAAGTATATATATATATAATGTACTAAAGTATATATATATATAATGTACTAAAGTATATATATATATATATAATGTACTAAAGTATATATATATATATAATGTACTAAAGTATATATATATAGTGTACTAAAGTATATATATATATATATATAATGTACTAAAGTATATATATATATATATATATAATGTACTAAAGTATATATATATATATATATAATGTACTAAAGTATATATATATATATAATGTACTAAAGTATATATATATATATAATGCACTAAAGTATATATATATATAATGTACTAAAGTATATATATATATATATAATGTACTAAAGTATATATATATATATATAATGTACTAAAGTATATATATATATAATGTACTAAAGTATATATATATATAATGTACTAAAGTATATATATATATATAATGCACTAAAGTATATATATATATAATGTACTAAAGTATATATATATAATGTACTAAAGCATATATATATATAATGTACTAAAGCATATATATATATAATGTACTAAAGTATATATATATATATAATGCACTAAAGTATATATATATATAATGTACTAAAGTATATATATATATAATGTACTAAAGTATATATATATATAATGTACTAAAGTATATATATATATATAATGCACTAAAGTATATATATATATAATGTACTAAAGTATATATATATATATATATAATGTACTAAAGTATATATATATATAATGTACTAAAGTATATATATATATAATGTACTAAAGTATATATATATATAATGCACTAAAGTATATATATATATAATGTACTAAAGTATATATATATATATATATAATGTACTAAAGTATATATATATATATATATATATATATATATATATAATGTACTAAAGTATATATATATATATATATATATAATGTACTAAAGTATATATATATATATATATAATGTACTAAAGTATAATATATATATATATATAATGTACTAAAGTATATATATATATATATATAATGTACTAAAGTATATATATATATATAATGTACTAAAGTATATATATATATATATATAATGTACTAAAGTATATATATATATATAATGCACTAAAGTATATATATAATGTACTAAAGTATATATATATATAATGTACTAAAGTATATATATATATATAATGTACTAAAGTATATATATATAATGCACTAAAGTATATATATATAGTATAATGTATATATATAATGTATAAAGTATATATATATATATATATATAATGTACTAAAGTATATATATATATATATATATAATGTACTAAAGTATATATATATATATATATATAATGTACTAAAGTATATATATATATATATAATGTACTAAAGTATATATATATATATATAATGTACTAAAGTATATATATATATATATAATGTACTAAAGTATATATATATAATGTACTAAAGTATATATATATAATGCACTAAAGTATATATATATATAATGTACTAAAGTATATATATATATAATGTACTAAAGTATATATATATATAATGTACTAAAGTATATATATATATTATGTAACTATAAAGTATATATATATATATATAATGTACTAAAGTATATATATATATATATAATGTACTAAAGTATATATATATATATAGTTACTAAAGTATATATATATATATATAATGTACTAAAGTATATATATATATATAATGTACTAAAGTATATATATATATATAATGTACTAAAGTATATATATATAATAATGTACTAAAGTATATATATATATATATAATGCACTAAAGTATATATATATATAATGTACTAAAGTATATATAATATATAATGTACTAAAGTATATATATATATAATGTACTAAAGTATATATATATATAATGTACTAAAGTATATATATATAATGTACTAAAGTATATATATAATGTACTAAAGTATATATATATATGTACTAAAGTATATATATATATATATATTATATATATATAATGTACTAAAGTATATATATATATATAATGTACTACTAAAGTAATATATATATATATATAATGTACTAAAGTATATATATATATATAATGTACTAAAGTATATATATATATATAATGCACTAAAGTATATATATATATAATGTACTAAAGTATATCTATATATAATGTACTAAAGTATATCTATATATAATGTACTAAAGTATATCTATATATAATGTACTAAAGTATATATATATATATATATAATGTACTAAAGTATATATATATATATAATGTACTAAAGTATATATATATATATATATATATATATATATAATGTACTAAAGTATATATATATATATATAATGTACTAAAGTATATATATATATATTGGAATAAATGCTCTGAAATAGCGATATATATGTGAATATAGACATAGAATATTCGAAAATATTCTGTATGTTTATAATAAACATTTTGAAGACCTAATCGCTATAGAATAGAATACGTCACGTATTACAATTAGATTCTCGATAAAAGCAAGGGAAGTAATCTACGCGTTTCATTCTTGTTAGAAATCATCAGGACTACATATCCAGTGCTTTTATCGAGAATGACACAGCTAGAGACTTATAGAATACTTAGCTGTGTACAGGAACTGGTTTGAAAGAGCGGTTGCCGGTCCGGCAGAAATTAGAAATTGGAATAAATGCTCTGAAATAGCGATATATATGTGAATATAGACATAGAATATTCGAAAATATTCTGTATGTTTATAATAAACATTTTGAAGACCTAATCGCTATAGAATAGAATACGTCACGTATTACAATTAGATTCTCGATAAAAGCAAGGGAAGTAATCTACGCGTTTCATTCTTGTTAGAAATCATCAGGACTACATATCCAGTGCTTTTATCGAGAATGACACAGCACTGGATATGTAGTCCTGATGATTTCTAACAAGAATGAAACGCGTAGATTACTTCCCTTGCTTTTATCGAGAATCTAATTGTAATACGTGACGTATTCTATTCTATAGCGATTAGGTCTTCAAAATGTTTATTATAAACATACAGAATATTTTCGAATATTCTATGTCTATATTCACATATATATCGCTATTTCAGAGCATTTATTCCAATTTCTAATTTCTGCCGGACCGGCAACCGCTCTTTCAAACCAGTTCCTGTACACAGCTAAGTATTCTATAAGTCTCTAGCTGTGTCATTCTCGATAAAAGCACTGGATATGTAGTCCTGATGATTTCTAACAAGAATGAAACGCGTAGATTACTTCCCTTGCTTTTATCGAGAATCTAATTGTAATACGTGACGTATTCTATTCTATAGCGATTAGGTCTTCAAAATGTTTATTATAAACATACAGAATATTTTCGAATATTCTATGTCTATATTCACATATATATCGCTATTTCAGAGCATTTATTCCAATTTCTAATTTCTGCCGGACCGGCAACCGCTCTTTCAAACCAGTTCCTGTACACAGCTAAGTATTCTATAAGTCTCTAGCTGTGTCATTCTCGATAAAAGCACTGGATATGTAGTCCTGATGATTTCTAACAAGAATGAAACGCGTAGATTACTTCCCTTGCTTTTATCGAGAATCTAATTGTAATACGTGACGTATTCTATTCTATAGCGATTAGGTCTTCAAAATGTTTATTATAAACATACAGAATATTTTCGAATATTCTATGTCTATATTCACATATATATCGCTATTTCAGAGCATTTATTCCAATTTCTAATTTCTGCCGGACCGGCAACCGCTCTTTCAAACCAGTTCCTGTACACAGCTAAGTATTCTATAAGTCTCTAGCTGTGTCATTCTCGATAAAAGCACTGGATATGTAGTCCTGATGATTTCTAACAAGAATGAAACGCGTAGATTACTTCCCTTGCTTTTATCGAGAATCTAATTGTAATACGTGACGTATTCTATTCTATAGCGATTAGGTCTTCAAAATGTTTATTATAAACATACAGAATATTTTCGAATATTCTATGTCTATATTCACATATATATCGCTATTTCAGAGCATTTATTCCAATTTCTAATTTCTACCGGACCGGCAACCGCTCTTTCAAACCAGTTCCTGTACACAGCTAAGTATTCTATAAGTCTCTAGCTGTGTCATTCTCGATAAAAGCACTGGATATGTAGTCCTGATGATTTCTAACAAGAATGAAACGCGTAGATTACTTCCCTTGCTTTTATCGAGAATCTAATTGTAATACGTGACGTATTCTATTCTATAGCGATTAGGTCTTCAAAATGTTTATTATAAACATACAGAATATTTTCGAATATTCTATGTCTATATTCACATATATATCGCTATTTCAGAGCATTTATTCCAATTTCTAATTTCTGCCGGACCGGCAACCGCTCTTTCAAACCAGTTCCTGTACACAGCTAAGTATTCTATAAGTCTCTAGCTGTGTCATTCTCGATAAAAGCACTGGATATGTAGTCCTGATGATTTCTAACAAGAATGAAACGCGTAGATTACTTCCCTTGCTTTTATCGAGAATCTAATTGTAATACGTGACGTATTCTATTCTATAGCGATTAGGTCTTCAAAATGTTTATTATAAACATACAGAATATTTTCGAATATTCTATGTCTATATTCACATATATATCGCTATTTCAGAGCATTTATTCCAATTTCTAATTTCTGCCGGACCGGCAACCGCTCTTTCAAACCAGTTCCTGTACACAGCTAAGTATTCTATAAGTCTCTAGCTGTGTCATTCTCGATAAAAGCACTGGATATGTAGTCCTGATGATTTCTAACAAGAATGAAACGCGTAGATTACTTCCCTTGCTTTTATCGAGAATCTAATTGTAATACGTGACGTATTCTATTCTATAGCGATTAGGTCTTCAAAATGTTTATTATAAACATACAGAATATTTTCGAATATTCTATGTCTATATTCATATATATATATATATAATGTACTAAAGTATATATATATATATATATATAATGTACTAAAGTATATATATATATATATAATGTACTAAAGTATATATATATATAATGTACTAAAGTATATATATATATAATGTACTAAAGTATATATATATTTAATGTACTAAAGTATATATATATATATAATGTACTAAAGTATATATATAATGTACTAAAGTATATATATATATAATGTACTAAAGTATAGATATATATAATGTACTAAAGTATATATATATATATAATGTACTAAAGTATATATATATATAATGCACTAAAGTATATATATATATAATGCACTAAAGTATATATATATATATAATGTACTAAAGTATATATATATATAATGCACTAAAGTATATATATATATATAATGTACTAAAGTATATATATATATAATGCACTAAAGTATATATATAATGCACTAAAGTATATATATATATAATGTACTAAAGTATATATATATATAATGTACTAAAGTATATATATATATAACGTACTAAAGTATATATATATTTAATGTACTAAAGTATATATATATATATATATATAATGTACTAAAGTATATATATATATATATATATATATATATATATATATATATAATGTACTAAAGTATATATATATATATAATGTACTAAAGTATATATATATATATATATAATGTACTAAAGTATATATATATATATATATATAATGTACTAAAGTATATATATATATATAATGTACTAAAGTATATATATATATATATATAATGTACTAAAGTATATATATATATATAATGCACTAAAGTATATATATAATGTACTAAAGTATATATATATATAATGTACTAAAGTATATATATATATATAATGTACTAAAGTATATATATATAATGCACTAAAGTATATATATATATATAATGTATATATATAATGTATAAAGTATATATATATATATATATATAATGTACTAAAGTATATATATATATATATATAATGTACTAAAGTATATATATATATATATATAATGTACTAAAGTATATATATATATATATAATGTACTAAAGTATATATATATATATAATGCACTAAAGTATATATATATATAATGTACTAAAGTATATATATATATAATGTACTAAAGTATATATATATAATGTACTAAAGTATATATATATAATGCACTAAAGTATATATATATATATAATGTACTAAAGTATATATATATATAATGTACTAAAGTATATATATATATAATGTACTAAAGTATATATATATATAATGTACTAAAGTATATATATATATATAATGTACTAAAGTATATATATATATATAATGTACTAAAGTATATATATATATAATGTACTAAAGTATATATATATATATAGTGTACTAAAGTATATATATATATATAATGTACTAAAGTATATATATATATATAATGTACTAAAGTATATATATATATAATGTACTAAAGTATATATATATATATATATATATATATATATAATGTACTAAAGTATATATATATATATAATGTACTAAAGTATATATATATATATATAATGTACTAAAGTATATATATATATATAATGTACTAAAGTATATATATATATATAATGCACTAAAGTATATATATATATAATGTACTAAAGTATATCTATATATAATGTACTAAAGTATATCTATATATAATGTACTAAAGTATATCTATATATAATGTACTAAAGTATATATATATATATATATAATGTACTAAAGTATATATATATATAATGTACTAAAGTATATATATATATATATATATATATATATATAATGTACTAAAGTATATATATATATATATAATGTACTAAAGTATATATATATATATATATAATGTACTAAAGTATATATATATATATATATATAATGTACTAAAGTATATATATATATATATAATGTACTAAAGTATATATATATATAATGTACTAAAGTATATATATATATAATGTACTAAAGTATATATATATTTAATGTACTAAAGTATATATATATATAATGTACTAAAGTATATATATAATGTACTAAAGTATATATATATATAATGTACTAAAGTATAGATATATATAATGTACTAAAGTATATATATATATATAATGTACTAAAGTATATATATATATAATGCACTAAAGTATATATATATATAATGCACTAAAGTATATATATATATATAATGTACTAAAGTATATATATATATAATGCACTAAAGTATATATATAATGCACTAAAGTATATATATATATAATGTACTAAAGTATATATATATATAATGTACTAAAGTATATATATATATAATGTACTAAAGTATATATATATATAACGTACTAAAGTATATATATATTTAATGTACTAAAGTATATATATATATATATATATAATGTACTAAAGTATATATATATATATATATATATATATATATATAATGTACTAAAGTATATATATATATATAATGTACTAAAGTATATATATATATAAATAATGTACTAAAATATATATATATATAAATAATGTACTAAAATATATATATATATAAATAATGTACTAAAATATATATATATATAAATAATGTACTAAAATATATATATATATAAATAATGTACTAAAATATATATATATATAAATAATGTACTAAAATATATATATATATAAATAATTGTTTCTACTTTAGGCACTAGGCCAGTAATTACCCAGTGCATTACTGGTACTTTATTTTATCGACCCCGTAAGGATGAAAGGCAAAGTCAACCTCGGCGGGATTTGAACTCAGATCGTAAAGGGACGTAACTATGCTGGAAAGCATGGCGTCCGACCCTCTACCGATACTGCCAATCCACCGCCCTATATATATTAATAATGTACTAAAATATATATATATATAAATAATGTACTAAAATATATATATATATATATATATATATATATATATATATATATATATATATATATATATATATATAGAGAGAGAGAGAGAGAGAGAGAGAGAGAGAGAGAGAGAGAGAGAGAGAGAGAGAGGCACATGGCTTAGTGGTTAGAGCATTGGCTTTGCAATCGAAAGGTTGTGAGTTCAATTCTCAGACCGGGTGATGTATTGTTTCCTTGATCAAGATACTTTATTTCATATTGCTCCAGTTTACTCAGCTGTAGAAATGAGATGATAGTGGTCGTGGAGGTGCCACGGCAAAAAAGCACCCAGCACTCAGTTGTAAATGAGTAAATGAGGTTGGTGTTAGGAAGCGCATCCAGCTGTAGAAATCAAGCCAGAATCAGTTCCCGTCCCACCCTTGCAAGCAGGGAAAAGCGGACGTAAAATATAGTGTACTAAAGTCTATATATATAATGTACTGAAATATATATATATAATGTACTAAAGTATATATATATAATGTACTAAAGTACATATATAATGTACTAAAGTATATATATATAATGTACTAAAGTACATATATAATGTACTAAAGTATATATATATAATGTACTAAAGTATATATATATAATGTACTAAAGTATATATATATAATGTATATATATATAATGTACTAATGTATATATATATAATGTACTAATGTATATATATATGTAATGTACTAATGTATATATATATAATGTACTAATGTATATATATATAATGTACTAATGTATATATATATAATGTACTAATATATATATAATGTACTAAAGTATATATATATATATATCTATAATGTACTAAAGTATATATATATCTATATTACTAAAACAGAGAATGTCTGTTTGTCTGTCTGACCAATCACTAAAACTCGAGAACCACCCAACCGATTGTTTTCAAACTTTACACATGTAATACTTATGGTCCCGTGCGTCTTTTGAACAAAAAAAAAATTTTTCGATGCCCTAGGCACTGCATTAGGCGATCTCTATCTATAATTCTTAGTCTTTCTCTTTTTAGATAGATACAAAGATATAACGCCGCGCCTTTATAATATCTGTTTGTATTACGTCATTATGATGCGATCAGTGTGTATATATAGTGTGTGTATAAATATATATTCTTATGCCAGGGAATGTCTTCACGAACCAAAGTATCATCTTCCTGTTTTCCTTCGGTTGCAACGTTTTTTCGAAATATTTACATCTGCGCTCAGATTGATGTTTTTAGTTTCAGAAGATCCTGTTAAGGTTGAAAGCAGCGATTCTTTGGTTAAACTTTAATATGTTATTTTAATATAGATATTCGTGTACAGATATTTTTGCCTACACAAAAACAAAATATAAACAAACAAGGCTGGCGATTACATAATTACATGCATCACTGACAGATATTTTTGCATACACAAAAACAAAATATAAACAAACAAGGCCAACGATTACATCAGTTAGTCTTAGTGTACTTCATACTGCTTTTAGGTAGAAGATCCCATTAAGGGTGAAAGCAGTGATTCATTTTCTGCATTCACACATTGATTTTTTTAGTTTCAGAAGATCCCGTTAAGTGTGAAAGCAACGATTCTTTGCTTAAAATTTAATCTGTCATTTTAATATATATATATATATATATATATAATTATATATTCGTGTACAGATATTTTTGCATACACAATAACAAAATATAAACAAACGTATTTATTTCACGAGGCTCGATAAGGATAAATATATATCAAATATATAAGAACCCTAGAGCAAATCCCGAGCAACGCGGGCCATTCTGCTAGTAATGTACTAAAGTATATATATAATGTACTAAAGCATATATATATATACTGGGATGAGATGATAACGGCCAACCTTACCCAATTGCACCTCTCATGAGCAATGACACACGACCTCTGGCGTCACGCAGTAATACAGAAGACCCCCCCCCCCCTAGGCCCCCACAGGAACAAGCTAAAGCTGAAGCATATAGACAATACGCTCCCACTGCAAAGTGGTCGTGGAGGTGCCATGGCAAAAAAGCACGCAGCCCACACTGTAAATGAGGTTGGTGTTAGGAAGGGCATCCAGCTGTAGAAATCAAGCCAGAATCAGTTCCCGTATGAGCAAGACAAGGTCAGCCAACCGGACACTGCCCACAACAGGACAACCTGTCTAACCCATGCTAGCGTGGAAGAACGGACGTAAAAGGATGATGATATATGATATATAATATATTAAAGTATATATATATATATATTATACTAAGGAGTGTATATATTATATTAAGAAGTGTATATATTATATTAAGAAGTGTATATATTATACTAAAGAGTGTATATATTATACTAAAGAGTATATATTATACTAAAGAGTATATATTATATTAAGGAGTGTATATATTATACTAAAGAGTGTATATATTATACTAAAGAGTGTATATGTTATACTAAAGAGTATATATTATATTAAGGAGTGTATATATTATACTAAAGAGTGTATCATTATCTATAAAAGGCAGATTGTTGTGCGTGTGTGCGTGTGTGCGTGCATGTTCCATGTTTATACATTTGCACAATTTCAAACCGATTCGACTCAATGTCTGTAAGAATGTTGTAAATGGTCTAACTTAGGTCAACGACTATTTATTTATTTCAAACTCACCCACAATTACGGAAATAATCGATAAAACTAAATACATGACACTTTACCCCTCTAATAGAATCTGATTACCTCTCTCTACTCCCCTTAAACTTTAAGAGAGAGGGGGAGAGAGAGAGAACGTTTGTTTTTGAGTGTGGAACGGTCAAACATTTATTTACTTCAATGACAAAGAGAACTTATTACATTTCATACGAAACAACAATTATTCAAAAGCAACAGATAAATTTATTCAACAACAAAAAAAATAGCGATAAATCTTTTTAAAAACATCTATAACGAACGTGGAAGAAAGAAGTATCAGTTCATTTACTATACACAATAATATCCTCTATGTGGTCACTAAACCTACTGTCTTAAATTTAGAAAACATATCCTCTATGAGGTCACTAAACCTGCTAGAAACAGCAGCTAACTCTCCCTCATATCACACCCCTCCCTACTGTCTTAAATTTAGAAAACACACATTAGACAACCATGCAGAACAACTCCATCGCAGCTCTGTTGTTCGGCTGGCATCGTCTACGCGCGTGTTGCGCAAGTACTGTGAAACAATAAATTTCAACAGTTCTTTGCACAGAGATAATATCCATAGGCGAAACTACAATTGTCACTGCTGGCGCAGCTCCTGCTTCGGCAGTCCAGGTCTGCAATTCATTCACCCAGTGCCTGGCAGACAAAAAGTGCTGCCATAAAATGGGTGGTGCAACCTAACTTTGGTAATTTACTGACCCCGAGCAACGCCGGGCTTTAATGCTAGTATATTATATTAAGGAGTGTATATAATACTAAAGAGTGTATATATTATATTAAGGAGTGTATATATTATATTAAGGAGTGTATATATTATACTAAAGAGTGTATATATTATACTAAAGAGTGTATATATTATACTAAAGAGTGTATATATTATACTAAAGAGTGTATATATTATACTAAAGAGTGTATATATTATACTAAAGTGTATATATTATACTAAAGAGTATATATTATACTAAAGAGTGTATATATTATACTAAAGTGTATATATTATACTAAAGTGTATACATTATACTAAAGTGTATATATTATACTAAAGTGTATATATTATACTAAAGAGTATATATTATACTAAAGAGTATATATTATACTAAAGAGTGTATATATTATACTAAAGAGTGTATATATTATACTACTACTGCCACTACTACTACTACCACAACTGCCACTACTATTACTACTACTACCACTACTATTACAACTGCCACTACTACCACTACCACTAATACCACTACAACTGCCACTACTAACACTACCACTACCACCACCACAACTGCCACCACTACTACCACTACAACAATTACTACTACAACTGCCACTACTACTACTACTGCCACTACCACTACTACCACTACTACCACCGTTACTACTACTACTACTACCACGACAACTGCCACTACTATTACAACTACTGCCACTACTACTGCTACTCTACTACTACAACTGCCACTACTACCACTACTACAACAACTGCCACTACTACTACAACAACTGCCACTACTACCACTACAACTACCACTACTACCACTACAACTACAACTGCTACTACTACTACTGCCACTACCACTACTACCATTACCACTACTACCACCGCTACTACTACTACTACTACCACGACAACTGCCACTACTATTACAACTACTGCCACTACTACTACTACCACTGCAACAACTGCCACTACTACTACAACAACTGCCACTACTACTACAACAACTGCCACTACTACTACAACAACTGCCACTACTACCACTACAACTACTACTACAACTGCTACTACTACTACCACTACAACTGCCACTACTACAACTGCCACTACTACTACAACTGCCACTACTACAACTGCCACTACTACTACCACTGCCACTGCCACTACTAGTACAACTGCCACTACTAGTACTACTCATATATGTTTTATGAGTTATCAAAAAATTATCATTTAATCTCACTTTCAGAAATTTAAGGGAAGGGCAAAAGTAGTAGAATTGACCAATAAACACTGACAATTTACCATTGTCAATTTGACCATTTGTTTCCAGTACACAATAACATTTTTTTTTTTTTTTTAAAAGAATTTTAGGAATACAAACCAATCTTGGCATTCAAGCCAGTCTGACATGACATCTCGTACTTCGATAGGGAACCGTGCATCTTCATAGCAAGATATTATTGGTGGCCAGTGCTGGGTTCCTAATAGTAGTTTAGTTTTCATCCAGAGAGACATGGTTGGAGGATCACTTTCCTGAAACAAAAAATATTACATCGCCATAATTAATAACATCTGCATGTTGCTACCAAAACATTCCCTAACCCTTTACCATTTACATTACTCTATATATACTATTGTATTTTCACACTAAAGACTTTACCTCACATAATATCTCATAACATTTATATTACACTATATATACTATTATATTTTCACAATAAAGGCTTTACCTCACATAATATCTCACATAACATTTACATTACTCTATATATACTATTGTATTTTTACAGTAAAGGCTTTACCTCATATAATATCTCACATAACATTTACATTAGTCTATATTTACTATTGTATTTTTACAGTAAAAGCTTTACCTCACATAACATTTACATTACTCTATATATACTATTGTATTTTCACAGTAAAGGCTTTACTTTACATAATATCTCTCATAACATTTACATTACTCTATATATACTATTTTATTTTCACAGTAAAGTCTTTACCTCATATAATTATCTCAAATTATATTGAATCTAAGAGATATGGATATTTATTTTGAGAACAATACTTTAACATCAGTATGAGTGGTAAGTTATGGCCGGTTTTAACAAAAAGAGGTGAGAGAATTCTGGCCAGATACAGCCGGTTTAAATGCTAAAGGTTTAAACTAACTACAAATAAAATCTTTAACAAAACCAACATTACTTAAAATTGCATCAAAAACATCACTGTCCTTGTAAAACAAACAAAATAATATTTCTACTTTTAGCACAAGGCCAGCAATTATCTCAGTGCATTACTGGTACTTTATTCTATCGACCCGCGTAACGATAATAGGCAAAGTTAACCTCGCGGGATTTGAACTCAGAATGGAAAAGGCCGTAACTATGCGTCAAAGCATGGTGTCTGACGCATAGAGTTACAATAATGATGTAGTAGTAGGAAAAGCACTCTACGTTTCGCAAGTAGTGTTTTTTACAATAAAACTTTAAAAGGAATATTACCAGTCCTGTTATTTTAATAAAATTAATTATATTTATATATACTTTAGTGACAAACCTCGTACATCTCTCTCTCTCTGCTAATGTACTTTTTTGCCGTGTATGTGTTTTTAATGTCTAAAGAGAATTAATTGTCGCAGGAATGCTACCATTTAAAATAAAATTTTGCTGGAGATAGGTTAGCAAATTTAATAAGTGGGGTGAGGTAAAAGAGGGGAGGGTCTGAACAATTAATAAACAGGTTATTGGATATCACAGACGATATAAAACATTGGTGTGACTTGTTTGTTTTTTTTGTTTTAGGCCAGTAGTGGGTAGTTTGACTGCTATTTCTAGCAGGTCATGCGACCACATTGAGATCCGTTGTTTATTAGTTGTGCGAGTTTGTTTTTCTTTAGTGCAACTTAAGACACCATAAAATATTTTGAATTAGTTGTGTGAGTGAATTTACGAAAGAATGAGGCCTTGACTTGTGAACATAGAGGTATTTTATATTATTTATATACATGGCAATTGAACTTAATTGTTTTGTATATTAACACACATTATGTGTATTGGCAGTATCGGTAGAGGGTTGGACGCCATGCTTTCCAGCATAGTTACGTCCCTTTACGATCTGAGTTCAAATCCCGCCGAGGTTGACTTTGCCTTTCATCCTTACGGGGTCGATAAAATAAAGTACCAGTAATGCACTGGTGATTGCTGGCCTTGTGCCTAAAGTAGAAACAATTATATATATATATATAACTTAGAAAAATTAAAGACAGGACAAAACAACGAACGAAAACAAGGCAAAACGAAAAACAATTTTTTGAAGGGAAACTAAAAAATAATACAAACGAAAGACACACAACTCTAGGGTGATCGGCTGTTGAAATAGAATTTGGCAGTTTTGACCCCTACCAACAGTACTGCTGGTTTACCCGGGGGGGTGACAGCGTCTGACACAGGCCAAAACTTTGTCCAAGAAGTAAGAGACAAGTGACAATACAATAATTTACAGCAGTTAAGTTTATATATATATATATATATATATATATATACACACAGGGTGTCCCAATAAATGTATACACACTTCAACAGCATTCTAATAAACATTGCCTGTATAGGTAATTAAAATACGTATACAATTTTGGGAGACATTATATATATATATATAAATCTAAATCTAATCTGAGTTTTTCGAATATGAATAATAATATTCGATTCGTTTGCAATTATGCAAACAAGCCTCATATAGATAGATAGATAGATAAGGGTTGGGTGAAAGGGGGCGAAAAGACTCTCGGAGTTTCGCAGATCCACACACCCCTCACATTTGGTGGGAAAGGATCATCTTTCCGTGGTTCTTTTTTTTTTTTCTGTACTTCCGTTCTCTGGTATAAAAAGTCTATTGTTAGCATCTTGGTTAGATTAATTGATAACACACACACAGACAGACAGTCAGACACACACAGAGACATAACACACACACACAAACAGACTAACACAGAGACAAACACACACAGATACAGACAAACAAAAAACAGTAAAAACAATTCTTTTCTACTGAAATCGTTTGGGGTGTTGTTCTATAAATTTACCTTTTTTTTTCTGGTGATTTCAAATCTTTCTGCGCAATTTTATTACAAAATATATGGATTCGCTGTGTATATAGATAGGTGTGTGGTGTGTGTGTATGCGTCTATCGTGTTTCTATATGTACAAATAACATTTCAAAAATATAATTGTTTCTACTTTTGCCACAAGGCCAGCAATTACCCCCAGTGTATTACTGGTCCTTTATTGTTTCGACCCCGTAAGGATGAAAGCAAAGTTAATAATAATAAACATGTTGATAGCGAAATTACGGAATTAAAGTTTATAAAGTAAAGAAAACGATGGTGTGAAAATATTAGAAATATATAGATATTCCTTATATTAAACTTACCTGGGCGATTTGTTAACAGTATATATATATGTGCGTATTACATATATGAGATGTGATAACTAGATTTAGAAGAGTAAAAATAATTGATTTGCAAGATACTCCAATTAAAATGAAACTCTCACAGTTTTTTTTCCTAGAAAATGTAACACTATCAAACTAACAGCCTTCTGATTGGTTGAAATAAGTAATCACATGACTATCCTTGACAGACGTTTCCGTGTTATTAATGTCCCAAGTCAGGTCACATCGACTTCTTAGGGAAGTTTAGAAGGGATTTGGGGTTTTGTTATAATTATTACATTCTGAGTTCAAATCCCACCGTGGTTAGCTTTGCCTTACATCCTTACGGGATCGATAAAATAAAGTACCAGTTATGCACTGGTTAATTGCTGGCCTTGTGCCTAAAGTAGAAACAATTATTTAATTCAAAAGATTGATTAGTTGAAATGGGATAGAGCGGCGATAGAAACTCCTTGTGGCTTTCATTCGGTGATGATCCTTGAGATTTTTAGTTCAGATACCGCCGAGGTCAACTTTACTTTTCAAACTACTGGCCTCGATAAAAGTACTATAGTCGATTTAATTGACTATACTCCTTCAGGCGACAGATTGACAGCCATTAGAACGCCGAGTAGAATTATTTCTGATGCTTCCTGTGGCTCTCTTCTATCTCTCTCTCAGTTCAAATCCCGTCGAGGTTAACTTTACCTTTCGTCCTTTCGAGATCGATTTAAAAAAAAAAGTACCAATCTAGTATTGGAGTTGATTCTCTCTCTCTCTCTCTGGAAGAAAGCTGCTGTGTTCAGACTTAGAGAGGGGCTCCGCCAGGCATAAAATGCCCAAGAAAAGACGTATGTCAGTGACTACGACACCTCCACGACTCCATGACGAGTTACGTGACCATACATATTGCTTCCCCACTTATTAAGATGACGTAAGTAGATGCTTGTCGAATGGTAGATAAGGTTCGAACACAATTAGGTTTACCCCAAAAGAGAGTAATGTGACCTTCTGCTTAAATTACAAACAATTGTATTTGAGAGGTTCTTAGCAATAATTAATTGTATTTATTATATGTGTTTATATTTTCATTCTGTAAGAATTATAAACAATTCGAAATGTTATTTATATGACTGTAAATAATGGTTTCTGGTTTAGGCACAAGGCCAGCAATTTTGGGCGAGGGGAAAGTTGATTAAATCGACCCAGTGCGTGACTGGTACTTTATTTTATTAATCATGTAAGGATGTAAGATAAAGCTAACCTCGGCGTTATTTGAACTCAATGAATAATAAAAAGTAATATTGCTAAGTGACGGGTGATGAATTTGGTGGAAGCGGTTTGTGTACAACAATGAATCTCGTTTCAAAAATCTTTTTTTATCGATCCAATTCACTGATTGATTTATTATGTATCTATAAATACGTCCTGTGTCAACTATACTATGACATTGTAGACAACTCTATATAACTGTGAATGTAAGGTACTCTAATTCAACCTCATACATGCTCTATACCAAAGGTTCTCAACGAGGGGCATATGCACCTCCGGGGGGGGGGGCGTTTCGGAACTCCAGGGGGGCGTTTGGGAGCAAGGTCGCGTTAGGGGGGGGGGAGCTGAGGGAGGGGGTTAGGAGGGGCGCTGGAAGGCTCTTTATTTTGGTAAGTTTTATAAGCCATATTTGTTTGTCTTTGAGACAGCCAGTGTGAATGCATTTGAATGAGCTTGCAGACAGCATAACTATAGTCTGACTGCAGCTGTGCAGGCATGTTCGGTAATTGAGATCCTAAAAATGGAAAAACCCACAGTCAACTAGGTCAAAGACACTATGAGCGCAGCCAGTTAGAATCTTATCTTTCCTTCACCGATAACAATGTATTTCATGTCTGAAATTATTGAATCAACCGCAACGACTTAACACTATGTAGATCTATTTTATTCCCTATTGTATAAATAATATTACAAATAAAAAAAAGAAAAGAAAAAACAGAAGCGAGTATCACACGCATCTAGGACCACATACAACACATAATCAGGTAATACACTCATCTAGGACCACATACAACACATAATCAGATAATACACACATCTTTGGAATATTGTTAATCAATTTTTTTAGTAATCTACTGATATAAAAATCAGTAGTATATTGAAAAATGGAAAAATAGGGGGGGGGGGGCGTTACGTGATTTCAAGGGACAAAAGGGGGCGTTTGGCCTAAATGGGTTGAGAACCTGTGCTCTATACGATAATAATTGTAGATGTTACAGACCTGTTAACTCCCCCCGTCTGACGGGGACATCTCTCACCCACTTTGGGGTGGGTGAGAGATGTCTTCTCTTGTGAAAATGGGTATAGCTTTTATTCTAATAATAATTATGAAATTATTGTGTACAGTGCTCAGGTGCACTACAACTCATCAAAGGTGCGTGTATAGTACATAAAATAATGTACAAATGTTTTTTTAACATCCACTTTCCCAGCTAGCAAGGGTTGGACGGGTCTACATATACCAAGTTAGTACTGAAGTGGTGGCTACTGATCTCCCAGACATGAGAAGAGGAGGAGGAGAAGATAGAGGTGGTAGGTAAGAGTCGTCGTTCCTAGCAACAACCCTCTTACAACATGCAGGGATATAATGTATCTATCCTAAATTGGATACATGCATATTCACAATTCAAGAGAATAAAAATAAAATCTAGAATTTAGTTGTAAAATCTCCCCATTTTGCCTCATTTCTCCCGTTCTGGGGCACTTTTTTTCATAGTACTCCCCATTTGAGTTTTTACAGGTTGGCAGGTCTAATGTTATTCCCTTGTACTATCGCTTCACAAACTTTTTATTACCCTTGTGGAACTCTTGAAATAGTTTTCATGTTTCAGGGAACCCCTACATAAAAATTATTATCACCACCAATTATTAAAATAACATTATAAATATATTTATTTTAAATACTGTATATACATAAATAACATAATATCGCAATTCCTTCAAATATGATATCGTTGATAAACACACCATTATTACAGGTAACGACGATCTGAGTTCAAATCCCGCCGAGGTTAACTTTGCCTTTCATCCTTACGGGGTCGATAAAATAAAGCACCAGTAATGCACTGAGTAATTGCTGGCCTTGTGCCAAAAGTAGAAACAATTATTACAGGTAACGACAGTTTTGACTAATATAAGAGGCGGAAGCCTTTATAATCAAAATATTTCAACAATATGCCGTACATTACGAATAGAAAATTAAATAAAAATTACTCGACGGAGCCCCTAAGGACCTTTTGTGTAAACCCTGGGGTTTCGGGGAAACACGGGTTGAGAAGTGGTTCCTATATAATAGATGTAACTTGCTGAAATTCCTTATTAGGTAAAACAATTAGTCGTGTACAGTTATTCCCCTTTTATTTTCTGATGTCGATTGACGACCGAGTCCATTTTAGAGATTATCTTCCGTAATTCGATAAAAATGTACACGAATGTCGAGACTTCCTTCTTTCCTTCTCCAGATTTGCTTCTTTTAACCCCCCCTCCCAAAAATGGTTAACTCAAATAAAATATATTTCTATTTTTCCACTAGTTTTAGTAATCAGTTAAATATGTTTTAATAAAAATCAAAACAATCATAAACAAATCTATTTCAAATAAAAACAACACTACAGATATTAAAAAAAAACGAAAATAAAGGGAAGGGCAAGGGTTTAGGGTCACAGGAGAATGGGGGGAGGTAGAAAGGGTGAGGGACTCTAGGTCTAGGGGTTGCACCCTGCGGACAAGACCGCTAAAGCATTTAGACTGCAACAATGCTGGGGTACCACCTTCAAATGATTTAATTGTCGATATAGATATACTTCCGTACACAGTTTTAAGTCTCATATTTCTTCTGTGTCTTTCTTTTTTTACGAAGGGTTACACAAACAGTAAATGTAAACACACAGACACATTCACACTCATGTATATATGAGTATATCATTGTTTTATATGTATATATAATTGTCACCTACTCCAATGGCAACATGGTGTGTTTGGTTACCAGCCCAGACTCCGCTGGCCGCCAAGTCGAAAAGCGTAAACTGTCCTGTGGTTAGAAAAAGCTATCTCACTTACCGCTTTTCATAGGCGCCGCTAAATCCAATTGCTGGTTTCTCCTCTTCCACGTGCGTCCAACTCATTAACACCGGGAGCTGCCAAAACTCGCGTCCACACCGTTCCTGGTCACCACTAGATCTGCTGGCCCTTCCGGTCGAGCACTCCCCGTCTTCCGGCCACCGCACGCCACACCATACCCCCCCCCCCCCCCCTGATCTCAAGCATCAATTCCCCCCTCGTCCTTCTGCATATGAAAGTCGGCTGTCCAGGTTGGTGGTTTGCGACTTCTTTGCGATCTCCGCAGTGTTGGGGCGGCACTTTGGGTTTCCTCTTCCTCGGAGTCCGTTGACACAGTGATTCTACGGACATCCAGGACATGACGTGGTACTCCGTCCACGGACACATTGTTCTGGGAATTTACGGCCGTCACCGTTCCCCTACCCATTGAGATGTGCAACGTGCATCTAGGGGCTTAACCCAGACTTCTTCGCCCACCTGCACGAATGCACTCTCTCTCCCCACTGGCCGTTGTGGTGGCGTGCACGGGTGCCGCCACTCGTATCTGAATACTGCTCTGTGTGGCACCGATTCCTCGACCTGTCCCACCCGAGGGGACATGTTGTACCAGAACACTGCCTCCATTGGTGAGATATAGCCCCGCTCCGCCATTGCCTTGATCGTCCGGTGGTGTCGCTCCACAATTCCATTCCCGCTCGGCCTGTGCGCTGCTCTGAAGAAATGGTCCACCTGCCATCCATCGAGCATCTCCCTCAGCACCTCCGAGCGGAACGCTGCGCTGTTGTCAATCAGCAGTTCGTCCACAGGGTCCCGCTCCAAGAACACCTCTCTCAACGTCCGCATGATTTCCTTGGCCGTTCCAGTCTTCATCTCCCTCCATATTGCCATCCATCCTGGTCCACAGTCGACCATCGAGAGGTACATTCCGTCGGTAGTGCATTACATCCACCGCCAATCGCGATCCACCGGGAGGCTTCCCGTTTCATGCACACCCGGGGCGGGATCAATGGACTGACATCGGACGCAGCCTCTAACTACCCTTTGAACACTGTGTCTGTTAACGTCCGAATCGATTCTCCTGGCTAGGAGCAGGCTCCTATCCACTCCCATGTGGTGCATGTCATGCAATCCTTTCAGATCCGACTCGGTCAGCCGACACACGGCAGCTATCTCATCTTCTACCTCCTCCGGCGTTTCCATCCAGGCTTTCTTCACCCTAGTTAAAACGTCCGCCCTATTTTTCTCTGAGGGCACGAAAACTACGCTCAGCCTCAGGTCGAACTCGGTGGCCAGCTCTCTTAAAGTTCCCAGGCGGCGCTTTATCACCATCTCCGCCGCCCCTCTCGTTCGCACTCTTTTCTCACTGGTGAGCACTGATCTCACCCATCCGAGTACAGTAGCCGAGTCGGTGCGTATCTCGATGCTGCGCAGTCCCCACCTCAGGGCGAGGTTCACGCCTTTCAACACTGCGTCCAGTTCGGCCACATTGATGTGGTTGCAGTCGTCCTTCTTCCTAAGCCAGGCTGCATCCTCGACCTCAACACCTCCTATCTCCAACGTGACACCCAGCACTATGCTGCTGGCATCGCACCATACGGTCCCGCTCTGCGATTTGGGAACATACCAGCGTCCCCGCACTGGGTCGTCGGCCTTCACCCTCCCCACGATCTCCTGCATCATGGTCACTGTCCTCTCTCCCACTCTGTCACTCCAAGTCACCCCTCCCGCTCGTCTCTTGACATAGCTGCATGCCGTCCGGAGTCACCCAGCAATCGGGTAGTGACCCACCAACTTTCCACACATCAAGAAAAGCTCCCGCCTACTCATACTTGGGCCCAGTTCTGGAATTTCATTTCCCCTCTGGAATACTAAGATGCCCATCCTGTCTCGCCGTAGCCTAAGTCCCAGCGAGCCTCCTCCCTCCAACGCTTCTGACGGCTTCGCAGCCACTCCATACCCCTGTAAATGGCTCGTGACCTCCGCCGCCGATATCACAGACTCGTCCACTAGGATGTCGTCAATGTAGGAGTTAGTGGCCCTCTTCATCTTGTCGGCCTTTCCCAGAATGGTCTTGAGGACCGCCGCCATGATCTTCGGTGCGGAGCTCAGCCCGAAACCGAGCCTGGTCAGGCAATATGTCCAGCCCTTATACCTGACCAGCTGATACTGCCAGAGCTTCTCATCTATATGCAATTGCAAGTATGCCAACTTTAGATTGCTGAACCCTCCGTCATGCATCTCCACTCACGCAGGGTTTCCCCACAGACATCCGTGACCTCGCCACCCGTGTGGCATGACACGTGCTCGTTCAGCTCCCGAAAGTCCAGCACCGGCCTCACCTTGTTCTTCATGGGTTGCGCCACCGCCATTAACGGCAATACTCCGCACTTCACCTCCTCTTTCCAGGGAAGCAGTATGCCCTCCTCAATCCATCTCTCTACCTCTCGCTCCTAATGTTTCCCTTCAACGTGTGTTGATAGCAGTGTTGGTGGTTCTCCCTTCTAGTACCACTCAACAACCCATCGCTGCCCATCGAACACGGCCTAGAAGTCTTTGTCTTGCACAGTGTAAGCGGGGTATTTCTCCTCGTGGGCCTTCTGGTTCTCCTGTCGCGTACTCACAGCGCATACCGATGCAGCTCCGCCAAACGACACACCGACGTTGTTCACTGACGCCTCCTAGACGGCGAATTGCGTCTATGCAAATAACCACGCCGATCCCATCCACCACGTTGTCAACTACGATGGCAGAAAGCCTTATTTTCCTTCCCCGTACCGCTATCTCCACTTCGCTGCGACCTCGGCATTCAATTTTCCTGCCGTCGACTACCCTTATGCTGCTCTTCCCTCTCCACCTCTGCGCCACCAGTGTCGTCGTACAGCCCGTGTCCACGAGGGCTCGCTGTGGCTTTCCCCTCACTAAGACTTCCACCACGGGCAGCGCCTCTACTCGTAAGGGGCAACTACCGGCACAGTAGTTACCCTTGGATCGTTTCCCTGGTCGCAGTTAGTAGCGATGTGGCCTGGTCGCTTACACCAGTAGCATATTATTTCCGGCCTTGACTCTCTACAGTCTCTAGCCATGTGCGGGCCCTGGCACCTAAAACAGCGACGTCTAAACGTTCGCGGGCGACCGCGTGTCGTGGTTGCCTCCCTTTCACCATTTCGCTGCCAGCTGTCTTGAGCCACTGTATGTGCTATCGCCGCAACACTCTGCTTGGCATCTTCTGCTATGATCCAGGCTTGTTCCACCAGTGAACTCATTTCCATTTCTTTGTAACCCGGGACTTGCTGCAGTTTCACCGCTATGTCACCTGGGAATCCATTTATGAACGCCAACCGCACCGTGCGTTCGCATTCCACCTGATATCCAGCCAACATGGCCAATCGCCGTATTTACGCTGCGAAAATGTCCACGCATTCACCGTTCCATCTAATTCTTGCCAGCTTAGCAAAAGCGGCTAACGAACCCTCTGCGAACGCTTCCATCATGCACCTCTCAATCTTTTGCGCATCTCTTTGGCTGTGTTCATCCAACTCAAGGAAGAGTACCAACGCCCCCCCCCCCCCTCGAGGTACAGTGCCATGAGGCCAGCCACATCTATCTTCTGTAAGCTTGCGACCAGCCGGACTTTTCGCAGCCAAGTGACAACATCACCTTCACCGGTAAATGCCCTAATCGCTTCGCTCGTTCGTTGTCTCGTCGCCATATCCTAATTTGTCTTGCGGTATGTGATAAAAAACAAACAACAGACTCCTCTCTGTTTTTCCAGTAGTTTTTTTTTTTTTTCAATCAGATCTCAGTTTCCAGTGCCAAAATAGCTTGTGGTTAGCAAAAGCTATCTCACTTACTGCTTTTCATAGGCCCCGCTAAATCCCATTGCTGATTTCTCCTCTTCCACGTGCGTCCAACTCATTAACACCGAGAGCTGCCAAAACTCGCGTCCACACCGTTCCTGGTCACCACTAGAGGGAGGCCGATCTGCTGGCCCTTCCGGTCGAGCACCCTTCCAGCCAAGCACCCTTCCGGTCAAGCACTCTTCCGGTCGAGCACTCCCCAGCTTCCGGCCACCGCACGCCACACCATACCCACATGTCCAAGTATCGTCCACTCTCTGTTAGGTTTGTGGTAGAGCATGCCTACTCACTGCTATCAGAGCTGAGTTGGCTGCCCGCTGCAGGTACGAGCCTGTAGCAGTGGAGACTTCCGGCATTCTTGGCCCACCTCAGACCACATCCCTACTCACTGCTATCAGAGCCGAGTTGGCTGCCCGCTGCAGGTACAAGCCTGTAGCAGTGGAGACTTCCGGCGTTCTTGGCCCACCTCAGACCACATCCCTACTCACTGCTATCGGAGCCGAGTTGGCCTCCCTCCGCAGGTGCGAGCCCCACGAAGTGGAGTGTCTGTTTCAGTGCGTCTCCCTTACCCTCCCCTAGGGGAATATATTCTCCATCATGTGAGGCGAGACCAAGAGGTGGAGGGTAAGATAGTTGGAGATGGAGAATACTCGTTCGGATGTCACTTCATAAATGTATTGAATATATACTATATCACCTTGACCACCTTGACCGACCAGTCTGTCGGGTGTCATTCGGCGCTGGTGATCACAGCACGTTGCTGTTTTAGCCATACGATGACGCCATCCCACTGGCTGGGCGGGCAGGCCGTAAGTCTAAAGTCTGTCTTAAGCCAGAAGGCTCATTTGGTCAGTGTTTATCCCGGCTTCATGGCGTGAAGCGACTGAGAGCACAAGACTCCCCCCTGGACAGGACGCCAGTCCATCGCAGGGTTAAACCTCCAGCTATTTTTGGTACTCATTTTCAGCTGAGTAAACTGGTGCAACGTGAAATAAAGTGTCTTGCTCAAGGAAACAACACATCACCCGGTCCGAGAATTAAACTCACAACCTTTCGATTGCAAGCCGAATGCTCTAACCACTAAGCCATGCGCCTTCACTATATACTATATATGATGTAAAAAATATATATATATATACTATATAAGATGTAAAAACAACAATATGTTTACCTAGCTTGTTAATTAAATTGTCTACATTATGTCTACCAACATTCATTCCATTTATCCAGCCTCACCAAAACACTCCCTTCTATTGCTTTATATGTTTGTTTGATATGCATGATAGTCCTGGTTAGAAAAGCATCCTCAGAATATACCGACTAAGTTTCGTCAATCTTGCTGTTCTTCTTTCATAAAGCACATAGAAGAATCAATGCCCTCCTTACTCTTCCCTTCATTCAAGTGGCATTTGAAGTTGATAATGAGGGCTTGACCGGAGAGGGTGATTCCTGTCCTTAAACATTTTAGGCTAGCCACTCATACAGCTTACTTCGACATTGCTACCAGACTGAGGAAGACTCCCCACACCTCCTTTCTACAAGGTGGTGGTTGAATCTTCATTATAGAAGTGGCTACGAGCTGCACATGTCCTACACACACGACAACAGTTGTTCAACATGAGCCCACAAATCTGCGATGCTTGGACATTGAGCGATAGCATGTATGACATTCGTGGTCACGTGTAGATGTCGAGCAGGTCAGGTTTTTGGCATGTCCATGTCTGTACAGTCTCGAACTAGTAATATAAACACAAACACATCTGCACTCATAAATGACATTATTCCACCTATACCTCTGGTTTGTGTCCAACTCATGCAAGCATGGAAAAGCAGGCATAAAAATGACAATGATGATGGTGATATATATATATAATATATTAATAAATGGAAACTATATTTATAAAACATATTTATTTTATTATATATATTTCAAGGGCAACCAAGGCAAATTTTGGTGCGCTTTCATCAGATAAAATACAAAATTTGTTTTATAAATGTTGACATACCCGCGGAAAAACAACCTTGACAGTTGAAGGTTCTCCGCGGGTATGTCAACATTTATAAAACAAATTTTGTATTTTATCTGATGAAAGCGCACCAAAATTTGCCTTGGTTGCCCTTGAAATATATATAATAAAATAATTATGGTTTTATAAATATAGTTTCCATTTATTAATATATTGAATAATTACTCCAGTAATCTGTTGAGTGCTTTATATCAGTTATAAAACTTTTAAGCTTGTTGAATCCAACAAATTAAATATAACTTTTGCATATATATATAGGTCGTTTAGTGCCACAATTAAAAAAAAAATATGGTTGGTATTAGGGAGGGCACCCAGTCGTAGGAACCAAGCCGGAAACAGTTCTCTATGAGCAAGAGATGGTCATTTGATTTAACTTATCTCACAAAGGGACAACTCGTCTAACCCATGCTAGCATGGAAAAATGGACGTTAAAATGGTGAGGATGATGATGATATATATTTCAAATTTTTCTATCTAGCCCATTTCAAGTAAACTCATTTAGAAGGATCTAACGCTTTTTATGATAATATAAAATGTGTTTTCTATTCCAGTATGAAAGACTATATCTTCTCCAGGACTGGATTAATTGGGAGCTGAAGAAACAAAGACCTTGGGCCCCTGCATCAAACAGTTCTCCCCACCCTCTCCAAACAGGGCCCCTGCTACTTTTTAAGAATATAATTTAATCTTTTATAGAGTATGCTTTATCATCTAATATCGCTTTTGTACAAATTTATCAAAATTTCTCTAGGGTTAGGGTTGGGTTATCTCTACTTTAGGAACAGCAGTTGATGAAAGTAGGCATATGATGTGTATGTATAGATATATCACTGGTTATGCATGATGTGTATATATATTTATTGTGTGTATATGTGAGTACACAATAACCATTCCTCTATCTCCATGATTTGACCTCATGACCTGGTAGTGGACTGATGTATTTGAAATTCAAAGCAATGTGAAACCTTATCCTCTCTCTCTCTCTCTATCTATCTCTCTCTCATCCCTTTTTTCTGAGGGTAATGTCACAATGTTTTCTTGCTACTAACATGTAAATAAATTATTTACCTGTTATGAAGATTTGACAGAATATATCTTTAAAACATAAGTGTATTTTAATTCTCTGTTTCTCCTCCTTCTACTTCCTCTTCCTGGGAGGGTTGTGGGGCAGAATCCTCAAGTATGCCTTCCAATGGGTCCCTGTCAGAAACAACTGTCTCCAATATACCCTACTGGATCCCCGGGACCAACCGAGTTCATGGATGTTATCCAATTATCTTGCTCATGGTCTGCCCATGTTAAATTTTTAAAATCTAACCTTTCCAGTGACATATAGTTTGATACCAAACTACCTGAAACTGGTTCTACAAACCACCTGAAACTCGTTCTACAAACTACCTGAAACTCGTTCTACAAACCATCTGAAACTGTTCTACAGTATTTAAATTTATCTAAAAACTTTCCATCATAATTTTATGAAAAATTTTTTTATCATATTGTGTTCAAAACACCAGCTTAATAATGAGAAAGTCAGTTTTTTTGCAATTAAATTTTGTATGTATAAATTGTCAATTACAATTCATGCAGTAAATGGACTTTGATATGTAAATTTGGTAATTTGCTGTGTTTTAATTTTTGTCTATGAGGGACCTATACAGAAAAATTAGAAGTTCTGGGAAGTGAGTGATGTGTTAATGAAGAGAGGAGTGTCATTGAAACTAAAAGTGTAGGCTGTGTGTGAGAAATGCTGCAATTTATGGGAGTGAGACATGGGTGATGTATGTTTATCACCCAGAATGTGGAGGAACCGAGAAGAATGTTAAGTGCTGTGTAGGGGTTGTGGTGGTGACATGACAAAAAGCACGCAGTCCACACTGTAAAGTGGTTGTGTAGGTATCATGATAAAAAGCACCCAGCACACACTACAAATGTGGTTGGTTTTAGGAAGGGCATCCAGCAATAGAATCCAAGCCCAAATCAATTCTGTGTGAGCAAATCACGATCCTCCAGCCTGGGTCTCACAATGGGTAGCCTCTCCTACCCATGCTAGCATGGAAAATGGACGTTAAACGATGATGATTTTAATTTAAATTAAACTACGTCTGTTTGATTTAAGGGATAAATTTCTGACATTTGTCTTTCTTAGCAGGAATCTACTTTTGGCTCCAAAATATTAGATGGGTGGGGTGGACAAGTGCTTAAATTCTTTTCAGCAGTAGGGTTGGAATAAACAGGGTGGTTGGCAAATTGGTAATTGTATAGCATCATCATCATCATCATTTTACGTCCGCTTTTCCCTGCTTGCAAGGGTGGGACGGGAACTGATTCTGGCTTGATTTCTACAGCTGGATGCCCTTCGTAACACCAACCTCATTTACAGTGAGTGCTGGGTGCTTTTTTGCCGTGGCACCTCCACGACCACTTGGCAGTGGAATGATACGGACCCCAGTCCCTATCATCTCATTTCTATTTCTACAGCTGAGTAAACTGGAGCAATGTGAAATAAGGTGTCTTGCTCAAGGAAACAACACATCACCCAGTCTGAGAATTGAACTCACAACCTTTCAATTGCAAGGCCAGTGCTCTAACCACTAAGCCATGAGTATACGTTCGTAAATATGGAATTTCTTGTAATGTTCTTTTTTTGTCATATATAATGGGGTTTTTTAATGTAAAATAAAATAATTATTAGATTCTGCAGCTGGTGTATTGATATGAATCACTTACAATAAAATTTTTGCCAGAGATAAATTAGCAAAATTTAATAAGTGGAGGGGTTGGAAAAAATCTGAAAAATTAATAAGCAGAGTGGAGGGTGATTATTCAAGACCCAGGAGTATTGTAAATAATCATTTTCAATTATAAATAAAATCTGGAGTTTAATTTATAATCCTAATTGATTTTTAATCTGACTTTCAATCTCTTCTCAATTTAATGGTCCAAAAAATACAAAGGTTAGCTGAAAAGTTCATAAGCTGACTCTCATGGAATGACCAAATGAGGTTTATTTTTCAACATAGACCCTGGAAAGAAACAATGTAGTTATTAATAAAAAGAGTTGAAATTAATGCATGCAAGATTTCACAGCTCTAGCATCACTCCTTCATAGGCTGACCAAGATAGTCTCCACGGAATGGCTGAATGAGGTTTATTTTTTCAACATACTCACTAGAAAGAATCAATGCAGTTATTAATAAGAAGAGTTGAAATTAATATAAACAAGATTTCACAGCTCTAGCATCACTCCATCATCAGCCTATTAACTTTTCATCTGACACTTGTAGTTTCCTATTCTTTAAGTACAAGCTATTAATTTAATATATCAGAACAGTAGAATTACTGGTAGTGAAATATGGATAGTAACTGGAGAGGGCATGGCTGGAGAGAAATAAGCAACTGCATTGTGTGTGATGCTCCATGGTAGTGAAACATGGACAGCAGAACTGCCAACTTCTAAAAACCTAAACGGGGAGTACCATGGAAAAAAGTGCCCCAAAACAGGGAGAAATGATACAAAATGGAGAGATTTTATATAATTGTTTCTACTTTAGGCACAAGGCCAGCAAATTACCCAGTGCATTACTGGTACTTTATTTTATCGACCCCGTAAGGATGAAAGGCAAAGTCAACCTCGGCGGGATTTGAACTCAGATCGTAAAGGGACGTAACTATGCGGGAAAGCATGGTGTCCGACCCTCTACCGATACTGCCAATCCACCGCCCAGAGAGATTTTATATAATGAAAGCTATAGCCATTTTCACAAGGGAAGACATCTCTCACTCAAACCCAAAGTGGGTGGGAGATCCCATCAGACGAGGAGAGTTGACAGGTCTGGGACAGTGACTACAGAAGACATGCCTAAATGGAGAGAAATGAAGCAACCATGCTTCATTTGATGTGCGATGCTGCCTGGTAGTGAAATATGGACAGTAACTGCAGAGGACAAGCCTAAACTGGAGAGAAATGAAGCAACTATGATTCATTTGATGTGATGCTGCGTGGTAGTGAAATATGGACAGTAACTGCAGAGAAATGAAGCAACCATGCAAGGAAAAGGCTACAATAAGTCAGTTTTTACTTATATAATTCCATGACCATAATTTCTGGAACTCATGGTCGGGGAATTATACAAAATCTGACTTATTTTAGTCGGTCTAGCTTATATCCCCGTAAATTGAGATTTTGGTTTAAGTTTTAATATATTTTATTACTTTTCTGAGTAGATAATTTATTAATATACTTTTCATTATATGTGTGTGTGTGTATGTATAGTGAATTGGCAGAATCAATAGGGCGTCAGACATCATGCTTTGCTGAGTTCAAATCCCACCGAGGTTAGCTTTGCCTTTCATCCTAATGGGGTCGATAAAGTACCAGTAATGCAGATTGTTGGCCTTAATAATAAACCTCTCTCTCTATATATATATACAGGGTGTTCGGGATAAATTTGACAGAATAATATTTGGTTGTTTTTTCAGATGTTTTAAATTCATTCATGCCCACTAGGCTTTATTTGAAAGTTTAAACCCTCCTTCATTCATATATGTGATGACAACGAGAATGGATGACTGGGAGCCACCTGAATCATGGAAGAGAATAACTTGTATCATGATGATTCGCGCCGGCCATCAAAATAAGGAGATTATGGTCGCTGCTCAATGCTCCCTGAACACTGTAAAAACAATCCAGCATGAACTGGAGAATTGCAATGGAGACTACGAGGCTGTGGCTAGAAGAAACATAACAGAAGATCTGATTGCTCTCGCACAGCAGAATTCATCGAAAATCTGCAGAAAAAAGTGTTGGAGGACCCTGGCATCGGAATTCGGTCTTTGTCGCGTGAATTGAATGTTTCAGCCTCTACTATGAAAATTGCACTCAATGAAGACCTTCGCTACTACTCATACAAGCGTCGCAGAGGTCAACTTCTCACAGAAAAGGCCCGCGAAAATCGTCTGACAAAGGCGAAGAAACTTCTGAGCAAAGTGAAACATCCTGCTGAAGCACAAACAATCTGGTTCTTTTCCGATGAGAAAAACTTTTGTCAAGATCAAAAACACAACACGCAGAATAACAGATGACTTGCATACAGTCCAAAAGACACTCCTCAAGTCATGCAGACTAAATTTTCCCAAACTGTCATGGTTTTTGGATGTGTGTCCTCCGAGGGTGATGTGATGCCTCCGCATTTTTTCAAACAGGGTCTCAGGTTGAATTCAGATGCCTACGTGGAATTGCTAACCACTGTAGTTAAGCCCTGGATAACAAGGGTAGCCAATAATAGGCCGTATGTATGGAAGTAGGATTCGGCCCCCTGCCACACCTCGGGGAAAAGTCAAAAATGGTTGTCAGCCAATTTTTACGACTACACCAGTCCCAATGTTTGGCCTCCGAACTCCCCTGATCTTAACCCGATGGACTATTATGTATGGGGCGCTGTAGAGAAAGACACCAATCGCCGTGCCAGTACTACAAAAGCCCAGTTAATCGACAGAATTAAAGTAGTTTTTGAGGGCCTTCCCAGGGAAAGTGTAAAACCAGCTTGCTCCAGGTCCCGGGCCCGGATTGAGGCTGTAATAGACGCTAATGGCGGTTATTTTGAGTAAAACTCTCTGACAATAGTGTAATTTCCTTGTCCATTGAATTTCTTTTAAATCAAATAAATTTTGTAGATACCAAGCACTTTTTCTTTTTCCTGATGAAACTGTCAAATTTATCCCGAACACCCTGTATATATGGCATACGTTAAGACGGGCATTCGGGAAAGTGAAAGTAAACTTTTTGACAAAATTGTGAATTTTTTTTTTTTTTTTTTTACAATGAAAGTTACGATACACACGCAATTGTATGGATTTCTTAATATATATATATGTGTGTATATATATGTGTGTCTGTATGTATATATATATGTGTGTTTGTATATATATATGTGTTTGTGTCATCATCATTGTTTAACGTTTATCTAAAGAAAAAAATAATCACACACGCAATACTAATTAACACCATATC
>OZ024748.1:40271835-40304335 GCA_964016885.1 Eledone cirrhosa
TACCCGCTAAGAATCTCAATGGGGAAAATTTTCTTCAATTTCTGCCAGTATTACAAAACAAGGTTATCTTGTAGTTACCCGCGTTAAATTGTTTTTTTTTAAAGAAAGTCGGTAGTGTCGGCCCCATGAACTCCATTTGCTTTTAATTTGATAACTATGACTATGCATCAACGTGGTGATTTCAAAGTTTATTTATTTACACATGGTGGTGGTGGGGATACGGAAATAAACGAAGGTTGACGAATGACGTCACATTCTTCTACTTTCACTTCTGACAGCCAATTCCGTTGTAGTGCCCTTTATTTTATCGACCCCGTAAGGATGAAAGGCAAAGTTATCGAAGGCGGGATTTGAAGTCAGAATGGCGAGGGCCGTAACTCTATGCGTCAAAACATGGTGCCCGATCCTCTAGCGACACTGCTAGTCCACCGCCCTTTAGTAGTAGTAATAATAATAATAGTAGCAACAGTAGTAGTAGTAGTAGTATGCCTGTAGCTGTTAGGGAAGAGAGGTAAAGCAGGAGGAGGAAGGTGTAGTGAAATAGTTGAGCGACAGGCACCTCCTTTTTATAGATTTGAAATTCCTAGAAAAAACATTATGTACGGAGTTCTACCTATTCCATGAAATTGTCTGCTAATTATAGCAGTTGTTAACAGCAGCTGATACTGGTGCTGTTGCTACTACTACTACTACTACTACTACAGCAGCAGCACCTGATATTGGTGCTGTTGCTACTACTACGACTACAGCTGACGCTACTACTACTACTACAGCAGCCGCTGATACTATTACTACTCCAACAACTATTATTGCTACTACTACTACTACTGCTGCCACTACAGTTGTTGCTGCTTTCAAATGTGTTGTCTTTTATCAATGACAAAATACAACACATGCTTCATATGTTTATATTTACTTAACCCTTTAGCATTTAAACTGGCCATAACTGGCTGTTCATACTTATGTTAAGGTATTGTTCTCAAAATAAATATCAAAATCTCGTAGATTCGATATTATATGAGGCAAAGCCTTTACCATGAAAATACAATAGTATATATAGAGTAATGTAAATGATAAAGGGTTAAATAAATCTGGATGGATTCAGTTAGAAACTGGTTAGACCATTACTTACCAGAGTACTCAATATTTGGGGTAGTAGAGTATGGGACTAGCTGTTGAAATGGCAAGAGCTCAGCCGTCAGGGTCCAGACTCTTACATTATATACAATAACAACAACAACAGACATTATGTAAAGTTAGAAATATTTTAATTACATCACCTCCCCCAAAATCTTAATTATAATGAAAATTAATTGCAATACATTGGCAGTCTGATGAGAATTAAAAACACAAGGAATTACAATACATAACGACAGAATTGTTGAAAACATCAGCTGGAATCCTTTCTCAAATATTTCAGTTCTTGCATTCAGGGTCCATATCCCACTGAAGTCAATTTTGCCTTTTCTCCTGCTGGGGTCAAGAAATGCCAATCTAGGATGGTGGCTTGATCTGACCATTGTTAAAACATCAGATAGGAGATATCTTCTTGTATTTCATCCAGTCCTCCCAACACGCACACCTCTTTTTTTTTATTTTTTGCGTTCTTACTTTAACCCTTTAGCATTTAAACCAGCCGTGTTCAAGCCATATCTGCCCAAGATTCTCTCACTTCTTTCTGTTCAAACCAGCCATAACTGACTGCTCATATTTATGTTAGGGTATTGTTCTCAAAAATAAATAATATCCAAACCTCAGATTCAATATTATGTGAGATAAAGTGTTTACCAGACACCACCTTGGAGGATATAGAGTTGGCACAGGACCACCAGCAATGGAGGACACTGGTGGAGCTGGATGCCCTTCCTAACACCAACCTCATTTACAGTGAGTGCTGGGTGCTTTTTTGCCGTGGCACCTCCACGACCACTTTACAGTGGAATGATATGGACCCCAGTCCCTATCATCTCATTTCTACAGCTGATTAAACTGGAGCAATGTGAAACAAAGTGTCTTGCTCAAGGAAACAACACATCACCCGGTCTGAGAATTGAACTCACAACCTTTCGATTGCAAGGCCAATGCTCTAACCACTAAGCCATGTGCCTCCATATATATATATATATATGAGTAGGCCCCCTTTGGTCACAAATGACCAAGGTTTTTCACCTAGAAAGTTCCCTTCTGAGGCACAATGCCTAGGAAAGGTGTGTTTGTGGAAGACCAGCAATCGCCCATACATACCAGTCTCCCCTCTCCATGCCACCAATGTTGTCCAATACAGCTTGGCACTAGAGATGTTGCAACTCATTTCAGAGTAAACTGGAGCAACATGAAATAGAGTACTTGGCTCAAGATCACAACACACCGCCCGATCCAGGATTCAAATTCAAAACCTTACCACTGTAAGCCCAATGTCCTAACCACTAACCTCACGCCCTCATATATATATAGTTCGGAATAACAGAAAATAAAAAAAAACAAACAAACACAGGAGTAAATGTTACAAACATTATTAGTTTCACGCTTGGTGAGAGTGAAGTGGGGTGGGTTGTGACGTTTCGGGCATAAGCCCTTCACCAGGAAAGTGGCGAGGAGGAACTCCAAGGAGTGAATGTACTCATGGAATGACCGTAAGGTGATGCATTCAACTACAACACAGATACTATATTTCACATCACTCCAAAAATGAGTTGAACCTGTAATTAACCCTTTAGCATTTATATTACTCAATATATACTATTGTAATTTTGTGGTAAAGGCTTTACCTTGCCTAATTATCTCACATAATATCAAACCTATGAGATTTTGATATTATTTATTTTGAGAACAATACCTTAACATCAGTATGAGTGACCAGTTACAGCTGGTATGAACAGAAAGAGGTGAGAGAATTCTGGCTAGATACGGCCGGTTTAAATGGTAAAAAGGGTTTAAGGGGCTAGCATTTTCACGTTGACTCCTCCTGAAAAACTACATTAAGGGTACACACACGTCTGTGGAATACTCAACCACTTTCACGTTAATTTCACATGCAGTTGGTTAAACCAACTGGGGCACTTGTTGGAAACAATGAAGGTCAAAGAACTCATAGATTAGAAACACAAAAATACAAACGATGACTTGCTCTGGGTGTGAAGTTCATAGTACCCTCTAACAAGCTTGTACACACCATCCCACAGAGAAGGGCAAATAGTTCATAGTACCCTCTAACAAGCTTGTACACACCATCCCAGAGAGGGGGCAAATAGTTCATAGTACCCTCTAACAAGCTTGTACACACATTCCCACAGAGAGGGGCAAATAGTTCATAGTACCCTCTAACAAGCTTGTACACACCATCCTAGAGAGATACAAATAGTTCATAGAACCCTGTAACAAGCTTGTACACACTATCCTAGAGAGAGACAAATAGTTCATAGTACCCTCTAACAAGCTTGTACACACTATCCTAGAGAGAGACAAATAGTTCATAGTACCCTCTAACAAGCTTGTACACACAATCCCACAGAGACGGGCAAATAGTTCATAGTACCCTCTAACAAGCTTATACACACCATCCTAGAGAGAGACAAATAGTTCATAGTATCCACGTCCCACATAGAGAAGTAAATGTTTGTTTATGCCAGCATTGTAAGTAAACATTAACATCATGCATGAATATGCAAAACGTGTAGTCTGGTATAGGTCAGTTGCTACCCTAAACATGTAGTCTGGTATAGGTCAGCTGCTACCCTAAACATGTTGTCTGGTATAGGTTAGCTGCTACCCTAAACATGTAGTCTGGTATAGGTCAGCTGCTACCCTAAACATGTAGTCTGGTATAGGTCAGCTGCTACCCTAAACATGTAGTCTGGTATAGGTCAGCTGCTACCCTAAACATGTAGTCTGGTATAGGTCAGCTGCTACCCTAAACATGTAGTCTGGTATAGGTCAGTTGCTACCCTAAATGTGTAGTCTGGTATAGGTCAGCTGCTCCCTTAAACATGTAGTCTGGTATAGGTCAGTTGCTACCCTAAATGTGTAGTCTGGTATAGGTCAGTTGCTACCCTAAATGTGTAGTCTGGTATAGGTCAGCTGCTCCCTTAAACATGTAGTCTGGTATAGGTCAGTTGCTACCCTAAATGTGTAGTCTGGTATAGGTCAGCTGCTACCCTAAACATGTTGTCTGGTATAGGTTAGCTGCTACCCTAAACATGTAGTCTGGTATAGGTCAGCTGCTACCCTAAACATGTAGTCTGGTATAGGTCAGCTGCTACCCTAAACATGTAGTCTGGTATAGGTCAGCTGCTACCCTAAACATGTAGTCTGGTATAGGTCAGTTGCTACCCTAAATGTGTAGTCTGGTATAGGTCAGCTGCTACCCTAAACATGTAGTCTGGTATAGGTCAGTTGCTACCCTAAATGTGTAGTCTGGTATAGGTCAGCTGCTCCCTTAAACGTAGTCTGGTATAGGTCAGTTGCTACCCTAAATGTGTAGTCTGGTATAGGTCAGTTGCTACCCTAAATGTGTAGTCTGGTATAGGTCAGCTGCTCCCTTAAACATGTAGTCTGGTATAGGTCAGTTGCTACCCTAAATGTGAAGTCTGGTATAGGTCAGCTGCTACCCTAAACATGTAGTCTGGTATAGGTCAGTTGCTACCCTAAATGTGTAGTCTGGTATAGGTCAGTTGCTACTCTAAAGCTCATACAATGTATAGTCATTCAATTAGGAGCACAGATTTAAAATCACTGATAAATCTGTTCGTTTCAGACATAAAACACATCTGTTATGATATCTGGTTATGTCCTAGACTGTATTGGCAATAACTGGGATTATTTTAACTGAATGTTTTATTTTATTTCCACACAACCACAAGTGAAGTTGCAAACAGTATTTATGAAAAGCAACAAGCAATATATGTAGAGGTCAAGATATAAATATAAATGACATATATATACGAGTGTATATTATATATATATATATATATAAATATATATATATCAACACATCATCATTTAATGTTTTTCCCTGCTAGCAAGGGTTGCACTGATCTTTACAGAATATATATATATATACACACATGATTGTCTGCATAGAGTTGAAAATGCTGGAATAATTTGGTTCTTTCCTGATTGTTTCATTATATATATATATATATATATATATATATATATATATATATATATATACACGTTGACACGGTATGTGCGAGGAGGACCTGGAGACTATGAAAGGACACTGAGAAAACAATTCAATGTAACAGACTGAGAAGAGTGGAGTAAAACTACAGTCTAGCATGCAAACATGGCAGGGATAAACAGACTAACTTTTTGATGTGAGAGTTGAAGAGGGTAATATTAAAAGTGAAACTGAAGAAAGACAAAGACAATGTTTTCAAATATCATAAATATTTGATTTGAAAAATGTTTCTGAATGCTACAGCTCAACTATTACCTGTGCTGGCAATGAAGGAATTCTCTCACCAAGTGAATGGTAGTGAGACAGCGACATTGATTGCCAATAACAAGCAAAAGTTAACAAAGAAATGAGGCTAGCATGATTGGCGCTTGTTGTGTAATGTCAGTGTACAGGAATGACAAAGCACAGATGAGTTGAAGGAGAATTAAATGTAGTGTAGAGGAAACATTACACTGGTACAGGTTTGTAATGTGTCTGGATGACTTGATGATGGTCGTTTGGTGAAAAAGTACCAGGAGTTCCATGGTCGTTCAGTGAAGAAGTAGCAGGAGTTCCAAGTAGATGGTTGCTTGCAGGGCTGGAGTATAATATTGGCAGAGATGCTGAGAGCTGGTCTTTAAATGCTGGACCTCACAGAGGAATGAAATGAAAGAGATACATGAAGGAGGAGAAGGAAGAGAGGTGTGCTGGAAAAAACTCGTCCAAACCATGCAAGCATGGAAAAGCAGATGTAAAAGTGATGATGGTGTTGATGATGATAATGATGATGATGAGGATTTCCAAATGTTTTAAGAAGGTTTCATATTTTAAAACACTCCTACTCAACTATCTGAATTTCTTCTTTTTCCCACACCCACTCCATTAGAACTTTTTGAATCCTTCCTGTTTTACCCTAGAGGAATTGCAGACTTGGGATTTTTATTGTTCATGGATTATATTGGGATACATAGGGATCTCTGTGCCAAATTTGGTAGAGATATACTGAGAAATGGTGTTTTTTCAAGACTTATGCTTATTATTTAGGTTAGCCAACCTTCTCTGCCTTTTCAACCTCATGTATTCAGCATTGCGGAATTTCCTCATTTTTTTTTCAGCTTCTGTTTCATTCTGTATTCTCTCCGCAGCTCTTATTCTCTCCAAAGCAAGACGAGCCTCTCTTTGTTCTTGAGTTTCGTTCACTAATCTTTCTGCAGCTCTTAGTCTGATATCATGTATTCTTTTCTTCCTTTGATCATCAGTCTCATTCTTTAATCTTATAGCAGCCCTTTGTCTTAAATCCTCAAGTCTTTGATTTCTCTGCTCTGGAGTCTCATTAGCAAGTCTTATTGCCATTCTTTGTCTCATGTCTGCAAGTCTTTTTTCTCTTTGTTCTTCAGATTCTTTCTGCAGTCTATTAGCTGCTCTGTATCTAGCTTGTGCTTTCACCCTCTCCTTTTCTTCACCAACAACCGGGATCAATCTTTTCTCTGGTGTCTTTTTAACTTGAGATCTTTTTGTACGATGAGTCTCAGCATCTTGAGCTCGTCTTGTTGCAGTTGTATCAGAATTTTGACATGCTCTGTATCTCCTCATATAATCTGCTCTTGCTGCACGTCGTCTATCTGTTTCTACCGTGTTACCACTATTTTTGTCTTCCATGACAGAATAAATGTTACTATGGTCTGTTTTTTTTTTTATTTAGATCTGTTTTAATGCATTAGCTTCTCCTTTCTTTCCTTTTATAATAAACTGTTCGGGCTTATGAGGTCATATATCATATCTCTAATATATATATATATACAAATAGTTGTAAGAAACTCTCAGGAGAGCTGGTCAACAGGTCTTCAAGCGAGTGTTTCAGCCCTTAACTTCTAATATATATATATATATATTTATTTATTTATGGTCATATACGAGAGTAAAGCGCTGCCCAAGGCTTCAAGGCCCAAATTTGACCATACTTCCAGAATACAAGAGGCATCAAATTAGTGACCTTTCTTTGGGTGTTTGTATGAGTTATATATATATATAAATTAGATTTACTGGTCGATGTTCAATATTTTTCTGGGGCCTTAAACAGATTTTCTACCACAATTAACGCTGTGAAGAACAGCAATTCAGGCGGAGTTAGTAACAAGTAGTCTCCCTTGTTTTTGTGTTAATTGCGTTAAATTGTTTGTTACAGATTGAAAAATAAAATAATTATAAAAGTACACGTGGCGTATATTTCATTATAGTTCAATATAAATACATAAATATATATATATATTAACTCTTACTACAATCGTTTACTCTCTTGCTTCAGTGTTTCCTTCATATATATATATATTTACCCATAACATATATGTTGAGACTTATTTAGGTCAAATATACCGGCAAATATGACGAGACAAGAGTTTTACATATCCACATTTGGTGTTGTGTGTATATAAATGAATATAACTGGTATCTGGAAGATACGTGATTCAATTCCTCATAGCGGCCAATGGCAACTTCTTTTTCCGTATTTTAAGGGTGTTCACCTTATTTTATAAGCTATCTTTATAGCATCTCTGTGATTGAGCACTTTCTTTATATTTATGTATATACATATATATCTGTTTGTTTCTCTGCATGAAAGATATATACATAAAGTCTGTTGTGTATATATATATATGTGTGTGAAGATGGAGTTACCTTTAAATAAAAACAAGAGGTTTGTCTATAATTTCATCCTTTGTGTCTTTAAACTTATCAACTAAATATAATTATACAGTCTTCACATATTTAGGTAATAAATAACAAATAAATATATATATATATATCCTCACGATTTTACACACTTTCGGAATTATACAACAATTCTCCGCTGATGAAGTGAAAACATTCCGTTTAACAGAACCAACATAAAAAACGGTAAATTTGTTTATATTCGACAACGATCAATTTCAACAGGAAACTGTAAAAATTATTTAACGGTTAACCGGAAGTTAATGGAGAACAAAGACCTTGTGACGTCACAAACTCTTCCTCCTCCCCTTCCTCTTTACTCTTAGTTAGTCACGCTCTCTACTATTTCTTACTCTTTCTTATCTTTCTTGCACCTTTACTATACTTCTAACTCTTTCTCTTTCTCCCACTCTGGCTGACTTTTAATTCTCCCTCTCTCTCTCTTCCTTTTACTCTCTTTCTTTCTCTCTTTCTCGTCTGTGTTCCCTTTTTTCTTTATATTATCTTCGTTCCTAATCTCTCTCTTTCACCCCCTCTCTCTTTTACTCTCTCTCCCTCTCTCTCTCTCTCTCTCACACTCACTACCCTTATTGTCGTCTCTTTCTTTCCTTATATCCCCCTCGTTCGTATTCTCTCTCATCGTCCTCGCCCTCTCCCTGTCACCCCCCTCTCTCATCGCCCTAACCCTCTCTCACCCCCTCACTCCGCCACCCTGTCCTTTTATCACACTCTAACTCTGTATATTCCGTAATTTAAACCACTGAAAAGACCGTACATGTAGCCATATTGCTATCTATAACCTTTTCAACCAATTCCTGTGTTAGTTGCGTAAATTATTAACCCTTTCCATATCAAACCATTCCTGCTTCTGCGATACAAATTTTTTTTTTTAAAAGAATATATATTTATCTAAACATCTCCCATAATAATTCTATGTTATATTATTCCATCGAATGGAAGCATGATAGCGAGAAAGTTGGTTATTTGACTAAATTATTTTAAATTCTTCATTATTTTCAATATTATTTGAAAATCACAGGCAGTGTCTTTCCTTAGAAATATGGTAATGAAAGGGTTAATGACATAGGTAGTGTCTTTCATTAGAAATATGGTAATGAAAGGGTTAATGACATAGGCAGTGTCTTTTATTAGAAATATGGTAATGAAAGGGTTAATGACATAGACAGTGTCTTTTATTAGAAATATGGTAATGAAAGGGTTAATGACATAGACAGTGTCTTTTATTAGAAATATGGTAATGAAAGGGTTAATGACATAGGCAGTGTCTTTTATTAGAAATATGGTAATGAAAGGGTTAATGACATAGGCAGTGTCTTTCCTTAGAAATATGGTAATGAAAGGGTTAATGACATAGGTAGTGTCTTTCATTAGAAATATGGTAATGAAAGGGTTAATGACATAGACAGTGTCTTTCATCAGAAATATTGTAATGAAAGGGTAATGACATAGACAGTGTCTTACATTAGAAATATGGTAATGGAAGGGTTAATGACATAAACAGTGTCTTTCATTATGGTAATGAAAGGGTTAATGACATAGACAGTGTCTTTCATTAGAAATATGGTAATGAAAGGGTTAATGATATAGACAGTGTTTTTCATTAGAAATATTGTAATGAAAGGATTAATGACATAGACAGTGTCTTTCATTAGAAATATGGTAATGAAAGGGTTAAAGACATAGACAATGACTTTCATTAGAAATATGGTAATGTAAGGGTTAATGACATAGACACACATATACATACATACAGAAACACACAAATACATACATACACGTGGCATACGTTAAGAATAACGTTCGTGAAAGTGAAAGTAAATTTTCTGACAAGTGAATTTTTTTTTGTGTTTTTTTTTACAATGAAAGTTACGATACACACGCAATTGTATGGATTTCTTGTTTGTTTATTTACAACAGGTCTCTATAGTGATATGGTGTTAATTAGTATTGCGTGTGTGATTATTTTCTCATATATATATGTGTGGGTGTGTATATGTGTGTATATATATGTGTATCTGTATGTATATATATATGTGTGTGTTTGTATATATATATGTGTTTGTGTCATCATAATCGTTTAGATGTTTTTGTAATATCTTGCCAAAGTTGGTACCAACTATCTGTCCCCAAAGAAATTAAGGCCGGGTCTTAAGAAGGACAGAGAATGATAAGGGATTTGGGTCAGAGGGGCAGCACACATATATATATACATACAGACACACATATATATACACACATATACACACCCACACATATATATATGAGAGAAAATAATCACACACGCAATACTAATTAACACCATATCACTATAGAGACCTGTTGTAAATAAACAAACAAGAAATCCATACAATTGCGTGTGTATCGTAACTTTAATTGTAAAAAAAACAAAAAAACAAATTCACTTCAGAAAATTTACTTTCACTTTCACGAACGTTATTCTTAACGTATGCCCACATTTTAATCATTATTATTGAAGACAGGGTCGGACGCCATGCTTTGACGCATTGGGTTACGGCCATTGCCATTCTGAGTTCAAATCCCGCCGAGGTTAACTTTGCCTTTCATCCTTACGCGGTCGATAAAATAAAGTACCAGTCATGCACTGGTGTCAATTTAATCGACTTTCCTCTCCTCCAAAATTGCTGGTCTTGTGCCTATATAAGAAACCATTATTACTGCCATTAAGGCCAAGCCTGGGTCTTGTACTTTGGAGTTCTTCCTATGTATTACAAAGTCATCAATAAAGAATCTATTAATCTCTATTACGCTAATATATGTTTATATATATGTGTGTGTGTGTTTGTATATATATATATATATATACGATATTAACAAATGGAAACTATATTTATAAAACCATATTTATTTCATTATACATATTTCAAGGACACCAAGTTAAATTATGGTGTGCTTTCAACAGATAAAATATAATATAGATCAGTTTTATAAATAAATATTGACATACCCTTAAAGAATGCAACCATTGCTGTTGGAAGCTCCCGGATCTATATTATATTTTATCTGATGAAAGCACACCAAAATTTAACTTTGTGTCCTTGAAATATGTATAATGAAATAAATATGGTTTTATAAATATAGTTTCCATTTGTTCATATCGTACTTTTACTCCAAATATTTGTTGAGTGCTTTATATCAGTTATAAAAATATTTGCTTGTTGTATCCCAACAATTTAAATAGAACTTTTACATATATATATATATATATATATATATATATATATATATATATATATATATATATATATATATATATATACATATATATGTATATAATAATAATACTATTTATAGTATAGTTTAAATGTTTTAAAGCTGTAATTGTCGAAGTTATTCGTATCCCTGTTTTTGTTTGAACGGTTTCTATCGTAATGGAATGTCCTCCATCTCACTCTATTGACAAAAGAGTTGACACTATTGATCAATAATTTTTCATATATATCTTTAGGTGGTATTGGTATGTTCTTAGTAGACATAGGAAGGTGGTCTTTGATAAGCATACTGGTAATTTAATGTATGTTAGCTCAACTGCATGGAGCAGTAAATAATAATAATACTATTTATAGTTATGTATAGTGTATAAACAACTATAAACAGGAAGGTCAGTAATTTGTTATTACCTTATTACCACTAAGAGAAATAGCTCAATGTATGAACATCAGTTGTTTTACAAAGCAGGAAAATAACTAAATTATACAATTATCAAAGTTGTGTTCAAATCATTGTGTTCAAATCATTTAATAGCTGACAATCGTTTCTTCCAAACTCTCGTTTGGAGTCATCGGAGCATTATCAATGTTTGTATATATAATTACCTTCCTATTCAACTGAACAATAATATAGATACATATAAATTGATGTTGTGAGCAACAGTTTCGTATTTACAGGGTGGAATGGATGTGACATATTTTACGAGAATTGTACAATAATTGTACAAACATTCAAGTTCAAATTAAAATTAAAATTAAATTAAAATCAAAAGCACGGAGTGGAATACATGCAACAGATAAAACAAGAGAATAGTCCAATTATTAAAGAGGCATCATATGCAGGCGTGTGGAGAGTGCAACTGCGTTAGTCATATACATGAGAAGGAGACAAGCAAAGCTATTATGCATATATAGATGAATAAATATTGCACTTTAAGCAAATATGTTAATGTATTAGAATCTATGGTGGATGCTGTATGCTGATAGTGTTCGAATTTGTGTGTGTTGAGAAACATACAGTTTTTGCAGCCTTTTCCATGACATATGTTGAATTAAATTTTAGTTAATGTTTATATTGAATGTTTTAAGTTAGTTAGAGCAATGGTTTGTAAATTAGTCTTAATGTATTCATATTCATAGACTATATTTGATCAACCGTTATATTTTCCAATCGTGAATTTCCGGAAGTGAATAAGGGGAGCTAATTTGTAAGGGGAGGTAACTAGCTAATTAAGTTCAATTCAGTTATTAAAATTCTTTGTTCTAATACACATTATAATGTGATACCATTGGATTTCTGTTACATAACGCTGTATATTTATACCTGATTTTAAATACAGTGTATTTTACTATCATATATTAAAGGTCTCTTTAAATTGTTATCTATTCATTACTGGACAAGGTATATGTTATGAAGGATTGTATAGTTGTTAATATGTCAAAATAGATATGCCATATGTGTAATAATATACATTATTGTTTTGAAAGTTAATCCCTAATATACAATGCTATTACATTTTATATTTAATTATAAATGTATATATACTTTATTATTATTATGTTGTGTAATTTAAGTATTTAATTATACAATTATAAATGTGTATATAGTTTATTATCACATATTACATTAATTGTCTCTACATCCCAAGTACCAAATATCCATTACTGTATATGATATAATTAATCTATTGTAGTTATATCACAAAGTGGTAACTCTATGTCTAATTCTAACTGTTATTGCAGAGCATAAGGTTATAGATGAATAGGAGTTGTGTAGAGGAAAGAGTTGGTCGAAGGGTTTGTGGTTGTGGGTGCTGCTAAGTCCTAGATGTGTAGTGTTAATGGTGGTGGGAATTCAAATCTGACATTGTTGTATACTAACAGCTAGGTTTAAAGTTATGGAAAGAGTGCCAGTACCGGTGATGGCACGAGGAAAATGTCTCTGATTTTCTATTAAGGAGGTCTAGTTTCGAAAAGATTATAGTATGGGTCTCCAGAAGGCAGAGATTATACAATTTATTCGGTGGTTTATACGATGAGGCCCTACCTACTACTTCCCATTGCAGTGTAAATGGTCTATTCCTAGTTTTCAGAGAGGATACGTAGCTAGATAAAGAAGTGGAGCTGGCTAGATTGTGTTTTTTGAAAGAGTGGAGGTGCGAGTTGTATCTCGTCTTGAAGTTGTTTGAAGTAGAACCTATATATGTTTTAGAGGAGTTGTTTGCGTTGACGGTGCATGAGTAGATGATGTCTTTGGTTAAGCAATTATTACCTAAGGGGCAAGTTCTATTAGTTCTACAGTTACATTTATTCTGGGTGTTAGCTTGCCGGTTCCTATGTTGGGAAGAATTCTGGTTGCTAGGGATAGCACTAGGGTAATGATGTCTATCATTCGTATTGTTATTGATTTCATTAGTGCTATTATCATTATTACTATTATTACTACTATTGTTTACAGGTACTAAGTTTACCTCCTGTTGTGTTTTAATTAGTTGGAAATAATTATTAATCTTCCGTTTATTACTACTAGCTATATGGTATGCTATGTTAGGTGTGGTGGAGTACGATATTTTAATTGTATATTTATTGGTACTTTTTACTGGTATTTTTATTGGTATTTTTATTGGTACTTGTGGCCGGTCGGGAAGTTTTTTCCTAAGATTGAGAAGAAAGCCTTAGGCAAGCTGGTAGAGACGTTTAGATTGAAAGTGGGATTGAAGAATGTATTAGTTCTCCTTCTATTTTTGTTTATAGTATTGTTTTTTGAGGTATTTATATCCCTGTTTATATTATTATTGTGGTGTTTACTTTGTGCGAGTTAAGTTTGGTATTAATCTTCGTCCTAGAGTTATAGTGGCTAGTGTTTTTACTATTTTTCCTCATGGCCATATTATGAGAAATAATGTTGTAACTATGTGATTTTATAGGTAGGAATTCAATCTCATTCTTATGTCCTGATTTAGCTAAAGCCTCATTATAGTATTGTGAATTATTGTTAAATATGGTTTCATTATATGATAGATTAGAGATTCTATTAGATATTTCTTTAGTAATAGAATTTAATATGGATTTAGGGTAGTTAGAGTTGGTGTTCACATAAATTAGTTGTTCGTTAGGTTTATGATAGGGTGTGTATATTCTAGAGTCTAGGCTAAGGGTAGCATCGAGGAAGTTGACGTTTTTAGTGTTTTTATCTAAGGTGATACTTAAATTGAAGTTTTTGAAAATTTTGTGTAACTGTTTCCTAGTTTTTTCTATATTAAATTTTTTTATAGTCTATAAGAAGAAGCGCATCATCGCGGTATAAACCACCATTGAGGTAGGGTAGGTTCTTATGGATTTCATTAAGTAGGTATAGGCCCACCAAATCGGTGACCTGCGCCGAGTCACTACATCCCATGGTTATGTCGAAGTTGTTATGCGTATCCTTGCGGATAATTGTTCTTCAAATGTAATTATGGTTTTTCGGGCCGCAAGTATGACGTCAATTTGGGATCTAGTCAGGTCACTATTGTTCATGGCCATAATTAGAGCCTCATTTAATAGGCGAAATAGAGGTGTAGTATGAATTGATATCAAATTGTATACATTTTTTATTTTTACACTTTTTAATACCCTTGAACCATTCAAAACCTCACCCGTATTTCCCCATTGGTTAAGGTATATTTTGTGCTTAAATTGTTGGATGATTTTATCTAATATTTTCTTGCTGATAATACCAATGTCAGACAGGGCAAATCAGTCTAATTGAAGGGTTACTAATGAAGTCTTCTTTATGGTCCTTCAGAGAGAATCTTGGGGGATTAGGGGTGTATGGCTGTGTATGTCTCTGAAGTCCTAATTTACTCACTATATTATGGCCTTCAGTATTTATATCTTCTAGGTTTTTAGTAGTAGTTTTCTTGTAGCTCCTATGCAGTCCCTTATATATAAATTTTCTATAAGTATCGTAATCTAAGCTATATATATTATTACTTTTATCTGCATGCACTAGGATTTTTTTTTTATTAAATCCTTTAATAGTGGAGTTAAGGTAGTTTAAGGTGTTGTTTCTATTATGATGTTTTTTGCATTTTATGTTCTTAACTAGTTCAATTAGATCATTTTCAAAGGAATTTAATAATGTGTTGTGGGGAGGGCTTTTAAATGTTTTAAAGCCGTAATTGTCGAAGTTATTCGTATCCCTGTTTTTGTCTGAACGGTTTCTATCGTAATGGAATGTCCTCCATCTCACTCTATTGATAAACGAGTTGACACTATTGATCAATAATTTTTCATATATATCTTTAGGTGGTATTGGTATGTTCTTAGTAGAAATAGGAAGGTGATCTTTGATAAGCATACTTGTAATTTAATGTATGTTAGCTCAACTGCATGGAGCAGTAAATAATAATAATACTATTTATAGTGATGTATATAGTATAAACAACTATAAACAGGAAGGTCAGTAATTTCTTATTACCTTATTACCAGTAAGAGAAATAGCTCAATGTATGAATATCAGTTGTTTTACAGAGCAGGAAAATAAATAAATTATACAATTATCAAAGTTGTGTTCAAATCATTTAATAGCTGACAATCGTTTCTTCCAAACTCTCGTTTGGAGTCATCGGAGCATTATCAATGTTTGTATATATAATTACCCTCCTATTCAACTGAACAATAATATAGATACATATAAATTGATGTTGTGAGCAACAGTTTCGTATTTACAGGGTAGAATGGATGTGACATATATTTTACGAGAATTGTACAATAATTGTACAAACATTCAAGTTCAAATTAAAATTAAAATTAAATTGAAATCAAAAGCACGGAGTGGAATACATGCAACAGATAAAACAAGAGAATAGTCCAATTATTAAAGAGGCATTGAGAAAGTAGTTTTGAGAAAGGAAGAGTACATTAACAATTCATATGCAGGCATGTGGAGAGTGCAACTGCGTTAGTCATATACATGAGAAGGAGACAAGCAAAGCTATTTTCTCAAAACTATTTTCTCAATGCCTCTTTAATGATTAGACTATTCTCTTGTTTTATCTGTTGCATGTATTCCACTCCGTGCTTTTGATTTTAATTTAATTTGAATTTGAATTTGAACTTAAATGTTTGTACAATTATTGTACAATTCTCGTAAAATATATGTCACATCCATTCCACCCTGTAAATACGAAACTGTTGCTCACAACATCAATTTATATGTATCTATATTATTTTTCAGTTGAATAGGAGGGTAATTATATATACAAACATTGATAATGCTCCGATGACTCCAAACGAGAGTTTGGAAGAAACGATTGTCAGCTATTAAATGATTTGAACACAACTTTGATAATTGTATAATTTATTTATTTATTTATATATATATATATATATATATATATATATATATATTATATAAACATGTTCTAATGGTTTTAAACTCTTTGTATTCATTTCCATTATATATATATATATATATATATATATATATATATATATATATATATATATATATATATATATATATATAAATACACATCTATATATTATATATACATACATACACACACCTATATGAGCACACACACAAACACACTATGATGATTTCCAAAGGTGTGAGGTCACCTGAATTATTTCAATATTCTAGTCACGCAAATGATGGTCTTTTCTCTCAACGTTTCCTGTTTGCCAAGAATTGTAAAAGAAAAGAAATGAGTGGAATAGAGAGATATATATTTGACAATTTTAATGGAGAGAGATATATATTTGACAGTTTTAAACCTTTATCATTTACATTACTCTATATACACAATTGTATTTTCACAGTAAAGGCTTTACCTCACATAATATCTCACATAACATCTCGTATACGAGAGACGTGTGTTGACGTGTGTGAACAAGCTCGGCTACCGAGTCGGATTTACTTACTCAAAAGTGAGTTTTGATTAATTTTTTTATACTGTAATATACGTTAACCCCTTGCTTTGGTCGTCAAACTTTGAGTTTATTTATTTTCGCCCCTTTTTGGGGCGAATTTTCCAGTTAAAAACTTATTACGGCAAACTAATAGAAATGGACGGAATTTTCACATCTCATCCTAACGTGAAAGCCTCGCCCCCTAAGAAAGGTGATACAGAGAAGCTAGAAGCACAAGGCTCTAAGTCTTCCCTCCTCACTTCTGCAAAAGAAACATGGAACACGGAATTAAAAGAGACATTTGTAAAAATGGGTGAAAACCCAGAAAGTCACATAAACGCAGACAAAAACAACAACGACAATAACAGCAATAGTCACAACACCAACCAAGGAAAAAATAACGATAACACCAAACAAAGCGAACCCACTACTGGTGCCTCCTTTGCACAGGCGGTCCGGAAAACACAAACCTGCAAGCAACTGGACATTACAACTCTGAGAGAAAAGATGAAGGAAGCGAAACAGTATGTAACTTTCAAAGAAGGAGGAGACTTCACAATCACCTCCCCACAAGAAATCAAAAGAGACACGACGCTAAGAACGATATCTTTCAGAACAATTTCCAACATAACAAGGAAACCAACTCAATTATCCCAAAAAGAGATTGAGCTGGTCCTAAAAAATGTGTGGAGTGATATATCGTTCATACAAAAAGGGCCACTCTATGGGAATATAACGGTGCTAATGAAGGATCAATTGACGGCCAGGAAATACTCTGTGGCGCCAATTGTTTCCAAGCTACATACATTTTTTCCCACATATTTAGGGAAAAGAACGCAGAAAATAAGGGTCTCTGGAATCCGTCCAAATGCATGCATTTCCTGGGTACTAACAGGATTTTTAGAAGACGAGGACGGAATCCTCTCAGTAGGAGAAGTCACCACAGACGTTTTCGGCGGTTTGAGCGTGGAGGTTCTGGTCCAAATGAGACCAGAACGAATAGCTAGAATACCACAGAGGGTGTCCCTCGATGGAGAAACATTTATATATATTTCAGCCGAGGGTAGGAGGCCCATATGTTACTACTGTTCAAGCAGGGGTCATCTAAGGGCTGCTTGTCCTCAATTGACAAAAAAAAGGCTCTTTTGCCTACACACCACACACCACCACCGCCACCACCACCACCACCACCTCCACCACCACCACCACAACAACAACAAAAACAACACGGAAAAATAACACAAGACACGGCCCCACCCAAAACAACTCCCAAAACACACACAAATACAACAAAACCCCAAAATATACCACTACCCGACAGCACGGACGAGGACCCAGCTGAAACGGCACCTAGTGACGAAGAGGGGGAACCCTTCCAACCTGTAAAAAGGAAAAAAAGAAAGCACCACTCGAACATAAACGAAACAAACACACAACCACCAACAAAAACAAAACAAACAGAACAAACAAAATCCGCCCCACCCCAAAACATAACACATACAACAAAACGTAAGCACACACAAGAACAACAAACAAACACAACACAAATAAAACAGTATACATACATTAACACAAATAACAAAGAACTCGTAAAAACAATACACAAAGACCCTTTGGTGGAAACTGAAGGGCAATTCTTTGCAAGCGCGGCCAACAAACCGCATTTAAAAATGATAAGACTCCCAATGGACACCTATGCAAAACTAAGAGAGAACTTTCCTGAGGACGTGGGGAAAACATGTACTCGACCCTATAACCGCGTCCTCTTGAAACGTTTCCCCACCCACACCTCACCAAACACCCCCACTCCACCACAGAACAACACCCCACCAAACAACCCCTCCAATACGCCCATGGATATTGTGCAACCTGCTCCTCAGGAGCCGAACAGGTAGGTCCTTCCTCTTTTAACCAACATGGCTGATATAAGAGTTGGGTGTCTGAATGTACGCAGCCTGGGACTGTCTTGGAAACAAGGCAAACTTTTAAACGATCTCAGGTCGCATAGAATGGATGTAATGGCTATTTGCGAGTCCAGGATCAGCAGCGAGCACCAACTGGCGCCCCTCTTCGACGACTTTGAAATCTTCGCATCTCTCTGTCAACCGGGGGGTGGGGGTGGAGTTGTCGTTCTGCTGCGAAAACACCTGGGCCTCGCCATACAGAAGGTGCACCTGGACCCGGAGGGTCGACTGGTGGTTTTAGACGTCGGCAGTAGTGAAAGTGGAGCCCTTAGACTAATAGCTGTGTACGCCCCTTTTTGGGCAGCACGGCCGGAATACTTCCAACGTCTGGAAACTTTTCTGGGAACGTCCCGCTCCTTGCTTTTAGTGGGGGACTGGAATGGTATCCTGGATGCACGTTGGGACTATGTAGGGGCATGTGCCAATAGAGGGGGGTGTAAAAGCCTCAAAAGGTTAATCGGCCGATTTGACCTGGCCGATAGATATCGACTAGATTTTCCGACTGTACCACTATGTACGTGGACCAATCGCAGCAGAACATCTAGGTCGTACCTAGATAGGGTCGTAGTTAGAGATAAGGATAGGGACACATTTAGCAGTCCAAAAATGTTCATGGTTGACTATTCGGATCACAAGTTAGTGACCTGCATAGTCAACCTTGATAGAACCCATAGACAGGGACCCGGTTACTGGAAGCTGAACTTGTCCTTACCGACATGCAAAGCTTACAGTAAACGGATTAGCACGTTAGTTAAGCAGTGTTTGACAGGGGCAATTGTCAACAACAGGTGGTGGAGCTCTCTTAAGAGAGCAATTAGAATAGAATCGATAGGTTTTAGTCAGGAATTAGCAAGGGATAGGAACAAGACGGAAAGGGAATTAGTAGATAGAGTAGAAGAGGCGATTAGGAGTGGCAATGTAGCCGGCGTGCTGGCATCAAGAATGGCCTTAGACCAGTTCTTTGAGGTGAAGCATGAAGGCTGCGTTGTCAGGAGTAAAATACGTGCTCTGGGTAATGAGGGAGCCAAAGCTGTGAGCTGGGCCCGAGTGACAGAGGCAAAAAGTGGGAACAAGTCCACGATTCGGTCTTTGAAGGACTAGGATGGGCGTGTGATCCTTGAACCTGGGCAGATGTGTGCGGCCTTTCAGCGGCACTTTGCAGGGCTGTTCGAGAGGGGCGGCGCGCCGAGTGAGACTATGGATTTCAATCCATACCTCGACGGTCTGCCGCGCCTCTCGGACGCGGAGGCGAAGTCCTGCGAAAGGACGATTTCAGCTGCTGAGATAGGGGCGGCGCTGAGCCAATGCGGCAAACGCAAATCCCCGGGTCTCGATGGTCTACCATACGAGCTATATGTAGCGATGCCGGACTTGTTCTCCGATATCGTCGAAGCGGTCTACTGCAACTGGCAGCAGAACGGGAGAATTCCCAGTTCTGTGACCAAGGGCGTAGTTACGCTGGTGAGGAAGGATGAGAACAAGGGGGATGACATAAGTAACTTCAGGCCCATAACTCTGCTAAATACAGAGTTAAAGATTTTGGCCAAGGTGTTAGCGAAGAGGTTGGCGCTTGTCGTTGGAAACCTGGTGGGAGAAGCGCAGACATGCGCAATCCATTCACGACAATCTCCACCTTATGCGATACATCATAGAGAGGGTAGGGAATGAACCCGGCTTTGGTGGGGCCCTGATCAACTTGGATCAATCTAAAGCTTTCGATAGGGTTGACCATCGTTACCTGGATGCGGTGCTCGTGGCGGCAGGCTTCGGACCCCTTTTCAGGGGTTGGATTGCTGCGATGCACAGCAGCAACGTCTGCTCAAGGGTCAAGGTGAACGGCCACCTCTCGGAGCCGTTCCAAATCATGCGATCCATCCGACAGGGATGCCCTCTCTCCTCCCTACTGTATATGCTGGCTCTTGAGCCACTACTGCGGAAGTTGGAGCGGTTGCAGGGCATCCCTTTGGAACCGGGATTGCAGAAAGCGGCGTCGGCCTACGCCGATGACGTGACAGTAATGGTGTTGAAAACCTCGCAAATCGGTGAGATCGGCACCTTACTGGAGGAATATGAAAGGTTTACAGGAGCCAAGCTGAACCGGGACAAGTCCGTCGGTTTGCAACTCGGAACATGGAGAGGCAAACCGATGCCCTCCAACGACGTCGTCGGACGCTGGACGGAGGGCCCGGTGAAGCTGCTTGGGGTCTGGTTCGGACCAGACCTCCAGGTGGAGAAAAACTGGAACGAGGTAACGGCCAGGGTGTTTGCACTCACCCAGAAGTGGGCCCAGTGCAAACTATCCCTGAAAGGTCGAGCGGAGGTGGCGAATACTTATATAGCATCCGTCATCTACTACCGCTTGACCGTCGTGCCTTGCCCAGTGAAAAGACTCGCCAAAATGGAGTGCGCGCTGTTCCAATTTCTTTGGAACAAGCGGACCCCTTTGGTGAGGAGATCCATCTGCTGTCAACACCCTTCGAAAGGAGGGCTGGGGATGCCGTGGCTACAGATGCGTAAACACGCATTAAGGCTACGGCACCTCCAGGTATTCCTCACCGGTCAACCGGTGTGGGCCCCGTTTGTGAGGCGAGCCTTTCCCAGACTCGTCTCGCTCACCGAGCTGCAATCCTGGGTCAAGCAAAGACCGAGAAAAGTGGGCGACTGGCACATTGAATGTGCCCAGGCGCTCACGGCCCTCTGGAAAGCGGACCCGGCAATCAGTGGAGACTCCACCTCGACATTCTATAGAGGGCTGGTACGCAGCAGGTGCGACGATGCTCTCGGGGAAGCTCTAGGCATGGAGGAAGATGAACTGGCCAGTCTGTTCGGTAGGACGTTTGGCCCTGGACCGATGGACAACTTCCAAAAGTCCCTGGGTTGGCAGTGCTACCGAGGGGCTCTACCCGTTCGAAACAAGCTCCACAGGCATGGGAGCCTGGGTAGAGATCCTTTGAATAAGATCTGTCCGAGATGCGTGCATGATGACGAAACCGTTGCGCACGCATTCGTACACTGCCCAGGCATTGCTGACCTGTGGGGCTATGTGGAACGACTACTGTCGAGGGTGGGACCAATCCGGTTGACCACCGAGTCCATTGTCACGATCAAACCGCCTCCCCCTTTCAAAAACGAAGGAGAGGCGGTTTTTCTCTGTGTGATAGCCATGGCTAAAGAAGTTGTATGGTGGACGAGGCTGAAAGGGCTGAGGTCAGACACCTTTCTCTCAGGCCAACAACTGGTCCCCTTTTTCAAATACCATTTTAAAAGAAGGATCAGAATGGAGAGAGAGGTGCTCTACCCCAGCAAGTTTTATGAAAGGTGGGTGAAAGTAGGGAGAATGGCCAGAGTGAATGGGTCTTCTCTCTATATCAGCCTGTAGGTAAAAGAAGAGGAAAAAGAGGAGACGAGGGAAGCACCTACTCTTTGTGCTCCTGAGGAGAAGGGTTGCACATTTTTTCCGGGGTGTGTGCGACCCATGTTAATGCCCCCTCCCTATTGAGGACTTCGTTTGTTGTTGTTATTTCATTGTTATATTTTTGTACTCGTTAATTATATGTAAACTTCCCCCCTTGTATCTGTCCCTACCTTTTGTGCCCTAGTGGCAAATAAAGAAACCACTCTATATATACTATTGTACTTTCACAGTAAAGGCTTTACCTCACATAATATCTCACATAATATTTACATTACTCTATATATACTATTGTATTTTCACAGTAAAGGCTTTACCTCACATAATATCTCACATAATGTTTACATTACTCTATATATACTATTGTATTTTTACAGTAAAGGCTTTACCTCACAATATCTTTCATAACATTTACATTACTCTATATATACTATTGTATTTTCACAGTAAAGGCTTTACCTCACATAATATCTCACATAACATTTACATTACTCTATATATACTATTGTATTTTCACAGTAAAAGCTTTACCTCACATAATATCTCACATAACATCTCGTATACGAGAGACGTGTGCTGACGTGTGTGAACAAGCTCGGCTACCGAGTTGGATTTACTTACTCAAAAGTGAGTTTTGATTAATTTTTTTATACTGTAATATACGTTAACCCCTTGCCTTGGTCGTCAAACTTTGAGTTTATTTATTTTCGCTCCTTTTTGGGGCGAATTTTCCAGTTAAAAATTTATTACGGCAAACTGATAGAAATGGACGGAATTTTCACATCTCATCCTAACGTGAAAGCCACGCCCCCTAAGAAAGGTGATACAGAGAAGCTAGAAGCACAAGGCTCTAAGTCTTCCCTCCTCACTTCTGCAAAAGAAACATGGAACACGGAATTAAAAGAGACATTTGTAAAAATGGGTGAAAACCCAGAAAGTCACATAAACGCAGACAAAAACAACAATGACAATAACAGAAATAGTCACAACCAAGGAAAAAATAACGATAACACCAAACAAAGCGAACCCACTACTGGTGCCTCCTTTGCAAAGGCGGTCCGGAAAACACAGACCTGCAAGCAACTGGACATTACAACTCTGAGAGAAAAGATGAAGGAAGCAAAACAGTATGTAACTTTCAAAGAAGGAGGAGACTTCACAATCACCTCACCACAAGAAATCAAAAGAGACACGACACTAAGAACGATATCTTTCAGAACAATTTCCAACATAACAAGGAAACCAGCTCAATTATCCCCAAAAGAGATTGAGCTAGTCCTAAAAAATGTGTGGAGTGATATATCGTTCATACAAAAAGGGCCACTCTATGGGAATATAACGGTGCTAATGAAGGATCAATTGACGGCCAGGAAATACTCTGTGGCGCCAATTGTTTCCAAGCTACACACATTTTTCCCCACATATTTGGGGAAAAGAACGCAGAAAATAAGAGTCTCCGGAATCCGGCCAAATGCATGCATTTCCTGGGTACTAACAGGATTTTTAGAAGACGAGGACGGAATCCTCTCAGTAGGAGAAGTCACCACAGACGTTTTCGGCGGTTTGGGCGTGGAGGTTCTGGTCCAAATGAGACCAGAACGAATAGCTAGAATACCACAGAGGGTGTCCCTCAATGGAGAAACATTTATATACATTTCAGCCGAGGGTAGGAGGCCCATATGTTACTACTATTCAAGCAGGGGTCATCTAAGGGCTGCCTGTCCTCAATTGACAAAAAAAAGGCACTTTTGCCTACACCCCACACACCACCATCGCCACCACCTCCACCACCACCACCACCACCACCACCACCACCACCACCACCACAACAGCAACAAAAACAACACGGAAAAATAACACAAGACACGGCCCCACCCAAAACAACTCCAAAAACACACACAAACACAATAAAACCCCAAAATACACCACTACCCGACAGCACGGACGAGGACCCAGCTGAAACGGCACCTAGAGACGAAGAGGGGGGACCCTTGCAACCTGTAAAAAGGAAAAAAAGAAAGCACCACTCGAACATAAACGAAACAAACACACAACCACCAACAAAAACAAAACAAACAGAACAAACAAAATCCGCCCCACCCCAAAACATAACGCATACAACAAAACGCAAGCACACACAAGACAACAAACAAACACAACACAAATAAAACAGTATACATATATTGACACAAATAACAAAGAAGTAGTAAAAACAATACACAAAGACCCTTCGGTGGAAACTGAAGGGCAATTCTTTGCAAGCGCGGCCAACAAACCGCATTTAAAAATAAGACTCCCAGTGGACACCTATGCAAAACTAAGAGAGAACTTTCCTGAGGACGTGGGGAAAACATGTACTCGAACCTATAACCGCGTCCTCTTGAAACGTTTCCCCACCCACACCTCACCAAACACCCCCACCCCACCAAACAACCCCTCCAATACGCCCATGGATATTGTGCAACCTGCTCCTCAGGAGCCGAACAGGTAGGTCCTTCCTCTTTTAACCAACATGGCTGATATAAGAGTTGGGTGTCTGAATGTACGCGGCCTGGGACTGTCTTGGAAACAAGGCAAACTTTTAAACGATCTCAGTCGCATAGAATGGATGTAATGGCTATTTGCGAGTCCAGGATCAGCAGCGAGCACCAACTGGCGCCCCTCTTCGACGACTTTGAGATCTTCGCATCTCTCTGTCAACCGGGGGGTGGGGGTGGAGTTGTCGTTCTGCTGCGAAAACACCTTGGCCTCGCCATACAGAAGGTGCACCTGGACCCGGAGGGTCGACTGGTGGTTTTAGACGTCGGCAGTAGTGAAAGTGGAGCCCTTAGACTAATTGCTGTGTACACCCCTTTTTGGGCAGCGCGGCCGGACTACTTCCAACGTCTGGAAACTTTTCAGGGAACGTCCCGCTCCTTGCTTTTAGTGGGGGACTGGAATGGTATCCTGGATGCACGTTGGGACTATGTAGGGGCATGTGCCAATAGAGGGGGGGGGGGTAAAAGCCTCAAAAGGTTAATCGGCCGATTTGACCTGGCCGATAGATATCGACTAGATTTACCACTATGGACGTGGACCAATCGCAGCAGAACATCTAGGTCGTACCTAGATAGGGTCCTAGTTAGAGATAAGGATAGGGACGCATTTAGCTGTCCAAAAATGTTCATGGTTGACTATTCGGATCACAAGTTAGTGACATGCATAGTCAACCTTGATAGAACCCATAGACAGGGACCCGGTTACTGGAAGCTGAACTTGTCCTTACCGACAAGCAAAGCTTACAGTAAACGGATTAGCACGTTAGTTAAGCAGTGTTTGACAGGGGCAATTGTCAACAACAGGTGGTGGAGCTCTCTTAAGAGAGCAATTAGAATAGAATCGATAGGTTTTAGTCAGGAATTAGCAAGGGATAAGAACAAGACGGAAAGGGAATTAGTAGATAGAGTAGAAGAGGCGATTAGGAGTGGCAATGTAGCCAGCGTGCTGGCATCAAGAATGGCCTTAGACCAGTTCTTTGATGTGAAGCATGAGGGCTGCGTTGTCAGGAGTAAAATACGTGCTCTGGGTAATGAGGGAGCCAAAGCTGTTAGCTGGGCCCGAGTGACAGAAGCAAAAAGTGGGAACAAGTCCACGATTCGGTCTTTGAAGGACCAGGATGGGCGTGTGATCCTTGAACCTGGGCAGATGTGTGTGGCCTTTCAGCGGCACTTTGCACGACTATTCGAGAGGGGCGGCGCGCCGAGTGAGACTATGGATTTCAATCCATACCTCGACGGTCTGCCGCGCCTCTCGGACGCGGAGGCGAAGTCCTGCGAAAGGCCGATTTCAGCTGTTGAGATAGGGGCGGCGCTGAGCCAATGCGGCAAACGCAAATCCCCGGGGCTCGATGGTCTACCATACGAGCTATATGTAGCGATGCCGGACTTGTTCTCCGATATCCTCGAAGCGGTCTACTGCAACTGGCAGCAGAACGGGAGAATTCCCAGTTCTGTGACCAACCAAGGGCGTAGTTACGCTGGTGAGGAAGGATGAGAACAAGGGGGATGACATAAGTAACTTCAGGCCCATAACTCTGCTAAATACAGAGTTAAAGATTTTGGCCAAGGTGTTAGCGAAGAGGTTGGCGCTTGTCGTCGGAAACCTGGTGGGAGAAGCGCAGACATGCGCAATCCCGTCCAGGTCCATTCACGACAAACTCCACCTTATGCGATACATCATAGAGAGGGTAGGGAATGAACCCGGCTTTGGTGGGTCCCTGATCAACTTGGATCAATCTAAAGCTTTCGATAGGGTTGACCATCGTTACCTCGATGCGGTGCTCGTGGCGGAAGGCTTCGGACCCGTTTTCAGGGGTTGGATTGCTGCGATGCACAGCAGCAACGTCTGCTCAAGGGTCAAGGTGAACGGCCACCTCTCGGAGCCGTTCCAAATCATGCGATCCATCCGACAGAGATGCCCTCTCTCCTCCCTTCTGTATGTGCTGGCTCTTGAGCTACTACTGCGGAAGTTGGAGCGGTTGCAGGGCATCCCTTTGGAACCGGGATTGCAGAAAGCGGCGTCGGCCTACGCCGATGACGTGACAGTAATGGTGTTGAAAACCTCGCAAATCGGTGAGATCGGCACCTTGCTGGAGGAATATGAAAGGTTTACAGGAGCGAAGCTGAACCGGGACAAGTCCGTCGGTTTGCAACTCGGAACATGGAGTGGCAAACCGATTCCCTCCAACGACGTCGTCGGACGCTGGACGGAGGGCCCGGTGAAGCTGCTTGGGGTCTGGTTCGGACCAGACCTCCAGGTGGAGAAAAACTGGAACGAGGTAACGGCCAGGGTGTTTGCACTCACCCAGAAGTGGGCCCAGTGCAAACTATCCCTGAAAGGTCGAGCGGAGGTGGCGAATACTTATATAGCATCCGTCATCTACTACCGCTTGACCGTCGTGCCTTGCCCAGTGAAAAGACTCGCCAAAATGGAGTGCGCGCTGTTCCAATTTCTTTGGAACAAGCGGACCCCTTTGGTGAGGAGATCCATCTGCTGTCAACACCCTTCGAAAGGAGGGCTGGGGATGCCGTGGCTACAGATGCGTAAACACGCATTAAGGCTACGGCACCTCCAGGTATTCCTCACCGGTCAACCGGTGTGGGCCCCGTTTGTGAGGCGAGCCTTTCCCAGACTCGTCTCGCTCACCGAGCTGCAATCCTGGGTCAAGCAAAGACCGAGAAAAGTGGGCGACTGGCACATTGAATGTGCCCAGGCGCTCACGGCCCTCTGGAAAGCGGACCCGGCAATCAGTGGAGACTCCACCTCGACATTCTATAGAGGGTATGGTACGCAGCAGGTGCGACGATGCTCTCGGAGAAGCTCTAGGCATGGAGGAAGATGAACTGGCCAGTCTGTTCGGTAGGACGTTTGGCCCTGGACCAATGGACAACTTCCAAAAGTCCCTGGCTTGGCAGTGCTACCGAAGGGGCTCTACCCGTTCGAGACAAGCTCCACAGGCATGGGAGCCTGGGTAGGGATCCTTTGAATAAGATCTGTCCGAGATGCGTGCATGACGACGAAACCGTTGCGCACGCATTCGTACACTGCCAAGGCATTGCTGACCTGTGGGGCTATGTGGAACGACTACTGTCGAGGGTGGCACCAATCCGGTTGACCACCGAGTCCATTGTCACGATCAAACCGCCTCCCCCTTTCAAAAACGAAGGAGAGGCGGTTTTTCTCTGTGTGATAGCCATGGCTAAAGAAGTTGTATGGTGGACGAGGCTGAAAGGGCTGAGGTCAGACACCTTTCTCTCCGGCCAACAACTGGTCCCCTTTTTCAAATACCATTTTAAAAGAAGGATCAGAATGGAGAGAGAGGTGCTCTACCCCAGCAAGTTTTATGAAAGGTGGGTGAAAGTAGGGAGAATGGCCAGAGTGAATGGGTCTTCTCTCTATATCAGCCTGTAGGTGAAAGAAGAGGAAAAAGAGGAGACGAGGGAAGCACCTACTCTTTGTGCTCCTGAGGAGAAGGGTTGCACATTTTTTCCGGGGTGTGTGCGACCCATGTTAATGCCCCCTCCCTATTGAAGACTTCGTTTGTTGTTGTTATTTCATTGTTATATTTTTGTACTTGTTAATTATATGTAAACTTCCCCCTTGTATCTGTCCCTACCTTTTGTGCCCTGGTGGCAAATAAAGAAATCACTCTATATATACTATTGTATTTTCACAGTAATCTCACATAACATTTATATTACACTATATATACTATTGTATTTCCACAGTAAAGGCTTCACCTCACATAATATCTCACATAACATTTACATTACTCTATTGTATTTTCACAGTAAAAGCTTTCCCTCACATAATATCTCACATAACATTTACATTACTCTATATATACTATTGTATTTTCATGGTAAAGGCTTTACCTCACACAATATCTCATATAACATTTACATTACACTATATATACTATTGTATTTTCATAGTAAAGACTTTACCTCACATAATATCTCACATAACGTTTACATTACTCTATATATACTATTGTATTTTCACAGTAAAGGCTTTACCTCACATAATATCTCACATAACATTTACATTACACTATATTTACTATTGTATTTTCATAGTAAAGGCTTTACCTCACATAATATCTCATATAACATTTACATTACTCTATATATACTATTGTATTTTCACAGTAAAGGCTTTACCTCACATAATATCTCACATAACATTTACATTACACTATATTTACTATTGTATTTTCATAGTAAAGGCTTTACCTCACATAATATCTCACATAACATTTACATTACTCTATATATACTATTGTATTTTCACAGTAAAGGCTTTACCTCACATAATATCTCACATAATATTTACATTACACTATATTTACTATTGTATTTTCATAGTAAAGGCTTTACCTCACATAATATCTCATATAACATTTACATTACTCTATATATACTATTGTATTTTCACAGTAAAGGCTTTACCTCACATAATATCTCACATAACATTTACATTACTCTATATATACTATTGTATTTTCACAGTAAAGGCTTTACCTCACATAATATCTCACATAACATTTACATTACTCTATATATACTATTGTATTTTCACAGTAAAGGCTTTACCTCACATAATATCTCACATAACATTTAATTACTCTATATATACTATTGTATTTTTTACAGTAAAGGCTTTACCTCACATAATATCTCACATAATACTGAATTTATGAAATTTTGATATTACATACTTTGAGAACAATACCTTAACATTAGTGGCCCGTTACAACCAGTTTGAACAGAAAGAGGTGAGAGATTTCTGGCCGGCTTCGGCCAGTTTAAATAAATTCAGCTAAAAGGAATTACAGAGTCTACACCATTTTTACAAACCAGCTATATAATGGTTGTTTGTATTGTATATAGGAGGTGGCAAATTGGCAGAGTCATTAGAATGTAAGGTAGAATATTTTACAGTATTTGTTCCAGCTTTCTGAGTTCAAATACCACTGACGTTAACTTTGCCTTTTATCCTTTTGAGGTTGATAAAAAGAAGTACCAGTCTAGTACTGGGGTCAGTTCTTCCCCTATGTTTCTTTCTCACTCTCTATCCTTCTCTGGAAGAAATCTGCTGTGTTTAGAACGTCCTGTGGTAGTGCACCAGAGCACTATTTACAATAATTTTCATGCCTTTCATCCTTACGGGGTCAATAAAATAAAGTACCAGTAATACACTGGTTAATTACTGGCCTTGTGCCAAAAGTAGAAACAATTATTATATAATATTTTACAGTATTTGTTCCAGCTTTGGCATTCTGAGTTCAAATGCTGCCGAGGTTAACTTTGGCTTTTATCCTTTTGAGGTCGATAAAAAAAAAAGTACCAGTCTCATAATGCGGTCGATTCTTCCTCTATATTTCTTTCTCATTTCTTCTTCTCTCTCACACTCTATCTCCTTCTCTGGAAGAAACCAGCTGTGTTGAGACATGAAGAGGGATGGCTCCACCAGGTTTAAATTGCCTAAGGTGTTCCATATGTCAAATACTATTCTAACTATTATAAAGTCTTGTAATTAGTCAAAATAAAACTAGTATTAAACAATATTTCTGAAATATAGATTCTATGAAATATGGGAAACTTGAGTAAAACCTTTCTTTAATAACAATATGCTATAAAATTTATGACTCTGTTTATTTGTTATTTTTATCTCTCCTGTCTTGGCTACTTTTCTATATCTTAGCAACAATTATACCGTCAATTATATCAGATTAATGTTGCCAAAATATTGCAGAAACACAAAAGAGGAAACAAATTTTGATTTATGCCGTTGCATAGATCTATCTATTTATCTATCCGGGCGTCACTGACCTGTGGGGCTATGTAGAACGACTATTGTCGCGGGTGGGACCAATCCAGTTGACCACCGAGTCCATTGTCATGATCAAACCGCCACCCTCCTTCAAAAACGAAGGAGAGGCGGTTTTCCTTTGTGTGATAGCTATGGCGAAAGAGGTTGTATGGTGGACAAGGTTGAAAGGGCTGAGGTCAGACATCTTTCTCTCCGGCCACCAACTGATTCTTTTTTTCAAATACCACTTTCGAAGAAGAATCAGGATGGAGAGAGAGGTGCTGTACCCCAGCAAGTTTTATGAAAGGTGGGTGAAAGTGGCGAGAATGGCCCGAGTGAATGGGCCTTCTCTCTATATCAGCCTGTAGGTTGAGGAAAAGGAGGAGGAGAGGAAAGGAGTACAAGCTCTTCGTACTCCTGGAGATGAGGGTTGCACATTTTTTTTCGGGGGTATGTGTTACCCATATAAACTGTCTCCCTCTATTGGGGAAAATCGACTAACTTTTAAATTCCATCTGTGATAACATTTTACACGTTTTTATTGTATGTAAACTTCCCCCTTTGTATTTGTCCCCTTCTTTTGTGCCCCTGTGGCTAATAAAGAAATATATCTATTTATACTTTATATATTTGTATATATATATATATACAAATATAAATATAGAGATATATCGATGTATGTATGTATATATATATATATGTGTGTGTGTGTGTGTATGTAGATATAGATATGTATGTATAGATATGTATGTATGTATGTGTATATATATATATATATATATATATATATATGGTGGCTGCCAACTCGTTTTCGAGTACGGCCACTACTTTATATCCATGTAGGAGAACCCCTACCGATGCGCTGAACGAGTGTGACTTTTTAGTCCAGCCAGCGACTTGAAAACTCTGGTACAAACACTACACTTGTGACAATTATTGACACATAGTGCTGGGCCCATGGTACCATGTGACAACAAGTGCAGAGAGATCTCCAGATATAAAGCAATGCCTGTGCCGTGAAGCTTTTATAGTGAGCAAAGGCACTGCACAAAGCCAGTCCCACTCTCTTAACCAAGATGATATTTACCAAAAAGAAGAACAAGTCAACATCATTGGATACCATCAAGGGTTGCAGGTGTTATATCAGAGTTTTCCTTCTCCTAGAATTCTGCCTTGACAAAGGCTAAGGGGTCATCTCTCCCGGTGATTTTGGATGGCCATTGACTCTTAAGAGCTCCTTTGCCCTTTGACAGGTTTTGTTTTTAGTCCTGCAGGATGTCCAAAGTCACCCTCCTCACCAAGAAACCTTGGTGGGGTTGCCAGTTTAGTCGCCAACGACCCGACCATGAGACAGGTTGTACTGGGATACATGTTACCAGTAGCACCAGCTGGTGACCTGACATAAATATATATATACATACATATATATATATACATACATACATACACACGTATATATACACTGCTATGCTGAGTATACATGTATACACATGATTATGGCACAAATTAAATAAACATTCATAAACTAATGAATAAAAACATTAAATAAAATTAAAAAAAAAAGAATATATTCTTTTTCCTTTCATTCACCTCTCCCTTCTTTTCTTTCATTCTCCTTTCATTCTCCTTCCATTCTCCTTTCCTTTCATTCTCCTTTCCTTTCTTTCCTTTCATTCTCCTCTCCTTTCATCCATGAGATAACTGAGGTATTATTTACCCCATTAAAGGACTAATACTATGTCATTCCTATATTTAT
>OZ024748.1:40306835-40771244 GCA_964016885.1 Eledone cirrhosa
TACCTAAGTGATCAGATTAGCATGGGAGGGGGGTGTTCCGAGGCCATAGTATCTAGAATAAGGATGGGTATGGAAGAAGTTTAGGGAGCTGCTTCCTCTGCTGACGAAGAAGGGTTTCTCCCTGCATGCAAAAGGCCGGTTATATGATGCCTGTGTGAGATGCGCGATGCTGCATGGTAGTGAGACATGGACAGCAACTGCAGAAGATATGCCTTCGTCACTGTCCCCCGACTTAGGCCCCTAAAGGCACTTGTGATCCTGGCCTTCAGATCGTCTTTTGTATTGCAGCTAGATCTGTTGGTGTCTCATTCCACTGCACCCCGCACAAAGAAGTCGAGGGGGTTGCAGTCAGGCGAGCTGGGAGGCCAGATGTCAGGTGAAGTGTGGTCGACGAAGTTCTCTGACAGCCAGGCTTGGGTCATTCGGCTGGTATGGCAGGGCGTTGAGTCTTGCTGCCTCACGTACGGCCTACCTGCAACTACCTGGTCGTGGATGTAGCCATCGGTGTTCAGCTTGAGGCCCTCAGGGAAGAAGTAAGGTGACATCATGCCACCTTGACTGCTGACGACACCTAAGACCAATGTTGTTGCTGGAAATTTTGTCTGCATGACTCTGGGCACGTCTTTGGATGAGATAGCGAGCCACCTGTTGTTATGGGATTCCACAAATTTGGAGGTTCAAAATTATTCATAATCAATTATTCTGAAAATAAATAATGGAAATATAGTCACTGTTTCTATGAAGACAAGAGTGACAACGGAAGTAAAAAAAATTTGCATAAAATTAACAGTTGAAAATTGCGAACAAATATCGTCCACACCCTGTATATATATATATATATCATCATCATCATCATCATCATCATCATCATCACCGTTTTACGTCCGTTCTTCCACGCTAGCATGGGTTAGACGGGTTGTCCTGTTGTGGGCAGTGTCCGGTCGGCTGACCTTGTCTTGCTCATACGTGAACTGATTCTGGCTTGATTTCAACAACTGGATGCCCTTCCTAACACCAACCTCATTTACAGTGAGTGCTGGGTGCTTTTTTCTGTGGTGCCTACACTTCCACTTTACAGTGTGGGCTGGGTGCTTTTTTGCCGTGGCACCTCCATGACCACTTTGCAGTGGGAGGTTGTGGGGGCATATTGATTCAGCTTCGGCTTGTACACGTGGGGAGTCGAATCTTCTGTATTACTGTGTGACGACAGAGGTCACGGTCATGTGTCATCGTCTTTAAGAGGTGTAATTGGGTAAGGTCGGCTTTTATCACCTCATCCCAGGTCTTCTTGGGTCTTCCCACTCCGCGGTTTCCATCGACTTCTAGTGCTCTGCACCTTTTTATGCAGCTGTCATCCTTCATACGCATCACATGTCTATACCAATGCAACCGCCTCTCCTGCACACAGCATTTGATTCCTCTTATGCTCAGTCTCTCCCTCAATTCATTTATGCTTTGCCGTTCGCGTATATTACTATTACACATCCATCGGAGCATGCAGGCTTCGTTTCTTTCTAATCTACGCAAGTCTTCTACAGACAGCGCCAGGTCTCACTACCATGTAACATTGCTGTTCGGATACATGCATCATACAGTCTGCCTTTCATTCTGAGGGAGAAGCCTTTTGCAGCTAGCAGTGGCAGTAGTTCCCTGAACTTCTTCCATCCCGTTCTTACCCTAGTTATTGTACTTTCCAAACACCCACCTCCGCTGCTAATTTGGTCACCTAGGTAGCAGAAGCTGTCTACTGTTTCTACAGAGCTCTCCCAGAGATTGGTGGTACTTGTATCCTGTGGCTGTTTGCTGCTTGCTGTCCCAGCACAGCTGCTACATGTGAAGCCTACATTCTTAGTTAAGCTTCCTGAGATCCCACTACATCTCTTGTGCACCCATTGTTTGCATTTGGGGCAGAGAATGGAGTTCCTACCTACACCTTTCCTACATACTGAGCAAGGCCATTTCCCTGAGGGGATCTGGGTTCTGTTTTCTCATCTACTTACAAGGACCTTAGTCTTTGTCTGAAAAAAGGAAAAGAATGTCTTCACTTGTAGTGTTAAAAAATTTTGATTTAATTTTATAATATTATAATATTATGAGCTCATAATATTATATTATAAAATTAAATCAAAAATTTGTTAACGCTACAAGTGAAGTCATTCTTTTACTTTTTTTCAAATATACCTAACTGTACCAAGGATTTCACACATTTTCCAATATAAATATATATATAAATGTATATATATATATATATATATATAAATATATATATATGTTGTAGCAAAATCTAAGCATGCCTTGAACCTCGAGTGACACCTAAAGATCAAATTTTAGGTCACCACATTTATTGTGTTACAAGTTCATGCAGGTTGGGGGACAGGAAGTGACAGCTATATATAGAGCCTGTATCAAGTTATTTTCACCAGATACATCGGAGCATTACACCTATAACTAACTATGTAAGGATTTACTGCTATCAATAGACCCCAAGGGTCTACAGAGCCAGGGACATCGGAGCATTACACCTATAACTAACTATGTAAGGACTCACCACTATCAACAGACCCCATGAGGTCTACAGATACACACAGAGAGATTTGAGCCCTACTACTACAGACCATGTACAAGCCACAGTGGTCTACAACCAATTATAGACCATTCAGAGGTATACAAACCATTACTCTCTCTTACTCACTACGGTCTCAGAATTACTACCACGGACTCCAAATAACAACAACAACAATTATCTGTCGCTCGCTGTTTTCACACCAACAACAACAACAGACTACAACAGCCTCCCATGAACAACAAAATAATATTGTCAATCTTTGCAACTTATGGTAACTTGTTTATTGTACCTTTTAATTGATTCACGTGAAGTAAACCATATATAAACCAAATCATTTATTCTTTATATTCTTATTATTATTTTTATTCCATCTAATAATCATGTTACCACATCTAACAACTGTTATAATCATTTCTAATAACTACATATAACCATCTAACTTCTCATTACCTTTCGTTAAATATATATATATATGTAGAGGTTATATTTAATTTGTTGGGATACAACAAGCAAAATATTTTTATAACTGATATAAAGCACTCAACAAATTATTGGAGTTAATATACAATATATTAACAAATGGAAACTATATTTATGAAACCATATTTATTTCATTATACATATTTCAAGGGCCACCAAAGCAAACTATGGTGCGCTTTCATCAGATAAAATATAATATAGGTTAGTTTTATAAATAAATATTGACATACCCTTAAAAAATGCAACCATTCTGAGTCAAGATGCATCACTGATTTTTCGTGTTTTATACTATCCATACTCTATTCTGTATGAATATTGAGTGCTAATTTTGGTATACCGCCTATGGAAGCACCATAGCTACCATTATACACAAGTATCATCATCATCATCATCATCATCATCGTTTAACGTCCATCTTCCACGCTAGCATGGGTGTATATATATATATATATATATATATATATAATATTGTTATATATATTTCTACAGCCACTGCTCAATAAAGACTTCTGCTGTTTCAACAGTATAGAGACATTAAAAAAAGGTAAGTTTAACACTTTTTATAGCAAATTATCTGAAACTGGCCCTGGTTCTCATAGAAAACTGCTTCTACTTATCTAAATACCTTCCATCATAATTTTATATGAGAACCTTTGTTAAATTATGATCCAAACAACAACTTAATGAGAAAATTTGTTATATTACTAAATCCCTCCAAATTCGTGAACATTTTAAAAGTTATTGGTGGTGTTTTTCATAAGAAATGGTAATGAAACAGTTATGAAGAATCCTTGTTTGTTGCTGTTAATCAAAACACCATATAGACCACACATATAGATCTTGTATAGACCATACATATAGATCTTGTATAGACCACACATATAGATCTTGTATAGACCATACATATAGATCTTGTATAGACCACACATATAGATCTTGTATATAGACCATACATATAGATATTGTGTAGACCAGACATATAGATCTTGTGTATAGACCATACATATAGATCTTGTATATAGACAACACATATAGATCTTGTATATAGACCATACATATAGATATTGTGTAGACCACACATATAGATCTTGTGTATAGACCATACATATAGATCTTGTGTATAGACCATACATATAGATCTTGTGTATAGACCATACATATAGATCTTGTGTAGACCACACATATAGATCTTGTATATAGACCATACATATAGATCTTGTGTAGACCACACATATAGATCTTGTGTATAGACCACACATATAGATCTTGTGTATAGACCATACATATAGATCTTGTATAGACCACACATATAGATCTTGTGTATAGAACACACATATAGATCTTGTGTATAGACCATACATATAGATCTTGTGTAGACCACACATATAGATCTTGTGTATAGACCACACATATAGATCTTGTATAGACCATAGATATAGATCTTGTGTATAGACCATACATATAGATCTTGTGTAGACCACACATATAGATCTTGTATAGACCACACATATAGATCTTGTATATAGACCATACATATAGATCTTGTGTATAGACCACACATATAGATCTTGTGTATAGACCATACATATAGATCTTGTATAGACCACACATATAGATCTTGTGTAGATCATACATATAGATCTTGTATAGACCATACATATAGATCTTGTATAGACCATACATATAGATCTTGTATAGACCACACATATAGATCTTGTATAGACCACACATATAGATCTTGTATAGACCACACATATAGATCTTGTATAGACCACACATATAGATCTTGTATATAGACCATACATATAGATCTTGTATAGACCATACATATAGATCTTGTATAGACCATACATATAGATCTTGTATAGACCACACATATAGATCTTGTATAGACCATACATATACATCTTGTATATAGACCAGACATATAGATCTTGTGTATAGACCATACATATAGATATTGTGTATAGACCATACATATAGATATTGTATATAGACCACACATATAGATCTTGTATAGACCACACATATAGATATTGTGTAGACCACACATATAGATCTTGTATATAGACCACACATATAGATATTGTGTAGACCACATATATAGATCTTGTATATAGACCACACATATAGATCTTGTATATAGACCATACATATAGATCTTGTATAGACCATACATATAGATCTTGTATAGACCACACATATAGATCTTGTATAGACCACACATATAGATCTTGTATATAGACCACACATATAGATATTGTGTAGACCATACATATAGATCTTGTATATAGACCACACATATAGATCTTGTATGTAGACCATACATATAGATCTTGTATATAGACCATACATATAGATATAGTGTATAGATCATACATATAGATCTTGTATAGACCACACATATAGATCTTGTATAGACCATACATATAGATCTTGTATATAGACCACACATATAGATCTTGTATATAGACCATACATATAGATCTTGTGTAGACCACACATATAGATATTGTGTAGACCATACATATAGATCTTGTGTATAGACCATACATATAGATCTTGTATATAGACCACACATATAGATCTTGTGTATAGACCATACATATAGATCTTGTATAGACCATACATATAGATCTTGTATAGACCATACATATAGATCTTGTGTATAGACCATACATATAGATCTTGTATAGACCACACATATAGATCTTGTGTATAGACCATACATATAGATCTTGTATATAGACCATACATATAGATCTTGTATAGACCATACATATAGATATTGTATAGACCATACATATAGATCTTGTATATAGACCATACATATAGATCTTGTATAGACCACACATATAGATATTGTGTAGACCACACATATAGATATTGTATAGACCATACATATAGATCTTGTATATAGACCACACATATAGATCTTGTATAGACCATACATATAGATCTTGTATAGACAATACATATAGATCTTGTATATAGACCACACATATAGATCTTGTATAGACCATACATATAGATCTTGTATAGACCATACATATAGATCTTGTATAGACAATACCTATAGATCTTGTATAGACCACACATATAGATCTTGTATATAGACCACACATATAGATCTTGTATAGACCATACATATAGATCTTGTATAGACCATACATATAGATCTTGTGTATAGACCATTCATATAGATCTTGTGTATAGACCACACATATAGATCTTGTATAGACCATACATAGAGATCTTGTATATAGACCACACATATAGATCTTGTGTAGACCATACATATAGATATTGTAAATAGACCATACATATAGATCTTGTGTATAGACCATACATATAGATCTTGTATAGACCATACATATAGATCTTGTATAGACCATACATATAGATCTTGTATAGACCATACATATAGATCTTGTATAGACCATACATATAGATCTTGTATATAGACCATGCATATAGATCTTGTATAGACCATACATATAGATCTTGTATATAGACCATGCATATAGATCTTGTATAGACCATACATATAGATCTTGTATATAGACCATACATATAGATTTGTATAGACCATACATATAGATCTTGTATAGACCATACATATTGATCTTGTATATAGTCCATACATATAGATCTTGTATAGACCATACATATAGATCTTGTATAGACCATACATATAGATCTTGTATAGACCATACATATAGATCTTGTATAGACCACACATATAGATCTTGTATATAGACCACACATATAGATCTTGTATAGACCATACATATAGATCTTGTATAGACCATACATATAGATCTTGTGTATAGACCATACATATAGATCTTGTGTATAGACCACACATATAGATCTTGTATAGACCATACATATAGATCTTGTATATAGACCACACATATAGATCTTGTGTATAGACCATACATATACATCTTGTATAGACCATACATATAGATCTTGTATAGACCATACATATAGATCTTGTATAGACCACACAAATAGATCTTGTATAGACCATACATATAGATCTTGTGTATAGACCATACATATAGATCTTGTATAGACCACACATATAGATCTTGTATATAGACCATACATATAGATCTTGTGTATAGACCATACATATAGATATTGTATATAGAACACACATATAGATATTGTGTATAGACCACACATATAGATCTTATGTTGACCATACATATAGATCTTGTAAATAGACCATACATATAGATCTTGTATAGACCATACATATAGATCTTGTATAGACCATACATATAAATCTTGTGTATAGACCACACATATAGATCTTGTATATAGACCATACATATAGATCTTGTATATAGACCACACATATAGATCTTGTGTTGACCATACATATAGATCTTGTAAATAGACCATACATATAGATCTTGTGTATAGACCATACATATAGATCTTGTATAGACCATACATATAGATCTTGTATAGACCACACATATAGATCTTCTATAGACCACACATATAGATCTTGTATAGACCACACATATAGATCTTGTATATAGACGATACATATAGATCTTGTATAGACCATACATATAGATCTTGTATAGACCACACATATACATCTTGTATAGACCATACATATAGATATTGTATAGACCACACATATAGATCTTGTATATAGACCATACATATAGATCTTGTATAGACCATACATATAGATCTTGTGTATAGACCATACATATACATCTTGTATAGACCATACATATAGATCTTGTATAGACCATACATATAGATCTTGTGTATAGACCATAAATATAGATCTTGTATAGACCACACATATAGATCTTGTATATAGACCATACATATAGATCTTGTATAGACCATACATATAGATCTTGTATAGACCATACATATAGATCTTGTATATAGACCATACATATAGATCTGGTATAGACCATACATATAGATCTTGTGTATAGACCATACATATAGATCTTGTGTATAGACCATACATATAGATATTGTATATAGACCACACATATAGATATTGTGTATAGACCATACATATACATCTTGTATAGACCATACATATAGATCTTGTATAGACCATACATATAGATCTTGTATATAGACCATACATATTGATCTTGTATAGACTATACATATAGATCTTGTATATAGACCATACATATAGATCTTGTATAGACCATACATATAGATCTTGTATAGACCATACATATAGATCTTGTATAGACCATACATATAGATCTTGTATATAGACCATACATATAGATCTTGTATAGACCATACATATAGATCTTGTATATAGACCATGCATATAGATCTTGTATAGACCATACATATAGATCTTGTATATAGACCATACATATAGATCTTGTATAGACCATACATATAGATCTTGTATAGACCATACATATAGATCTTGTATATAGTCCAGACATATAGATCTTGTATAGACCATACATATAGATCTTGTATAGACCATACATATAGATCTTGTATAGACCATACATATAGATCTTGTATAGACCACACATATAGATCTTGTATATAGACCACACATATAGATCTTGTATAGACCATACATATAGATCTTGTATAGACCATACATATAGATCTTGTGTATAGACCATACATATAGATCTTGTGTATAGACCACACATATAGATCTTGTATAGACCATACATATAGATCTTGTATATAGACCACACATATAGATCTTGTGTATAGACCATACATATAGATATTGTGTAGACCACACATATAGATCTTGTATATAGACCATACATATAGATCTTGTATAGACCATACATATAGATATTGTATAGACCATACATATAGATCTTGTATATAGACCATACATATAGATCTTGTATAGACCACACATATAGATATTGTGTAGACCACACATATAGATATTGTATAGACCATACATATAGATCTTGTATATAGACCACACATATAGATCTTGTATAGACCATACATATAGATCTTGTATAGACCATACATATAGATCTTGTATATAGACCACACATATAGATCTTGTGTAGACCATACATATAGATCTTGTAAATAGACCATACATATAGATCTTGTGTATAGACCATACATATAGATCTTGTATAGACCATACATATAGATCTTGTGTATAGACCACACATATAGATCTTGTATATAGACCATACATATAGATCTTGTATATAGACCACATATATAGATCTTGTGTAGACCATACACATAGATCTTGTAAATAGACCATACATATAGATCTTGTATATAGACCACACATATAGATCTTGTGTATAGACCATACATATAGATATTGTGTAGACCACACATATAGATCTTGTATATAGACCACACATATAGATCTTGTATACACCATACATATAGATCTTGTATAGACCATACGTATAGATCTTGTGTATAGACCACACATATAGATCTTGTATATAGACCATACATATAGATCTTGTATATAGACCACACATATAGATCTTGTGTAGACCATACATATAGATCTTGTAAATAGACCATACATATAGATCTTGTGTATAGACCATACATATAGATCTTGTATAGACCATACATATAGATCTTGTATAGACCACACATATAGATCTTGTATAGACGACACATATAGATATTGTATATAGACCATACATATAGATCTTGTATAGCCCATACATATAGATCTTGTATAGACCATACATATAGATCTCGTATAGACCACACATATAGATCTTGTATAGACCACACATATAGATCTTAGATAGACCACACATATAGATCTTGTATATAGACCATACATATAGATCTTGTATAGACCATACATATAGATCTTGTATAGACCATACATATAGATCTTGTATAGACCACACATATAGATCTTGTATAGACCATACATATAGATCTTGTATATAGACCACACATATAGATCTTGTATATAGACCATACATATAGATCTTGTGTAGACCACACATATAGATATTGTATAGACCATACATATAGATCTTGTATATAGACCACACATATAGATCTTGTATATAGACCATACATATAGATCTTGTGTATAGACCATACATATAGATCTTGTATATAGACCACACATATAGATCTTGTGTATAGACCATACATATAGATCTTGTATAGACCATACATATAGATCTTGTATAGACCATACATATAGATCTTGTGTATAGACCATACATATAGATCTTGTATAGACCACACATATAGATCTTGTGTATAGACCATACATATAGATCTTGTATATAGACCATACATATAGATCTTGTATAGACCATACATATAGATATTGTATAGACCATACATATAGATCTTGTATATAGACCATACATATAGATCTTGTATAGACCAAACATATAGATATTGTGTAGACCACACATATAGATATTGTATAGACCATACATATAGATCTTGTATATAGACCACACATATAGATCTTGTATAGACCATACATATAGATCTTGTATAGACCATACATATAGATCTTGTATATAGACCACACATATAGATCTTGTATAGACCATACATATAGATCTTGTATAGACCATACATATAGATCTTGTATAGACAATACCTATAGATCTTGTATAGACCACACATATAGATCTTGTATATAGACCACACATATAGATCTTGTATAGACCATACATATAGATCTTGTATAGACCATACATATAGATCTTGTGTATAGACCATACATATAGATCTTGTGTATAGACCACACATATAGATCTTGTATAGACCATACATAGAGATCTTGTATATAGACCACACATATAGATCTTGTGTAGACCATACATATAGATATTGTAAATAGACCATACATATAGATCTTGTGTATAGACCATACATATAGATCTTGTATAGACCATACATATAGATCTTGTATAGACCATACATATAGATCTTGTATAGACCATACATATAGATCTTGTATAGACCATACATATAGATCTTGTATATAGACCATGCATATAGATCTTGTATAGACCATACATATAGATCTTGTATATAGACCATGCATATAGATCTTGTATAGACCATACATATAGATCTTGTATATAGACCATACATATAGATCTTGTATAGACCATACATATAGATCTTGTATAGACCATACATATTGATCTTGTATATAGTCCATACATATAGATCTTGTATAGACCATACATATAGATCTTGTATAGACCATACATATAGATCTTGTATAGACCATACATATAGATCTTGTATAGACCACACATATAGATCTTGTATATAGACCACACATATAGATCTTGTATAGACTATACATATAGATCTTGTGTATAGACCATACATATAGATCTTGTGTATAGACCACACATATAGATCTTGTATAGACCATACATATAGATCTTGTATATAGACCACACATATATATCTTGTGTATAGACCATACATATACATCTTGTATAGACCATACATATAGATCTTGTATAGACCATACATATAGATCTTGTATAGACCACACAAATAGATCTTGTATAGACCATACATATAGATCTTGTGTATAGACCATACATATAGATCTTGTATAGACCACACATATAGATCTTGTATATAGACCATACATATAGATCTTATGTATAGACCATACATATAGATATTGTATATAGAACACACATATAGATATTGTGTATAGACCACACATATAGATCTTGTGTTGACCATACATATAGATCTTGTAAATAGACCATACATATAGATCTTGTATAGACCATACATATAGATCTTGTATAGACCATACATATAGATCTTGTGTATAGACCACACATATAGATCTTGTATATAGACCATACATATAGATCTTGTATATAGACCACACATATAGATCTTGTGTTGACCATACATATAGATCTTGTAAATAGACCATACATATAGATCTTGTGTATAGACCATACATATAGATCTTGTATAGACCATACATATAGATCTTGTTTAGACCACACATATAGATCTTCTATAGACCACACATATAGATCTTGTATAGACCACACATATAGATCTTGTATATAGACGATACATATAGATCTTGTATAGACCATACATATAGATCTTGTATAGACCACACATATACATCTTGTATAGACCATACATATAGATATTGTATAGACCACACATATCGATCTTGTATATAGACCATACATATAGATCTTGTATAGACCATACATATAGATCTTGTGTATAGACCATACATATAGATCTTGTATAGACCATACATATAGATCTTGTAAAGACCATACATATAGATCTTGTGTATAGACCATAAATATAGATCTTGTATAGACCACACATATAGATCTTGTATATAGACCATACATATAGATCTTGTATAGACCATACATATAGATCTTGTATAGACCATACATATAGATCTTGTATATAGACCATACATATAGATCTGGTATAGACCATACATATAGATCTTGTGTATAGACCATACATATAGATCTTGTGTATAGACCATACATATAGATATTGTATATAGACCACACATATAGATATTGTGTATAGACCATACATATACATCTTGTATAGACCATACATATAGATCTTGTATAGACCATACATATAGATCTTGTATATAGACCATACATATAGATCTTGTATAGACTATACATATAGATCTTGTATATAGACCATACATATAGATCTTGTATAGACCATACATATAGATCTTGTATAGACCATACATATAGATCTTGTATAGACCATACATATAGATCTTGTATATAGACCATACATATAGATCTTGTATAGACCATACATATAGATCTTGTATAGACCATACATATAGATCTTGTATAGACCACACATATAGATCTTGTATATAGACCACACATATAGATCTTGTATAGACCATACATATAGATCTTGTATAGACCATACATATAGATCTTGTGTATAGACCATACATATAGATCTTGTGTATAGACCACACATATAGATCTTGTATAGACCATACATATAGATCTTGTATATAGACCACACATATAGATCTTGTGTATAGACCATACATATAGATATTGTGTAGACCACACATATAGATCTTGTATATAGACCATACATATAGATCTTGTATAGACCATACATATAGATATTGTATAGACCATACATATAGATCTTGTATATAGACCATACATATAGATCTTGTATAGACCACACATATAGATATTGTATAGACCATACATATAGATCTTGTATATAGACCACACATATAGATCTTGTATAGACCATACATATAGATCTTGTATAGACCATACATATAGATCTTGTATATAGACCACACATATAGATCTTGTATAGACCATACATATAGATCTTGTATAGACCATACATATAGATCTTGTATAGACAATACCTATAGGTCTTGTATAGACCACACATATAGATCTTGTATATAGACCACACATATAGATCTTGTATAGACCATACATATAGATCTTGTATAGACCATACATATAGATCTTGTGTATAGAGCATACATATAGATCTTGTGTATAGACCACACATATAGATCTTGTATAGAACATACATATAGATCTTGTATATAGACCACACATATAGATCTTGTGTAGACCATACATATAGATCTTGTAAATAGACCATACATATAGATCTTGTGTATAGACTATACATATAGATCTTGTATAGACCATACATATAGATCTTGTGTATAGACCACACATATAGATCTTGTATATAGACCATACATATAGATCTTGTATATAGACCACATATATAGATCTTGTGTAGACCATACACATAGATCTTGTAAATAGACCATACATATAGATCTTGTATATAGACCACACATATAGATCTTGTGTATAGACCATACATATAGATATTGTGTAGACCACACATATAGATCTTGTATATAGACCACACATATAGATCTTGTATACACCATGCATATAGATCTTGTATAGACCATACATATAGATCTTGTATATAGACCATACATATAGATCTTGTATATAGACCACACATATAGATCTTGTGTAGACCATACATATAGATCTTGTAAATAGACCATACATATAGATCTTGTGTATAGACCATACATATAGATCTTGTATAGACCATACATATAGATCTTGTATAGACCACACATATAGATCTTGTATAGACGACACATATAGATATTGTATATAGACCATACATATAGATCTTGTATAGCCCATACATATAGATCTTGTATAGACCATACATATAGATCTCGTATAGACCACACATATAGATCTTGTATAGACCACACATATAGATCTTGTATAGACCACACATATAGATCTTGGATATAGACGATACATATAGATCTTGTATAGAAACATACATATAGATCTTGTATAGACCACACATATAGATCTTGTATATAGACCACACATATAGATCTTGTATGTAGACCATACATATAGATCTTGTATATAGACCATACATATAGATATAGTGTATAGATCATACATATAGATCTTGTATAGACCACACATATAGATCTTGTATAGACCATACATATAGATCTTGTATATAGACCACACATATAGATCTTGTATATAGACCATACATATAGATCTTGTGTAGACCACACATATAGATATTGTGTAGACCATACATATAGATCTTGTGTATAGACCATACATATCGATCTTGTATATAGACCACACATATAGATCTTGTGTATAGACCATACATATAGATCTTGTATAGACCATACATATAGATCTTGTATAGACCATACATATAGATCTTGTGTATAGACCATACATATAGATCTTGTATAGACCACACATATAGATCTTGTGTATAGACCATACATATAGATCTTGTATATAGACCATACATATAGATATTGTATAGACCATACATATAGATATTGTATAGACCATACATATAGATCTTGTATATAGACCATACATATAGATCTTGTATAGACCACACATATAGATATTGTGTAGACCACACATATAGATATTGTATAGACCATACATATAGATCTTGTATATAGACCACACACATAGATCTTGTATAGACCATACATATAGATCTTGTATAGACCATACATATAGATCTTGTATATAGACCACACATATAGATCTTGTATAGACCATACATATAGATCTTGTATAGACCATACATATAGATCTTGTATAGATAATACATATAGATCTTGTGTATAGACCACACATATAGATCTTGTATAGACCATACATAGAGATCTTGTAAATAGACCATACATATAGATCTTGTGTATAGACCATACATATAGATCTTGTATAGACCATATATATAGATCTTGTATAGACCATACATATAGATCTTGTATAGACCATACATATAGATCTTGTATAGACCATACATATAGATCTTGTATATAGACCATGCATATAGATCTTGTATAGACCATACATATAGATCTTGTATATAGACCATGCATATAGATCTTGTATAGACCATACATATAGATCTTGTATATAGACCATACATATAGATCTTGTATAGACCATACATATAGATCTTGTATAGACCATACATATTGATCTTGTATATAGTCCATACATATAGATCTTGTATAGACCATACATATAGATCTTGTATAGACCATACATATAGATCTTGTATAGACCATACATATAGATCTTGTATAGACCACACATATAGATCTTGTATATAGACCACACATATAGATCTTGTATAGACCATACATATAGATCTTGTATAGACCATACATATAGATCTTGTGTATAGACCATACATATAGATCTTGTGTATAGACCACACATATAGATCCTGTATAGACCATACATATAGATCTTGTATATAGACCACACATATAGATCTCGTGTATAGACCATACATATACATCTTGTATAGACCATACATATAGATCTTGTATAGACCATACATATAGATCTTGTATAGACCACACAAATAGATCCTGTATAGACCATACATATAGATCTTGTGTATAGACCATACATATAGATCTTGTGTATAGACCACACATATAGATCTTGTATATAGACCATACATAAAGATCTTGTATATAGACCACATATATAGATCTTGTGTAGACCATACACATAGATCTTGTAAATAGACCATACATATAGATCTTGTATATAGACCACACACATAGATCTTGTGTATAGACCATACATATAGATATTGTGTAGACCACACATATAGATCTTGTATATAGACCACACATATAGATCTTGTATACACCATGCATATAGATCTTGTATAGACCATACATATAGATCTTGTGTATAGACCACACATATAGATCTTGTATATAGACCATACATATAGATCTTGTATATAGACCACACATATAGATCTTGTGTAGACCATACATATAGATCTTGTAAATAGACTATACATATAGATCTTGTGTATAGACCATACATATAGATCTTGTATAGACCATACATATAGATCTTGTATAGACCACACATATAGATCTTGTATAGACGACACATATAGATATTGTATATAGACCATACATATAGATCTTGTATAGCCCATACATATAGATCTTGTATAGACCATACATATAGATCTCGTATAGACCACACATATAGATCTTGTATAGACCACACATATAGATCTTGTATAGACCACACATATAGATCTTGGATATAGACGATACATATAGATCTTGTATAGAAACATACATATAGATCTTGTATAGACCACACATATAGATCTTGTATATAGACCACACATATAGATCTTGTATGTAGACCATACATATAGATCTTGTATATAGACCATACATATAGATATAGTGTATAGATCATACATATAGATCTTGTATAGACCACACATATAGATCTTGTATAGACCATACATATAGATCTTGTATATAGACCACACATATAGATCTTGTATATAGACCATACATATAGATCTTGTGTAGACCACACATATAGATATTGTGTAGACCATACATATAGATCTTGTGTATAGACCATACATATAGATCTTGTATATAGACCACACATATAGATCTTGTGTATAGACCATACATATAGATCTTGTATAGACCATACATATAGATCTTGTATAGACCATACATATAGATCTTGTGTATAGACCATACATATAGATCTTGTATAGACCACATATATAGATCTTGTGTATAGACCATACATATAGATCTTGTATATCGACCATACATATAGATCTTGTATAGACCATACATATAGATATTGTATAGACCATACATATAGATCTTGTATATAGACCATACATATAGATCTTGTATAGACCACACATATAGATATTGTGTAGACCACACATATAGATATTGTATAGACCATACATATAGATCTTGTATATAGACCACACACATAGATCTTGTATAGACCATACATATAGATCTTGTATAGACCATACATATAGATCTTGTATATAGACCACACATATAGATCTTGTATAGACCATACATATAGATCTTGTATAGACCATACATATAGATCTTGTATAGACAATACATATAGATCTTGTGTATAGACCACACATATAGATCTTGTATAGACCATGCATAGAGATCTTGTATATAGACCACACATATAGATCTTGTGTAGACCATACATATAGATCTTGTAAATAGACCATACATATAGATCTTGTGTATAGACCATACATATAGATCTTGTATAGACCATATATATAGATCTTGTATAGACCATACATATAGATCTTGTATAGACCATACATATAGATCTTGTATAGACCATATATATAGATCTTGTATATAGACCATGCATATAGATCTTGTATAGACCATACATATAGATCTTGTATATAGACCATGCATATAGATCTTGTATAGACCACACATATAGATCTTGTATATAGACCACACATATAGATCTTGTATAGACCATACATATAGATCTTGTATAGACCATACATATAGATCTTGTGTATAGACCATACATATAGATCTTGTGTATAGACCACACATATAGATCCTGTATAGACCATACATATAGATCTTGTATATAGACCACACATATAGATCTCGTGTATAGACCATACATATACATCTTGTATAGACCATACATATAGATCTTGTATAGACCATACATATAGATCTTGTATAGACCACACAAATAGATCTTGTATAGACCATACATATAGATCTTGTGTATAGACCATACATATAGATCTTGTGTATAGACCACACATATAGATCTTGTATATAGACCATACATAAAGATCTTGTATATAGACCACATATATAGATCTTGTGTAGACCATACACATAGATCTTGTAAATAGACCATACATATAGATCTTGTATATAGACCACACACATAGATCTTGTGTATAGACCATACATATAGATATTGTGTAGACCACACATATAGATCTTGTATATAGACCACACATATAGATCTTGTATACACCATGCATATAGATCTTGTATAGACCATACATATAGATCTTGTGTATAGACCACACATATAGATCTTGTATATAGACCATACATATAGATCTTGTATATAGACCACACATATAGATCTTGTGTAGACCATACATATAGATCTTGTAAATAGACTATACATATAGATCTTGTGTATAGACCATACATATAGATCTTGTATAGACCATACATATAGATCTTGTATAGACCACACATATAGATCTTGTATAGACGACACATATAGATATTGTATATAGACCATACATATAGATCTTGTATAGCCCATACATATAGATCTTGTATAGACCATACATATAGATCTCGTATAGACCACACATATAGATCTTGTATAGACCACACATATAGATCTTGTATAGACCACACATATAGATCTTGGATATAGACGATACATATAGATCTTGTATAGAAACATACATATAGATCTTGTATAGACCACACATATAGATCTTGTATATAGACCACACATATAGATCTTGTATGTAGACCATACATATAGATCTTGTATATAGACCATACATATAGATATAGTGTATAGATCATACATATAGATCTTGTATAGACCACACATATAGATCTTGTATAGACCATACATATAGATCTTGTATATAGACCACACATATAGATCTTGTATATAGACCATACATATAGATCTTGTGTAGACCACACATATAGATATTGTGTAGACCATACATATAGATCTTGTGTATAGACCATACATATAGATCTTGTATATAGACCACACATATAGATCTTGTGTATAGACCATACATATAGATCTTGTATAGACCATACATATAGATCTTGTATAGACCATACATATAGATCTTGTGTATAGACCATACATATAGATCTTGTATAGACCACATATATAGATCTTGTGTATAGACCATACATATAGATCTTGTATATAGACCATACATATAGATCTTGTATAGACCATACATATAGATATTGTATAGACCATACATATAGATCTTGTATATAGACCATACATATAGATCTTGTATAGACCACACATATAGATATTGTGTAGACCACACATATAGATATTGTATAGACCATACATATAGATCTTGTATATAGACCACACACATAGATCTTGTATAGACCATACATATAGATCTTGTATAGACCATACATATAGATCTTATATATAGACCACACATATAGATCTTGTATAGACCATACATATAGATCTTGTATAGACCATACATATAGATCTTGTATAGACAATACATATAGATCTTGTGTATAGACCACACATATAGATCTTGTATAGACCATGCATAGAGATCTTGTATATAGACCACACATATAGATCTTGTGTAGACCATACATATAGATCTTGTAAATAGACCATACATATAGATCTTGTGTATAGACCATACATATAGATCTTGTATAGACCATATATATAGATCTTGTATAGACCATACATATAGATCTTGTATAGACCATACATATAGATCTTGTATAGACCATATATATAGATCTTGTATATAGACCATGCATATAGATCTTGTATAGACCATACATATAGATCTTGTATATAGACCATGCATATAGATCTTGTATAGACCATACATATAGATCTTGTATATAGACCATACATATAGATCTTGTATAGACCATACATATAGATCTTGTATAGACCATACATATTGATCTTGTATATAGTCCATACATATAGATCTTGTATAGACCATACATATAGATCTTGTATAGACCATACATATAGATCTTGTATAGACCATACATATAGATCTTGTATAGACCACACATATATATCTTGTATATAGACCACACATATAGATCTTGTATAGACCATACATATAGATCTTGTATAGACCATACATATAGATCTTGTGTATAGACCATACATATAGATCTTGTGTATAGACCACACATATAGATCCTGTATAGACCATACATATAGATCTTGTATATAGACCACACATATAGATCTCGTGTATAGACCATACATATACATCTTGTATAGACCATACATATAGATCTTGTATAGACCATACATATAGATCTTGTATAGACCACACAAATAGATCTTGTATAGATCATACATATAGATCTTGTGTATAGACCATACATATAGATCTTGTGTATAGACCACACATATAGATCTTGTATATAGACCATACATAAAGATCTTGTATATAGACCACATATATAGATCTTGTGTAGACCATACACATAGATCTTGTAAATAGACCATACATATAGATCTTGTATATAGACCACACACATAGATCTTGTGTATAGACCATACATATAGATATTGTGTAGACCACACATATAGATCTTGTATATAGACCACACATATAGATCTTGTATACACCATGCATATAGATCTTGTATAGACCATACATATAGATCTTGTGTATAGACCACACATATAGATCTTGTATATAGACCATACATATAGATCTTGTATATAGACCACACATATAGATCTTGTGTAGACCATACATATAGATCTTGTAAATAGACTATACATATAGATCTTGTGTATAGACCATACATATAGATCTTGTATAGACCATACATATAGATCTTGTATAGACCACACATATAGATCTTGTATAGACGACACATATAGATATTGTATATAGACCATACATATAGATCTTGTATAGCCCATACATATAGATCTTGTATAGACCATACATATAGATCTCGTATAGACCACACATATAGATCTTGTATAGACCACACATATAGATCTTGTATAGACCACACATATAGATCTTGGATATAGACGATACATATAGATCTTGTATAGAAACATACATATAGATCTTGTATAGACCACACATATAGATCTTGTATATAGACCACACATATAGATCTTGTATGTAGACCATACATATAGATCTTGTATATAGACCATACATATAGATATAGTGTATAGATCATACATATAGATCTTGTATAGACCACACATATAGATCTTGTATAGACCATACATATAGATCTTGTATATAGACCACACATATAGATCTTGTATATAGACCATACATATAGATCTTGTGTAGACCACACATATAGATATTGTGTAGACCATACATATAGATCTTGTGTATAGACCATACATATAGATCTTGTATATAGACCACACATATAGATCTTGTGTATAGACCATACATATAGATCTTGTATAGACCATACATATAGATCTTGTATAGACCATACATATAGATCTTGTGTATAGACCATACATATAGATCTTGTATAGACCACATATATAGATCTTGTGTATAGACCATACATATAGATCTTGTATATAGACCATACATATAGATCTTGTATAGACCATACATATAGATATTGTATAGACCATACATATAGATCTTGTATATAGACCATACATATAGATCTTGTATAGACCACACATATAGATATTGTGTAGACCACACATATAGATATTGTATAGACCATACATATAGATCTTGTATATAGACCACACACATAGATCTTGTATAGACCATACATATAGATCTTGTATAGACCATACATATAGATCTTGTATATAGACCACACATATAGATCTTGTATAGACCATACATATAGATCTTGTATAGACCATACATATAGATCTTGTATAGACAATACATATAGATCTTGTGTATAGACCACACATATAGATCTTGTATAGACCATGCATAGAGATCTTGTATATAGACCACACATATAGATCTTGTGTAGACCATACATATAGATCTTGTAAATAGACCATACATATAGATCTTGTGTATAGACCATACATATAGATCTTGTATAGACCATATATATAGATCTTGTATAGACCATACATATAGATCTTGTATAGACCATACATATAGATCTTGTATAGACCATATATATAGATCTTGTATATAGACCATGCATATAGATCTTGTATAGACCATACATATAGATCTTGTATATAGACCATGCATATAGATCTTGTATAGACCATACATATAGATCTTGTATATAGACCATACATATAGATCTTGTATAGACCATACATATAGATCTTGTATAGACCATACATATTGATCTTGTATATAGTCCATACATATAGATCTTGTATAGACCATACATATAGATCTTGTATAGACCATACATATAGATCTTGTATAGACCATACATATAGATCTTGTATAGACCACACATATATATCTTGTATATAGACCACACATATAGATCTTGTATAGACCATACATATAGATCTTGTATAGACCATACATATAGATCTTGTGTATAGACCATACATATAGATCTTGTGTATAGACCACACATATAGATCTTGTATAGACCATACATATAGATCTTGTATATAGACCACACATATAGATCTCGTGTATAGACCATACATATACATCTTGTATAGACCATACATATAGATCTTGTATAGACCATACATATAGATCTTGTATAGACCACACAAATAGATCTTGTATAGACCATACATATAGATCTTGTGTATAGACCATACATATAGATCTTGTATAGACCACACATATAGATCTTGTATATAGACCATACATATAGATCTTGTGTATAGACCATACATATAGATATTGTATATAGAACACACATATAGATATTGTGTATAGACCACACATATAGATCTTGTGTTGACCATACATATAGATCTTTTAAATAGACCATACATATAGATCTTGTTTAGACCATACATATAGATCTTGTATAGACCATACATATAGATCTTGTGTATAGACCAGACATATAGATCTTGTATATAGACCATACATATAGATCTTGTATATAGACCACACATATAGATCTTGTGTTGACCATACATATAGATCTTGTAAATAGACCATACATATAGATCTTGTGTATAGACCATACATATAGATCTTGTATAGACCATACATATAGATCTTGTATAGAGCACACATATAGATCTTCTATAGACCACACATATAGATCTTGTATATAGACCATACATATAGATATTGTGTATAGACCATACATATAGATATTGTATATAGACCACACATATAGATCTTGTATAGACCACACATATAGATATTGTGTAGACCACACATATAGATCTTGTATATAGACCACACATATAGATATTGTGTAGACCACACATATAGATCTTGTATATAGACCACACATATAGATCTTGTATATAGACCATACATATAGATCTTGTATAGACCATACATATAGATCTTGTATATAGACGATACATATAGATCTTGTATAGAACATACATATAGATCTTGTATAGACCACACATATAGATCTTGTATAGACCACACATATAGATCTTGTATAGACCACACATATAGATCTTGTATATAGACCATACATATAGATCTTGTATAGACCATACATATAGATCTTGTATAGACCATACATATAGATCTTGTATAGACCACACATATAGATCTTGTATAGACCATACATATAGATCTTGTATATAGACCATACATATAGATCTTGTGTATAGACCATACATATAGATATTGTGTATAGACCATACATATAGATATTGTATATAGACCACACATATAGATCTTGTATAGACCACACATATAGATATTGTGTAGACCACACATATAGATCTTGTATATAGACCACACATATAGATATTGTGTAGACCACACATATAGATCTTGTATATAGACCACACATATAGATCTTGTATATAGACCATACATATAGATCTTGTATAGACCATACATATAGATCTTGTATAGACCACACATATAGATCTTGTATAGACCACACATATACATCTTGTATATAGACCACACATATAGATATTGTGTAGACCATACATATAGATCTTGTATATAGACCACACACATATAGATCTTGTATATAGACCATACATATAGATCTTGTATATAGACCATACATATAGATATAGTGTATAGATCATACATATAGATCTTGTATAGACCACACATATAGATCTTGTATAGACCATACATATAGATCTTGTATATAGACCACACTTATAGATCTTGTATATAGACCATACATATAGATCTTGTATAGACCACACATATAGATATTGTGTAGACCATACATATAGATCTTGTGTATAGACCATACATATAGATCTTGTATATAGACCACACATATAGATCTTGTGTATAGACCATACATATAGATCTTGTATAGACCATACATATAGATCTTGTATAGACCATACATATAGATCTTGTGTATAGACCATACATATAGATCTTGTATAGACCACACATATAGATCTTGTGTATAGACCATACATATAGATCTTGTATAGAGACCATACATATAGATCTTGTATAGACCATACATATAGATATTGTATAGACCATACATATAGATATTGTATATAGACCATACATATAGATCTTATATAGACCACACATATAGATATTGTGTAGACCACACATATAGATATTGTATAGACCATACATATAGATCTTGTATATAGACCACACATATAGATCTTGTATAGACCATACATATAGATCTTGTATAGACCATACATATAGATCTTGTATATAGACCACACATATAGATCTTGTATAGACCATACATATAGATCTTGTATAGACCATACATATAGATCTTGTATAGACAATACATATAGATCTTGTATAGACCACACATATAGATCTTGTATATAGACCACACATATAGATCTTGTATAGACCATACATATAGATCTTGTATAGAGCATACATATAGATCTTGTGTATAGACCACACATATAGATCTTGTATAGACCATACATATAGATCTTGTATATAGACCACACATATAGATCTTGTATAGACCATACATATAGATCTTGTAAATAGACCATACATATAGATCTTGTGTATAGACCATACATATAGATCTTGTATAGACCATACATATAGATCTTGTGTATAGACCACACATATAGATCTTGTATATAGACCATACATATAGATCTTGTATATAGACCACACATATAGATCTTGTGTAGACCATACATATAGATCTTGTAAATAGACCATACATATAGATCTTGTATATAGACCACACATATAGATCTTGTGTATAGACCATACATATAGATATCGTGTAGACCACACATATAGATCTTGTATATAGACCACACATATAGATCTTGTATAGACCATACATATAGATCTTGTATAGACCATACATATAGATCTTGTGTATAGACCACACATATAGATCTTGTATATAGACCATACATATAGATCTTGTATATAGACCACACATATAGATCTTGTGTTGACCATACATATAGATCTTGTAAATAGACCATACATATAGATCTTGTGTATAGACCATACATATAGATCTTGTATAGACCATACATATAGATCTTGTATAGACCACATATATAGATCTTGTATAGACCACACATATAGATATTGTATATAGACCATACATATAGATCTTGTATAGCCCATACATATAGATCTTGTATAGCCCATACATATAGATCTTGTATAGACCACACATATAGATCTTGTATAGACCACACATATAGATCTTGTATATAGACCACACATATAGATATTGTGTAGACCATACATATAGATCTTGTATATAGACCACACACATATAGATCTTGTATATAGACCATACATATAGATCTTGTATATAGACCATACATATAGATATAGTGTATAGATCATACATATAGATCTTGTATAGACCACACATATAGATCTTGTATAGACCATACATATAGATCTTGTATATAGACCACACTTATAGATCTTGTATATAGACCATACATATAGATCTTGTGTAGACCACACATATAGATATTGTGTAGACCATACATATAGATCTTGTGTATAGACCATACATATAGATCTTGTATATAGACCACACATATAGATCTTGTGTATAGACCATACATATAGATCTTGTATAGACCATACATATAGATCTTGTATAGACCATACATATAGATCTTGTGTATAGACCATACATATAGATCTTGTATAGACCACACATATAGATCTTGTGTATAGACCATACATATAGATCTTGTATAGAGACCATACATATAGATCTTGTATAGCCCATACATATAGATATTGTATAGACCATACATATAGATATTGTATATAGACCATACATATAGATCTTGTATAGACCACACATATAGATATTGTGTAGACCACACATATAGATATTGTATAGACCATACATATAGATCTTGTATATAGACCACACATATAGATCTTGTATAGACCATACATATAGATCTTGTATAGACCATACATATAGATCTTGTATATAGACCACACATATAGATCTTGTATAGACCATACATATAGATCTTGTATAGACCATACATATAGATCTTGTATAGACAATACATATAGATCTTGTATAGACCACACATATAGATCTTGTATATAGACCACACATATAGATCTTGTATAGATCATACATATAGATCTTGTATAGAGCATACATATAGATCTTGTGTATAGACCATACATATAGATCTTGTGTATAGACCACACATATAGATCTTGTATAGACCATACATATAGATCTTGTATATAGACCACACATATAGATCTTGTGTAGACCATACATATAGATCTTGTAAATAGACCATACATATAGATCTTGTGTATAGACCATACATATAGATCTTGTATAGACCATACATATAGATCTTGTGTATAGACCACACATATAGATCTTGTATATAGACCATACATATAGATCTTGTATATAGACCACACATATAGATCTTGTGTAGACCATACATATAGATCTTGTAAATAGACCATACATATAGATCTTGTATATAGACCACACATATAGATCTTGTGTATAGACCATACATATAGATATCGTGTAGACCACACATATACATCTTGTATATAGACCACACACATAGATCTTGTATAGACCATACATATAGATCTTGTATAGACCATACATATAGATCTTGTGTATAGACCACACATATAGATCTTGTATATAGACCATACATATAGATCTTGTATATAGACCACACATATAGATCTTGTGTAGACCATACATATAGATCTTGTAAATAGACCATACATATAGATCTTGTGTATAGACCATACATATAGATCTTGTATAGACCATACATATAGATCTTGTATAGACCACATATATAGATCTTGTATAGACCACACATATAGATATTGTATATAGACCATACATATAGATCTTGTATAGCCCATACATATAGATCTTGTATAGACCATACATATAGATCTTGTATAGACCACACATATAGATCTTGTATAGACCACACATATAGATCTTGTATAGACCACACATATAGATCTTGGATATAGACGATACATATAGATCTTGTATAGACCATACATATAGATCTTGTATAGACCACACATATAGATCTTGTATATAGACCATACATATAGATCTTGTATAGACCATACATATAGATCTTGTGTATAGACCATACATATACATCTTGTATAGACCATACATATAGATCTTGTATAGACCATACATATAGATCTTGTATAGATCACACATATAGATCTTGTATAGACCACACATATAGATCTTGTATATAGACCATACATATAGATCTTGTATAGACCATACATATAGATCTTGTATAGACCACACATATAGATCTTGTATATAGACCATACATATAGATCTTGTATAGACCATACATATAGATCTTGTGTATAGACCATACATATAGATTTTGTATAGACCACACATATAGATCTTGTATATAGACCATACATATAGATCTTGTATAGACCATACATATAGATATTGTATAGACCACACATATAGATCTTGTATATAGACCATACATATAGATCTTGTATAGACCATACATATAGATCTTGTATAGACCATACATATAGATCTTGTATAGACCACACATATAGATCTTGTATAGACCATACATATAGATCTTGTTTATAGACAATACATATAGATCTTGTATAGACCACACATATAGATCTTGTATATAGACCATACATATAGATCTTGTATAGACCATACATATAGATCTTGTGTATAGACCATACATATAGATCTTGTATAGACCATACATATAGATCTTGTATATAGACCATACATATAGATCTTGTATAGACCATACATATAGATCTTGTGTATAGACCATACATATAGATCTTGTGTATAGACCATACATATAGATATCGTATATAGACCACACATATAGATATTGTGTATAGACCATACATATACATCTTGTATAGACCATACATATAGATCTTGTATAGACCATACATATAGATCTTGTATATAGACCATACATATAGATCTTGTATAGACTATACATATAGATCTTGTATATAGACCATATATATAGATCTTGTATAGACCATACATATAGATCTTGTATAGACCATACATATAGATCTTGTATAGACCATACATATAGATCTTGTATAGACCATACATATAGATCTTGTATATAGACCATACATATAGATCTTGTATAGACCATACATATAGATCTTGTATATAGACCATGCATATAGATCTTGTATAGACCATACATATAGATCTTGTATATAGACCATACATATAGATCTTGTATAGACCATACATATAGATCTTGTATAGACCATACATATTGATCTTGTATATAGTCCATACATATAGATCTTGTATAGACCATACATATAGATCTTGTATAGACCATACATATAGATCTTGTATAGACCATACATATAGATCTTGTATAGACCACACATATAGATCTTGTATATAGACCACACATATAGATCTTGTATAGACCATACATATAGATCTTGTATAGACCATACATATAGATCTTGTGTATAGACCATACATATAGATCTTGTGTATAGACCACACATATAGATCTTGTATAGACCATACATATAGATCTTGTATATAGACCACACATATAGATCTTGTGTATAGACCATACATGTAGATATTGTGTAGACCACACATATAGATCTTGTATATAGACCACACATATAGATCTTGTATAGACCATACATATAGATCTTGTATAGACCATACATATAGATCTTGTGTATAGACCACACATATAGATCTTGTATATAGACCATACATATAGATCTTGTGTTGACCATACATATAGATCTTGTAAATAGACCATACATATAGATCTTGTGTATAGACCATACATATAGATCTTGTATAGACCATACATGTAGATCTTGTATAGACCACACATATAGATCTTCTATAGACAACACATATAGATCTTGTATAGACCACACATATAGATCTTGTATATAGACGATACATATAGATCTTGTATAGACCATACATATAGATCTTGTATAGACCACACATATACATCTTGTATAGACCATACATATAGATATTTTATAGACCACACATATAGATCTTGTATATAGACCATACATATAGATCTTGTATAGACCATACATATAGATCTTGTGTATAGACCATACATATACATCTTGTATAGACCATACATATAGATCTTGTATAGACCATACATATAGATCTTGTATATAGACTATACATATAGATCTTGTATAGACTATACATATAGATCTTGTATATAGACCATACATATAGATCTTGTATAGAACATACATATAGATCTTGTATAGACCATACATATAGATCTTGTATAGACCATACATATAGATCTTGTATATAGACCATACATATAGATCTTGTATAGACCATACATATAGATCTTGTATATAGACCATGCATATAGATCTTGTATAGACCATACATATAGATCTTGTATATAGACCATACATATAGATCTTGTATAGACCATACATATAGATCTTGTATAGACCATACATATAGATCTTGTATATAGTCCAGACATATAGATCTTGTATAGACCATACATATAGATCTTGTATAGACCATACATATAGATCTTGTATAGACCATACATATAGATCTTGTATAGACCACACATATAGATCTTCTATATAGACCACATATATAGATCTTGTATAGACCATACATATAGATCTTGTATAGACCATACATATAGATCTTGTGTATAGACCATACATATAGATCTTGTGTATAGACCACACATATAGATCTTGTATAGACCATACATATAGATCTTGTATATAGACCACACATATAGATCTTGTGTATAGACCATACATATAGATATTGTGTAGACCACACATATAGATCTTGTATATAGACCACACATATAGATCTTGTATAGATTATACATATAGATCTTGTATGGACCATACATATAGATCTTGTGTATAGACCACACATATAGATCTTGTATATAGACCATACATATAGATCCTGTATATAGACCACACATATAGATCTTGTGTAGACCATACATATAGATCTTGTAAATAGACCATACATATAGATCTTGTGTATAGACCATACATATAGATCTTGTATAGACCATACATATAGATCTTGTATAGACCACACATATATATCTTGTATAGACCACACATATAGATATTGTATATAGACCATACATATAGATCTTGTATAGACCATACATATAGATCTTGTATAGACCATACATATAGATCTTGTATAGACCATACATATAGATCTTGTATAGACCACACATATATATCTTGTATAGACCATACATATAGATCTTGTGTATAGACCATACATATAGATCTTGTATAGACCATACATATAGACCTTGTATATAGACCATACATATAGATCTTGTATAGACCACACATATAGATCTTGTATATAGACCATACATATAGATCTTGTATAGACCATACATATAGATCTTGTATAGACCACACATATAGATATTGTATATAGACCATACATATAGATCTTGTATAGACCATACATATAGATCTTGTGTATAGACCATACATATAGATTTTGTATAGACCACACATATAGATCTTGTATATAGACCATACATATAGATCTTGTATAGACCATACATATAGATATTGTATAGACCACACATATAGATCTTGTATATAGACCATACATATAGATCTTGTATAGACCATACATATAGATCTTGTGTATAGACCATACATATACATCTTGTATAGACCATACATATAGATCTTGTATATAGACCATACATATAGATCTTTTATAGACCATACATATAGATCTTGTGTATAGACCATACATATAGATCTTGTGTATAGACCATACATATAGATATTGTATATAGACCTCACATATAGATATTGTGTATGTATTGACCATACATATACATCTTGTATAGACCATACATATAGATCTTGTATAGACCATACATATAGATCTTGTATATAGACCATACATATAGATCTTGTATAGACTATACATATAGATCTTGTATATAGACCATACATATAGATCTTGTATAGACCATACATATAGATCTTGTATAGACCATACATATAGATCTTGTATAGACCATACATATAGATCTTGTATAGACCATACATATAGATCTTGTATATAGACCATACATATAGATCTTGTGTATAGACCATACATATACATCTTGTATAGACCATACATATAGATATTGTATAGACCACACATATAGATCTTGTATATAGACCATACATATAGATCTTGTATAGACCATACATATAGATCTTGTGTATAGACCATACATATACATCTTGAATAGACCATACATATAGATCTTGTATATAGACCATACATATAGATCTTGTATAGACCATAAATATAGATCTTGTGTATAGACCATACATATAGATCTTGTGTATAGACCATACATATAGATATTGTATATAGACCACACATATAGATATTGTGTATAGACCATACATATAGATCTTGTATAGACCATACATATAGAACTTGTATATAGACCATACATATAGATCTTGTATAGACCACACATATAGATCTTGTATATAGACCATACATATAGATCTTGTATAGACCATACATATAGATCTTGTATAGACCACACATATAGATCTTGTATATAGACCATACATATAGATCTTGTATAGACCATACATATAGATCTTGTGTATAGACTATACATATAGATTTTGTATAGACCACACATATAGATCTTGTATATAGACCATACATATAGATCTTGTATAGACCATACATATAGATATTGTATAGACCACACATATAGATCTTGTATATAGACCATACATATAGATATTGTATAGACCATACATATAGATCTTGAATACACCATACATATAGATCTTGTATAGACCACACATATAGATCTTGTATAGACCATACATATAGATCTTGTGTATAGACCATACATATAGATCTTGTATAGACCACACATATAGATCTTGTATATAGACCATACATATAGATCTTGTATAGACCATACATATAGATCTTGTGTATAGACCATACATATAGATCTTGTATATAGACCACACATATAGATCTTGTGTATAGACCATACATGTAGATATTGTGTAGACCACACATATAGATCTTGTATATAGACCACACATATAGATCTTGTATAGACCATACATATAGATCTTGTATAGACCATACATATAGATCTTGTGTATAGACCACACATATAGATCTTGTATATAGACCATACATATAGATCTTGTATATAGACCACACATATAGATCTTGTGTTGACCATACATATAGATCTTGTAAATAGACCATACATATAGATCTTGTGTATAGACCATACATATAGATCTTGTATAGACAATACATGTAGATCTTGTATAGACCACACATATAGATCTTCTATAGACAACACATATAGATCTTGTATAGACCACACATATAGATCTTGTATATAGACGATACATATAGATCTTGTATAGACCATACATATAGATCTTGTATAGACCACACATATACATCTTGTATAGACCATACATATAGATATTTTATAGACCACACATATAGATCTTGTATATAGACCATACATATAGATCTTGTATAGACCATACATATAGATCTTGTGTATAGACCATACATATACATCTTGTCTAGACCATACATATAGATCTTGTATAGACCATACATATAGATCTTGTATATAGACTATACATATAGATCTTGTATAGACTATACATATAGATCTTGTATATAGACCATACATATAGATCTTGTATAGAACATACATATAGATCTTGTATAGACCATACATATAGATCTTGTATAGACCATACATATAGATCTTGTATAGACCATACATATAGATCTTGTATATAGACCATACATATAGATCTTGTATAGACCATACATATAGATCTTGTATATAGACCATGCATATAGATCTTGTATAGACCACACATATAGATCTTGTATATAGACCATACATATAGATCTTGTATAGACCATACATATAGATCTTGTATAGACCATACATATAGATCTTGTATATAGTCCAGACATATAGATCTTGTATAGACCATACATATAGATCTTGTATAGACCATACATATAGATCTTGTATAGACCATACATATAGATCTTGTATAGACCACACATATAGATATTGTATATAGACCACACATATAGATCTTGTATAGACCATACATATAGATCTTGTATAGACCATACATATAGATCTTGTGTATAGACCATACATATAGATCTTGTGTATAGACCACACATATAGATCTTGTATAGACCATACATATAGATCTTGTATATAGACCACACATATAGATCTTGTGTATAGACCATACATATAGATATTGTGTAGACCACACATATAGATCTTGTATATAGACCACACATATAGACTTGTATAGATTATACATATAGATCTTGTATGGACCATACATATAGATCTTGTGTATAGACCACACATATAGATCTTGTATATAGACCATACATATAGATCTTGTATATAGACCACACATATAGATCTTGTGTAGACCATACATATAGATCTTGTAAATAGACCATACATATAGATCTTGTGTATAGACCATACATATAGATCTTGTATAAACCATACATATAGATCTTGTATAGACCACACATATATATCTTGTATAGACCACACATATAGATATTGTATATAGACCATACATATAGATCTTGTATAGACCATACATATAGATCTTGTATAGACCATACATATAGATCTTGTATAGAGCATACATATAGATCTTGTATAGACCACACATATATATCTTGTATAGACCATACATATAGATCTTGTGTATAGACCATACATATAGATCTTGTATAGACCATACATATAGATCTTGTGTATAGACCATACATATAGATTTTGTATAGACCACACATATAGATCTTGTATATAGACCATACATATAGATCTTGTATAGACCATACATATAGATATTGTATAGACCACACATATAGATCTTGTATATAGACCATACATATAGATCTTGTATAGACCATACATATAGATCTTGTGTATAGACCATACATATACATCTTGTATAGACCATACATATAGATCTTGTATATAGACCATACATATAGATCTTGTATAGACCATACATATAGATCTTGTGTATAGACCATACATATAGATCTTGTGTATAGACCATACATATAGATATTGTATATAGACCTCACATATAGATATTGTGTATGTATTGACCATACATATACATCTTGTATAGACCATACATATAGATCTTGTATAGACCATACATATAGATCTTGTATATAGACCATACATATAGATCTTGTATAGACTATACATATAGATCTTGTATATAGACCATACATATAGATCTTGTGTTGACCATACATATAGATCTTGTAAATAGACCATACATATAGATCTTGTGTATAGACCATACATATAGATCTTGTATAGACCATACATATAGATCTTGTATAGACCATACATATAGATCTTGTATAGACCATACATATAGATCTTGTATAGACCATACATATAGATCTTGTATAGACCATACATATAGATCTTGTATAGACCACACATATATATCTTGTATATAGACCACACATATAGATCTTGTATAGACCATACATATATATCTTGTATATAGACCACACATATAGATCTTGTATAGACCATACATATAGATCTTGTATAGACCATACATATAGATCTTGTGTATAGACCATACATATAGATCTTGTGCATAGATCACACATATAGATCTTGTATATAGACCATGCATATAGATCTTGTATAGACCATACATATAGATCTTGTATATAGACCATACATATAGATCTTGTATAGACCATACTTATAGATCTTGTATAGACCATACATATTGATCTTGTATATAGTCCATACATATAGATCTTGTATAGACCATACATATAGATCTTGTATAGACCATACATATAGATCTTGTATAGACCATACATATAGATCTTGTATAGACCACACATATATATCTTGTATATAGACCACACATATAGATCTTGTATAGACCATACATATAGATCTTGTATAGACCATACATATAGATCTTGTGTATAGACCATACATATAGATCTTGTGTATAGACCACACATATAGATCTTGTATAGACCATACATATAGATCTTGTATATAGACCACACATATAGATCTTGTGTATAGACCATACATATAGATATTGTGTAGACCACACATATAGATCTTGTATATAGACCACACATATAGATCTTGTATAGACCATACATATAGATTTGTATAGACCATACATATAGATCTTGTGTATAGACCACACATATAGATCTTGTATATAGACCATACATATAGATCTTGTATATACACCACACATATAGATCTTGTGTTGACCATACATATAGATCTTGTAAATAGACCATACATATAGATCTTGTGTATAGACCATACATATAGATCTTGTATAGACCATACATATAGATCTTGTATAGACCACACATATAGATCTTCTATAGACCACACATATAGATCTTGTATAGACCACACATATAGATCTTGTATATAGACGATACATATAGATCTTGTATAGACCATACATATAGATCTTGTATAGACCACACATATACATCTTGTATAGACCATACATATAGATATTGTATAGACCACACATATAGATCTTGTATATAGACCATACATATAGATCTTGTATAGACCATACATATAGATCTTGTGTATAGACCATACATATACATCTTGTATAGAACATACATATAGATCTTGTATATAGACCATACATATAGATCTTGTATAGACGATTACATATAGATCTTGTATAGACCATACATATAGATCTTGTATAGACCATACATATAGATCTTGTATAGACAATACATATAGATCTTGTATAGACCATACATATAGATCTTGTATAGACCATACACATAGATCTTGTATAGACCATACATATAGATCTTGTATAGACCACACATATATATCTTGTATAGACTATACATATAGATCTTGTGTATAGACCATACATATAGATCTTGTATAGACCATACATATAGATCTTGTATATAGACCATACATATAGATCTTTTATAGACCACACATATAGATCTTGTATATAGACCATACATATAGATCTTGTATAGACCACACATATATATCTTGTATAGACCATACATATAGATCTTGTGTATAGACCATACATATAGATCTTGTATAGACCATACATATAGATCTTGTATATAGACCATACATATAGATCTTGTATAGACCACACATATAGAACTTGTATATAGACCATACATATAGATCTTGTATAGACCATACATATAGATATTGTATAGACCACACATATAGATCTTGTATATAGACCATACATATAGATCTTGTATAGACCATACATATAGATCTTGTGTATAGACCATACATATACATCTTGTATAGACCATACATATAGATCTTGTATATAGACCATACATATAGATCTTGTATAGACCATACATATAGATCTTGTGTATAGACCATACATATAGATCTTGTGTATAGACTATACATATAGATATTGTATATAGACCACACATATAGATATTGTGTATTGACCATACATATACATCTTGTATAGACCATACATATAGATCTTGTATAGACCATACATATAGATCTTGTATAGACCATACATATAGATCTTGTATATAGACCATACATATAGATCTTGTATAGACCATACATATAGATCTTGTATATAGACCATGCATATAGATCTTGTATAGACCATACATATAGATCTTGTATATAAACCATACATATAGATCTTGTATAGACCATACATATAGATCTTGTATAGACCATACATATTGATCTTGTATATAGTCCATACATATAGATCTTGTATAGACCATACATATAGATCTTGTATAGACCATACATATAAATCTTGTATAGACCATACATATAGATCTTGTATAGACCACACATATAGATCTTGTATATAGACCACACATATAGATCTTGTATAGACCATACATATAGATCTTGTATAGACCATACATATAGATCTTGTGTATAGACCATACATATAGATCTTGTGTATAGACCACACATATAGATCTTGTATAGACCATACATATAGATCTTGTATATAGACCACACATATAGATCTTGTGTATAGACCATACATATAGATATTGTGTAGACCACACATATAGATCTTGTATATAGACCACACATATAGATCTTGTATAGACCATACATATAGATTTGTATAGACCATACATATAGATCTTGTGTATAGACCACACATATAGATCTTGTATATAGACCATACATATAGATCTTGTATATAGACCACATATATAGATCTTGTGTTGACCATACATATAGATCTTGTAAATAGACCATACATATAGATCTTGTGTATAGACCATACATATAGATCTTGTATAGACCATACATATAGATCTTGTATAGACACACATATAGATCTTCTATAGACCACACATATAGATCTTGTATAGACCACACATATAGATCTTGTATATAGACGATACATATAGATCTTGTATAGACCATACATATAGATCTTGTATAGACCACACATATACATCTTGTATAGACCATACATATAGATATTGTATAGACCACACACATAGATCTTGTATATAGACCATACATATAGATCTTGTATAGACCATACATATAGATCTTGTGTATAGACCATACATATACATCTTGTATAGAGCATACATATAGATCTTGTATATAGACCATACATACAGATTTGTATAGACCATACATATAGATCTTGTATAGACCATACATATAGATCTTGTATAGACCATACATATAGATCTTGTATAGACCATACATATAGATCTTGTATAGACCATACATATAGATCTTGTATAGATCATACATATAGATCTTGTATAGAACATACATATAGATCTTGTATAGACCACACATATATATCTTGTATAAACCATATATATAGATCTTGTGTACAGACCATACATATAGAGCTTGTATAGACCATACATATAGATCTTGTATATAGACCATACATATAGATCTTGTATAGACCACACATATAGAACTTGTATATAGACCATACATATAGATTTTGTATAGACCACACATATAGATCTTGTATATAGACCATACATATAGATCTTGTATAGATCATACATATAGATATTGTATAGACCACACATATAGATCTTGTATATAGACCATACATATAGATCTTGTATAGACCATACATATAGATCTTGTGTATAGACCATACATATACATCTTGTATAGACCATACATATAGATCTTGTATATAGACCATACATATAGATCTTGTATAGACCATACATATAGATCTTGTGTATAGACCATACATATAGATCTTGTGTATAGACCATACATATAGATATTGTATATAGACCACACATATAGATATTGTGTATTGACCATACATATACTTCTTGTATAGACCATACATATAGATCTTGTATAGACCATACATATAGATCTTGTATATAGACCATACATATAGATCTTGTATAGACTATACATATAGATCTTGTATATAGACCATACATATAGATCTTGTATAGACCATACATATAGATCTTGTATAGACCATACATGTAGATCTTGTATAGACCATACATATAGATCTTGTATAGACCATACATATAGATCTTGTATATAGACCATACATATAGATCTTGTATAGACCATACCTATAGATCTTGTATATAGACCATACATATAGATCTTGTATAGACCATACATATAGATCTTGTATATAGACCATACATATAGATCTTGTATAGACCATACATATAGATCTTGTATATAGACCATACATATAGATCTTGTATAGACCATACATATAGATCTTGTATATAGACCATGCATATAGATCTTGTATAGACCATACATATAGATCTTGTATATAGACCATACATATAGATCTTGTATATAGAACATACATATAGATCTTGTATAAACCATACATATAGATCTTGTATAGACAGTACATATAGATCTTGTATAGACCATACATATAGATCTTGTATAGACCATAAATATAGATCTTGTATAGACCATACATATAGATCTTGTATAGACCATACATATAGATCTTGTATAGACCATACATATAGATCTTGTATAGATCATACATATAAATCTTGTATAGACCATACATATAGATCTTGTATAGACCACACATATATATCTTGTATAGACCATACATATAGATCTTGTGTATAGACCATACATATAGATCTTGTATAGATCATACATATAGATCTTGTATATAGACCATACATATAGATCTTGTATATAGACCACACATATAGATCTTGTATAGACCATACATATAGATCTTGTATAGACCATACATATAGATCTTGTGTATAGACCACACATATAGATCTTGTATATAGACCATACATATAGATCTTGTATATAGACCACACATATAGATCTTGTGTTGACCATACATATAGATCTTGTAAATAGACCATACATATAGATCTTGTGTATAGACCATACATATAGATCTTGTATAGACCATACATATAGATCTTGTATAGACCACACATATAGATCTTCTATAGACCACACATATAGATCTTGTATAGACCACACATATAGATCTTGTATATAGACGATACATATAGATCTTGTATAGACCATACATATAGATCTTGTGTAGACCACACATATACATCTTGTATAGACCATACATATAGATATTGTATAGACCACACATATAGATCTTGTATATAGACCATACATATAGATCTTGTATAGACCATACATATAGATCTTGTGTATAGACCATACATATACATCTTGTATAGAACATACATATAGATCTTGTATATAGACCATACATACAGATCTTGTATAGACCATACATATAGATCTTGTATAGACCATACATATAGATCTTGTATAGACCATACATATAGACCTTGTATAGACCATACATATAGATCTTGTATAGATCATACATATAGATCTTGTATAGATCATACATATAGATCTTGTATAGACCATACATATAGATCTTGTATAGACCACACATATATATCTTGTATAGACCATACATATAGATCTTGTGTATAGACCATACATAGAAGATCTTGTATAGACCATACATATAGATCTTGTATATAGACCATACATATAGATCTTGTATAGACCACACATATAGATCTTGTATATAGATCATACATATAGATTTTGTATAGACCACACATATAGATCTTGTATATAGACCATGCATATAGATCTTGTATAGACCATACATATAGATCTTGTATATAGACCATACATATAGATCTTGTATAGACCATACATATAGATCTTGTATAGACCATACATATTGATCTTGTATATAGTCCATACATATAGATCTTGTATAGACCATACATATAGATCTTGTATAGACCATACATATAGAACTTGTATAGACCATACATATAGATCTTGTATAGACCACACATATAGATCTTGTATATAGACAACACATATAGATCTTGTATAGACCATACATATAGATCTTGTATAGACCATACATATAGATCTTGTGTATAGACCATACATATAGATCTTGTGTATAGACCACACATATAGATCTTGTATAGACCATACATATAGATCTTGTATATAGACCACACATATAGATCTTGTGTATAGACCATACATATAGATATTGTGTAGACCACACATATAGATCTTGTATATAGACCACACATATAGATCTTGTATAGACCATACATATAGATTTGTATAGACCATACATATAGATCTTGTGTATAGACCACACATATAGATCTTGTATATAGACCATACATATAGATCTTGTATATAGACCACACATATAGATCTTGTGTTGACCATACATATAGATCTTGTAAATAGACCATACATATAGATCTTGTGTATAGACCATACATATAGATCTTGTATAGACCATACATATAGATCTTGTATAGACCATACATATAGATCTTGTATAGACCATACATATAGATCTTGTATAGACCATACATATAGATCTTGTATAGACCATACATATAGATCTTGTATAGACCATACATATAGATCTTGTATAGACCATACATATATATCTTGTATATAGACCACACATATAGATCTTGTATAGACCATACATATAGATCTTGTATAGACCATACATATAGATCTTGTGTATAGACCATACATATAGATCTTGTGCATAGACCACACATATAGATCTTGTATATAGACCATGCATATAGATCTTGTATAGACCATACATATAGATCTTGTATATAGACCATACATATAGATCTTGTATAGACCATACATATAGATCTTGTATAGACCATACATATTGATCTTGTATATAGTCCATACATATAGATCTTGTATAGACCATACATATAGATCTTGTATAGACCATACATATAGATCTTGTATAGACCATACATATAGATCTTGTATAGACCACACATATATATCTTGTATATAGACCACACATATAGATCTTGTATAGACCATACATATAGATCTTGTATAGACCATACATATAGATCTTGTGTATAGACCATACATATAGATCTTGTGTATAGACCACACATATAGATCTTGTATAGACCATACATATAGATCTTGTATATAGACCACACATATAGATCTTGTGTATAGACCATACATATAGATATTGTGTAGACCACACATATAGATCTTGTATATAGACCACACATATAGATCTTGTATAGACCATACATATAGATTTGTATAGACCATACATATAGATCTTGTGTATAGACCACACATATAGATCTTGTATATAGACCATACATATAGATCTTGTATATACACCACACATATAGATCTTGTGTTGACCATACATATAGATCTTGTAAATAGACCATACATATAGATCTTGTGTATAGACCATACATATAGATCTTGTATAGACCATACATATAGATCTTGTATAGACCACACATATAGATCTTCTATAGACCACACATATAGATCTTGTATAGACCACACATATAGATCTTGTATATAGACGATACATATAGATCTTGTATAGACCATACATATAGATCTTGTATAGACCACACATATACATCTTGTATAGACCATACATATAGATATTGTATAGACCACACATATAGATCTTGTATATAGACCATACATATAGATCTGGTATAGACCATACATATAGATCTTGTGTATAGACCATACATATACATCTTGTATAGAACATACATATAGATCTTGTATATAGACCATACATATAGATCTTGTATAGACCATACATATAGATCTTGTATAGACCATACATATAGATCTTGTATAGACCATACATATAGATCTTGTATAGACAATACATATAGATCTTGTATAGACCATACATATAGATCTTGTATAGACCATACATATAGATCTTGTATAGACCATACATATAGATCTTGTATAGACCACACATATATATCTTGTATAGACTATACATATAGATCTTGTGTATAGACCATACATATAGATCTTGTATAGACCATACATATAGATCTTGTATATAGACCATACATATAGATCTTGTATAGACCACATATATAGATCTTGTATATAGACCATACATATAGATCTTGTATAGACCACACATATATATCTTGTATAGACCATACATATAGATCTTGTGTATAGACCATACATATAGATCTTGTATAGACCATACATATAGATCTTGTATATAGACCATACATATAGATCTTGTATAGACCACACATATAGATCTTGTATATAGACCATACATATAGATCTTGTATAGACCATACATATAGATATTGTATAGACAACACATATAGATCTTGTATATAGACCATACATATAGATCTTGTATAGACCATACATATAGATCTTGTGTATAGACCATACATATACATCTTGTATAGACCATACATATAGATCTTGTATATAGACCATACATATAGATCTTGTATAGACCATACATATAGATCTTGTGTATAGACCATACATATAGATCTTGTGTATAGACTATACATATAGATATTGTATATAGACCACACATATAGATATTGTGTATTGACCATACATATACATCTTGTATAGACCATACATATAGATCTTGTATAGACCATACATATAGATCTTGTATAGACCATACATATAGATCTTGTATATAGACCATACATATAGATCTTGTATAGACCATACATATAGATCTTGTATATAGACCATGCATATAGATCTTGTATAGACCATACATATAGATCTTGTATATAAACCATACATATAGATCTTGTATAGACCATACATATAGATCTTGTATAGACCATACATATTGATCTTGTATATAGTCCATACATATAGATCTTGTATAGACCATACATATAGATCTTGTATAGACCATACATATAAATCTTGTATAGACCATACATATAGATCTTGTATAGACCACACATATAGATCTTGTATATAGACCACACATATAGATCTTGTATATAGACCATACATATAGATCTTGTATATAGACCACATATATAGATCTTGTGTTGACCATACATATAGATCTTGTAAATAGACCATACATATAGATCTTGTGTATAGACCATACATATAGATCTTGTATAGACCATACATATAGATCTTGTATAGACACACATATAGATCTTCTATAGACCACACATATAGATCTTGTATAGACCACACATATAGATCTTGTATATAGACGATACATATAGATCTTGTATAGACCATACATATAGATCTTGTATAGACCACACATATACATCTTGTATAGACCATACATATAGATATTGTATAGACCACACACATAGATCTTGTATATAGACCATATATATAGATCTTGTATAGACCATACATATAGATCTTGTGTATAGACCATACATATACATCTTGTATAGAGCATACATATAGATCTTGTATATAGACCATACATACAGATTTGTATAGACCATACATATAGATCTTGTATAGACCATACATATAGATCTTGTATAGACCATACATATAGATCTTGTATAGACCATACATATAGATCTTGTATAGACCATACATATAGATCTTGTATAGATCATACATATAGATCTTGTATAGAACATACATATAGATCTTGTATAGACCACACATATATATCTTGTATAAACCATATATATAGATCTTGTGTACAGACCATACATATAGAGCTTGTATAGACCATACATATAGATCTTGTATATAGACCATACATATAGATCTTGTATAGACCACACATATAGAACTTGTATATAGACCATACATATAGATTTTGTATAGACCACACATATAGATCTTGTATATAGACCATACATATAGATCTTGTATAGATCATACATATAGATATTGTATAGACCACACATATAGATCTTGTATATAGACCATACATATAGATCTTGTATAGACCATACATATAGATCTTGTGTATAGACCATACATATACATCTTGTATAGACCATACATATAGATCTTGTATATAGACCATACATATAGATCTTGTATAGACCATACATATAGATCTTGTGTATAGACCATACATATAGATCTTGTGTATAGACCATACATATAGATATTGTATATAGACCACACATATAGATATTGTGTATTGACCATACATATACTTCTTGTATAGACCATACATATAGATCTTGTATAGACCATACATATAGATCTTGTATATAGACCATACATATAGATCTTGTATAGACTATACATATAGATCTTGTATATAGACCATACATATAGATCTTGTATAGACCATACATATAGATCTTGTATAGACCATACATGTAGATCTTGTATAGACCATACATATAGATCTTGTATAGACCATACATATAGATCTTGTATATAGACCATACATATAGATCTTGTATAGACCATACCTATAGATCTTGTATATAGACCATACATATAGATCTTGTATAGACCATACATATAGATCTTGTATATAGACCATACATATAGATCTTGTATAGACCATACATATAGATCTTGTATATAGACCATACATATAGATCTTGTATAGACCATACATATAGATCTTGTATATAGACCATGCATATAGATCTTGTATAGACCATACATATAGATCTTGTATATAGACCATACATATAGATCTTGTATATAGAACATACATATAGATCTTGTATAAACCATACATATAGATCTTGTATAGACAGTACATATAGATCTTGTATAGACCATACATATAGATCTTGTATAGACCATAAATATAGATCTTGTATAGACCATACATATAGATCTTGTATAGACCATACATATAGATCTTGTATAGACCATACATATAGATCTTGTATAGATCATACATATAAATCTTGTATAGACCATACATATAGATCTTGTATAGACCACACATATATATCTTGTATAGACCATACATATAGATCTTGTGTATAGACCATACATATAGATCTTGTATAGATCATACATATAGATCTTGTATATAGACCATACATATAGATCTTGTATATAGACCACACATATAGATCTTGTATAGACCATACATATAGATCTTGTATAGACCATACATATAGATCTTGTATAGACCATACATATAAATCTTGTATAGACCATACATATAGATCTTGTATAGACCACACATATAGATCTTGTATATAGACCACACATATAGATCTTGTATATAGACCATACATATAGATCTTGTATATAGACCACATATATAGATCTTGTGTTGACCATACATATAGATCTTGTAAATAGACCATACATATAGATCTTGTGTATAGACCATACATATAGATCTTGTATAGACCATACATATAGATCTTGTATAGACACACATATAGATCTTCTATAGACCACACATATAGATCTTGTATAGACCACACATATAGATCTTGTATATAGACGATACATATAGATCTTGTATAGACCATACATATAGATCTTGTATAGACCACACATATACATCTTGTATAGACCATACATATAGATATTGTATAGACCACACACATAGATCTTGTATATAGACCATACATATAGATCTTGTATAGACCATACATATAGATCTTGTGTATAGACCATACATATACATCTTGTATAGAGCATACATATAGATCTTGTATATAGACCATACATACAGATTTGTATAGACCATACATATAGATCTTGTATAGACCATACATATAGATCTTGTATAGACCATACATATAGATCTTGTATAGACCATACATATAGATCTTGTATAGACCATACATATAGAATTTGTATAGATCATACATATAGATCTTGTATAGAACATACATATAGATCTTGTATAGACCACACATATATATCTTGTATAAACCATATATATAGATCTTGTGTACAGACCATACATATAGAGCTTGTATAGACCATACATATAGATCTTGTATATAGACCATACATATAGATCTTGTATAGACCACACATATAGAACTTGTATATAGACCATACATATAGATTTTGTATAGACCACACATATAGATCTTGTATATAGACCATACATATAGATCTTGTATAGATCATACATATAGATATTGTATAGACCACACATATAGATCTTGTATATAGACCATACATATAGATCTTGTATAGACCATACATATAGATCTTGTGTATAGACCATACATATACATCTTGTATAGACCATACATATAGATCTTGTATATAGACCATACATATAGATCTTGTATAGACCATACATATAGATCTTGTGTATAGACCATACATATAGATCTTGTGTATAGACCATACATATAGATATTGTATATAGACCACACATATAGATATTGTGTATTGACCATACATATACTTCTTGTATAGACCATACATATAGATCTTGTATAGACCATACATATAGATCTTGTATATAGACCATACATATAGATCTTGTATAGACTATACATATAGATCTTGTATATAGACCATACATATAGATCTTGTATAGACCATACATATAGATCTTGTATAGACCATACATGTAGATCTTGTATAGACCATACATATAGATCTTGTATAGACCATACATATAGATCTTGTATATAGACCATACATATAGATCTTGTATAGACCATACCTATAGATCTTGTATATAGACCATACATATAGATCTTGTATAGACCATACATATAGATCTTGTATATAGACCATACATATAGATCTTGTATAGACCATACATATAGATCTTGTATATAGACCATACATATAGATCTTGTATAGACCATACATATAGATCTTGTATATAGACCATGCATATAGATCTTGTATAGACCATACATATAGATCTTGTATATAGACCATACATATAGATCTTGTATATAGAACATACATATAGATCTTGTATAAACCATACATATAGATCTTGTATAGACAGTACATATAGATCTTGTATAGACCATACATATAGATCTTGTATAGACCATAAATATAGATCTTGTATAGACCATACATATAGATCTTGTATAGACCATACATATAGATCTTGTATAGACCATACATATAGATCTTGTATAGATCATACATATAAATCTTGTATAGACCATACATATAGATCTTGTATAGACCACACATATATATCTTGTATAGACCATACATATAGATCTTGTGTATAGACCATACATATAGATCTTGTATAGATCATACATATAGATCTTGTATATAGACCATACATATAGATCTTGTATATAGACCACACATATAGATCTTGTATAGACCATACATATAGATCTTGTATAGACCATACATATAGATCTTGTGTATAGACCACACATATAGATCTTGTATATAGACCATACATATAGATCTTGTATATAGACCACACATATAGATCTTGTGTTGACCATACATATAGATCTTGTAAATAGACCATACATATAGATCTTGTGTATAGACCATACATATAGATCTTGTATAGACCATACATATAGATCTTGTATAGACCACACATATAGATCTTCTATAGACCACACATATAGATCTTGTATAGACCACACATATAGATCTTGTATATAGACGATACATATAGATCTTGTATAGACCATACATATAGATCTTGTGTAGACCACACATATACATCTTGTATAGACCATACATATAGATATTGTATAGACCACACATATAGATCTTGTATATAGACCATACATATAGATCTTGTATAGACCATACATATAGATCTTGTGTATAGACCATACATATACATCTTGTATAGAACATACATATAGATCTTGTATATAGACCATACATACAGATCTTGTATAGACCATACATATAGATCTTGTATAGACCATACATATAGATCTTGTATAGACCATACATATAGACCTTGTATAGACCATACATATAGATCTTGTATAGACCATACATATAGATCTTGTATAGATCATACATATAGATCTTGTATAGACCATACATATAGATCTTGTATAGACCACACATATATATCTTGTATAGACCATACATATAGATCTTGTGTATAGACCATACATAGAAGATCTTGTATAGACCATACATATAGATCTTGTATATAGACCATACATATAGATCTTGTATAGACCACACATATAGATCTTGTATATAGATCATACATATAGATTTTGTATAGACCACACATATAGATCTTGTATATAGACCATGCATATAGATCTTGTATAGACCATACATATAGATCTTGTATATAGACCATACATATAGATCTTGTATAGACCATACATATAGATCTTGTATAGACCATACATATTGATCTTGTATATAGTCCATACATATAGATCTTGTATAGACCATACATATAGATCTTGTATAGACCATACATATAGAACTTGTATAGACCATACATATAGATCTTGTATAGACCACACATATAGATCTTGTATATAGACCACACATATAGATCTTGTATAGACCATACATATAGATCTTGTATAGACCATACATATAGATCTTGTGTATAGACCATACATATAGATCTTGTGTATAGACCACACATATAGATCTTGTATAGACCATACATATAGATCTTGTATATAGAACACACATATAGATCTTGTGTATAGACCATACATATAGATATTGTGTAGACCACACATATAGATCTTGTATATAGACCACACATATAGATCTTGTATAGACCATACATATAGATTTGTATAGACCATACATATAGATCTTGTGTATAGACCACACATATAGATCTTCTATATAGACCATACATATAGATCTTGTATATAGACCACACATATAGATCTTGTGTTGACCATACATATAGATCTTGTAAATAGACCATACATATAGATCTTGTGTATAGACCATACATATAGATCTTGTATAGACCATACATATAGATCTTGTATAGACCATACATATAGATCTTGTATAGACCATACATATAGATCTTGTATAGACCATACATATAGATCTTGTATAGACCATACATATAGATCTTGTATAGACCATACATATAGATCTTGTATAGACCATACATATATATCTTGTATATAGACCACACATATAGATCTTGTATAGACCATACATATAGATCTTGTATAGACCATACATATAGATCTTGTGTATAGACCATACATATAGATCTTGTGCATAGACCACACATATAGATCTTGTATATAGACCATGCATATAGATCTTGTATAGACCATACATATAGATCTTGTATATAGACCATACATATAGATCTTGTATAGACCATACATATAGATCTTGTATAGACCATACATATTGATCTTGTATATAGTCCATACATATAGATCTTGTATAGACCATACATATAGATCTTGTATAGACCATACATATAGATCTTGTATAGACCATACATATAGATCTTGTATAGACCACACATATATATCTTGTATATAGACCACACATATAGATCTTGTATAGACCATACATATAGATCTTGTATAGACCATACATATAGATCTTGTGTATAGACCATACATATAGATCTTGTGTATAGACCACACATATAGATCTTGTATAGACCATACATATAGATCTTGTATATAGACCACACATATAGATCTTGTGTATAGACCATACATATAGATATTGTGTAGACCACACATATAGATCTTGTATATAGACCACACATATAGATCTTGTATAGACCATACATATAGATTTGTATAGACCATACATATAGATCTTGTGTATAGACCACACATATAGATCTTGTATATAGACCATACATATAGATCTTGTATATACACCACACATATAGATCTTGTGTTGACCATACATATAGATCTTGTAAATAGACCATACATATAGATCTTGTGTATAGACCATACATATAGATCTTGTATAGACCATACATATAGATCTTGTATAGACCACACATATAGATCTTCTATAGACCACACATATAGATCTTGTATAGACCACACATATAGATCTTGTATATAGACGATACATATAGATCTTGTATAGACCATACATATAGATCTTGTATAGACCACACATATACATCTTGTATAGACCATACATATAGATATTGTATAGACCACACATATAGATCTTGTATATAGACCATACATATAGATCTGGTATAGACCATACATATAGATCTTGTGTATAGACCATACATATACATCTTGTATAGAACATACATATAGATCTTGTATATAGACCATACATATAGATCTTGTATAGACCATACATATAGATCTTGTATAGACCATACATATAGATCTTGTATAGACCATACATATAGATCTTGTATAGACAATACATATAGATCTTGTATAGACCATACATATAGATCTTGTATAGACCATACATATAGATCTTGTATAGACCATACATATAGATCTTGTATAGACCACACATATATATCTTGTATAGACTATACATATAGATCTTGTGTATAGACCATACATATAGATCTTGTATAGACCATACATATAGATCTTGTATATAGACCATACATATAGATCTTGTATAGACCACATATATAGATCTTGTATATAGACCATACATATAGATCTTGTATAGACCACACATATATATCTTGTATAGACCATACATATAGATCTTGTGTATAGACCATACATATAGATCTTGTATAGACCATACATATAGATCTTGTATATAGACCATACATATAGATCTTGTATAGACCACACATATAGATCTTGTATATAGACCATACATATAGATTTGTATAGACCATACATATAGATATTGTATAGACAACACATATAGATCTTGTATATAGACCATACATATAGATCTTGTATAGACCATACATATAGATCTTGTGTATAGACCATACATATACATCTTGTATAGACCATACATATAGATCTTGTATATAGACCATACATATAGATCTTGTATAGACCATACATATAGATCTTGTGTATAGACCATACATATAGATCTTGTGTATAGACTATACATATAGATATTGTATATAGACCACACATATAGATATTGTGTATTGACCATACATATACATCTTGTATAGACCATACATATAGATCTTGTATAGACCATACATATAGATCTTGTATAGACCATACATATAGATCTTGTATATAGACCATACATATAGATCTTGTATAGACCATACATATAGATCTTGTATATAGACCATGCATATAGATCTTGTATAGACCATACATATAGATCTTGTATATAAACCATACATATAGATCTTGTATAGACCATACATATAGATCTTGTATAGACCATACATATTGATCTTGTATATAGTCCATACATATAGATCTTGTATAGACCATACATATAGATCTTGTATAGACCATACATATAAATCTTGTATAGACCATACATATAGATCTTGTATAGACCACACATATAGATCTTGTATATAGACCACACATATAGATCTTGTATAGACCATACATATAGATCTTGTATAGACCATACATATAGATCTTGTGTATAGACCATACATATAGATCTTGTGTATAGACCACACATATAGATCTTGTATAGACCATACATATAGATCTTGTATATAGACCACACATATAGATCTTGTGTATAGACCATACATATAGATATTGTGTAGACCACACATATAGATCTTGTATATAGACCACACATATAGATCTTGTATAGACCATACATATAGATTTGTATAGACCATACATATAGATCTTGTGTATAGACCACACATATAGATCTTGTATATAGACCATACATATAGATCTTGTATATAGACCACATATATAGATCTTGTGTTGACCACACATATAGATCTTGTAAATAGACCATACATATAGATCTTGTGTATAGACCATTCATATAGATCTTGTATAGACCATACATATAGATCTTGTATAGACACACATATAGATCTTCTATAGACCACACATATAGATCTTGTATAGACCACACATATAGATCTTGTATATAGACGATACATATAGATCTTGTATAGACCATACATATAGATCTTGTATAGACCACACATATACATCTTGTATAGACCATACATATAGATATTGTATAGACCACACACATAGATCTTGTATATAGACCATACATATAGATCTTGTATAGACCATACATATAGATCTTGTGTATAGACCATACATATACATCTTGTATAGAGCATACATATAGATCTTGTATATAGACCATACATACAGATCTTGTATAGACCATACATATAGATCTTGTATAGACCATACATATAGATCTTGTATAGACCATACATATAGATCTTGTATAGACCATACATATAGATCTTGTATAGACCATACATATAGATCTTGTATAGATCATACATATAGATCTTGTATAGAACATACATATAGATCTTGTATAGACCACACATATATATCTTGTATAAACCATATATATAGATCTTGTGTACAGACCATACATATAGAGCTTGTATAGACCATACATATAGATCTTGTATATAGACCATACATATAGATCTTGTATAGACCACACATATAGAACTTGTATATAGACCATACATATAGATTTTGTATAGACCACACATATAGATCTTGTATATAGACCATACATATAGATCTTGTATAGATCATACATATAGATATTGTATAGACCACACATATAGATCTTGTATATAGACCATACATATAGATCTTGTATAGACCATACATATAGATCTTGTGTATAGACCATACATATACATCTTGTATAGACCATACATATAGATCTTGTATATAGACCATACATATAGATCTTGTATAGACCATACATATAGATCTTGTGTATAGACCATACATATAGATCTTGTGTATAGACCATACATATAGATATTGTATATAGACCACACATATAGATATTGTGTATTGACCATACATATACTTCTTGTATAGACCATACATATAGATCTTGTATAGACCATACATATAGATCTTGTATATAGACCATACATATAGATCTTGTATAGACTATACATATAGATCTTGTATATAGACCATACATATAGATCTTGTATAGACCATACATATAGATCTTGTATAGACCATACATGTAGATCTTGTATAGACCATACATATAGATCTTGTATAGACCATACATATAGATCTTGTATATAGACCATACATATAGATCTTGTATAGACCATACCTATAGATCTTGTATATAGACCATACATATAGATCTTGTATAGACCATACATATAGATCTTGTATATAGACCATACATATAGATGTTGTATAGACCATACATATAGATCTTGTATATAGACCATACATATAGATCTTGTATAGACCATACATATAGATCTTGTATATAGACCATGCATATAGATCTTGTATAGACCATACATATAGATCTTGTATATAGACCATACATATAGATCTTGTATATAGAACATACATATAGATCTTGTATAGACCATACATATAGATCTTGTATAGACCATACATATAGATCTTGTATAGACCATACATATAGATCTTGTATAGACCATAAATATAGATCTTGTATAGACCATACATATAGATCTTGTATAGACCATACATATAGATCTTGTATAGACCATACATATAGATCTTGTATAGATCATACATATAAATCTTGTATAGACCATACATATAGATCTTGTATAGACCACACATATATATCTTGTATAGACCATACATATAGATCTTGTGTATAGACCATACATATAGATCTTGTATAGATCATACATATAGATCTTGTATATAGACCATACATATAGATCTTGTATATAGACCACACATATAGATCTTGTATAGACCATACATATAGATCTTGTATAGACCATACATATAGATCTTGTGTATAGACCACACATATAGATCTTGTATATAGACCATACATATAGATCTTGTATATAGACCACACATATAGATCTTGTGTTGACCATACATATAGATCTTGTAAATAGACCATACATATAGATCTTGTGTATAGACCATACATATAGATCTTTTATAGACCATACATATAGATCTTGTATAGACCACACATATAGATCTTCTATAGACCACACATATAGATCTTGTATAGACCACACATATAGATCTTGTATATAGACGATACATATAGATCTTGTATAGACCATACATATAGATCTTGTATAGACCACACATATACATCTTGTATAGACCATACATATAGATATTGTATAGACCACACATATAGATCTTGTATATAGACCATACATATAGATCTTGTATAGACCATACATATAGATCTTGTGTATAGACCATACATATACATCTTGTATAGAACATACATATAGATCTTGTATATAGACCATACATACAGATCTTGTATAGACCATACATATAGATCTTGTATAGACCATACATATAGATCTTGTATAGACCATACATATAGACCTTGTATAGACCATACATATAGATCTTGTATAGACCATACATATAGATCTTGTATAGATCATACATATAGATCTTGTATAGACCATACATATAGATCTTGTATAGACCACACATATATATCTTGTATAGACCATACATATAGATCTTGTGTATAGACCATACATAGAAGATCTTGTATAGACCATACATATAGATCTTGTATATAGACCATACATATAGATCTTGTATAGACCACACATATAGATCTTGTATATAGATCATACATATAGATTTTGTATAGACCACACATATAGATCTTGTATATAGACCATACATATAGATCTTGTATAGACCATACATATAGATATTGTATAGACCACACATATAGATCTTGTATATAGACCATACATATAGATCTTGTATAGACCATACATATAGATCTTGTTTATAGACCATACATATAAATCTTGTATAGACCATACATATAGATCTTGTGTATAGACGATACATATAGATCTTGTGTATAGACCATACATATAGATATTGTATATAGACCACACATATAGATATTGTGTATTGACCATACATATACTTCTTGTATAGACCATACATATAGATCTTGTATAGACCATACATATAGATCTTGTATATAGACCATACATATAGATCTTGTATAGACTATACATATAGACCTTGTATATAGACCATACATATAGATCTTGTATAGACCATACATATAGATCTTGTATAGACCATACATATAGATCTTGTATAGACCATACATATAGATCTTGTATAGACCATAAATATAGATCTTGTATATAGACCATACATATAGATCTTGTATAGACCATACCTATAGATCTTGTATATAGACCATACATATAGATCTTGTATAGACCATACATATAGATCTTGTATATAGACCATACATATAGATCTTGTATAGACCATACATATAGATCTTGTATATAGACCATACATATAGATCTTGTATAGACCATACATATAGATCTTGTATATAGACCATGCATATAGATCTTGTATAGACCATACATATAGATCTTGTATATAGACCATACATATAGATCTTGTATATAGAACATACATATAGATCTTGTATAGACCATACATATAGATCTTGTATAGACCATACATATAGATCTTGTATAGACCATACATATAGATCTTGTATAGACCATACATATAGATCTTGTATAGACCATACATATAGATCTTGTATAGGCCATACATATAGATCTTGTATAGACCATACATATAGATCTTGTATAGATCATACATATAAATCTTGTATAGACCATACATATAGATCTTGTATAGACCACACATATATATCTTGTATAGACCATACATATAGATCTTGTGTATAGACCATACATATAGATCTTGTATAGACCATACATATAGATCTTGTATATAGACCATACATATAGATCTTGTATAGACCACACATATAGATCTTGTATATAGACCATACATATAGATCTTGTATAAACCATACATATAGATATTGTATAGACCACACATATAGATCTTGTATATAGACCATACATATAGATCTTGTATAGACCATACATATAGATCTTGTGTATAGACCATACATATACATCTTGTATAGACCATACATATAGATCTTGTATATAGACCATACATATAGATCTTGTATAGACCATACATATAGATCTTGTGTATAGACCATACATATAGATCTTGTGTATAGACTATACATATAGATATTGTATATAGACCACACATATAGATATTGTGTATTGACCATACATATACATCTTGTATAGACCATACATATAGATCTTGTATAGACCATACATATAGATCTTGTATAGACCATACATATAGATCTTGTATATAGACCATACATATAGATCTTGTATAGACCATACATATAGATCTTGTATATAGACCATGCATATAGATCTTGTATAGACCATACATATAGATCTTGTATATAAACCATACATATAGATCTTGTATAGACCATACATATAGATCTTGTATAGACCATACATATTGATCTTGTATATAGTCCATACATATAGATCTTGTATAGACCATACATATAGATCTTGTATAGACCATACATATAAATCTTGTATAGACCATACATATAGATCTTGTATAGACCACACATATAGATCTTGTATATAGACCACACATATAGATCTTGTATAGACCATACATATAGATCTTGTATAGACCATACATATAGATCTTGTGTATAGACCATACATATAGATCTTGTGTATAGACCACACATATAGATCTTGTATAGACCATACATATAGATCTTGTATATAGACCACACATATAGATCTTGTGTATAGACCATACATATAGATATTGTGTAGACCACACATATAGATCTTGTATATAGACCATACATATAGATCTTGTATAGACCATACATATAGATCTTGTATATAGACCATACATATAGATCTTGTATAGACCATACATATAGATCATGTATATAGACCATACATATAGATCTTGTATAGACCATACATATAGATCTTGTATATAGACCATACATATAGATCTTGTATATAGAACATACATATAGATCTTGTATAGACCATACATATAGATCTTGTATAGACCATACATATAGATCTTGTATAGACACACATATAGATCTTCTATAGACCACACATATAGATCTTGTATAGACCACACATATAGATCTTGTATATAGACGATACATATAGATCTTGTATAGACCATACATATAGATCTTGTATAGACCACACATATACATCTTGTATAGACCATACATATAGATATTGTATAGACCACACACATAGATCTTGTATATAGACCATACATATAGATCTTGTATAGACCATACATATAGATCTTGTGTATAGACCATACATATACATCTTGTATAGAGCATACATATAGATCTTGTATATAGACCATACATACAGATCTTGTATAGACCATACATATAGATCTTGTATAGACCATAAATATAGATCTTGTATAGACCATACATATAGATCTTGTATAGACCATACATATAGATCTTGTATAGACCATACATATAGATCTTGTATAGATCATACATATAAATCTTGTATAGACCATACATATAGATCTTGTATAGACCACACATATATATCTTGTATAGACCATACATATAGATCTTGTGTATAGACCATACATATAGATCTTGTATAGATCATACATATAGATCTTGTATATAGACCATACATATAGATCTTGTATATAGACCACACATATAGATCTTGTATAGACCATACATATAGATCTTGTATAGACCATACATATAGATCTTGTGTATAGACCACACATATAGATCTTGTATATAGACCATACATATAGATCTTGTATATAGACCACACATATAGATCTTGTGTTGACCATACATATAGATCTTGTAAATAGACCATACATATAGATCTTGTGTATAGACCATACATATAGATCTTGTATAGACCATACATATAGATCTTGTATAGACCACACATATAGATCTTCTATAGACCACACATATAGATCTTGTATAGACCACACATATAGATCTTGTATATAGACGATACATATAGATCTTGTATAGACCATACATATAGATCTTGTATAGACCACACATATACATCTTGTATAGACCATACATATAGATATTGTATAGACCACACATATAGATCTTGTATATAGACCATACATATAGATCTTGTATAGACCATACATATAGATCTTGTGTATAGACCATACATATACATCTTGTATAGAACATACATATAGATCTTGTATATAGACCATACATACAGATCTTGTATAGACCATACATATAGATCTTGTATAGACCATACATATAGATCTTGTATAGACCATACATATAGACCTTGTATAGACCATACATATAGATCTTGTATAGACCATACATATAGATCTTGTATAGATCATACATATAGATCTTGTATAGACCATACATATAGATCTTGTATAGACCACACATATATATCTTGTATAGACCATACATATAGATCTTGTGTATAGACCATACATAGAAGATCTTGTATAGACCATACATATAGATCTTGTATATAGACCATACATATAGATCTTGTATAGACCACACATATAGATCTTGTATATAGATCATACATATAGATTTTGTATAGACCACACATATAGATCTTGTATATAGACCATACATATAGATCTTGTATAGACCATACATATAGATATTGTATAGACCACACATATAGATCTTGTATATAGACCATACATATAGATCTTGTATAGACCATACATATAGATCTTGTGTATAGACCATACATATAAATCTTGTATAGACCATACATATAGATCTTGTGTATAGACCATACATATAGATCTTGTGTATAGACCATACATATAGATATTGTATATAGACCACACATATAGATATTGTGTATTGACCATACATATACTTCTTGTATAGACCATACATATAGATCTTGTATAGACCATACATATAGATCTTGTATATAGACCATACATATAGATCTTGTATAGACTATACATATAGACCTTGTATATAGACCATACATATAGATCTTGTATAGACCATACATATAGATCTTGTATAGACCATACATATAGATCTTGTATAGACCATACATATAGATCTTGTATAGACCATAAATATAGATCTTGTATATAGACCATACATATAGATCTTGTATAGACCATACCTATAGATCTTGTATATAGACCATACATATAGATCTTGTATAGACCATACATATAGATCTTGTATATAGACCATACATATAGATCTTGTATAGACCATACATATAGATCTTGTATATAGACCATACATATAGATCTTGTATAGACCATACATATAGATCTTGTATATAGACCATGCATATAGATCTTGTATAGACCATACATATAGATCTTGTATATAGACCATACATATAGATCTTGTATATAGAACATACATATAGATCTTGTATAGACCATACATATAGATCTTGTATAGACCATACATATAGATCTTGTATAGACCATACATATAGATCTTGTATAGACCATACATATAGATCTTGTATAGACCATACATATAGATCTTGTATAGGCCATACATATAGATCTTGTATAGACCATACATATAGATCTTGTATAGATCATACATATAAATCTTGTATAGACCATACATATAGATCTTGTATAGACCACACATATATATCTTGTATAGACCATACATATAGATCTTGTGTATAGACCATACATATAGATCTTGTATAGACCATACATATAGATCTTGTATATAGACCATACATATAGATCTTGTATAGACCACACATATAGATCTTGTATATAGACCATACATATAGATCTTGTATAAACCATACATATAGATATTGTATAGACCACACATATAGATCTTGTATATAGACCATACATATAGATCTTGTATAGACCATACATATAGATCTTGTGTATAGACCATACATATACATCTTGTATAGACCATACATATAGATCTTGTATATAGACCATACATATAGATCTTGTATAGACCATACATATAGATCTTGTGTATAGACCATACATATAGATCTTGTGTATAGACTATACATATAGATATTGTATATAGACCACACATATAGATATTGTGTATTGACCATACATATACATCTTGTATAGACCATACATATAGATCTTGTATAGACCATACATATAGATCTTGTATAGACCATACATATAGATCTTGTATATAGACCATACATATAGATCTTGTATAGACCATACATATAGATCTTGTATATAGACCATGCATATAGATCTTGTATAGACCATACATATAGATCTTGTATATAAACCATACATATAGATCTTGTATAGACCATACATATAGATCTTGTATAGACCATACATATTGATCTTGTATATAGTCCATACATATAGATCTTGTATAGACCATACATATAGATCTTGTATAGACCATACATATAAATCTTGTATAGACCATACATATAGATCTTGTATAGACCACACATATAGATCTTGTATATAGACCACACATATAGATCTTGTATAGACCATACATATAGATCTTGTATAGACCATACATATAGATCTTGTGTATAGACCATACATATAGATCTTGTGTATAGACCACACATATAGATCTTGTATAGACCATACATATAGATCTTGTATATAGACCACACATATAGATCTTGTGTATAGACCATACATATAGATATTGTGTAGACCACACATATAGATCTTGTATATAGACCATACATATAGATCTTGTATAGACCATACATATAGATCTTGTATATAGACCATACATATAGATCTTGTATAGACCATACATATAGATCTTGTATATAGACCATACATATAGATCTTGTATAGACCATACATATAGATCTTGTATATAGACCATACATATAGATCTTGTATATAGAACATACATATAGATCTTGTATAGACCATACATATAGATCTTGTATAGACCATACATATAGATCTTGTATAGACACACATATAGATCTTCTATAGACCACACATATAGATCTTGTATAGACCACACATATAGATCTTGTATATAGACGATACATATAGATCTTGTATAGACCATACATATAGATCTTGTATAGACCACACATATACATCTTGTATAGACCATACATATAGATATTGTATAGACCACACACATAGATCTTGTATATAGACCATACATATAGATCTTGTATAGACCATACATATAGATCTTGTGTATAGACCATACATATACATCTTGTATAGAGCATACATATAGATCTTGTATATAGACCATACATACAGATCTTGTATAGACCATACATATAGATCTTGTATAGACCATACATATAGATCTTGTATAGACCATACATATAGATCTTGTATAGACCATACATATAGATCTTGTATAGATCATACATATAGATCTTGTATATAGACCATACATATAGATCTTGTATATAGACCACACATATAGATCTTGTATAGACCATACATATACATCTTGTATAGACCATACATATAGATATTGTATAGACCACACACATAGATCTTGTATATAGACCATACATATAGATCTTGTATAGACCATACATATAGATCTTGTATAGACCATACATATAGATCTTGTATAGACCATACATATAGATCTTGTATAGATCATACATATAAATCTTGTATAGACCATACATATAGATCTTGTATAGACCACACATATATATCTTGTATAGACCATACATATAGATCTTGTGTATAGACCATACATATAGATCTTGTATAGATCATACATATAGATCTTGTATATAGACCATACATATAGATCTTGTATATAGACGACACATATAGATCTTGTATAGACCATACATATAGATCTTGTATAGACCATACATATAGATCTTGTGTATAGACCACACATATAGATCTTGTATATAGACCATACATATAGATCTTGTATATAGACCACACATATAGATCTTGTGTTGACCATACATATAGATCTTGTAAATAGACCATACATATAGATCTTGTGTATAGACCATACATATAGATCTTGTATAGACCATACATATAGATCTTGTATAGACCACACATATAGATCTTCTATAGACCACACATATAGATCTTGTATAGACCACACATATAGATCTTGTATATAGACGATACATATAGATCTTGTATAGACCATACATATAGATCTTGTATAGACCACACATATACATCTTGTATAGACCATACATATAGATATTGTATAGACCACACATATAGATCTTGTATATAGACCATACATATAGATCTTGTATAGACCATACATATAGATCTTGTGTATAGACCATACATATACATCTTGTATAGAACATACATATAGATCTTGTATATAGACCATACATACAGATCTTGTATAGACCATACATATAGATCTTGTATAGACCATACATATAGATCTTGTATAGACCATACATATAGACCTTGTATAGACCATACATATAGATCTTGTATAGACCATACATATAGATCTTGTATAGATCATACATATAGATCTTGTATAGACCATACATATAGATCTTGTATAGACCACACATATATATCTTGTATAGACCATACATATAGATCTTGTGTATAGACCATACATAGAAGATCTTGTATAGACCATACATATAGATCTTGTATATAGACCATACATATAGATCTTGTATAGACCACACATATAGATCTTGTATATAGATCATACATATAGATTTTGTATAGACCACACATATAGATCTTGTATATAGACCATACATATAGATCTTGTATAGACCATACATATAGATATTGTATAGACCACACATATAGATCTTGTATATAGACCATACATATAGATCTTGTATAGACCATACATATAGATCTTGTGTATAGACCATACATATACATCTTGTATAGACCATACATATAGATCTTGTGTATAGACCATACATATAGATCTTGTGTATAGACCATACATATAGATATTGTATATAGACCACACATATAGATATTGTGTATTGACCATACATATACTTCTTGTATAGACCATACATATAGATCTTGTATAGACCATACATATAGATCTTGTATATAGACCATACATATAGATCTTGTATAGACTATACATATAGACCTTGTATATAGACCATACATATAGATCTTGTATAGACCATACATATAGATCTTGTATAGACCATACATATAGATCTTGTATAGACCATACATATAGATCTTGTATAGACCATAAATATAGATCTTGTATATAGACCATACATATAGATCTTGTATAGACTATACCTAGAGATCTTGTATATAGACCATACATATAGATCTTGTATAGACCATACATATAGATCTTGTATATAGACCATACATATAGATCTTGTATAGACCATACATATAGATCTTGTATATAGACCATACATATAGATCTTGTATAGACCATACATATAGATCTTGTATAGACCATACATATAGATATTGTATAGACCACACATATAGATCTTGTATATAGACCATACATATAGATCTTGTATAGACCATACATATAGATCTTGTGTATAGACCATACATATACATCTTGTATAGACCATACATATAGATCTTGTATATAGACCATACATATAGATCTTGTATAGACCATACATATAGATCTTGTGTATAGACCATACATATAGATCTTGTGTATAGACTATACATATAGATATTGTATATAGACCACACATATAGATATTGTGTATTGACCATACATATACATCTTGTATAGACCATACATATAGATCTTGTATAGACCATACATATAGATCTTGTATAGACCATACATATAGATCTTGTATATAGACCATACATATAGATCTTGTATAGACCATACATATAGATCTTGTATATAGACCATGCATATAGATCTTGTATAGACCATACATATAGATCTTGTATATAAACCATACATATAGATCTTGTATAGACCATACATATAGATCTTGTATAGACCATACATATTGATCTTGTATATAGTCCATACATATAGATCTTGTATAGACCATACATATAGATCTTGTATAGACCATACATATAAATCTTGTATAGACCATACATATAGATCTTGTATAGACCACACATATAGATCTTGTATATATACCACACATATAGATCTTGTATAGACCATACATATAGATCTTGTATAGACCATACATATAGATCTTGTGTATAGACCATACATATAGATCTTGTGTATAGACCACACATATAGATCTTGTATAGACCATACATATAGATCTTGTATATAGACCACACATATAGATCTTGTGTATAGACCATACATATAGATATTGTGTAGACCACACATATAGATCTTGTATATAGACCACACATATAGATCTTGTATAGACCATACATATAGATTTGTATAGACCATACATATAGATCTTGTGTATAGACCACACATATAGATCTTGTATATAGACCATACATATAGATCTTGTATATAGACCACATATATAGATCTTGTGTTGACCATACATATAGATCTTGTAAATAGACCATACATATAGATCTTGTGTATAGACCATACATATAGATCTTGTATAGACCATACATATAGATCTTGTATAGACACACATATAGATCTTCTATAGACCACACATATAGATCTTGTATAGACCACACATATAGATCTTGTATATAGACGATACATATAGATCTTGTATAGACCATACATATAGATCTTGTATAGACCACACATATACATCTTGTATAGACCATACATATAGATATTGTATAGACCACACACATAGATCTTGTATATAGACCATACATATAGATCTTGTATAGACCATACATATAGATCTTGTGTATAGACCATACATATACATCTTGTATAGAGCATACATATAGATCTTGTATATAGACCATACATACAGATCTTGTATAGACCATACATATAGATCTTGTATAGACCATACATATAGATCTTGTATAGACCATACATATAGATCTTGTATAGACCATACATATAGATCTTGTATAGACCATACATATAGATCTTGTATAGATCATACATATAGATCTTGTATAGAACATACATATAGATCTTGTATAGACCACACATATATATCTTGTATAAACCATATATATAGATCTTGTGTACAGACCATACATATAGAGCTTGTATAGACCATACATATAGATCTTGTATATAGACCATACATATAGATCTTGTATAGACCACACATATAGAACTTGTATATAGACCATACATATAGATTTTGTATAGACCACACATATAGATCTTGTATATAGACCATACATATAGATCTTGTATAGATCATACATATAGATATTGTATAGACCACACATATAGATCTTGTATATAGACCATACATATAGATCTTGTATAGACCATACATATAGATCTTGTGTATAGACCATACATATACATCTTGTATAGACCATACATATAGATCTTGTATATAGACCATACATATAGATCTTGTATAGACCATACATATAGATCTTGTGTATAGACCATACGTATAGATCTTGTGTATAGACCATACATATAGATATTGTATATAGACCACACATATAGATATTGTGTATTGACCATACATATACTTCTTGTATAGACCATACATATAGATCTTGTATAGACCATACATATAGATCTTGTATATAGACCATACATATAGATCTTGTATAGACTATACATATAGATCTTGTATATAGACCATACATATAGATCTTGTATAGACCATACATATAGATCTTGTATAGACCATACATGTAGATCTTGTATAGACCATACATATAGATCTTGTATAGACCATACATATAGATCTTGTATATAGACCATACATATAGATCTTGTATAGACCATACCTATAGATCTTGTATATAGACCATACATATAGATCTTGTATAGACCATACATATAGATCTTGTATATAGACCATACATATAGATCTTGTATAGACCATACATATAGATCTTGTATATAGACCATACATATAGATCTTGTATAGACCATACATATAGATCTTGTATATAGACCATGCATATAGATCTTGTATAGACCATACATATAGATCTTGTATATAGACCATACATATAGATCTTGTATATAGAACATACATATAGATCTTGTATAGACCATACATATAGATCTTGTATAGACCATACATATAGATCTTGTATAGACCATACATATAGATCTTGTATAGACCATAAATATAGATCTTGTATAGACCATACATATAGATCTTGTATAGACCATACATATAGATCTTGTATAGACCATACATATAGATCTTGTATAGATCATACATATAAATCTTGTATAGACCATACATATAGATCTTGTATAGACCACACATATATATCTTGTATAGACCATATATATAGATCTTGTGTATAGACCATACATATAGATCTTGTATAGATCATACATATAGATCTTGTATATAGACCATACATATAGATCTTGTATATAGACCACACATATAGATCTTGTATAGACCATACATATAGATCTTGTATAGACCATACATATAGATCTTGTGTATAGACCACACATATAGATCTTGTATATAGACCATACATATAGATCTTGTATATAGACCACACATATAGATCTTGTGTTGACCATACATATAGATCTTGTAAATAGACCATACATATAGATCTTGTGTATAGACCATACATATAGATCTTGTATAGACCATACATATAGATCTTGTATAGACCACACATATAGATCTTCTATAGACCACACATATAGATCTTGTATAGACCACACATATAGATCTTGTATATAGACGATACATATAGATCTTGTATAGACCATACATATAGATCTTGTATAGACCACACATATACATCTTGTATAGACCATACATATAGATATTGTATAGACCACACATATAGATCTTGTATATAGACCATACATATAGATCTTGTATAGACCATACATATAGATCTTGTGTATAGACCATACATATACATCTTGTATAGAACATACATATAGATCTTGTATATAGACCATACATACAGATCTTGTATAGACCATACATATAGATCTTGTATAGACCATACATATAGATCTTGTATAGACCATACATATAGACCTTGTATAGACCATACATATAGATCTTGTATAGACCATACATATAGATCTTGTATAGATCATACATATAGATCTTGTATAGACCATACATATAGATCTTGTATAGACCACACATATATATCTTGTATAGACCATACATATAGATCTTGTGTATAGACCATACATAGAAGATCTTGTATAGACCATACATATAGATCTTGTATATAGACCATACATATAGATCTTGTATAGACCACACATATAGATCTTGTATATAGATCATACATATAGATTTTGTATAGACCACACATATAGATCTTGTATATAGACCATACATATAGATCTTGTATAGACCATACATATAGATCTTGTATATAGACCATACATATAGATCTTGTATAGACCATACATATAGATCTTGTATATAGACCATGCATATAGATCTTGTATAGACCATACATATAGATCTTGTATATAGACCATACATATAGATCTTGTATATAGAACATACATATAGATCTTGTATAGACCATACATATAGATCTTGTATAGACCATACATATAGATCTTGTATAGACCATACATATAGATCTTGTATAGACCATACATATAGATCTTGTATAGACCATACATATAGATCTTGTATAGGCCATACATATAGATCTTGTATAGACCATACATATAGATCTTGTATAGATCATACATATAAATCTTGTATAGACCATACATATAGATCTTGTATAGACCACACATATATATCTTGTATAGACCATACATATAGATCTTGTGTATAGACCATACATATAGATCTTGTATAGACCATACATATAGATCTTGTATATAGACCATACATATAGATCTTGTATAGACCATACATATAGATCTTGTATAGACCATACATATAGATCTTGTATATAGTCCATACATATAGATCTTGTATAGACCATACATATAGATCTTGTATAGACCATACATATAGATCTTGTATAGACCATACATATAGATCTTGTATAGACCACACATATAGATCTTGTATATAGACCACACATATAGATCTTGTATAGACCATACATATAGATCTTGTATAGACCATACATATAGATCTTGTGTATAGACCATACATATAGATCTTGTGTATAGACCACACATATAGATCTTGTATAGACCATACATATAGATCTTGTATATAGACCACACATATAGATCTTGTATATGGACCACATATATAGATCTTGTATAGACCATACATATAGATCTTGTATAGACCATACATATAGATCTTGTGTATAGACCACACATATAGATCTTGTATATAGACCATACATATAGATCTTGTATATAGACCACACATATAGATCTTGTGTTGACCATACATATAGATCTTGTAAATAGACCATACATATAGATCTTGTGTATAGACCATACATATAGATCTTGTATAGACAATACATATAGATCTTGTATAGACCACACATATAGATATTCTATAGACCACACATATAGATCTTGTATAGACCACACATATAGATCTTGTGTATAGACCATACATATAGATCTTGTATAGACCACACATATAGATCTTGTATATAGACCATACACATAGATCTTGTATAGACCATACATATAGATCTTGTATAGACCATACATATAGATCTTGTATATAGACCATACATATAGATCTGGTATAGACCATACATATAGATCTTGTGTATAGACCATACATATAGATCTTGTGTATAGACCATACATATAGATATTGTATATAGACCACACATATAGATATTGTGTATAGACCATACATATACATCTTGTATAGACCATACATATAGATCTTGTATAGACCATACATATAGATCTTGTATATAGACCATACATATAGATCTTGTATAGACTATACATATAGATCTTGTATATAGACCATACATATAGATCTTGTATAGACCATACATATAGATCTTGTATAGACCATACATATAGATCTTGTATAGACCATACATATAGATCTTGTATATAGACCATACATATAGATCTTGTATATAGACCACACATATAGATCTTGTATAGACCATACATATAAATCTTGTATAGACCATACATATAGATCTTGTGTATAGACCATACATATAGATCTTGTGTATAGACCACACATATAGATCTTGTATAGACCATACATATAGATCTTGTATATAGACCACACATATAGATCTTGTGTATAGACCATACATATAGATATTGTGTAAACCACACATATAGATCTTGTATATAGACCACACATATAGATCTTGCATAGACCATACATATAGATCTTGTATAGACCATACATATAGATCTTGTGTATAGACCACACATATAGATCTTGTATATAGACCATACATATAGATCTTGTATATAGACCACACATATAGTTCTTGTGTAGACCATACATATAGATCTTGTAAATAGACCATACATATAGATCTTGTGTATAGACCATACATATAGATCTTGTATAGACCATACATATAGATCTTGTATAGACCACACATATAGATCTTGTATAGACCACACATATAGATATTGTATATAGACCATACATATAGATCTTGTATAGACCATACATATAGATCTTGTATAGACCATACATATAGATCTTGTATAGACCATACATATAGATCTTGTATAGACCACACATATATATCTTGTATAGACAATACATATAGATCTTGTGTATAGACCATACATATAAATCTTGTATAGACCATACATATAGATTTTGTATAGACCACACATATAGATCTTGTATATAGACCATACATATAGATCTTGTATAGACCATACATACAGATATTGTATAGACCACACATATAGATCTTGTATATAGACCATACATATAGATCTTGTGTATAGACCATACATATACATCTTGTATAGACCATACATATAGATCTTGTATAGACCATACATATAGATCTTGTATAGACCACACATATAGATCTTGTATAGACCATACATATAGATCTTGTGTATAGACCATACATATAGATCTTGTATAGACCACACATATAGATCTTTTATATAGACCATACATATAGATCTTGTATAGACCATACATATAGATCTTGTGTATAGACCATACATATAGATCTTGTATAGACCATACATATAGATCTTGTATATAGACCATATATATAGATCTTGTATAGACCATACATATAGATCTTGTGTATAGACCATACATATAGATCTTGTATAGATCATACATATAAATCTTGTATAGACCATACATATAGATCTTGTATAGACCACACATATATATCTTGTATAGACCATACATATAGATCTTGTGTATAGACCATACATATAGATCTTGTATAGACCATACATATAGATCTTGTATATAGACCATACATATAGATCTTGTATAGACCATACATATAGATCTTGTATAGACCATACATATAGATCTTGTGTATAGACCATACATATAGATCTTGTATAGATCATACATATAGATCTTGTATATAGACCATACATATAGATCTTGTATATAGACCACACATATAGATCTTGTATACACCATACATATAGATCTTGTATAGACCATACATATAGATCTTGTGTATAGACCACACATATAGATCTTGTATATAGACTATACATATAGATCTTGTATATAGACCACACATATAGATCTTGTGTTGACCATACATATAGATCTTGTAAATAGACCATACATATAGATCTTGTGTATAGACCATACATATAGATCTTGTATAGACCATACATATAGATCTTGTATAGACCACACATATAGATCTTCTATAGACCACACATATAGATCTTGTATAGACCACACATATAGATCTTGTATATAGACGATACATATAGATCTTGTATAGACCATACATATAGATCTTGTATAGACCACACATATACATCTTGTATAGACCATACATATAGATATTGTATAGACCACACATATAGATCTTGTATATAGACCATACATATAGATCTTGTATAGACCATACATATAGATCTTGTGTATAGACCATACATATAGATCTTGTATATAGACCATACATATAGATCTTGTATAGACCATACATATAGATCTTGTATATAGACCATACATATAGATCTTGTATAGACCATACATATAGATCTTGTATATAGACCATGCATATAGATCTTGTATAGACCATACATATAGATCTTGTATATAGACCATACATATAGATCTTGTATATAGAACATACATATAGATCTTGTATAGACCATACATATAGATCTTGTATAGACCATACATATAGATCTTGTATAGACCATACATATAGATCTTGTATAGACTATAAATATAGATCTTGTATAGACCATACATATAGATCTTGTATAGACCATACATATAGATCTTGTATAGACCATACATATAGATCTTGTATAGATCATACATATAAATCTTGTATAGACCATACATATAGATCTTGTATAGACCACACATATATATCTTGTATAGACCATACATATAGATCTTGTGTATAGACCATACATATAGATCTTGTATAGATCATACATATAGATCTTGTATATAGACCATACATATAGATCTTGTATATAGACCACACATATAGATCTTGTATAGACCATACATATAGATCTTGTATAGACCATACATATAGATCTTGTGCATAGACCACACATATAGATCTTGTATATAGACCATACATATAGATCTTGTATATAGACCACACATATAGATCTTGTGTTGACCATACATATAGATCTTGTAAATAGATCATACATATAGATCTTGTGTATAGACCATACATATAGATCTTGTATAGACCATACATATAGATCTTGTATAGACCACACATATAGATCTTCTATAGACCACACATATAGATCTTGTATAGACCACACATATAGATCTTGTATATAGACGATACATATAGATCTTGTATAGACCATACATATAGATCTTGTATAGACCACACATATACATCTTGTATAGACCATACATATAGATATTGTATAGACCAAACATATAGATCTTGTATATAGACCATACATATAGATCTTGTATAGACCATACATATAGATCTTGTATAGACCATACATATAGACCTTGTATAGACCATACATATAGATCTTGTATAGACCATACATATAGATCTTGTATAGATCATACATATAGATCTTGTATAGACCATACATATAGATCTTGTATAGACCACACATATATATCTTGTATAGACCATACATATAGATCTTGTGTATAGACCATACATAGAAGATCTTGTATAGACCATACATATAGATCTTGTATAGACCATACATATAGATGTTGTATAGACCACACATATAGATCTTGTATATAGATCATACATATAGATCTTGTATAGACCATACATATAGATCTTGTGTATAGACCATACATATACATCTTGTATAGACCATACATATAGATCTTGTGTATAGACCATACATATAGATCTTGTGTATAGACCATACATATAGATATTGTATATAGACCACACATATAGATATTGTGTATTGACCATACATATACTTCTTGTATAGACCATACATATAGATCTTGTATAGACCATACATATAGATCTTGTATATAGACCATACATATAGATCTTGTATAGACTATACATATAGACCTTGTATATAGACCATACATATAGATCTTGTATAGACCATACATATAGATCTTGTATAGACCATACATATAGATCTTGTATAGACCATACATATAGATCTTGTATAGACCATACATATAGATCTTGTATATAGACCATACATATAGATCTTGTATAGACCATACCTATAGATCTTGTATATAGACCATACATATAGATCTTGTATAGACCATACATATAGATCTTGTATATAGACCATACATATAGATCTTGTATAGACCATACATATAGATCTTGTATATAGACCATACATATAGATCTTTTATAGACCATACATATAGATCTTGTATATAGACCATGCATATAGATCTTGTATAGACCATACATATAGATCTTGTATATAGACCATACATATAGATCTTGTATATAGAACATACATATAGATCTTGTATAGACCATACATATAGATCTTGTATAGACCATACATATAGATCTTGTATAGACCATACATATAGATCTTGTATAGACCATACATATAGATCTTGTATAGACCATACATATAGATCTTGTATAGGCCATACATATAGATCTTGTATAGACCATACATATAGATCTTGTATAGATCATACATATAAATCTTGTATAGACCATACATATAGATCTTGTATAGACCACACATATATATCTTGTATAGACCATACATATAGATCTTGTGTATAGACCATACATATAGATCTTGTATAGACCATACATATAGATCTTGTATATAGACCATACATATAGATCTTGTATAGACCATACATATAGATCTTGTATAGACCATACATATAGATCTTGTATATAGTCCATACATATAGATCTTGTATAGACCATACATATAGATCTTGTATAGACCATACATATAGATCTTGTATAGACCATACATATAGATCTTGTATAGACCACACATATAGATCTTGTATATAGACCACACATATAGATCTTGTATAGACCATACATATAGATCTTGTATAGACCATACATATAGATCTTGTGTATAGACCATACATATAGATCTTGTGTATAGACCACACATATAGATCTTGTATAGACCATACATATAGATCTTGTATATAGACCACACATATAGATCTTGTATATGGACCACACATATAGATCTTGTATAGACCATACATATAGATCTTGTATAGACCATACATATAGATCTTGTGTATAGACCACACATATAGATCTTGTATATAGACCATACATATAGATCTTGTATATAGACCACACATATAGATCTTGTGTTGACCATACATATAGATCTTGTAAATAGACTATACATATAGATCTTGTGTATAGACCATACATATAGATCTTGTATAGACAATACATATAGATCTTGTATAGACCACACATATAGATCTTCTATAGACCACACATATAGATCTTGTATAGACCACACATATAGATCTTGTGTATAGACCATACATATAGATCTTGTATAGACCACACATATAGATCTTGTATATAGACCATACACATAGATCTTGTATAGACCATACATATAGATCTTGTATAGACCATACATATAGATCTTGTATATAGACCATACATATAGATCTGGTATAGACCATACATATAGATCTTGTGTATAGACCATACATATAGATCTTGTGTATAGACCATACATATAGATATTGTATATAGACCACACATATAGATATTGTGTATAGACCATACATATACATCTTGTATAGACCATACATATAGATCTTGTATAGACCATACATATAGATCTTGTATATAGACCATACATATAGATCTTGTATATAGACCATACATATAGATCTGGTATAGACCATACATATAGATCTTGTGTATAGACCATACATATAGATCTTGTGTATAGACCATACATATAGATATTGTATATAGACCACACATATAGATATTGTGTATAGACCATACATATACATCTTGTATAGACCATACATATAGATCTTGTATAGACCATACATATAGATCTTGTATATAGACCATACATATAGATCTTGTATAGACTATACATATAGATCTTGTATATAGACCATACATATAGATCTTGTATAGACCATACATATAAATCTTGTATAGACCATACATATAGATCTTGTATAGACCACACATATATATCTTGTATAGACCATACATATAGATCTTGTGTATAGACCATACATATAGATCTTGTATAGACCATACATATAGATCTTGTATATAGACCATATATATAGATCTTGTATAGACCATACATATAGATCTTGTGTATAGACCATACATATAGATCTTGTATAGATCATACATATAAATCTTGTATAAACCATACATATAGATCTTGTATAGACCACACATATATATCTTGTATAGACCATACATATAGATCTTGTGTATAGACCATACATATAGATCTTGTATAGACCATACATATAGATCTTGTATATAGACCATACATATAGATCTTGTATAGACCATACATATAGATCTTGTATAGACCATACATATAGATCTTGTGTATAGACCATACATATAGATCTTGTATAGATCATACATATAGATCTTGTATATAGACCATACATATAGATCTTGTATATAGACCACACATATAGATCTTGTATACACCATACATATAGATCTTGTATAGACCATACATATAGATCTTGTGTATAGACCACACATATAGATCTTGTATATAGACTATACATATAGATCTTGTATATAGACCACACATATAGATCTTGTGTTGACCATACATATAGATCTTGTAAATAGACCATACATATAGATCTTGTGTATAGACCATACATATAGATCTTGTATAGACCATACATATAGATCTTGTATAGACCACACATATAGATCTTCTATAGACCACACATATAGATCTTGTATAGACCACACATATAGATCTTGTATATAGACGATACATATAGATCTTGTATAGACCATACATATAGATCTTGTATAGACCACACATATACATCTTGTATAGACCATACATATAGATATTGTATAGACCACACATATAGATCTTGTATATAGACCATACATATAGATCTTGTATAGACCATACATATAGATCTTGTGTATAGACCATACATATAGATCTTGTATATAGACCATACATATAGATCTTGTATAGACCATACATATAGATCTTGTATATAGACCATACATATAGATCTTGTATAGACCATACATATAGATCTTGTATATAGACCATGCATATAGATCTTGTATAGACCATACATATAGATCTTGTATATAGACCATACATATAGATCTTGTATATAGAACATACATATAGATCTTGTATAGACCATACATATAGATCTTGTATAGACCATACATATAGATCTTGTATAGACCATACATATAGATCTTGTATAGACTATAAATATAGATCTTGTATAGACCATACATATAGATCTTGTATAGACCATACATATAGATCTTGTATAGACCATACATATAGATCTTGTATAGATCATACATATAAATCTTGTATAGACCATACATATAGATCTTGTATAGACCACACATATATATCTTGTATAGACCATACATATAGATCTTGTGTATAGACCATACATATAGATCTTGTATAGATCATACATATAGATCTTGTATATAGACCATACATATAGATCTTGTATATAGACCACACATATAGATCTTGTATAGACCATACATATAGATCTTGTATAGACCATACATATAGATCTTGTGCATAGACCACACATATAGATCTTGTATATAGACCATACATATAGATCTTGTATATAGACCACACATATAGATCTTGTGTTGACCATACATATAGATCTTGTAAATAGATCATACATATAGATCTTGTGTATAGACCATACATATAGATCTTGTATAGACCATACATATAGATCTTGTATAGACCACACATATAGATCTTCTATAGACCACACATATAGATCTTGTATAGACCACACATATAGATCTTGTATATAGACGATACATATAGATCTTGTATAGACCATACATATAGATCTTGTATAGACCACACATATACATCTTGTATAGACCATACATATAGATATTGTATAGACCAAACATATAGATCTTGTATATAGACCATACATATAGATCTTGTATAGACCATACATATAGATCTTGTGTATAGACCATACATATACATCTTGTATAGAACATACATATAGATCTTGTATATAGACCATACATACAGATATTGTATAGACCATACATATAGATCTTGTATAGACCATACATATAGATCTTGTATAGACCATACATATAGACCTTGTATAGACCATACATATAGATCTTGTATAGACCATACATATAGATCTTGTATAGATCATACATATAGATCTTGTATAGACCATACATATAGATCTTGTATAGACCACACATATATATCTTGTATAGACCATACATATAGATCTTGTGTATAGACCATACATAGAAGATCTTGTATAGACCATACATATAGATCTTGTATAGACCATACATATAGATGTTGTATAGACCACACATATAGATCTTGTATATAGACCATACATATAGATCTTGTATAGACCATACATATAGATCTTGTGTATAGACCATACATATACATCTTGTATAGACCATACATATAGATCTTGTGTATAGACCATACATATAGATCTTGTGTATAGACCATACATATAGATATTGTATATAGACCACACATATAGATATTGTGTATTGACCATACATATACTTCTTGTATAGACCATACATATAGATCTTGTATAGACCATACATATAGATCTTGTATATAGACCATACATATAGATCTTGTATAGACTATACATATAGACCTTGTATATAGACCATACATATAGATCTTGTATAGACCATACATATAGATCTTGTATAGACCATACATATAGATCTTGTATAGACCATACATATAGATCTTGTATAGACCATACATATAGATCTTGTATATAGACCATACATATAGATCTTGTATAGACCATACCTATAGATCTTGTATATAGACCATACATATAGATCTTGTATAGACCATACATATAGATCTTGTATATAGACCATACATATAGATCTTGTATAGACCATACATATAGATCTTGTATATAGACCATACATATAGATCTTGTATAGACCATACATATAGATCTTGTATATAGACCATGCATATAGATCTTGTATAGACCATACATATAGATCTTGTATATAGACCATACATATAGATCTTGTATATAGAACATACATATAGATCTTGTATAGACCATACATATAGATCTTGTATAGACCATACATATAGATCTTGTATAGACCATACATATAGATCTTGTATAGACCATACATATAGATCTTGTATAGACCATACATATAGATCTTGTATAGGCCATACATATAGATCTTGTATAGACCATACATATAGATCTTGTATAGATCATACATATAAATCTTGTATAGACCATACATATAGATCTTGTATAGACCACACATATATATCTTGTATAGACCATACATATAGATCTTGTGTATAGACCATACATATAGATCTTGTATAGACCATACATATAGATCTTGTATATAGACCATACATATAGATCTTGTATAGACCATACATATAGATCTTGTATAGACCATACATATAGATCTTGTATATAGTCCATACATATAGATCTTGTATAGACCATACATATAGATCTTGTATAGACCATACATATAGATCTTGTATAGACCATACATATAGATCTTGTATAGACCACACATATAGATCTTGTATATAGACCACACATATAGATCTTGTATAGACCATACATATAGATCTTGTATAGACCATACATATAGATCTTGTGTATAGACCATACATATAGATCTTGTGTATAGACCACACATATAGATCTTGTATAGACCATACATATAGATCTTGTATTTAGACCACACATATAGATCTTGTATATGGACCACACATATAGATCTTGTATAGACCATACATATAGATCTTGTATAGACCATACATATAGATCTTGTGTATAGACCACACATATAGATCTTGTATATAGACCATACATATAGATCTTGTATATAGACCACACATATAGATCTTGTGTTGACCATACATATAGATCTTGTAAATAGACTATACATATAGATCTTGTGTATAGACCATACATATAGATCTTGTATAGACAATACATATAGATCTTGTATAGACCACACATATAGATCTTCTATAGACCACACATATAGATCTTGTATAGACCACACATATAGATCTTGTGTATAGACCATACATATAGATCTTGTATAGACCACACATATAGATCTTGTATATAGACCATACACATAGATCTTGTATAGACCATACATATAGATCTTGTATAGACCATACATATAGATCTTGTATATAGACCATACATATAGATCTGGTATAGACCATACATATAGATCTTGTGTATAGACCATACATATAGATCTTGTGTATAGACCATACATATAGATATTGTATATAGACCACACATATAGATATTGTGTATAGACCATACATATACATCTTGTATAGACCATACATATAGATCTTGTATAGACCATACATATAGATCTTGTATATAGACCATACATATAGATCTTGTATAGACTATACATATAGATCTTGTATATAGACCATACATATAGATCTTGTATAGACCATACATATAGATCTTGTATAGACCATACATATAGATCTTGTATAGACCATACATATAGATCTTGTATATAGACCATACATATAGATCTTGTATAGATCACACATATAGATCTTGTATATAGACCACACATATAGATCTTGTATAGACCATACATATAAATCTTGTATAGACCATACATATAGATCTTGTGTATAGACCATACATATAGATCTTGTGTATAGACCACACATATAGATCTTGTATAGACCATACATATAGATCTTGTATATAGACCACACATATAGATCTTGTGTATAGACCATACATATAGATATTGTGTAGACCACACATATAGATCTTGTATATAGACCACACATATAGATCTTGTATAGACCATACATATAGATCTTGTATAGACCATACATATAGATCTTGTGTATAGACCACACATATAGATCTTGTATATAGACCATACATATAGATCTTGTATATAGACCACACATATAGTTCTTGTGTAGACCATACATATAGATCTTGTAAATAGACCATACATATAGATCTTGTGTATAGACCATACATATAGATCTTGTATAGACCATACATATAGATCTTGTATAGACCACACATATAGATATTGTATATAGACCATACATATAGATCTTGTATAGACCATACATATAGATCTTGTATAGACCATACATATAGATCTTGTATAGACCATACATATAGATCTTGTATAGACCACACATATATATCTTGTATAGACCATACATATAGATCTTGTGTATAGACCATACATATAAATCTTGTATAGACCATACATATAGATTTTGTATAGACCACACATATAGATCTTGTATAGACCATACATATAGATCTTGTGTATAGACCATACATATACATCTTGTATAGACCATATATATAGATCTTGTATAGACCATACATATAGATCTTGTATAGACCACACATATAGATCTTGTATAGACCATACATATAGATCTTGTGTATAGACCATACATATAGATCTTGTATAGACCACACATATAGATCTTTTATATAGACCATACATATAGATCTTGTATAGACCATACATATAGATCTTGTGTATAGACCATACATATAGATCTTGTATAGACCATACATATAGATCTTGTATATAGACCATATATATAGATCTTGTATAGACCATACATATAGATCTTGTGTATAGACCATACATATAGATATTGTATAGACCATACATATAGATATTGTATATAGACCATACATATAGATCTTGTATAGACCACACATATAGATATTGTGTAGACCACACATATACATATTGTATAGACCATACATATAGATCTTGTATAGACAATACATATAGATCTTGTATAGACCACACATATAGATCTTGTATATAGACCACACATATAGATCTTGTATAGACCATACATATAGATCTTTTATAGACCATACATATAGATCTTGTGTATAGACCATACATATAGATCTTGTGTATAGACCACACATATAGATCTTGTATAGACCATACATATAGATCTTGTATATAGACCACACATATAGATCTTGTGTAGACCATACATATAGATCTTGTAAATAGACCATACATATAGATCTTGTGTATAGACCATACATATAGATCTTGTATAGACCATACATATAGATCTTGTGTATAGACCACACATATAGATCTTGTATATCGACCATACATATAGATCTTGTATATAGACCACACATATAGATCTTGTGTAGACCATACATATAGATCTTGTAAATAGACGATACATATAGATCTTGTATATAGACCACTCATATAGATCTTGTGTATAGACCATACATATAGATATTGTGTAGACCACACATATAGATCTTGTATATAGACCACACATATAGATCTTGTATAGACCATACATATAGATCTTGTATAGACCATACATATAGATCTTGTGTATAGACCACACATATAGATCTTGTATATAGACCATACATATAGATCTTGTATATAGACCACACATATAGATCTTGTGTAGACCATACATATAGATCTTGTAAATAGACCATACATATAGATCTTGTGTATAGACCATACATATAGATCTTGTATAGACCATACATATAGATCTTGTATAGACCACACATATAGATCTTGTATAGACCACACATATAGATATTGTATATAGACCATACGTATAGATCTTGTATAGCCCATACATATAGATCTTGTATAGACCATACATATAGATCTTGTATAGGCCACACATATAGATCTTGTATAGACCACACATATAGATCTTGTATAGACCATACATATAGATCTTGTATAGACCACACATATAGATCTTGTATATAGACCATACATATAGATCTTGTATAGACCATACATATATATCTTGTGTATAGACCATACATATACATCTTGTATAGACCATACATATAGATCTTGTATAGACCATACATATAGATCTTGTATAGACCACACATATATATCTTGTATAGACCATACATATAGATCTTGTGTATAGACCATACATATAGATCTTGTATAGACGATACATATAGAACTTGTATATAGACCATACATATAGATCTTGTATAGACCACACATATAGATCTTGTATATAGACCATACATATAGATCTTGTATAGACCATACATATAGATCTTGTATAGACCACACATATAGATCTTGTATATAGACCATACATATGGATCTTGTATAGACCATACATATAGATCTTGTGTATAGACCATACATATAGATCTTGTATAGACCACACATATATATCTTGTATAGACCATACATATAGATCTTCTATAGACCACACATATAGATCTTGTATAGACCACACATATAGATCTTGTATATAGACGATACATATAGATCTTGTATAGACCATACATATAGATCTTGTATAGACCACACATATACATCTTGTATAGACCATACATATAGATATTGTATAGACCACACATATAGATCTTGTATATAGACCATACATATAGATCTTGTATAGACCATACATATAGATCTTGTGTATAGACCATACATATACATCTTGTATAGAACATACATATAGATCTTGGATATAGACCATACATACAGATATTGTATAGACCATACATATAGATCTTGTATAGACCATACATATAGATCTTGTATAGACCATACATATAGACCTTGTATAGACCATACATATAGATCTTGTATAGACCATACATATAGATCTTGTATAGACCACACATATATATCTTGTATAGACCATACATATAGATCTTGTGTATAGACCATACATAGAAGATCTTGTATAGACCATACATATAGATCTTGTATATAGACCATACATATAGATCTTGTATAGACCACACATATAGATCTTGTATATAGACCATACATATAGATTTTGTATAGACCACACATATAGATCTTGTATATAGACCATACATATAGATCTTGTATAGACCATACATATAGATATTGTATAGAACACACATATAGATCTTGTATATAGACCATACATATAGATCTTGTATAGACCATACATATAGATCTTGTGTATAGACCATACATATACATCTTGTATAGACCATACATATAGATCTTGTGTATAGACCATACATATAGATCTTGTGTATAGACCATACATATAGATATTGTATATAGACCACACATATAGATATTGTGTATTGACCATACATATACTTCTTGTATAGACCATACATATAGATCTTGTATAGACCATACATATAGATCTTGTATATCGACCATACATATAGATCTTGTATAGACTATACATATAGACCTTGTATATAGACCATACATATAGATCTTGTATAGACCATACATATAGATCTTGTATAGACCATACATATAGATCTTGTATAGACCATACATATAGATCTTGTATAGACCATACATATAGATCTTGTATATAGACCATACATATAGATCTTGTATAGACCATACCTATAGATCTTGTATATAGACCATACATATAGATCTTGTATAGACCATACATATAGATCTTGTATATAGACCATACATATAGATCTTGTATAGACCATACATATAGATCTTGTATATAGACCATACATATAGATCTTGTATAGACCATACATATAGATCTTGTATATAGACCAGGCATATAGATCTTGTATAGACCATACATATAGATCTTGTATATAGACCATACATATAGATCTTGTATATAGAACATACATATAGATCTTGTATAGACCATACATATAGATCTTGTATAGACCATACATATAGATCTTGTATAGACCATACATATAGATCTTGTATAGACCATACATATAGATCTTGTATAGACCATACATATAGATCTTGTATAGGCCATACATATAGATCTTGTATAGACCATACATATAGATCTTGTATAGATCATACATATAAATCTTGTATAGACCATACATATAGATCTTGTATAGACCACACATATATATCTTGTATAGACCATACATATAGATCTTGTGTATAGACCATACATATAGATCTTGTATAGACCATACATATAGATCTTGTATATAGACCATACATATAGATCTTGTATAGACCATACATATAGATCTTGTATAGACCATACATATAGATCTTGTATATAGTCCATACATATAGATCTTGTATAGACCATACATATAGATCTTGTATAGACCATACATATAGATCTTGTATAGACCATACATATAGATCTTGTATAGACCACACATATAGATCTTGTATATAGACCACACATATAGATCTTGTATAGACCATACATATAGATCTTGTATAGACCATACATATAGATCTTGTGTATAGACCATACATATAGATCTTGTGTATAGACCACACATATAGATCTTGTATAGACCATACATATAGATCTTGTATATAGACCACACATATAGATCTTGTATATGGACCACACATATAGATCTTGTATAGACCATACATATAGATCTTGTATAGACCATTCATATAGATCTTGTGTATAGACCACACATATAGATCTTGTATATAGACCATACATATAGATCTTGTATATAGACCACACATATAGATCTTGTGTTGACCATACATATAGATCTTGTAAATAGACCATACATATAGATCTTGTGTATAGACCATACATATAGATCTTGTATAGACAATACATATAGATCTTGTATAGACCACACATATAGATCTTCTATAGACCACACATATAGATCTTGTATAGACCACACATATAGATCTTGTGTATAGACCATACATATAGATCTTGTATAGACCACACATATAGATCTTGTATATAGACCATACACATAGATCTTGTATAGACCATACATATAGATCTTGTATAGACCATACATATAGATCTTGTATATAGACCATACATATAGATCTGGTATAGACCATACATATAGATCTTGTGTATAGACCATACATATAGATCTTGTGTATAGACCATACATATAGATATTGTATATAGACCACACATATAGATATTGTGTATAGACCATACATATACATCTTGTATAGACCATACATATAGATCTTGTATAGACCATACATATAGATCTTGTATATAGACCATACATATAGATCTTGTATAGACGATACATATAGATCTTGTATATAGACCATACATATAGATCTTGTATAGACCATACATATAGATCTTGTATAGACCATACATATAGATCTTGTATAGACCATACATATAGATCTTGTATATAGACCATACATATAGATCTTGTATAGACCACACATATAGATCTTGTATATAGACCACACATATAGATCTTGTATAGACCATACATATAAATCTTGTATAGACCATACATATAGATCTTGTGTATAGACCATACATATAGATCTTGTGTATAGACCACACATATAGATCTTGTATAGACCATACATATAGATCTTGTATATAGACCACACATATAGATCTTGTGTATAGACCATACATATAGATATTGTGTAGACCACACATATAGATCTTGTATATAGACCACACATATAGATCTTGTATAGACCATACATATAGATCTTGTATAGACCATACATATAGATCTTGTGTATAGACCACACATATAGATCTTGTATATAGACCATACATATAGATCTTGTATATAGACCACACATATAGTTCTTGTGTAGACCATACATATAGATCTTGTAAATAGACCATACATATAGATCTTGTGTATAGACCATACATATAGATCTTGTATAGACCATACATATAGATCTTGTATAGACCACACATATAGATCTTGTATAGACCACACATATAGATATTGTATATAGACCATACATATAGATCTTGTATAGACCATACATATAGATCTTGTATAGACCACACATATACATCTTGTATAGACCATACATATAGATATTGTATAGACCACACATATAGATCTTGTATATAGACCATACATATAGATCTTGTATAGACCATACATATAGATCTTGTGTATAGACCATACATATACATCTTGTATAGAACATACATATAGATCTTGGATATAGACCATACATACAGATATTGTATAGACCATACATATAGATCTTGTATAGACCATACATATAGATCTTGTATAGACCATACATATAGACCTTGTATAGACCATACATATAGATCTTGTATAGACCATACATATAGATCTTGTATAGACCACACATATATATCTTGTATAGACCATACATATAGATCTTGTGTATAGACCATACATAGAAGATCTTGTATAGACCATACATATAGATCTTGTATATAGACCATACATATAGATCTTGTATAGACCACACATATAGATCTTGTATATAGACCATACATATAGATTTTGTATAGACCACACATATAGATCTTGTATATAGACCATACATATAGATCTTGTATAGACCATACATATAGATATTGTATAGAACACACATATAGATCTTGTATATAGACCATACATATAGATCTTGTATAGACCATACATATAGATCTTGTGTATAGACCATACATATACATCTTGTATAGACCATACATATAGATCTTGTGTATAGACCATACATATAGATCTTGTGTATAGACCATACATATAGATATTGTATATAGACCACACATATAGATATTGTGTATTGACCATACATATACTTCTTGTATAGACCATACATATAGATCTTGTATAGACCATACATATAGATCTTGTATATCGACCATACATATAGATCTTGTATAGACTATACATATAGACCTTGTATATAGACCATACATATAGATCTTGTATAGACCATACATATAGATCTTGTATAGACCATACATATAGATCTTGTATAGACCATACATATAGATCTTGTATAGACCATACATATAGATCTTGTATATAGACCATACATATAGATCTTGTATAGACCATACCTATAGATCTTGTATATAGACCATACATATAGATCTTGTATAGACCATACATATAGATCTTGTATATAGACCATACATATAGATCTTGTATAGACCATACATATAGATCTTGTATATAGACCATACATATAGATCTTGTATAGACCATACATATAGATCTTGTATATAGACCAGGCATATAGATCTTGTATAGACCATACATATAGATCTTGTATATAGACCATACATATAGATCTTGTATATAGAACATACATATAGATCTTGTATAGACCATACATATAGATCTTGTATAGACCATACATATAGATCTTGTATAGACCATACATATAGATCTTGTATAGACCATACATATAGATCTTGTATAGACCATACATATAGATCTTGTATAGGCCATACATATAGATCTTGTATAGACCATACATATAGATCTTGTATAGATCATACATATAAATCTTGTATAGACCATACATATAGATCTTGTATAGACCACACATATATATCTTGTATAGACCATACATATAGATCTTGTGTATAGACCATACATATAGATCTTGTATAGACCATACATATAGATCTTGTATATAGACCATACATATAGATCTTGTATAGACCATACATATAGATCTTGTATAGACCATACATATAGATCTTGTATATAGTCCATACATATAGATCTTGTATAGACCATACATATAGATCTTGTATAGACCATACATATAGATCTTGTATAGACCATACATATAGATCTTGTATAGACCACACATATAGATCTTGTATATAGACCACACATATAGATCTTGTATAGACCATACATATAGATCTTGTATAGACCATACATATAGATCTTGTGTATAGACCATACATATAGATCTTGTGTATAGACCACACATATAGATCTTGTATAGACCATACATATAGATCTTGTATATAGACCACACATATAGATCTTGTATATGGACCACACATATAGATCTTGTATAGACCATACATATAGATCTTGTATAGACCATACATATAGATCTTGTGTATAGACCACACATATAGATCTTGTATATAGACCATACATATAGATCTTGTATATAGACCACACATATAGATCTTGTGTTGACCATACATATAGATCTTGTAAATAGACCATACATATAGATCTTGTGTATAGACCATACATATAGATCTTGTATAGACAATACATATAGATCTTGTATAGACCACACATATAGATCTTCTATAGACCACACATATAGATCTTGTATAGACCACACATATAGATCTTGTGTATAGACCATACATATAGATCTTGTATAGACCACACATATAGATCTTGTATATAGACCATACACATAGATCTTGTATAGACCATACATATAGATCTTGTATAGACCATACATATAGATCTTGTATATAGACCATACATATAGATCTGGTATAGACCATACATATAGATCTTGTGTATAGACCATACATATAGATCTTGTGTATAGACCATACATATAGATATTGTATATAGACCACACATATAGATATTGTGTATAGACCATACATATACATCTTGTATAGACCATACATATAGATCTTGTATAGACCATACATATAGATCTTGTATATAGACCATACATATAGATCTTGTATAGACGATACATATAGATCTTGTATATAGACCATACATATAGATCTTGTATAGACCATACATATAGATCTTGTATAGACCATACATATAGATCTTGTATAGACCATACATATAGATCTTGTATATAGACCATACATATAGATCTTGTATAGACCACACATATAGATCTTGTATATAGACCACACATATAGATCTTGTATAGACCATACATATAAATCTTGTATAGACCATACATATAGATCTTGTGTATAGACCATACATATAGATCTTGTGTATAGACCACACATATAGATCTTGTATAGACCATACATATAGATCTTGTATATAGACCACACATATAGATCTTGTGTATAGACCATACATATAGATATTGTGTAGACCACACATATAGATCTTGTATATAGACCACACATATAGATCTTGTATAGACCATACATATAGATCTTGTATAGACCATACATATAGATCTTGTGTATAGACCACACATATAGATCTTGTATATAGACCATACATATAGATCTTGTATATAGACCACACATATAGTTCTTGTGTAGACCATACATATAGATCTTGTAAATAGACCATACATATAGATCTTGTGTATAGACCATACATATAGATCTTGTATAGACCATACATATAGATCTTGTATAGACCACACATATAGATCTTGTATAGACCACACATATAGATATTGTATATAGACCATACATATAGATCTTGTATAGACCATACATATAGATCTTGTATAGACCATACATATAGATCTTGTATAGACCATACATATAGATCTTGTATAGACCACACATATATATCTTGTATAGACCATACATATAGATCTTGTGTATAGACCATACATATAAATCTTGTATAGACCATACATATAGATTTTGTATAGACCACACATATAGATCTTGTATAGACCATACATATAGATCTTGTGTATAGACCATACATATACATCTTGTATAGACCATACATATAGATCTTGTATAGACCATACATATAGATCTTGTATAGACCACACATATAGATCTTGTATAGACCATACATATAGATCTTGTGTATAGACCATACATATAGATCTTGTATAGACCACACATATAGATCTTTTATATAGACCATACATATAGATCTTGTATAGACCATACATATAGATCTTGTGTATAGACCATACATATAGATCTTGTATAGACCATACATATAGATCTTGTATATAGACCATATATATAGATCTTGTATAGACCATACATATAGATCTTGTGTATAGACCATACATATAGATATTGTATAGACCATACATATAGATATTGTATATAGACCATACATATAGATCTTGTATAGACCACACATATAGATATTGTGTAGACCACACATATAGATATTGTATAGACCATACATATAGATCTTGTATATAGACCACACATATAGATCTTGTATAGACCATACATATAGATCTTGTATAGACCATACATATAGATCTTGTATATAGACCACACATATAGATCTTGTATAGACCATACATATAGATCTTGTATAGACCATACATATAGATCTTGTATAGACAATACATATAGATCTTGTATAGACCACACATATAGATCTTGTATATAGACCACACATATAGATCTTGTATAGACCATACATATAGATCTTTTATAGACCATACATATAGATCTTGTGTATAGACCATACATATAGATCTTGTGTATAGACCACACATATAGATCTTGTATAGACCATACATATAGATCTTGTATATAGACCACACATATAGATCTTGTGTAGACTATACATATAGATCTTGTAAATAGACCATACATATAGATCTTGTGTATAGACCATACATATAGATCTTGTATAGACCATACATATAGATCTTGTGTATAGACCACACATATAGATCTTGTATATCGACCATACATATAGATCTTGTATATAGACCACACATATAGATCTTGTGTAGACCATACATATAGATCTTGTAAATAGACCATACATATAGATCTTGTATATAGACCACACATATAGATCTTGTGTATAGACCATACATATAGATATTGTGTAGACCACACATATAGATCTTGTATATAGACCACACATATAGATGTTGTATAGACCATACATATAGATCTTGTATAGACCATACATATAGATCTTGTGTATAGACCACACATATAGATCTTGTATATAGACCATACATATAGATCTTGTATATAGACCACACATATAGATCTTGTGTAGACCATACATATAGATCTTGTAAATAGACCATACATATAGATCTTGTGTATAGACCATACATATAGATCTTGTATAGACCATACATATAGATCTTGTATAGACCACACATATAGATCTTGTATAGACCACACATATAGATATTGTATATAGACCATACGTATAGATCTTGTATAGCCCATACATATAGATCTTGTATAGACCATCCATATAGATCTTGTATAGGCCACACATATAGATCTTGTATAGACCACACATATAGATCTTGTATAGACCATACATATAGATCTTGTATAGACCACACATATAGATCTTGTATATAGACCATACATATAGATCTTGTATAGACCATACATATAGATCTTGTGTATAGACCATACATATACATCTTGTATAGACCATACATATAGATCTTGTATAGACCATACATATAGATCTTGTATAGACCACACATATATATCTTGTATAGACCATACATATAGATCTTGTGTATAGACCATACATATAGATCTTGTATAGACCATACATATAGAACTTGTATATAGACCATACATATAGATCTTGTATAGACCACACATATAGATCTTGTATATAGACCATACATATAGATCTTGTATAGACCATACATATAGATCTTGTATAGACCACACATATAGATCTTGTATATAGACCATACATATAGATCTTGTATAGACCATACATATAGATCTTGTGTATAGACCATACATATAGATCTTGTATAGACCACACATATAGATCTTGTATAGACCATACATATAGATCTTGTGTATAGACCATACATATAGATCTTGTATAGACCACACTTATAGATCTCGTATATAGACCATACATATAGATCTTGTATAGACCATACATATAGATCTTGTGTATAGACCATACATATAGATCTTGTATAGACCATACATATAGATCTTGTATATAGACCATACATATAGATCCTGTATAGACCATACATATAAATCTTGTGTATAGACCATACATATAGATCTTGTGTATAGACCATACATATAGATATTGTATATAGACCAGACATATAGATATTGTGTATAGACCATACATATACATCTTGTATAGACCATACATATAGATCTTGTATAGACCATACATATAGATCTTGTATATAGACCATACATATAGATCTTGTATAGACTATACATATAGATCTTGTATATAGACCACACATATAGATCTTGTATAGACCATACATATAGATCTTGTATAGACCATACATATAGATCTTGTATAGACCATACATATAGATCTTGTATAGACCATACATATAGATCTTGTGTATAGACCATACATATAGATCTTGTATAGACGTCACATATAGATCTTGTATATAGACCATACATATAGATCTTGTATAGACCATACATATAGATCTTGTGTATAGACCATACATATAGATCTTGTATAGACCATACATATAGATCTTGTATATAGACCATACATATAGATCTTGTATAGACCATACATATAGATCTTGTGTATAGACCATACATATAGAATTTGTGTATAGACCATACATATAGATATTGTATATAGACCACAGATATAGATATTGTGTATTGACCATACATATACATCTTGTATAGACCATACATATAGATCTTGTATAGACCATACATATAGATCTTGTATATAGACCATACATATAGATCTTGTATAGACCATACATATAGATCTTGTATAGACCATACATATAGATCTTTTATAGACCATACATATAGATCTTGTATAGACCATACATATAGATCTTGTATATAGACCATACATATAGATCTTGTATAGACAATACCTATAGATCTTGTATATAGACCATACATATAGATCTTGTATAGACCATACATATAGATCTTGTATATAGACCATACATATAGATCTTGTATAGACCATACATATAGATCTTGTATAGACCATACATATAGATCTTGTATATAGTCCATACATATAGATCTTGTATAGACCATACATATAGATCTTGTATAGACCATACATATAGATCTTGTATAGACCATACATATAGATCTTGTATAGACCACACATATAGATGTTGTATATATACCATACATATAGATCTTGTATAGACCATACATATAGATCTTGTATAGACCACACATATAGATATTGTATAGACCATACATATAGATCTTGTATATAGACCATACATATAGATCTTGTATAGACCACACATATAGATATTGTATAGACCATACATATAGATCTTGTATAGACCACACATATAGATATTGTATAGACCACACATATAGATCTTGTATAGACCATACATATAGATCTTGTATAGACCATACATATAGATATTGTATATAGACCATACATATAGATCTTGTATAGACCATAGATATAGATCTTGTATATAGACCATACATATAGATATTGTATAGACCATACATATAGATATTGTGTATAGACCATACATATAAATCTTGTGTATAGACTATACATATAGATCTTGTGTATAGATAATACATATAGATCTTGTATAGACCACACATATAGATCTTGTGTATAGACCATACATATAGATCTTGTGTATAGACCACACATATAGATCTTGTGTATAGACCACACATATAGATCTTGTATATAGACCATACATATAGATCTTGTATAGACCATACATATAGATCTTGTGTATAGACCATACATATAGATCTTGTATAGACCATACATATAGATCTTGTATAGACCATACATATAGATCTTGTATAGACCACACATATAGATCTTGTATATAGACCACACATATAGATCTTGTATAGACCATACATATAGATCTTGTGTATAGACCATACATATAGATCTTGTATATAGACCAGACATATAGATATTGTGTATAGACCATACATATACATCTTGTATAGACCATACATATAGATCTTGTATAGACCATACATATAGATCTTGTATATAGACCATACATATAGATCTTGTATAGACTATACATATAGATCTTGTATATAGACCACAAATATAGATCTTGTATAGACCATACATATAGATCTTGTATAGACCATACATATAGATCTTGTATAGACCATACATATAGATCTTGTATAGACCATACATATAGATCTTGTGTATAGACCATACATATAGATCTTGTATAGACGTCACATATAGATCTTGTATATAGACCATACATATAGATCTTGTATAGACCATACATATAGATCTTGTGTATAGACCATACATATAGATCTTGTATAGACCATACATATAGATCTTGTATATAGACCATACATATAGATCTTGTATAGACCATACATATAGATCTTGTGTATAGACCATACATATAGAATTTGTGTATAGACCATACATATAGATATTGTATATAGACCACAGATATAGATATTGTGTATTGACCATACATATACATCTTGTATAGACCATACATATAGATCTTGTATAGACCATACATATAGATCTTGTATATAGACCATACATATAGATCTTGTATAGACTATACATATAGATCTTGTATATAGACCATACATATAGATCTTGTATAGACCATACATATAGATCTTGTATAGACCATACATATAGATCTTGTATAGACCATACATATAGATCTTGTATATAGACCATACATATAGATCTTGTATAGACAATACCTATAGATCTTGTATATAGACCATACATGTAGATCTTGTATAGACCATACATATAGATCTTGTATATAGACCAAACATATAGATCTTGTATAGACCATACATATAGATCTTGTATAGACCATACATATAGATCTTGTATATAGTCCATACATATAGATCTTGTATAGACCATACATATAGATCTTGTATAGACCATACATATAGATCTTGTATAGACCATACATATAGATCTTGTATAGACCACACATATAGATGTTGTATATATACCATACATATAGATCTTGTATAGACCATACATATAGATCTTGTATAGACCACACATATAGATATTGTATAGACCATACATATAGATCTTGTATATAGACCATACATATAGATCTTGTATAGACCACACATATAGATATTGTATAGACCATACATATAGATCTTGTGTATAGACCATACATATAGATCTTGTATATAGACCAGACATATAGATATTGTGTATAGACCATACATATACATCTTGTATAGACCATACATATAGATCTTGTATAGACCATACATATAGATCTTGTATATAGACCATACATATAGATCTTGTATAGACTATACATATAGATCTTGTATATAGACCACACATATAGATCTTGTATAGACCATACATATAGATCTTGTATAGACCATACATATAGATCTTGTATAGACCATACATATAGATCTTGTATAAACCATACATATAGATCTTGTGTATAGACCATACATATAGATCTTGTATAGACGTCACATATAGATCTTGTATATAGACCATACATATAGATCTTGTATAGACCATACATATAGATCTTGTGTATAGACCATACATATAGATCTTGTATAGACCATACATATAGATCTTGTATATAGACCATACATATAGATCTTGTATAGACCATACATATAGATCTTGTGTATAGACCATACATATAGAATTTGTGTATAGACCATACATATAGATATTGTATATAGACCACAGATATAGATATTGTGTATTGACCATACATATACATCTTGTATAGACCATACATATAGATCTTGTATAGACCATACATATAGATCTTGTATATAGACCATACATATAGATCTTGTATAGACTATACATATAGATCTTGTATATAGACCATACATATAGATCTTGTATAGACCATACATATAGATCTTGTATAGACCATACATATAGATCTTGTATAGACCATACATATAGATCTTGTATATAGACCATACATATAGATCTTGTATAGACAATACCTATAGATCTTGTATATAGACCATACATGTAGATCTTGTATAGACCATACATATAGATCTTGTATATAGACCATACATATAGATCTTGTATAGACCATACATATAGATCTTGTATAGACCATACATATAGATCTTGTATATAGTCCATACATATAGATCTTGTATAGACCATACATATAGATCTTGTATAGACCATACATATAGATCTTGTATAGACCATACATATAGATCTTGTATAGACCACACATATAGATGTTGTATATATACCATACATATAGATCTTGTATAGACCATACATATAGATCTTGTATAGACCACACATATAGATATTGTATAGACCATACATATAGATCTTGTATAGACCACACATATAGATATTGTATAGACCACACATATAGATCTTGTATAGACCATACATATAGATCTTGTATAGACCATACATATAGATATTGTATATAGACCATACATATAGATCTTGTATAGACCATAGATATAGATCTTGTATATAGACCATACATATAGATATTGTATAGACCATACATATAGATATTGTGTATAGACCATACATATAAATCTTATGTATAGACTATACATATAGATCTTGTGTATAGATAATACATATAGATCTTGTATAGACCACACATATAGATCTTGTGTATAGACCATACATATAGATCTTGTGTATAGACCACACATATAGATCTTGTGTATAGACCACACATATAGATCTTGTATATAGACCATACATATAGATCTTGTATAGACCATACATATAGATCTTGTGTATAGACCATACATATAGATCTTGTATAGACCATACATATAGATCTTGTATAGACCATACATATAGATCTTGTATAGACCACACATATAGATCTTGTATATAGACCACACATATAGATCTTGTATAGACCATACATATAGATCTTGTGTATAGACCATACATATAGATCTTGTATATAGACCACACATATAGATCTTGTGTATAGACCATACATATAGATCTTGTATAGACCATACATATAGATCTTGTATAAACCATACATATAGATCTTGTATAGACCATACATATAGATCTTGTAAAGACCACACATATAGATATTGTATAGACCACACATATAGATCTTGTGTATAGACCACACATATAGATCTTGTGTATAGACCATACATATAGATCTTGTATATAGACCATAGATATAGATCTTGTATAGACCATACATATAGATATTGTATAGACCATACATATAGATCTTGTATATAGACCATACATATAGATCTTGTATAGAGCACACATATAGATATTGTGTAGACCACACATATAGATATTGTATAGACCATACATATAGATCTTGTATATAGACCACACACATAGATATTGTATAGACCATACATATAGATCTTGTATAGACCATACATATAGATCTTGTATATAGACCACACATATAGATCTTGTATAGACCATACATATAGATCTTGTATAGACCATACATATAGATCTTGTATAGACAATACAAATAGATCTTATATAGACCACACATATAGATCTTGTATTTAGACCACACATATAGATCTTGTATAGACCATACATATAGATCTTGTATAGACCATACATATAGATCTTGTGTATAGACCATACATATAGATCTTGTGTATAGACCACACATATAGATCTTGTATAGACCATACATATAGATCTTGTTTATAGACCACACATATAGATCTTGTGTATAGACCATACATATAGATATTGTGTAGACCACACATATAGATCTTGTATATAGACCACACATATAGATCTTGTATAGACCATACATATAGATCTTGTATAGACCATACATATAGATCTTGTGTATAGACCACACATATAGATCTTGTATATAGACCATACATATAGATCTTGTATATAGACCACACATATAGATCTTGTGTAGACCATACATATAGATCTTGTAAATAGACCATACATATAGATCTTGTGTATAGACCATACATATAGATCTTCTATAGACCATACATATAGATCTTGTATAGACCACACATATAGATCTTGTATAGACCACACATATAGATATTGTATATAGACCATACATATAGATCTTGTATAGACCATACATATAGATCTTGTATAGACCATACATATAGATCTTGTATAGACCATACATATAGATATTGTATATAGACCATACATATAGATCTTGTATAGACCATAGATATAGATCTTGTATATAGACCATACATATAGATATTGTATAGACCATACATATAGATATTGTGTATAGACCATACATATAGATCTTGTGTATAGACCATACATATAGATCTTGTGTATAGATAATACATATAGATCTTGTATAGACCACACATATAGATCTTGTGTATAGACCATACATATAGATCTTGTGTATAGACCACACATATAGATCTTGTGTATAGACTACACATATAGATCTTGTATATAGACCATACATATAGATCTTGTATAGACCATACATATAGATCTTGTGTATAGACCATACATATAGATCTTGTATAGACCATACATATAGATCTTGTATAGACCATACATATAGATCTTGTATAGACCACATATATAGATCTTGTATATAGACCACACATATAGATCTTGTATAGACCATACATATAGATCTTGTGTAGACCACACATATAGATCTTGTGTATAGACCATACATATAGATCTTGTGTAGACCACACATATAGATATTGTATAGACCACACATATAGATATTGTATATAGACCACACATATAGATCTTGTATAGACCATACATATAGATCTTGTATAGACCACACATATAGATCTTGTATAGACCATACATATAGATCTTGTATAGACCACACATATAGATCTTGTATAGACCATACATATAGATCTTGTATATAGACCATACATATAGATCTTGTGTATAGACCATACATATAGACATTGTGTATAGACCATACATATAGATATTGTATATAGACCACACATATAGATTTGTATAGACCACACATTTAGATATTGTGTAGACCACACATATAGATCTTGTATATAGACCACCCATATAGATATTGTGTAGACCACACATATAGATCTTGTATATAGACCACACATATAGATCTTGTATATAGACCATACTTATAGATATTGTATAGACCATACATATAGATCTTGTATATAGACCATACATATAGATATTGTGTATAGATCATAGATATAGATCTTGTATAGACCACACATATAGATCTTGTATAGACCATACATATAGATCTTGTATATAGACCACACATATAGATCTTGTATATAGACCATACATATAGATCTTGTGTAGACCACACATATAGATCTTGTATAGACAATACATATAGATCTTGTATATAGACTACACATATAGATCTTGTGTATAGACCATACATATAGATCTTGTATAGACCACACATATAGATCTTGTATAGACCACACATATAGATATTGTGTAGACCATACATATAGATCTTGTGTATAGACCATACATATAGATCTTGTATATAGACCACACATATAGATCTTGTGTATAGACCATACTTATAGATCTTGTATAGACCATACATATAGATCTTATATAAACCATACATATAGATCTTGTATAGACCATACATATAGATCTTGTATACACCACACATATAGATATTGTATAGACCACACATATAGATCTTGTGTATAGACCACACATATAGATCTTGTGTATAGACCATACATATAGATCTTGTATATAGACCATAGATATAGATCTTGTATAGACCATACATATAGATATTGTATAGACCATACATATAGATCTTGTATATAGACCATACATATAGATCTTGTATAGAGCACACATATAGATATTGTGTAGACCACACATATAGATATTGTATAGACCATACATATAGATCTTGTATATAGACCACACATATAGATATTGTATAGACCATACATATAGATCTTGTATAGACCATACATATAGATCTTGTATATAGACCACACATATAGATCTTGTATAGACCATACATATAGATCTTGTATAGACCATACATATAGATCTTGTATAGACAATACATATAGATCTTATATAGACCACACATATAGATCTTGTATATAGACCACACATATAGATCTTGTATAGACCATACATATAGATCTTGTATAGACCATACATATAGATCTTGTGTATAGACCATACATATAGATCTTGTGTATAGAGAACACATATAGATCTTGTATAGACCATACATATAGATCTTGTATATAGACCACACATATAGTTCTTGTGTATAGACCATACATATAGATCTTGTATAGACCACACATATATATCTTGTATAGACCATACATATAGATCTTGTGTATAGACCATACATATAGATCTTGTATAGACCATACATATAGATCTTGTATATAGACCATACATATAGATCTTGTATAGACCACACATATAGATCTTGTATATAGACCATACATATAGATCTTGTATAGACCATACATATAGATCTTGTATAGACCACACATATAGATCTTGTATATAGACCATACATATAGATCTTGTATAGACCATACATATAGATCTTGTGTATAGACCATACATATAGATTTTGTATAGACCACACATATAGATCTAGTATATAGACCATACATATATATCTTGTATAGACCATACATATAGATATTGTATAGACCACACATATAGATCTTGTATATAGACCATACATATAGATCTTGTATAGACCATACATATAGATCTTGTATAGACCATACATATAGATCTTGTATAGACCACATATATAGATCTTGTATAGACCATACATATAGATCTTGTGTATAGACCATACATATAGATCTTGTATAGACGTCACATATAGATCTTGTATATAGACCATACATATAGATCTTGTATAGACCATACATATAGATCTTGTGTATAGACCATACATATAGATCTTGTATAGACCATACATATAGATCTTGTATATAGACCATACATATAGATCTTGTATAGACCATACATATAGATCTTGTGTATAGACCATACATATAGAATTTGTGTATAGACCATACATATAGATATTGTATATAGACCACAGATATAGATATTGTGTATTGACCATACATATACATCTTGTATAGACCATACATATAGATCTTGTATAGACCATACATATAGATCTTGTATATAGACCATACATATAGATCTTGTATAGACTATACATATAGATCTTGTATATAGACCATACATATAGATCTTGTATAGACCATACATATAGATCTTGTATAGACCATACATATAGATCTTGTATAGACCATACATATAGTTCTTGTATAGACCATACATATAGATCTTGTATATAGACCATACATATAGATCTTGTATAGACCATACCTATAGATCTTGTATAGACCATACATATAGATCTTGTATAGACCATACATATAGATCTTGTATAGACCATACATATAGATCTTGTATAGACCACACATATAGATATTGTATAGACCATACATATAGATCTTGTATAGACCACACATATAGATATTGTATAGACCACACATATAGATCTTGTATATAGACTACACATATAGATCTTGTATATAGACCACACATATAGATCTTGTATATAGACCATACTTATAGATATTGTATAGACCATACATATAGATCTTGTATATAGACCATACATATAGATATTGTGTATAGATCATACATATAGATCTTGTATAGACCACACATATAGATCTTGTATAGACCATACATATAGATCTTGTATATAGACCACACATATAGATCTTGTATATAGACCATACATATAGATCTTGTGTAGACCACACATATAGATCTTGTATAGACAATACATATAGATCTTGTATATAGACTACACATATAGATCTTGTGTATAGACCATACATATAGATCTTGTATAGACCACACATATAGATCTTGTATAGACCACACATATAGATATTGTGTAGACCATACATATAGATCTTGTGTATAGACCATACATATAGATCTTGTATATAGACCACACATATAGATCTTGTGTATAGACCATACTTATAGATCTTGTATAGACCATACATATAGATCTTATATAAACCATACATATAGATCTTGTATAGACCATACATATAGATCTTGTATACACCACACATATAGATATTGTATAGACCACACATATAGATCTTGTGTATAGACCACACATATAGATCTTGTGTATAGACCATACATATAGATCTTGTATATAGACCATAGATATAGATCTTGTATAGACCATACATATAGATATTGTATAGACCATACATATAGATCTTGTATATAGACCATACATATAGATCTTGTATAGAGCACACATATAGATATTGTGTAGACCACACATATAGATATTGTATAGACCATACATATAGATCTTGTATATAGACCACACATATAGATATTGTATAGACCATACATATAGATCTTGTATAGACCATACATATAGATCTTGTATATAGACCACACATATAGATCTTGTATAGACCATACATATAGATCTTGTATAGACCATACATATAGATCTTGTATAGACAATACATATAGATCTTATATAGACCACACATATAGATCTTGTATATAGACCACACATATAGATCTTGTATAGACCATACATATAGATCTTGTATAGACCATACATATAGATCTTGTGTATAGACCATACATATAGATCTTGTGTATAGAGAACACATATAGATCTTGTATAGACCATACATATAGATCTTGTATATAGACCACACATATAGTTCTTGTGTATAGACCATACATATAGATCTTGTATAGACCACACATATATATCTTGTATAGACCATACATATAGATCTTGTGTATAGACCATACATATAGATCTTGTATAGACCATACATATAGATCTTGTATATAGACCATACATATAGATCTTGTATAGACCACACATATAGATCTTGTATATAGACCATACATATAGATCTTGTATAGACCATACATATAGATCTTGTATAGACCACACATATAGATCTTGTATATAGACCATACATATAGATCTTGTATAGACCATACATATAGATCTTGTGTATAGACCATACATATAGATTTTGTATAGACCACACATATAGATCTAGTATATAGACCATACATATATATCTTGTATAGACCATACATATAGATATTGTATAGACCACACATATAGATCTTGTATATAGACCATACATATAGATCTTGTATAGACCATACATATAGATCTTGTATAGACCATACATATAGATCTTGTATAGACCACACATATAGATCTTGTATAGACCATACATATAGATCTTGTGTATAGACCATACATATAGATCTTGTATAGACGTCACATATAGATCTTGTATATAGACCATACATATAGATCTTGTATAGACCATACATATAGATCTTGTGTATAGACCATACATATAGATCTTGTATAGACCATACATATAGATCTTGTATATAGACCATACATATAGATCTTGTATAGACCATACATATAGATCTTGTGTATAGACCATACATATAGAATTTGTGTATAGACCATACATATAGATATTGTATATAGACCACAGATATAGATATTGTGTATTGACCATACATATACATCTTGTATAGACCATACATATAGATCTTGTTTAGACCATACATATAGATCTTGTATATAGACCATACATATAGATCTTGTATAGACTATACATATAGATCTTGTATATAGACCATACATATAGATCTTGTATAGACCATACATATAGATCTTGTATAGACCATACATATAGATCTTGTATAGACCATACATATAGTTCTTGTATAGACCATACATATAGATCTTGTATATAGACCATACATATAGATCTTGTATAGACCATACCTATAGATCTTGTATAGACCATACATATAGATCTTGTATAGACCATACATATAGATCTTGTATAGACCATACATATAGATCTTGTATAGACCACACATATAGATATTGTATAGACCATACATATAGATCTTGTATAGACCACACATATAGATATTGTATAGACCACACATATAGATCTTGTATAGACCATACATATAGATCTTGTATAGACCATACATATAGATCTTGTATAGACCACACATATAGATATTGTATAGACCATACATATAGATCTTGTATATAGACCATACATATAGATCTTGTATAGACCACACATATAGATATTGTATAGACCATACATATAGATCTTGTATAGACCACACATATAGATATTGTATAGACCACACATATAGATCTTGTATAGACCATACATATAGATCTTGTATAGACCATACATATAGATATTGTATATAGACCATACATATAGATCTTGTATAGACCTTAGATATAGATCTTGTATATAGACCATACATATAGATATTGTATAGACCATACATATAGATATTGTGTATAGACCATACATATAGATCTTGTGTATAGACTATACATATAGATCTTGTGTATAGATAATACATATAGATCTTGTATAGACCACACATATAGATCTTGTGTATAGACCATACATATAGATCTTGTGTATAGACCATACATATAGATCTTGTGTATAGACCATACATATAGATCTTGTATATAGACCATACATATAGATTTTGTATAGACCACACATATAGATTTAGTATATAGACCATACATATATATCTTGTATAGACCATACATATAGATATTGTATAGACCACACATATAGATCTTGTATATAGACCATACATATAGATCTTGTATAGACCATACATATAGATCTTGTATAGACCATACATATAGATCTTGTATAGACCACACATATAGATCTTGTATAGACCATACATATAGATCTTGTGTATAGACCATACATATAGATCTTGTATAGACGTCACATATAGATCTTGTATATAGACCATACATATAGATCTTGTATAGACCATACATATAGATCTTGTGTATAGACCATACATATAGATCTTGTATAGACCATACATATAGATCTTGTATATAGACCATACATATAGATCTTGTATAGACCATACATATAGATCTTGTGTATAGACCATACATATAGAATTTGTGTATAGACCATACATATAGATATTGTATATAGACCACAGATATAGATATTGTGTATTGACCATACATATACATCTTGTATAGACCATACATATAGATCTTGTATAGACCATACATATAGATCTTGTATATAGACCATACATATAGATCTTGTATAGACTATACATATAGATCTTGTATATAGACCATACATATAGATCTTGTATAGACCATACATATAGATCTTGTATAGACCATACATATAGATCTTGTATAGACCATACATATAGTTCTTGTATAGACCATACATATAGATCTTGTATATAGACCATACATATAGATCTTGTATAGACCATACCTATAGATCTTGTATAGACCATACATATAGATCTTGTATAGACCATACATATAGATCTTGTATAGACCATACATATAGATCTTGTATAGACCACACATATAGATATTGTATAGACCATACATATAGATCTTGTATAGACCACACATATAGATATTGTATAGACCACACATATAGATCTTGTATAGACCATACATATAGATCTTGTATAGACCATACATATAGAGCTTGTATAGACCACACATATAGATATTGTATAGACCATACATATAGATCTTGTATATAGACCATACATATAGATCTTGTATAGACCACACATATAGATATTGTATAGACCATACATATAGATCTTGTATAGACCACACATATAGATATTGTATAGACCACACATATAGATCTTGTATAGACCATACATATAGATCTTGTATAGACCATACATATAGATATTGTATATAGACCATACATATAGATCTTGTATAGACCTTAGATATAGATCTTGTATATAGACCATACATATAGATATTGTATAGACCATACATATAGATATTGTGTATAGACCATACATATAGATCTTGTGTATAGACTATACATATAGATCTTGTGTATAGATAATACATATAGATCTTGTATAGACCACACATATAGATCTTGTGTATAGACCATACATATAGATCTTGTGTATAGACCATACATATAGATCTTGTGTATAGACCATACATATAGATCTTGTATATAGACCATACATATAGATTTTGTATAGACCACACATATAGATTTAGTATATAGACCATACATATATATCTTGTATAGACCATACATATAGATATTGTATAGACCACACATATAGATCTTTTATATAGACCATACATATAGATCTTGTATAGACCATACATATAGATCTTGTATAGACCATACATATAGATCTTGTATAGACCACACATATAGATCTTGTATAGACCATACATATAGATCTTGTGTATAGACCATACATATAGATCTTGTATAGACGTCACATATAGATCTTGTATATAGACCATACATATAGATCTTGTATAGACCATACATATAGATCTTGTGTATAGACCATACATATAGATCTTGTATAGACCATACATATAGATCTTGTATATAGACCATACATATAGATCTTGTATAGACCATACATATAGATCTTGTGTATAGACCATACATATAGAATTCGTGTATAGACCATACATATAGATATTGTATATAGACCATACATATAGATCTTGTATAGACTATACATATAGATCTTGTATATAGACCATACATATAGATCTTGTATAGACCATACATATAGATCTTGTGTATAGACCATACATATAGATCTTGTATAGACCATACATATAGATCTTGTATAGACCATACATATAGATCTTGTATAGACCACACATATAGATCTTGTATATAGACCACACATATAGATCTTGTATAGACCATACATATAGATCTTGTGTATAGACCATACATATAGATCTTGTATATAGACCACACATATAGATCTTGTGTATAGACCATACATATAGATCTTGTATAGACCATACATATAGATCTTGTATAAACCATACATATAGATCTTGTATAGACCATACATATAGATCTTGTATAGACCACACATATAGATATTGTATAGACCACACATATAGATCTTGTATATAGACCATACATATAGATCTTGTATAGACCATACATATAGATCTTGTATAGACCATACATAATGATCTTGTATAGACCACACATATAGATCTTGTATAGACCATACATATAGATCTTGTGTATAGACCATACATATAGACCTTGTATAGACGTCACATATAGATCTTGTATATAGACCATACATATAGATCTTGTATAGACCATACATATAGATCTTGTGTATAGACGATACATATAGATCTTGTATAGACCATACATATAGATCTTGTATATAGACCATACATATAGATCTTGTATAGACCATACATATAGATCTTGTGTATAGACCATACATATAGAATTTGTGTATAGACCATACATATAGATATTGTATATAGACCACAGATATAGATATTGTGTATTGACCATACATATACATCTTGTATAGACCATACATATAGATCTTGTATAGACCATACATATAGATCTTGTATATAGACCATGCATATAGATCTTGTATAGACTATACATATAGATCTTGTATATAGACCATACATATAGATCTTGTATAGACCATACATATAGATCTTGTATAGACCATACATATAGATCTTGTATAGACCATACATATAGTTCTTGTATAGACCATACATATAGATCTTGTATATAGACCATACATATAGATCTTGTATAGACCATACCTATAGATCTTGTATAGACCATACATATAGATCTTGTATAGACCATACATATAGATCTTGTATAGACCATACATATAGATCTTGTATAGACCACACATATAGATATTGTATAGACCATACATATAGATCTTGTATAGACCACACATATAGATATTGTATAGACCACACATATAGATCTTGTATAGACCATACATATAGATCTTGTATAGACCATACATATAGATCTTGTATAGACCACACATATAGATATTGTATAGACCATACATATAGATCTTGTATATAGACCATACATATAGATCTTGTATAGACCACACATATAGATATTGTATAGACCATACATATAGATCTTGTATAGACCACACATATAGATATTGTATAGACCACACATATAGATCTTGTATAGACCATACATATAGATCTTGTATAGACCATACATATAGATATTGTATATAGACCATACATATAGATCTTGTATAGACCTTAGATATAGATCTTGTATATAGACCATACATATAGATATTGTATAGACCATACATATAGATATTGTGTATAGACCATACATATAGATCTTGTGTATAGACTATACATATAGATCTTGTGTATAGATAATACATATAGATCTTGTATAGACCACACATATAGATCTTGTGTATAGACCATACATATAGATCTTGTGTATAGACCATACATATAGATCTTGTGTATAGACCATACATATAGATCTTGTATATAGACCATACATATAGATTTTGTATAGACCACACATATAGATTTAGTATATAGACCATACATATATATCTTGTATAGACCATACATATAGATATTGTATAGACCACACATATAGATCTTGTATATAGACCATACATATAGATCTTGTATAGACCATACATATAGATCTTGTATAGACCATACATATAGATCTTGTATAGACCACACATATAGATCTTGTATAGACCATACATATAGATCTTGTGTATAGACCATACATATAGATCTTGTATAGACGTCACATATAGATCTTGTATATAGACCATACATATAGATCTTGTATAGACCATACATATAGATCTTGTGTATAGACCATACATATAGATCTTGTATAGACCATACATATAGATCTTGTATATAGACCATACATATAGATCTTGTATAGACCATACATATAGATCTTGTGTATAGACCATACATATAGAATTTGTGTATAGACCATACATATAGATATTGTATATAGACCACAGATATAGATATTGTGTATTGACCATACATATACATCTTGTATAGACCATACATATAGATCTTGTATAGACCATACATATAGATCTTGTATATAGACCATACATATAGATCTTGTATAGACTATACATATAGATCTTGTATATAGACCATACATATAGATCTTGTATAGACCATACATATAGATCTTGTATAGACCATACATATAGATCTTGTATAGACCATACATATAGTTCTTGTATAGACCATACATATAGATCTTGTATATAGACCATACATATAGATCTTGTATAGACCATACCTATAGATCTTGTATAGACCATACATATAGATCTTGTATAGACCATACATATAGATCTTGTATAGACCATACATATAGATCTTGTATAGACCACACATATAGATATTGTATAGACCATACATATAGATCTTGTATAGACCACACATATAGATATTGTATAGACCACACATATAGATCTTGTATAGACCATACATATAGATCTTGTATAGACCATACATATAGATCTTGTATAGACCACACATATAGATATTGTATAGACCATACATATAGATCTTGTATATAGACCATACATATAGATCTTGTATAGACCACACATATAGATATTGTATAGACCATACATATAGATCTTGTATAGACCACACATATAGATATTGTATAGACCACACATATAGATCTTGTATAGACCATACATATAGATCTTGTATAGACCATACATATAGATATTGTATATAGACCATACATATAGATCTTGTATAGACCTTAGATATAGATCTTGTATATAGACCATACATATAGATATTGTATATACCATACATATAGATATTGTGTATAGACCATACATATAGATCTTGTGTATAGACTATACATATAGATCTTGTGTATAGATAATACATATAGATCTTGTATAGACCACACATATAGATCTTGTGTATAGACCATACATATAGATCTTGTGTATAGACCACACATATAGATCTTGTGTATAGACCACACATATAGATCTTGTATATAGACAATACATATAGATCTTGTATAGACCATACATATAGATCTTGTGTATAGACCATACATATAGATCTTGTATAGACCATACATATAGATCTTGTATAGACCATACATATAGATCTTGTATAGACCACACATATAGATCTTGTATATAGACCACACATATAGATCTTGTATAGACCATACATATAGATCTTGTGTATAGACCATACATATAGATCTTGTATATAGACCACACATATAGATCTTGTGTATAGACCATACATATAGATCTTGTATAGACCATACATATAGATCTTGTATAAACCATACATATAGATCTTGTATAGACCATACATATAGATCTTGTATAGACCACACATATAGATATTGTATAGACCACACATATAGATCTTGTGTATAGACCACACATATAGATCTTGTGTATAGACCATACATATAGATCTTGTATATAGACCATAGATATAGATCTTGTATAGACCATACATATAGATATTGTATAGACCATACATATAGATCTTGTATATAGACCATACATATAGATCTTGTATAGAGCACACATATAGATATTGTGTAGACCACACATATAGATATTGTATAGACCATACATATAGATCTTGTATATAGACCACACATATAGATATTGTATAGACCATACATATAGATCTTGTATAGACCATACATATAGATCTTGTATATAGACCACACATATAGATCTTGTATAGACCATACATATAGATCTTGTATAGACCATACATATAGATCTTGTATAGACAATACAAATAGATCTTATATAGACCACACATATAGATCTTGTATTTAGACCACACATATAGATCTTGTATAGACCATACATATAGATCTTGTATAGACCATACATATAGATCTTGTGTATAGACCATACATATAGATATTGTGTATAGACCACACATATAGATCTTGTATAGACCATACATATAGGTCTTGTTTATAGACCACACATATAGATCTTGTGTATAGACCATACATATAGATATTGTGTAGACCACACATATAGATCTTGTATATAGACCACACATATAGATATTGTATATAGACCATACATATAGATCTTGTATAGACCATACATATAGATCTTGTATAGACCATACATATAGATCTTGTATAGACCATACATATAGATCTTGTATAGACCACACATATAGATCTTGTATAGACCACACATATAGATATTGTATATAGACCATACATATAGATCTTGTATAGACCATACATATAGATCTTGTATAGACCATACATATAGATCTTGTATAGACCATACATATAGATCTTGTATAGACCACACATATATATCTTGTATAGACCATACATATAGATCTTGTGTATAGACCATACATATAAATCTTGTATAGACCATACATATAGATTTTGTATAGACCACACATATAGATCTTGTATAGACCATACATATAGATCTTGCGTATAGACCATACATATACATCTTGTATAGACCATACATATAGATCTTGTATAGACCATACATATAGATCTTGTATAGACCACACATATAGATCTTGTATAGACCATACATATAGATCTTGTGTATAGACCATACATATAGATCTTGTATAGACCACACATATAGATCTTTTATATAGACCATACATATAGATCTTGTATAGACCATACATATAGATCTTGTGTATAGACCATACATATAGATCTTGTATAGACCATACATATAGATCTTGTATATAGACCATATATATAGATCTTGTATAGACCATACATATAGATCTTGTGTATAGACCATACATATAGATCTTGTATAGACCATACATATAGATATTGTATATAGACCATACATATAGATCTTGTATAGACCACACATATAGATATTGTGTAGACCACACATATAGATATTGTATAGACCATACATATAGATCTTGTATATAGACCACACATATAGATCTTGTATAGACCATACATCTAGATCTTGTATAGACCATACATATAGATCTTGTATATAGACCACACATATAGATCTTGTATAGACCATACATATAGATCTTGTATAGACCATACATATAGATCTTGTATAGACAATACATATAGATCTTGTATAGATCACACATATAGATCTTGTATATAGACCACACATATAGATCTTGTATAGACCATACATATAGATCTTTTATAGACCATACATATAGATCTTGTGTATAGACCATACATATAGATCTTGTGTATAGACCACACATATAGATCTTGTATAGACCATACATATAGATCTTGTATATAGACCATACATATAGATCTTGTGTAGACCATACATATAGATCTTGTAAATAGACCATACATATAGATCTTGTGTATAGACCATACATATAGATCTTGTATAGACCATACATATAGATCTTGTGTATAGACCACACATATAGATCTTGTATATCGACCATACATATAGATCTTGTATATAGACCATACATATAGATCTTGTGTAGACCATACATATAGATCTTGTAAATAGACCATACATATAGATCTTGTATATAGACCACACATATAGATCTTGTGTATAGACCATACATATAGATATTGTGGAGACCACACATATAGATCTTGTATATAGACCACACATATAGATGTTGTATAGACCATACATATAGATCTTGTATAGACCATACATATAGATCTTGTGTATAGACCACACATATAGATCTTGTATATAGACCATACATATAGATCTTGTATATAGACCACACATATAGATCTTGTGTAGACCATACATATAGATCTTGTAAATAGACCATACATATAGATCTTGTGTATAGACCATACATATAGATCTTGTATAGACCATACATATAGATCTTGTATAGACCACACATATAGATCTTGTATAGACCACACATATAGATATTGTATATAGACCATACGTATAGATCTTGTATAGCCCATACATATAGATCTTGTATAGACCATACATATAGATCTTGTATAGGCCACACATATAGATCTTGTATAGACCACACATATAGATCTTGTATAGACCATACATATAGATCTTGTATAGACCACACATATAGATCTTGTATATAGACCATACATATAGATCTTGTATAGACCATACATATAGATCTTGTGTATAGACCATACATATACATCTTGTATAGACCATACATATAGATCTTGTATAGACCATACATATAGATCTTGTATAGACCACACATATATATCTTGTATAGACCATACATATAGATCTTGTGTATAGACCATACATATAGATCTTGTATAGACCATACATATAGAACTTGTATATAGACCATACATATAGATCTTGTATAGACCACACATATAGATCTTGTATATAGACCATACATATAGATCTTGTATAGACCATACATATAGATCTTGTATAGACCACACATATAGATCCTGTATATAGACCATACATATAGATCTTGTACAGACCATACATATAGATCTTGTGTATAGACCATACATATAGATCTTGTATAGACCACACATATAGATCTTGTATAGACCATACATATAGATCTTGTGTATAGACCATACATATAGATCTTGTATAGACCACACTTATAGATCTTGTATATAGACCATACATATAGATCTTGTATAGACCATACATATAGATCTTGTGTATAGACCATACATATAGATCTTGTATAGACCATACATATAGATCTTGTATATAGACCATACATATAGATCTTGTATAGACCATACATATAAATCTTGTGTATAGACCATACATATAGATCTTGTGTATAGACCATACATATAGATATTGTATATAGACCAGACATATAGATATTGTGTATAGACCATACATATACATCTTGTATAGACCATACATATAGATCTTGTATAGACCATACATATAGATCTTGTATATAGACCATACATATAGATCTTGTATAGACTATACATATAGATCTTGTATATAGACCACACATATAGATCTTGTATAGACCATACATATAGATCTTGTATAGACCATACATATAGATCTTGTATAGACCATACATATAGATCTTGTATAGACCATACATATAGATCTTGTGTATAGACCATACATATAGATCTTGTATAGACGTCACATATAGATCTTGTATATAGACCATACATATAGATCTTGTATAGACCATACATATAGATCTTGTGTATAGACCATACATATAGATCTTGTATAGACCATACATATAGATCTTGTATATAGACCATACATATAGATCTTGTATAGACCATACATATAGATCTTGTGTATAGACCATACATATAGAATTTGTGTATAGACCATACATATAGATATTGTATATAGACCACAGATACAGATATTGTGTATTGACCATACATATACATCTTGTATAGACCATACATATAGATCTTGTATAGACCATACATATAGATCTTGTATATAGACCATACATATAGATTTTGTATAGACTATACATATAGATCTTGTATATAGACCATACATATAGATCTTGTATAGACCATACATATAGATCTTGTATAGACCATACATATAGATCTTGTATAGACCATACATATAGATCTTGTATAGACCATACATATAGATCTTGTATATAGACCATACATATAGATCTTGTATAGACAATACCTATAGATCTTGTATATAGACCATACATATAGATCTTGTATAGACCATACATATAGATCTTGTATATAGACCATACATATAGATCTTGTATAGACCATACATATAGATCTTGTATAGACCATACATATAGATCTTGTATATAGTCCATACATATAGATCTTGTATAGACCATACATATAGATCTTGTATAGACCATACATATAGATCTTGTATAGACCATACATATAGATCTTGTATAGACCACACATATAGATGTTGTATATATACCATACATATAGATCTTGTATAGACCATACATATAGATCTTGTATAGACCACACATATAGATATTGTATAGACCATACATATAGATCTTGTATATAGACCATACATATAGATCTTGTATAGACCACACATATAGATATTGTATAGACCATACATATAGATCTTGTATAGACCACACATATAGATATTGTATAGACCACACATATAGATCTTGTATAGACCATACATATAGATCTTGTATAGACCATACATATAGATATTGTATATAGACCATACATATAGATCTTGTATAGACCATAGATATAGATCTTGTATATAGACCATACATATAGATATTGTATAGACCATACATATAGATATTGTGTATAGACCATACATATAAATCTTGTGTATAGACTATACATATAGATCTTGTGTATAGATAATACATATAGATCTTGTATAGACCACACATATAGATCTTGTGTATAGACCATACATATAGATCTTGTGTATAGACCACACATATAGATCTTGTGTATAGACCACACATATAGATCTTGTATATAGACCATACATATAGATCTTGTATAGACCATACATATAGATCTTGTGTATAGACCATACATATAGATCTTGTATAGACCATACATATAGATCTTGTATAGACCATACATATAGATCTTGTATAGACCACACATATAGATCTTGTATATAGACCACACATATAGATCTTGTATAGACCATACATATAGACCTTGTGTATAGACCATACATATAGATCTTGTATATAGACCAGACATATAGATATTGTGTATAGACCATACATATACATCTTGTATAGACCATACATATAGATCTTGTATAGACCATACATATAGATCTTGTATATAGACCATACATATAGATCTTGTATAGACTATACATATAGATCTTGTATATAGACCACACATATAGATCTTGTATAGACCATACATATAGATCTTGTATAGACCATACATATAGATCTTGTATAGACCATACATATAGATCTTGTATAGACCATACATATAGATCTTGTGTATAGACCATACATATAGATCTTGTATAGACGTCACATATAGATCTTGTATATAGACCATACATATAGATCTTGTATAGACCATACATATAGATCTTGTGTATAGACCATACATATAGAATTTGTGTATAGACCATACATATAGATATTGTATATAGACCACAGATATAGATATTGTGTATTGACCATACATATACATCTTGTATAGACCATACATATAGATCTTGTATAGACCATACATATAGATCTTGTATATAAACCATACATATAGATCTTGTATAGACTATACATATAGATCTTGTATATAGACCATACATATAGATCTTGTATAGACCATACATATAGATCTTGTATAGACCATACATATAGATCTTGTATAGACCATACATATAGATCTTGTATAGACCATACATATAGATCTTGTATATAGACCATACATATAGATCTTGTATAGACAATACCTATAGATCTTGTATATAGACCATACATATAGATCTTGTATAGACCATACATATAGATCTTGTATATAGACCATACATATAGATCTTGTATAGACCATACATATAGATCTTGTATAGACCATACATATAGATCTTGTATATAGTCCATACATATAGATCTTGTATAGACCATACATATAGATCTTGTATAGACCATACATATAGATCTTGTATAGACCACACATATAGATGTTGTATATAAACCATACATATAGATCTTGTATAGACCATACATATAGATCTTGTATAGACCACACATATAGATATTGTATAGACCATACATATAGATCTTGTATATAGACCATACATATAGATCTTGTATAGACCACACATATAGATATTGTATAGACCATACATATAGATCTTGTATAGACCACACATATAGATATTGTATAGACCACACATATAGATCTTGTATAGACCATACATATAGATCTTGTATAGACCATACATATAAATATTGTATATAGACCATACATATAGATCTTGTATAGACCATAGATATAGATCTTGTATATAGACCATACATATAGATATTGTATAGACCATACATATAGATATTGTGTATAGACCATACATATAAATCTTGTGTATAGACTATACATATAGATCTTGTGTATAGATAATACATATAGATCTTGTATAGACCACACATATAGATCTTGTGTATAGACCATACATATAGATCTTGTGTATAGACCACACATATAGATCTTGTGTATAGACCACACATATAGATCTTGTATATAGACCATACATATAGATCTTGTATAGACCATACATATAGATCTTGTGTATAGACCATACATATAGATCTTGTATAGACCATACATATAGATCTTGTATAGACCATACATATAGATCTTGTATAGACCACACATATAGATCTTGTATATAGACCACACATATAGATCTTGTATAGACCATACATATAGATCTTGTGTATAGACCATACATATAGATCTTGTATATAGACAACACATATAGATCTTGTGTATAGACCATACATATAGATCTTGTATAGACCATACATATAGATCTTGTATAAACCATACATATAGATCTTGTATAGACCATACATATAGATCTTGTATAGACCACACATATAGATATTGTATAGACCACACATATAGATCTTGTGTATAGACCACACATATAGATCTTGTGTATAGACCATACATATAGATCTTGTATATAGACCATAGATATAGATCTTGTATAGACCATACATATAGATATTGTATAGACCATACATATAGATCTTGTATATAGACCATACATATAGATCTTGTATAGAGCACACATATAGATATTGTGTAGACCACACATATAGATATTGTATAGACCATACATATAGATCTTGTATATAGACCACACATATAGATATTGTATAGACCATACATATAGATCTTGTATAGACCATACATATAGATCTTGTATATAGACCACACATATAGATCTTGTATAGACCATACATATAGATCTTGTATAGACCATACATATAGATCTTGTATAGACAATACAAATAGATCTTATATAGACCACACATATAGATCTTGTATTTAGACCACACATATAGATCTTGTATAGACCATACATATAGATCTTTTATAGACCATACATATAGATCTTGTGTATAGACCATACATATAGATCTTGTGTATAGACCACACATATAGATCTTGTATAGACCATACATATAGATCTTGTTTATAGACCACACATATAGATCTTGTGTATAGACCATACATATAGATATTGTGTAGACCACACATATAGATCTTGTATATAGACCACACATATAGATCTTGTATAGACCATACATATAGATCTTGTATAGACCATACATATAGATGTTGTGTATAGACCACACATATAGATCTTGTATATAGACCATACATATAGATCTTGTATATAGACCACACATATAGATCTTGTGTAGACCATACATATAGATCTTGTAAATAGACCATACATATAGATCTTGTGTATAGACCATACATATAGATCTTGTATAGACCATACATATAGATCTTGTATAGACCACACATATAGATCTTGTATAGACCACACATATAGATATTGTATATAGACCATACATATAGATCTTGTATAGACCATACATATAGATCTTGTATAGACCATACATATAGATCTTGTATAGACCATACATATAGATATTGTATATAGACCATACATATAGATCTTGTATAGACCATAGATATAGATCTTGTATATAGACCATACATATAGATATTGTATAGACCATACATATAGATATTGTGTATAGACCATACATATAGATCTTGTGTATAGACCATACATATAGATCTTGTGTATAGATAATACATATAGATCTTGTATAGACCACACATATAGATCTTGTTTATAGACCATACATATAGATCTTGTGTATAGACCACACATATAGATCTTGTGTATAGACTACACATATAGATCTTGTATATAGACCATACATATAGATCTTGTATAGACCATACATATAGATCTTGTGTATAGACCATACATATAGATCTTGTATAGACCATACATATAGATCTTGTATAGACCATACATATAAATCTTGTATAGACCACATATATAGATCTTGTATATAGACCACACATATAGATCTTGTATAGACCATACATATAGATCTTGTGTAGACCACACATATAGATCTTGTGTATAGACCATACATATAGATCTTGTGTAGACCACACATATAGATATTGTATAGACCACACATATAGATATTGTATATAGACCACACATATAGATCTTGTATAGACCATACATATAGATCTTGTATAGACCACACATATAGATCTTGTATAGACCATACATATAGATCTTGTATAGACCACACATATAGATCTTGTATAGACCATACATATAGATCTTGTATATAGACCATACATATAGATCTTGTGTATAGACCATACATATAGACATTGTGTATAGACCATACATATAGATATTGTATATAGACCACACATATAGATTTGTATAGACCACACATTTAGATATTGTGTAGACCACACATATAGATCTTGTATATAGACCACCCATATAGATATTGTGTAGACCACACATATAGATCTTGTATATAGACCACACATATAGATCTTGTATATAGACCATACTTATAGATATTGTATAGACCATACATATAGATCTTGTATATAGACCATACATATAGATATTGTTTATAGATCATACATATAGATCTTGTATAGACCACACATATAGATCTTGTATAGACCATACATATAGATCTTGTATATAGACCACACATATAGATCTTGTATATAGACCATACATATAGATCTTGTGTAGACCACACATATAGATCTTGTATAGACAATACATATAGATCTTGTATATAGACTACACATATAGATATTGTGTATAGACCATACATATAGATCTTGTATAGACCACACATATAGATCTTGTATAGACCACACATATAGATATTGTGTAGACCATACATATAGATCTTGTGTATAGACCATACATATAGATCTTGTATATAGACCACACATATAGATCTTGTGTATAGACCATACTTATAGATCTTGTATAGACCATACATATAGATCTTATATAAACCATACATATAGATCTTGTATAGACCATACATATAGATCTTGTATACACCACACATATAGATATTGTATAGACCACACATATAGATCTTGTGTATAGACCACACATATAGATCTTGTGTATAGACCATACATATAGATCTTGTATATAGACCATAGATATAGATCTTGTATAGACCATACATATAGATATTGTATAGACCATACATATAGATCTTGTATATAGACCATACATATAGATCTTGTATAGAGCACACATATAGATATTGTGTAGACCACACATATAGATATTGTATAGACCATACATATAGATCTTGTATATAGACCACACATATAGATATTGTATAGACCATACATATAGATCTTGTATAGACCATACATATAGATCTTGTATATAGACCACACATATAGATCTTGTATAGACCATACATATAGATCTTGTATAGACCATACATATAGATCTTGTATAGACAATACATATAGATCTTATATAGACCACACATATAGATCTTGTATATAGACCACACATATAGATCTTGTATAGACCATACATATAGATCTTGTATAGACCATACATATAGATCTTGTGTATAGACCATACATTTAGATCTTGTGTATAGAGAACACATATAGATCTTGTATAGACCATACATATAGATCTTGTATATAGACCACACATATAGATCTTGTGTACAGACCATATATATAGATCTTGTGTAGACCACACATATAGATCTTGTATAGACAATACATATAGATCTTGTATATAGACCACACATATAGTTCTTGTGTATAGACCATACATATAGATCTTGTATAGACCACACATATATATCTTGTATAGACCATACATATAGATCTTGTGTATAGGCCATACATATAGATCTTGTATAGACCAAACATATAGATCTTGTATATAGACCATACATATAGATCTTGTATAGACCACACATATAGATCTTGTATATAGACCATACATATAGATCTTGTATAGACCATACATATAGATCTTGTATGGACCACACATATAGATCTTGTATATAGACCATACATATAGATCTTGTATAGACCATACATATAGATCTTGTGTATAGACCATACATATAGATTTGTATAGACCACACATATAGATCTAGTATATAGACCATACATATATATCTTGTATAGACCATACATATAGATATTGTATAGACCACACATATAGATCTTGTATATAGACCATACATATAGATCTTGTATAGACCATACATATAGATCTTGTATAGACCATACATATAGATCTTGTATAGACCACACATATAGATCTTGTATAGACCATACATATAGATCTTGTGTATAGACCATACATATAGATCTTGTATAGACGTCACATATAGATCTTGTATATAGACCATACATATAGATCTTGTATAGACCATACATATAGATCTTGTGTATAGACCATACATATAGATCTTGTATAGACCATACATATAGATCTTGTATATAGACCATACATATAGATCTTGTATAGACCATACATATAGATCTTGTGTATAGACCATACATATAGAATTTGTGTATAGACCATACATATAGATATTGTATATAGACCACAGATATAGATATTGTGTATTGACCATACATATACATCTTGTATAGACCATACATATAGATCTTGTATAGACCATACATATAGATCTTGTATATAGACCATACATATAGATCTTGTATAGACTATACATATAGATCTTGTATATAGACCATACATATAGATCTTGTATAGACCATACATATAGATCTTGTATAGACCATACATATAGATCTTGTATAGACCATACATATAGTTCTTGTATAGACCATACATATAGATCTTGTATATAGACCATACATATAGATCTTGTATAGACCATACCTATAGATCTTGTATAGACCATACATATAGATCTTGTATAGACCATACATATAGATCTTGTATAGACCATACATATAGATCTTGTATAGACCACACATATAGATATTGTATAGACCATACATATAGATCTTGTATAGACCACACATATAGATATTGTATAGACCACACATATAGATCTTGTATAGACCATACATATAGATCTTGTATAGACCATACATATAGATCTTGTATAGACCACACATATAGATATTGTATAGACCATACATATAGATCTTGTATATAGACCATACATATAGATCTTGTATAGACCACACATATAGATATTGTATAGACCATACATATAGATCTTGTATAGACCACACATATAGATATTGTATAGACCACACATATAGATCTTGTATAGACCATACATATAGATCTTGTATAGACCATACATATAGATATTGTATATAGACCATACATATAGATCTTGTATAGACCATACATATAGATCTTGTATAGACCATACATATAGATCTTGTGTATAGACCACACATATAGATCTTGTATATAGACCATACATATAGAATTTGTGTATAGACCATACATATAGATATTGTATATAGACCATACATATAGAATTTGTGTATAGACCATACATATAGATCTTGTGTATAGACCACACATATAGATCTTGTATAGACCACACATATAGATATTGTATAGACCACACATATAGATCTTGTATAGACCACACATATAGATCTTGTATTTAGACCACACATATAGATCTTGTATATAGACCACACATATAGATCTTGTATAGACCATACATATAGATCTTGTATAGACCATACATATAGATCTTGTGTATAGACCATACATATAGATCTTGTGTATAGACCACACATATAGATCTTGTATATAGACCATACATATAGATCTTGTATATAGACCACACATATAGATCTTGTGTAGACCATACATATAGATCTTGTAAATAGACCATACATATAGATCTTGTGTATAGACCATACATATAGATCTTGTATAGACCATACATATAGATCTTGTATAGACCACACATATAGATCTTGTATAGACCACACATACAGATATTGTATATAGACCACACATATAGATCTTGTGTATAGACCATACATATACATCTTGTATAGACCATACATATAGATCTTGTATAGACCATACATATAGATCTTGTATAGACCACACATATAGATCTTGTATAGACCATACATATAGATCTTGTGTATAGACCATACATATAGATCTTGTATAGACGTCACATATAGATCTTGTATATAGACCATACATATAGATCTTGTATAGACCATACATATAGATCTTGTGTATAGACCATACATATAGATCTTGTATAGACCATACATATAGATCTTGTATATAGACCATACATATAGATCTTGTATAGACCATACATATAGATCTTGTGTATAGACCATACATATAGAATTTGTGTATAGACCATACATATAGATATTGTATATAGACCACAGATATAGATATTGCGTATTGACCATACATATACATCTTGTATAGACCATACATATAGATCTTGTATAGACCATACATATAGATCTTGTATATAGACCATACATATAGATCTTGTATAGACTATACATATAGATCTTGTATATAGACCATACATATAGATCTTGTATAGACCATACATATAGATCTTGTATAGACCATACATATAGATCTTGTATAGACCATACATATAGATCTTGTATAGACCATACACATAGATCTTGTATATAGACCATACATATAGATCTTGTATAGACCATACCTATAGATCTTGTATATAGACCATACATATAGATCTTGTATAGACCATACATATAGATCTTGTATATAGACCATACATATAGATCTTGTATAGACCATACATATAGATCTTGTATAGACCATACATATAGATCTTGTATATAGTCCATACATATAGATCTTGTATAGACCATACATATAGATCTTGTATAGACCATACATATAGATCTTGTATAGACCACACATATAGATGTTGTATATATACCATACATATAGATCTTGTATAGACCATACATATAGATCTTGTATAGACCACACATATAGATATTGTATAGACCATACATATAGATCTTGTATATAGACCATACATATAGATCTTGTATAGACCACACATATAGATATTGTATAGACCATACATATAGATCTTGTATAGACCACACATATAGATATTGTATAGACCACACATATAGATCTTGTATAGACCATACATATAGATCTTGTATAGACCATACATATAGATATTGTATATAGACCATACATATAGATCTTGTATAGACCATAGATATAGATCTTGTATATAGACCATACATATAGATATTGTATAGACCATACATATAGATATTGTGTATAGACCATACATATAAATCTTGTGTATAGACTATACATATAGATCTTGTGTATAGATAATACATATAGATCTTGTATAGACCACACATATAGATCTTGTGTATAGACCATACATATAGATCTTGTGTATAGACCACACATATAGATCTTGTGTATAGACCACACATATAGATCTTGTATATAGACCATACATATAGATCTTGTATAGACCATACATATAGATCTTGTGTATAGACCATACATATAGATCTTGTATAGACCATACATATAGATCTTGTATAGACCATACATATAGATCTTGTATAGACCACACATATAGATCTTGTATATAGACCACACATATAGATCTTGTATAGACCATACATATAGATCTTGTGTATAGACCATACATATAGATCTTGTATATAGACCACACATATAGATCTTGTGTATAGACCATACATATAGATCTTGTATAGACCATACATATAGATCTTGTATAAACCATACATATAGATCTTGTATAGACCATACATATAGATCTTGTATAGACCACACATATAGATATTGTATAGACCACACATATAGATCTTGTGTATAGACCACACATATAGATCTTGTGTATAGACCATACATATAGATCTTGTATATAGACCATAGATATAGATCTTTTATAGACCATACATATAGATATTGTATAGACCATACATATAGATCTTGTATATAGACCATACATATAGATCTTGTATAGAGCACACATATAGATATTGTGTAGACCACACATATAGATATTGTATAGACCATACATATAGATCTTGTATATAGACCACACATATAGATATTGTATAGACCATACATATAGATCTTGTATAGACCATACATATAGATCTTGTATATAGACCACACATATAGATCTTGTATAGACCATACATATAGATCTTGTATAGACCATACATATAGATCTTGTATAGACAATACAAATAGATCTTATATAGACCACACATATAGATCTTGTATTTAGACCACACATATAGACCTTGTATAGACCATACATATAGATCTTGTATAGACCATACATATAGATCTTGTGTATAGACCATACATATAGATCTTGTGTATAGACCACACATATAGATCTTGTATAGACCATACATATAGATCTTGTTTATAGACCACACATATAGATCTTGTGTATAGACCATACATATAGATATTGTGTAGACCACACATATAGATCTTGTATATAGACCACACATATAGATCTTGTATAGACCATACATATAGATCTTGTATAGACCATACATATAGATCTTGTGTATAGACCACACATATAGATCTTGTATATAGACCATACATATAGATCTTGTATATAGACCACACATATAGATCTTGTGTAGACCATACTTATAGATCTTGTAAATAGACCATACATATCGATCTTGTGTATAGACCATACATATAGATCTTGTATAGACCATACATATAGATCTTGTATAGACCACACATATAGATCTTGTATAGACCACACATATAGATATTGTATATAGACCATACATATAGATCTTGTATAGACCATACATATAGATCTTGTATAGAGCATACATATAGATCTTGTATAGACCATACATATAGATATTGTATATAGACCATACATATAGATCTTGTATAGACCATAGATATAGATCTTGTATATAGACCATACATATAGATATTGTATAGACCATACATATAGATATTGTGTATAGACCATACATATAGATCTTCTGTATAGACCATACATATAGATCTTGTGTATAGATAATACATATAGATCTTGTATAGACCACACATATAGATCTTGTGTATAGACCATACATATAGATCTTGTGTATAGACCACACATATAGATCTTGTGTATAGACTACACATATAGATCTTGTATATAGACCATACATATAGATCTTGTATAGACCATACATATAGATCTTGTGTATAGACCATACATATAGATCTTGTATAGACCATACATATAGATCTTGTATAGACCATACATATAGATCTTGTATAGACCACATATATAGATCTTGTATATAGACCACACATATAGATCTTGTATAACCATACATATAGATCTTGTGTAGACCACACATATAGATATTGTATAGACCACACATATAGATATTGTATATAGACCACACATATAGATCTTGTATAGACCATACATATAGATCTTGTATAGACCACACATATAGATCTTGTATAGATCATACATATAGATCTTGTATAGACCACACATATAGATCTTGTATAGACCATACATATAGATCTTGTATATAGACCATACATATAGATCTTGTGTATAGACCATACATATAGACATTGTGTATAGACCATACATATAGATATTGTATATAGACCACACATATAGATTTGTATAGACCACACATTTAGATATTGTGTAGACCACACATATAGATCTTGTATATAGACCACACATATAGATATTGTGTAGACCACACATATAGATCTTGTATATAGACCACACATATAGATCTTGTATATAGACCATACTTATAGATCTTGTATAGACCATACATATAGATCTTGTATATAGACCATACATATAGATATTGTGTATAGATCATACATATAGATCTTGTATAGACCACACATATAGATCTTGTATAGACCATACATATAGATCTTGTATATAGACCACACATATAAATCTTGTATATAGACCATACATATAGATCTTGTGTAGACCACACATATAGATCTTGTATAGACAATACATATAGATCTTGTATATAGACCACACATATAGATCTTGTGTATAGACCATACATATAGATCTTGTATAGACCACACATATAGATCTTGTATAGACCACACATATAGATATTGTGTAGACCATACATATAGATCTTGTGTATAGACCATACATATAGATCTTGTATATAGACCACACATATAGATCTTGTGTATAGACCATACTTATAGATCTTGTATAGACCATACATATAGATCTTATATAAACCATACATATAGATCTTGTATAGACCATACATATAGATCTTGTATACACCACACATATAGATATTGTATAGACCACACATATAGATCTTGTGTATAGACCACACATATAGATCTTGTGTATAGACCATACATATAGATCTTGTATATAGACCATAGATATAGATCTTGTATAGACCATACATATAGATATTGTATAGACCATACATATAGATCTTGTATATAGACCATACATATAGATCTTGTATAGAGCACACACATAGATATTGTGTAGACCACACATATAGATATTGTATAGACCATACATATAGATCTTGTATAGACAATACATATAGATCTTGTGTATAGACCATACATATAGATCTTCTGTATAGACCACACATATAGATCTTGTATAGACCATACATATAGATCTTGTATATAGACCACACATATAGATCTTGTGTATAGACCATACATATAGATCTTGTGTAGACCACACATATAGATCTTGTATAGACAATACATATAGATCTTGTATATAGACCACACATATAGATCTTGTGTATAGACCATACATATAGATCTTGTATAGACCACACATATAGATCTTGTATAGACCACACATATAGATATTGTGTAGACCATACATATAGATCTTGTGTATAGACCATACATATAGATCTTGTATATAGACCACACATATAGATCTTGTGTATAGACCATACATATGGATCTTGTGTATAGACCATACATATAGATATTGTGTAGACCACACATATAGATCTTGTATATAGACCACACATATAGATCTTGTATAGACCATACATATAGATCTTGTATAGACCATACATATAGATCTTGTGTATAGACCACACATATAGATTTTGTATATAGACCATACATATAGATCTTGTGTAGACCATACATATAGATCTTGTGTATAGACCATACATATAGATCTTGTGTATAGACCATACATATAGATCTTGTATAGACCATACATATAGATCTTGTATAGACCACACATATACATCTTGTATAGACCACACATATAGATATTGTATATAGACCATACATATAGATCTTGTATAGACCATACATATAGATATTGTATAGACCATACATATAGATCTTGTATAGACCACACATATAGATCTTGTATATAGACCATATATATAGATCTTGTATAGACCATACATATAGATCTTGTATAGACCACACATATAGATCTTGTATATAGACCATACATATAGATCTTGTATAGACCATACATATAGATCTTGTGTATAGACCATACATATACATCTTGTATAGACCATACATATAGATCTTGTATAGACCACACATATAGATCTTGTATAGACCATACATATAGATCTTGTATATAGACCATACATATAGATCTTGTGTATAGACCATACATATAGACATTGTGTATAGACCATACATATAGATATTGTATATAGACCACACATATAGATTTGTATAGACCACACATTTAGATATTGTGTAGACCACACATATAGATCTTGTATATAGACCACACATATAGATATTGTGTAGACCACACATATAGATCTTGTATATAGACCACACATATAGATCTTGTATATAGACCATACTTATAGATCTTGTATAGACCATACATATAGATCTTGTATATAGACCATACATATAGATATTGTGTATAGATCATACATATAGATCTTGTATAGACCACACATATAGATCTTGTATAGACCATACATATAGATCTTGTATATAGACCACACATATAAATCTTGTATATAGACCATACATATAGATCTTGTGTAGACCACACATATAGATCTTGTATAGACAATACATATAGATCTTGTATATAGACCACACATATAGATCTTGTGTATAGACCATACATATAGATCTTGTATAGACCACACATATAGATCTTGTATAGACCACACATATAGATATTGTGTAGACCATACATATAGATCTTGTGTATAGACCATACATATAGATCTTGTATATAGACCACACATATAGATCTTGTGTATAGACCATACTTATAGATCTTGTATAGACCATACATATAGATCTTATATAAACCATACATATAGATCTTGTATAGACCATACATATAGATCTTGTATACACCACACATATAGATATTGTATAGACCACACATATAGATCTTGTGTATAGACCACACATATAGATCTTGTGTATAGACCATACATATAGATCTTGTATATAGACCATAGATATAGATCTTGTATAGACCATACATATAGATATTGTATAGACCATACATATAGATCTTGTATATAGACCATACATATAGATCTTGTATAGAGCACACACATAGATATTGTGTAGACCACACATATAGATATTGTATAGACCATACATATAGATCTTGTATATAGACCACACATATAGATATTGTATAGACCATACATATAGATCTTGTATAGACCATACATATAGATCTTGTATATAGACCACACATATAGATCTTGTATAGAACATACATATAGATCTTGTATAGACCATACATATAGATCTTGTATAGACAATACATATAGATCTTATATAGACCACACATATAGATCTTGTATATAGACCACACATATAGATCTTGTATAGACCATACATATAGATCTTGTATAGACCATACATATAGATCTTGTGTATAGACCATACATATAGATCTTGTGTAAAGAGAACACATATAGATCTTGTATAGACCATACATATAGATCTTGTATATAGACCACACATATAGATCTTGTGTATAGACCATACATATAGATCTTGTGTAGACCACACATATAGATCTTGTATAGACAATACATATAGATCTTGTATATAGACCACACATATAGATCTTGTGTATAGACCATACATATAGATCTTGTATAGACCACACATATAGATCTTGTATAGACCACACATATAGATATTGTGTAGACCATCAATATAGATCTTGTGTATAGACCATACATATAGATCTTGTATATAGACCACACATATTGATCTTGTGTATAGACCATACATATAGATCTTGTGTATAGACCATACATATAGATATTGTGTAGACCACACATATAGATCTTGTATATAGACCATACATATAGATCTTGTGTATAGACCATACATATAGATATTGTGTAGACCACACATATAGATCTTGTATATAGACCATACATATAGATCTTGTGTATAGACCATACATATAGATCTTGTATAGACCATACATATAGATCTTGTATAGACCACACATATAGATCTTGTATAGACCACACATAGAGATATTGTATATAGACCATACATATAGATCTTGTATAGACCATACATATAGATCTTGTATAGACCATACATATAGATCTTGTATAGACCACACATATAGATCTTGTATATAGACCATATATATAGATCTTGTATAGACCATACATATAGATCTTGTATAGACCACACATATAGATCTTGTATATAGACCATACATATAGATCTTGTATAGACCATACATATAGATCTTGTCTATAGACCATACATATACATCTTGTATAGACCATACATATAGATCTTGTATAGACCATACATATAGATCTTGTATAGACCACACATATAGATCTTGTATAGACCATACATATAGATCTTGTGTATAGACCATACATATAGATCTTGTGTATAGACCACACATATAGATCTTGTGTATAGACCACACATATAGATCTTGTATATAGACCATACATATAGATCTTGTATAGACCATACATATAGATCTTGTGTATAGACCATACATATAGATCTTGTATAGACCATACATATAGATCTTGTATAGAGCACACATATAGATATTGTGTAGACCACACATATAGATATTGTATAGACCATACATATAGATCTTGTATATAGACCACACATATAGATATTGTATAGACCATACATATAGATCTTGTATAGACCATACATATAGATCTTGTATATAGACCACACATATAGATCTTGTATAGACCATACATATAGATCTTGTATAGACCATACATATAGATCTTGTATAGACAATACATATAGATCTTATATAGACCACACATATAGATCTTGTATATAGACCACACATATAGATCTTGTATAGACCATACATATAGATCTTGTATAGACCATACATATAGATCTTGTGTATAGACCATACATATAGATCTTCTGTATAGACCACACATATAGATCTTGTATAGACCATACATATAGATCTTGTATATAGACCACACATATAGATCTTGTGTATAGACCATACATATAGATCTTGTGTAGACCACACATATAGATCTTGTATAGACAATACATATAGATCTTGTATATAGACCACACATATAGATCTTGTGTATAGACCATACATATAGATCTTGTATAGACCACACATATAGATCTTGTATAGACCACACATATAGATATTGTGTAGACCATACATATAGATCTTGTGTATAGACCATACATATAGATCTTGTATATAGACCACACATATAGATCTTGTGTATAGACCATACATATGGATCTTGTGTATAGACCATACATATAGATATTGTGTAGACCACACATATAGATCTTGTATATAGACCACACATATAGATCTTGTATAGACCATACATATAGATCTTGTATAGACCATACATATAGATCTTGTGTATAGACCACACATATAGATTTTGTATATAGACCATACATATAGATCTTGTGTAGACCATACATATAGATCTTGTGTATAGACCATACATATAGATCTTGTGTATAGACCATACATATAGATCTTGTATAGACCATACATATAGATCTTGTATAGACCACACATATACATCTTGTATAGACCACACATATAGATATTGTATATAGACCATACATATAGATCTTGTATAGACCATACATATAGATATTGTATAGACCATACATATAGATCTTGTATAGACCACACATATAGATCTTGTATATAGACCATATATATAGATCTTGTATAGACCATACATATAGATCTTGTATAGACCACACATATAGATCTTGTATATAGACCATACATATAGATCTTGTATAGACCATACATATAGATCTTGTGTATAGACCATACATATACATCTTGTATAGACCATACATATAGATCTTGTATAGACCACACATATAGATCTTGTATAGACCATACATATAGATCTTGTGTATAGACCATACATATAGATCTTGTATAGACCATACATATAGATCTTGTGTATAGACCATACATATAGATCTTGTATAGACCATACATATAGATCTTGTGTATAGACCATACATATAGATCTTGCGTATAGACCATACATATAGATATTGTATATAGACCACACATATAGATATTGTGTATAAACCATACATATACATCTTGTAAAGACCACACATATAGATCTTGTATAGACCATACATATAGATCTTGTATATAGACCATACATATAGATCTTGTATAGACTATACATATAGATCTTGTATATAGACCATACATATAGATCTTGTATAGACCATACATATAGATCTTGTATAGACCATACATATAGATCTTGTATAAACCATACATATAGATCTTGTATAGACCATACATATAGATCTTGTATATAGACCATACATATAGATCTTGTATAGACCATACATATAGATATTGTATATAGACCATACATATAGATCTTGTATAGACCATACATATAGATCTTGTATATAGACCATACATATAGATCTTGTATAGACCATACATATAGATCTTGTATAGACCATACATATAGATCTTGTATATAGACCATACATATAGATCTTGTATAGACCATACATATAGATCTTGTGTATAGACCACACATATAGATCTTGTATATAGACCATACATATAGATCTTGTGTAGACCATACATATAGATCTTGTGTATAGACCATACATATAGATCTTGTGTATAGACCATACATATAGATCTTGTATAGACCATACATATAGATCTTGTATAGACCACACATATAGATCTTGTATAGACCACACATATAGATATTGTATATAGACCATACATATAGATCTTGTATAGACCATACATATAGATCTTGTATAGACCATACATATAGATCTTGTATAGACCACACATATAGATCTTGTATATAGACCATATATATAGATGTTGTATAGACCACACATATAGATCTTGTATAGACCATACATATAGATCTTGTGTATAGACCATACATATAGATCTTGTATAGACCATACATATAGATCTTGTGTATAGACCGTACATATAGATCTTGTATATAGACCATAGATATAGATCTTGTATAGACCATACATATAGATATTGTATAGACCATACATATAGATCTTGTATATAGACCATACATATAGATCTTGTATAGAGCACACATATAGATATTGTGTAGACCACACATATACATCTTGTATAGACCATACATATAGATCTTGTATAGACCACACATATAGATCTTGTATAGACCATACATATAGATCTTGTATATAGACCATACATATAGATCTTGTATAGACCATACATATAGATCTTGTGTATAGACCATACATATACATCTTGTATAGACCATACATATAGATCTTGTATAGACCATACATATAGATCTTGTATAGACCACACATATAGATCTTGTATAGACCATACATATAGATCTTGTGTATAGACCATACATATAGATCTTGTATAGACCATACATATAGATCTTGTGTATAGACCGTACATATAGATCTTGTATATAGACCATAGATATAGATCTTGTATAGACCATACATATAGATATTGTATAGACCATACATATAGATCTTGTATATAGACCATACATATAGATCTTGTATAGACCACACATATAGATATTGTGTAGACCACACATATAGATATTGTATAGACCATACATATAGATCTTGTATATAGACCACACATATAGATATTGTATAGACCATGCATATAGATCTTGTATAGACCATACATATAGATCTTGTATATAGACCACACATATAGATCTTGTATAGACCATACATATAGATCTTGTATAGACCATACATACAGATCTTGTATAGACAATACATATAGATCTTATATAGACCACACATATAGATCTTGTATATAGACCACACATATAGATCTTGTATAGACCATACATATAGATCTTGTATAGACCATACATATAGATCTTGTGTATAGACCATACATATAGATCTTGTGTATAGACCACACATATAGATCTTGTATAGACCATACATGTAGATCTTGTATATAGACCACACATATAGATCTTGTGTATAGACCATACATATAGATCTTGTGTAGACCACACATATAGATCTTGTATAGACAATACATATAGATCTTGTATATAGACCACACATATAGATCTTGTGTATAGACCATACATATAGATCTTGTGTATAGACCATACATATAGATATTGTGTAGACCACACATATAGATCTTGTATATAGACGACACATATAGATCTTGTATAGACCATACATATAGATCTTGTATAGACCATACATATAGATCTTGTGTATAGACCACACATATAGATCTTGTATATAGACCATACATATAGATCTTGTGTAGACCATACATATAGATCTTGTGTATAGACCATACATATAGATCTTGTGTATAGACCATACATATAGATCTTGTATAGACCATACATATAGATCTTGTATAGACCACACATATAGATCTTGTATAGACCACACATATAGATATTGTATATAGACCATACATATAGATCTTGTATAGACCATACATATAGATATTGTATAGACCATACATATAGATCTTGTATAGACCGCACATATAGATCTTGTATATAGACCATATATATAGATCTTGTATAGACCATACATATAGATCTTGTATAGACCACACATATAGATCTTGTATATAGACCATACATATAGATCTTGTATAGACCATACATATAGATCTTGTGTATAGACCATACATATACATCTTGTATAGACCATACATATAGATCTTGTACAGACCACACATATAGATCTTGTATAGACCATACATATAGATCTTGTGTATAGACCATACATATAGATCTTGTATAGACCATACATATAGATCTTGTGTATAGACCATACATATAGATCTTGTATAGACCATACATATAGATCTTGTGTATAGACCATACATATAGATCTTGCGTATAGACCATACATATAGATATTGTATATAGACCACACATGTAGATATTGTGTATAAACCATACATATACATCTTGTATAGACCACACATATAGATCTTGTATAGACCATACATATAGATCTTGTATATAGACCATACATATAGATCTTGTATAGACTATACATATAGATCTTGTATATAGACCATACATATAGATCTTGTATAGACCATACATATAGATCTTGTATAGACCATACATATAGATCTTGTATAAACCATACATATAGATCTTGTATAGACCATACATATAGATCTTGTATATAGACCATACATATAGATCTTGTATAGACCATACATATAGATATTGTATATAGACCATACATATAGATCTTGTATAGACCATACATATAGATCTTGTATATAGACCATACATATAGATCTTGTATAGACCATACATATAGATCTTGTATAGACCATACATATAGATCTTGTATATAGACCATACATATAGATCTTGTATAGACCATACATATAGATCTTGTGTATAGACCACACATATAGATCTTGTATATAGACCATACATATAGATCTTGTGTAGACCATACATATAGATCTTGTGTATAGACCATACATATAGATCTTGTGTATAGACCATACATATAGATCTTGTATAGACCATACATATAGATCTTGTATAGACCACACATATAGATCTTGTATAGACCACACATATAGATATTGTATATAGACCATACATATAGATCTTGTATAGACCATACATATAGATCTTGTATAGACCATACATATAGATCTTGTATAGACCACACATATAGATCTTGTATATAGACCATATATATAGATCTTGTATAGACCATACATATAGATCTTGTATAGACCACACATATAGATCTTGTATATAGACCATACATATAGATCTTGTATAGACCATACATATAGATCTTGTGTATAGACCATACATATACATCTTGTATAGAGCATACATATAGATCTTGTATAGACCATACATATAGATCTTTTATAGACCACACATATAGATCTTGTATAGACCATACATATAGATCTTGTGTATAGACCATACATATAGATCTTGTATAGACCATACATATAGATCTTGTGTATAGACCATACATATAGATCTTGTATATAGACCATAGATATAGATCTTGTATAGACCATACATATAGATATTGTATAGACCATACATATAGACCTTGTATATAGACCATACATATAGATCTTGTATAGAGCACACATATAGATATTGTGTAGACCACACATATAGATATTGTATAGACCATACATATAGATCTTGTATATAGACCACACATATAGATATTGTATAGACCATGCATATAGATCTTGTATAGACCATACATATAGATCTTGTATATAGACCACACATATAGATATTGTATAGACCATGCATATAGATCTTGTATAGACCATACATATAGATCTTGTATATAGACCACACATATAGATCTTGTATAGACCATACATATAGATCTTGTATAGACCATACATATAGATCTTGTATAGACAATACATATAGATCTTATATAGACCACACATATAGATCTTGTATATAGACCACACATATAGATCTTGTATAGACCATACATGTAGATCTTGTATATAGACCACACATATAGATCTTGTGTATAGACCATACATATAGATCTTGTGTAGACCACACATATAGATCTTGTATAGACAATACATATAGATCTTGTATATAGACCACACATATAGATCTTGTGTATAGACCATACATATAGATCTTGTGTATAGACCATACATATAGATATTGTGTAGACCACACATATAGATCTTGTATATAGACGACACATATAGATCTTGTATAGACCATACATATAGATCTTGTATAGACCATACATATAGATCTTGTGTATAGACCACACATATAGATCTTGTATATAGACCATACATATAGATCTTGTGTAGACCATACATATAGACCTTGTGTATAGACCATACATATAGATCTTGTGTATAGACCATACATATAGATCTTGTATAGACCATACATATAGATCTTGTATAGACCACACATATAGATCTTGTATAGACCACACATATAGATATTGTATATAGACCATACATATAGATCTTGTATAGACCATACATATAGATATTGTATAGACCATACATATAGATCTTGTATAGACCGCACATATAGATCTTGTATATAGACCATATATATAGATCTTGTATAGACCATACATATAGATCTTGTATAGACCACACATATAGATCTTGTATATAGACCATACATATAGATCTTGTATAGACCATACATATAGATCTTGTGTATAGACCATACATATACATCTTGTATAGACCATACATATAGATCTTGTATAGACCACACATATAGATCTTGTATAGACCATACATATAGATCTTGTGTATAGACCATACATATAGATCTTGTATAGACCATACATATAGATCTTGTGTATAGACCATACATATAGATCTTGTATAGACCATACATATAGATCTTGTGTATAGACCATACATATAGATCTTGCGTATAGACCATACATATAGATATTGTATATAGACCACACATGTAGATATTGTGTATAAACCATACATATACATCTTGTATAGACCACACATATAGATCTTGTATAGACCATACATATAGATCTTTTATAGACCATACATATAGATCTTGTATAGACCATACATATAGATCTTGTATAAACCATACATATAGATCTTGTATAGACCATACATATAGATCTTGTATATAGACCATACATATAGATCTTGTATAGACCATACATATAGATATTGTATATAGACCATACATATAGATCTTGTATAGACCATACATATAGATCTTGTATATAGACCATACATATAGATCTTGTATAGACCATACATATAGATCTTGTATAGACCATACATATAGATCTTGTATATAGACCATACATATAGATCTTGTATAGACCATACATATAGATCTTGTGTATAGACCACACATATAGATCTTGTATATAGACCATACATATAGATCTTGTGTAGACCATACATATAGATCTTGTGTATAGACCATACATATAGATCTTGTGTATAGACCATACATATAGATCTTGTATAGACCATACATATAGATCTTGTATAGACCACACATATAGATCTTGTATAGACCACACATATAGATATTGTATATAGACCATACATATAGATCTTGTATAGACCATACATATAGATCTTGTATAGACCATACATATAGATCTTGTATAGACCACACATATAGATCTTGTATATAGACCATATATATAGATCTTGTATAGACCATACATATAGATCTTGTATAGACCACACATATAGATCTTTTATATAGACCATACATATAGATCTTGTATAGACCATACATATAGATCTTGTGTATAGACCATACATATACATCTTGTATAGAGCATACATATAGATCTTGTATAGACCATACATATAGATCTTTTATAGACCACACATATAGATCTTGTATAGACCATACATATAGATCTTGTGTATAGACCATACATATAGATCTTGTATAGACCATACATATAGATCTTGTGTATAGACCATACATATAGATCTTGTATATAGACCATAGATATAGATCTTGTATAGACCATACATATAGATATTGTATAGACCATACATATAGACCTTGTATATAGACCATACATATAGATCTTGTATAGAGCACACATATAGATATTGTGTAGACCACACATATAGATATTGTATAGACCATACATATAGATATTGTATATAGACCACACATATAGATATTGTATAGACCATGCATATAGATCTTGTATAGACCATACATATAGATCTTGTATATAGACCACACATATAGATCTTGTATAGACCATACATATAGATCTTGTATAGACCATACATATAGATCTTGTATAGACAATACATATAGATCTTATATAGACCACACATATAGATCTTGTATATAGACCACACATATAGATCTTGTATAGACCATACATATAGATCTTGTATAGACCATACATATAGATCTTGTATATAGACCACACATATAGATCTTGTATAGACCATACATATAGATCTTGTATAGACCATATATATAGATCTTGTATAGACAATACATATAGATCTTATATAGACCACACATATAGATCTTGTATATAGACCACACATATAGATCTTGTATAGACCATACATGTAGATCTTGTATATAGACCACACATATAGATCTTGTGTATAGACCATACATATAGATCTTGTGTAGACCACACATATAGATCTTGTATAGACAATACATATAGATCTTGTATATAGACCACACATATAGATCTTGTGTATAGACCATACATATAGATCTTGTGTATAGACCATACATATAGATATTGTGTAGACCACACATATAGATCTTGTATATAGACGACACATATAGATCTTGTATAGACCATGCATATAGATCTTGTATAGACCATACATATAGATCTTGTGTATAGACCACACATATAGATCTTGTATATAGACCATACATATAGATCTTGTGTAGACCATACATATAGATCTTGTGTATAGACCATACATATAGATCTTGTGTATAGACCATACATATAGATCTTGTATAGACCATACATATAGATCTTGTATAGACCACACATATAGATCTTGTATAGACCACACATATAGATATTGTATATAGACCATACATATAGATCTTGTATAGACCATACATATAGATATTGTATAGACCATACATATAGATCTTGTATAGACCGCACATATAGATCTTGTATATAGACCATATATATAGATCTTGTATAGACCATACATATAGATCTTGTATAGACCACACATATAGATCTTGTATATAGACCATACATATAGATCTTGTATAGACCATACATATAGATCTTGTGTATAGACCATACATATACATCTTGTATAGACCATACATATAGATCTTGTATAGACCACACATATAGATCTTGTATAGACCATACATATAGATCTTGTGTATAGACCATACATATAGATCTTGTATAGACCATACATATAGATCTTGTGTATAGACCATACATATAGATCTTGTATAGACCATACATATAGATCTTGTGTATAGACCATACATATAGATCTTGCGTATAGACCATACATATAGATATTGTATATAGACCACACATGTAGATATTGTGTATAAACCATACATATACATCTTGTATAGACCACACATATAGATCTTGTATAGACCATACATATAGATCTTGTATATAGACCATACATATAGATCTTGTATAGACTATACATATAGATCTTGTATATAGACCATACATATAGATCTTGTATAGACCATACATATAGATCTTGTATAGACCATACATATAGATCTTGTATAAACCATACATATAGATCTTGTATAGACCATACATATAGATCTTGTATATAGACCATACATATAGATCTTGTATAGACCATACATATAGATATTGTATATAGACCATACATATAGATCTTGTATAGACCATACATATAGATCTTGTATATAGACCATACATATAGATCTTGTATAGACCATACATATAGATCTTGTATAGACCATACATATAGATCTTGTATATAGACCATACATATAGATCTTGTATAGACCATACATATAGATCTTGTGTATAGACCACACATATAGATCTTGTATATAGACCATACATATAGATCTTGTGTAGACCATACATATAGATCTTGTGTATAGACCATACATATAGATCTTGTGTATAGACCATACATATAGATCTTGTATAGACCATACATATAGATCTTGTATAGACCACACATATAGATCTTGTATAGACCACACATATAGATATTGTATATAGACCATACATATAGATCTTGTATAGACCATACATATAGATCTTGTATAGACCATACATATAGATCTTGTATAGACCACACATATAGATCTTGTATATAGACCATATATATAGATCTTGTATAGACCATACATATAGATCTTGTATAGACCACACATATAGATCTTTTATATAGACCATACATATAGATCTTGTATAGACCATACATATAGATCTTGTGTATAGACCATACATATACATCTTGTATAGAGCATACATATAGATCTTGTATAGACCATACATATAGATCTTTTATAGACCACACATATAGATCTTGTATAGACCATACATATAGATCTTGTGTATAGACCATACATATAGATCTTGTATAGACCATACATATAGATCTTGTGTATAGACCATACATATAGATCTTGTATATAGACCATAGATATAGATCTTGTATAGACCATACATATAGATATTGTATAGACCATACATATAGACCTTGTATATAGACCATACATATAGATCTTGTATAGAGCACACATATAGATATTGTGTAGACCACACATATAGATATTGTATAGACCATACATATAGATCTTGTATATAGACCACACATATAGATATTGTATAGACCATGCATATAGATCTTGTATAGACCATACATATAGATCTTGTATATAGACCACACATATAGATCTTGTATAGACCATACATATAGATCTTGTATAGACCATACATATAGATCTTGTATAGACAATACATATAGATCTTATATAGACCACACATATAGATCTTGTATATAGACCACACATATAGATCTTGTATAGACCATACATATAGATCTTGTATAGACCATACATATAGATCTTGTGTATAGACCATACATATAGATCTTGTGTATAGACCACACATATAGATCTTGTATAGACCATACATGTAGATCTTGTATATAGACCACACATATAGATCTTGTGTATAGACCATACATATAGATCTTGTGTAGACCACACATATAGATCTTGTATAGACAATACATATAGATTTTGTATATAGACCACACATATAGATCTTGTGTATAGACCATACATATAGATCTTGTGTATAGACCATACATATAGATCTTGTGTAGACCACACATATAGATCTTGTATAGACAATACATATAGATCTTGTATATAGACCACACATATAGATCTTGTGTATAGACCATACATATAGATCTTGTGTATAGACCATACATATAGATATTCTGTAGACCACACATATAGATCTTGTATATAGACGACACATATAGATCTTGTATAGACCATACATATAGATCTTGTATAGACCATACATATAGATCTTGTGTATAGACCACACATATAGATCTTGTATATAGACCATACATATAGATCTTGTGTAGACCATACATATAGATCTTGTGTATAGACAATACATATAGATCTTGTGTATAGACCATACATATAGATCTTGTATAGACCATACATATAGATCTTGTATAGACCACACATATAGATCTTGTATAGACCACACATATAGATATTGTATATAGACCATACATATAGATCTTGTATAGACCATACATATAGATATTGTATAGACCATACATATAGATCTTGTATAGACCACACATATAGATCTTGTATATAGACCATACATATAGATCTTGTATAGACCATACATATAGATCTTGTGTATAGACCATACATATACATCTTGTATAGACCATACATATAGATCTTGTATAGACCACACATATAGATCTTGTATAGACCATACATATAGATCTTGTGTATAGACCATACATATAGATCTTGTATAGACCATACATATAGATCTTGTGTATAGACCATACATATAGATCTTGTATAGACCATACATATAGATCTTGTGTATAGACCATACATATAGATCTTGCGTATAGACCATACATATAGATATTGTATATAGACCACACATATAGATATTGTGTATAAACCATACATATACATCTTGTATAGACCACACATATAGATCTTGTATAGACCATACATATAGATCTTGTATATAGACCATACATATAGATCTTGTATAGACTATACATATAGATCTTGTATATAGACCATACATATAGATCTTGTAGAGACCATACATATAGATCTTGTATAGACCATACATATAGATCTTGTATAAACCATACATATAGATCTTGTATAGACCATACATATAGATCTTGTATAGACCACACATATAGATCTTGTATATAGACCATACATATAAATCTTGTATAGACGATACATATAGATCTTGTGTATAGACCATACATATACATCTTGTATAGACCATACATATAGATCTTGTATAGACCACACATATAGATCTTGTATAGACCATACATATAGATCTTGTGTATAGACCATACATATAGATCTTGTATAGACCAACATATAGATCTTGTGTATAGACCATACATATAGATCTTGTATAGACCATACATATAGATCTTGTGTATAGACCATACATATAGATCTTGCGTATAGACCATACATATAGATATTGTATATAGACCACACATATAGATATTGTGTATAAACCATACATATACATCTTGTATAGACCACACATATAGATCTTGTATAGACCATACATATAGATCTTGTATATAGACCATACATATAGATCTTGTATAGACTATACATATAGATCTTGTATATAGACCATACATATAGATCTTGTATAGACCATACATATAGATCTTGTATAGACCATACATATAGATCTTGTATAAACCATACATATAGATCTTGTATAGACCATACATATAGATCTTGTATAGACCATACATATAGATCTTGTATAGACCATACATATAGATCTTGTATATAGACCATACATATAGATCTTGTATAGACCATACATATAGATCTTGTGTATAGACCACACATATAGATCTTGTATATAGACCATACATATAGATCTTGTGTAGGCCATACATATAGATCTTGTGTATAGACCATACATATAGATCTTGTGTATAGACCATACATATAGATCTTGTATAGACCATACATATAGATCTTGTATAGACAACACATATAGATCTTGTATAGACCACACATATAGATATTGTATATAGACCATACATATAGATCTTGTATAGAGCATACATATAGATCTTGTATAGACCATACATATAGATCTTGTATAGACCACACATATAGATCTTGTATATAGACCATATATATAGATCTTGTATAGACTATACATATAGATCTTGTATAGACCATACATATAGATCTTGTGTATAGACCATACATATACATCTTGTATAGACCATACATATAGATCTTGTATAGACCATACATATAGATCTTGTATAGACCACACATATAGATCTTGTATAGACCATACATATAGATCTTGTGTATAGACCATACATATAGATCTTGTATAGACCATACATATAGATCTTGTGTATAGACCATACATATAGATCTTGTATATAGACCATAGATATAGATCTTGTATAGACCATACATATAGATATTGTATAGACCATACATATAGATCTTGTATATAGACCATACATATAGATCTTGTATAGAGCACACATATAGATATTGTATAGACCATACATATAGATCTTGTATATAGACCACACATATAGATATTGTATAGACCATGCATATAGATCTTGTATAGACCATACATATAGATCTTGTATATAGACCACACATATAGATCTTGTATAGACCATACATATAGATCTTGTATAGACCATACATATAGATCTTGTATAGACAATACATATAGATCTTATATAGACCACACATATAGATCTTGTATATAGACCACACATATAGATCTTGTATAGACCATACATATAGATCTTGTATAGACCATACATATAGATCTTGTGTATAGACCATACATATAGATCTTGTGTATAGACCACACATATAGATCTTGTATAGACCATACATGTAGATCTTGTATATAGACCACACATATAGATCTTGTGTATAGACCATACATATAGATCTTGTGTAGACCACACATATAGATCTTGTATAGACAATACATATAGATCTTGTATATAGACCACACATATAGATCTTGTGTATAGACCATACATATAGATCTTGTGTATAGACCATACATATAGATATTGTGTAGACCACACATATAGATCTTGTATATAGACGACACATATAGATCTTGTATAGACCATACATATAGATCTTGTATAGACCATACATATAGATCTTGTGTATAGACCACACATATAGATCTTGTATATAGACCATACATATAGATCTTGTGTAGACCATACATATAGATCTTGTGTATAGACCATATATATAGATCTTGTGTATAGACCATACATATAGATATTGTATAGACCATACATATAGATCTTGTATAGACCACACATATAGATCTTGTATAGACCACACATATCGATATTGTATATAGACCATACATATAGAGCTTGTATAGACCATACATATAGATATTGTATAGACCATACATATAGATCTTGTATAGACCACACATATAGATCTTGTATATAGACCATATATATAGATCTTGTATAGACCATACATATAGATCTTGTATAGACCACACATATAGATCTTGTATATAGACCATACATATAGATCTTGTATAGACCATACATATAGATCTTGTGTATAGACCATACATATACATCTTGTATAGACCATACATATAGATCTTGTATAGACCACACATATAGATCTTGTATAGACCATACATATAGATCTTGTGTATAGACCATACATATAGATCTTGTATAGACCATACATATAGATCTTGTATAAACCATACATATAGATCTTGTATAGACCATACATATAGATCTTGTATATAGACCATACATATAGATCTTGTATAGACCATACATATAGATATTGTATATAGACCATACATATAGATCTTGTATAGACCATACATATAGATCTTGTATATAGACCATACATATAGATCTTGTATAGACCATACATATAGATCTTGTATAGACCATACATATAGATCTTGTATATAGACCATACATATAGATCTTGTATAGACCATACATATAGATCTTGTGTATAGACCACACATATAGATCTTGTATATAGACCATACATATAGATCTTGTGTAGACCATACATATAGATCTTGTGTATAGACCATACATATAGATCTTGTGTATAGACCATACATATAGATCTTGTATAGACCATACATATAGATCTTGTATAGACCACACATATAGATCTTGTATAGACCACACATATAGATATTGTATATAGACCATACATATAGATCTTGTATAGACCATACATATAGATCTTGTATAGACCATACATATAGATCTTGTATAGACCACACATATAGATCTTGTATATAGACCATATATATAGATCTTGTATAGACCATACATATAGATCTTGTATAGACCACACATATAGATCTTTTATATAGACCATACATATAGATCTTGTATAGACCATACATATAGATCTTGTGTATAGACCATACATATACATCTTGTATAGAGCATACATATAGATCTTGTATAGACCATACATATAGATCTTTTATAGACCACACATATAGATCTTGTATAGACCATACATATAGATCTTGTGTATAGACCATACATATAGATCTTGTATAGACCATACATATAGATCTTGTGTATAGACCATACATATAGATCTTGTATATAGACCATAGATATAGATCTTGTATAGACCATACATATAGATATTGTATAGACCATACATATAGACCTTGTATATAGACCATACATATAGATCTTGTATAGAGCACACATATAGATATTGTGTAGACCACACATATAGATATTGTATAGACCATACATATAGATCTTGTATATAGACCACACATATAGATATTGTATAGACCATGCATATAGATCTTGTATAGACCATACATATAGATCTTGTATATAGACCACACATATAGATCTTGTATAGACCATACATATAGATCTTGTATAGACCATACATATAGATCTTGTATAGACAATACATATAGATCTTATATAGACCACACATATAGATCTTGTATATAGACCACACATATAGATCTTGTATAGACCATACATATAGATCTTGTATAGACCATACATATAGATCTTGTGTATAGACCATACATATAGATCTTGTGTATAGACCACACATATAGATCTTGTATAGACCATACATGTAGATCTTGTATATAGACCACACATATAGATCTTGTGTATAGACCATACATATAGATCTTGTGTAGACCACACATATAGATCTTGTATAGACAATACATATAGATTTTGTATATAGACCACACATATAGATCTTGTGTATAGACCATACATATAGATCTTGTGTATAGACCATACATATAGATCTTGTGTAGACCACACATATAGATCTTGTATAGACAATACATATAGATCTTGTATATAGACCACACATATAGATCTTGTGTATAGACCATACATATAGATCTTGTGTATAGACCATACATATAGATATTCTGTAGACCACACATATAGATCTTGTATATAGACGACACATATAGATCTTGTATAGACCATACATATAGATCTTGTATAGACCATACATATAGATCTTGTGTATAGACCACACATATAGATCTTGTATATAGACCATACATATAGATCTTGTGTAGACCATACATATAGATCTTGTGTATAGACAATACATATAGATCTTGTGTATAGACCATACATATAGATCTTGTATAGACCATACATATAGATCTTGTATAGACCACACATATAGATCTTGTATAGACCACACATATAGATATTGTATATAGACCATACATATAGATCTTGTATAGACCATACATATAGATATTGTATAGACCATACATATAGATCTTGTATAGACCACACATATAGATCTTGTATATAGACCATACATATAGATCTTGTATAGACCATACATATAGATCTTGTGTATAGACCATACATATACATCTTGTATAGACCATACATATAGATCTTGTATAGACCACACATATAGATCTTGTATAGACCATACATATAGATCTTGTGTATAGACCATACATATAGATCTTGTATAGACCATACATATAGATCTTGTGTATAGACCATACATATAGATCTTGTATAGACCATACATATAGATCTTGTGTATAGACCATACATATAGATCTTGCGTATAGACCATACATATAGATATTGTATATAGACCACACATATAGATATTGTGTATAAACCATACATATACATCTTGTATAGACCACACATATAGATCTTGTATAGACCATACATATAGATCTTGTATATAGACCATACATATAGATCTTGTATAGACTATACATATAGATCTTGTATATAGACCATACATATAGATCTTGTATAGACCATACATATAGATCTTGTATAAACCATACATATAGATCTTGTATAGACCATACATATAGATCTTGTATAGACCACACATATAGATCTTGTATATAGACCATACATATAAATCTTGTATAGACGATACATATAGATCTTGTGTATAGACCATACATATACATCTTGTATAGACCATACATATAGATCTTGTATAGACCACACATATAGATCTTGTATAGACCATACATATAGATCTTGTGTATAGACCATACATATAGATCTTGTATAGACCAACATATAGATCTTGTGTATAGACCATACATATAGATCTTGTATAGACCATACATATAGATCTTGTGTATAGACCATACATATAGATCTTGCGTATAGACCATACATATAGATATTGTATATAGACCACACATATAGATATTGTGTATAAACCATACATATACATCTTGTATAGACCACACATATAGATCTTGTATAGACCATACATATAGATCTTGTATATAGACCATACATATAGATCTTGTATAGACTATACATATAGATCTTGTATATAGACCATACATATAGATCTTGTATAGACCATACATATAGATCTTGTATAGACCATACATATAGATCTTGTATAAACCATACATATAGATCTTGTATAGACCATACATATAGATCTTGTATAGACCATACATATAGATCTTGTATAGACCATACATATAGATCTTGTATATAGACCATACATATAGATCTTGTATAGACCATACATATAGATCTTGTGTATAGACCACACATATAGATCTTGTATATAGACCATACATATAGATCTTGTGTAGGCCATACATATAGATCTTGTGTATAGACCATACATATAGATCTTGTGTATAGACCATACATATAGATCTTGTATAGACCATACATATAGATCTTGTATAGACCACACATATAGATCTTGTATAGACCACACATATAGATATTGTATATAGACCATACATATAGATCTTGTATAGAGCATACATATAGATCTTGTATAGACCATACATATAGATCTTGTATAGACCACACATATAGATCTTGTATATAGACCATATATATAGATCTTGTATAGACTATACATATAGATCTTGTATAGACCATACATATAGATCTTGTGTATAGACCATACATATACATCTTGTATAGACCATACATATAGATCTTGTATAGACCATACATATAGATCTTGTATAGACCACACATATAGATCTTGTATAGACCATACATATAGATCTTGTGTATAGACCATACATATAGATCTTGTATAGACCATACATATAGATCTTGTGTATAGACCATACATATAGATCTTGTATATAGACCATAGATATAGATCTTGTATAGACCATACATATAGATATTGTATAGACCATACATATAGATCTTGTATATAGACCATACATATAGATCTTGTATAGAGCACACATATAGATATTGTATAGACCATACATATAGATCTTGTATATAGACCACACATATAGATATTGTATAGACCATGCATATAGATCTTGTATAGACCATACATATAGATCTTGTATATAGACCACACATATAGATCTTGTATAGACCATACATATAGATCTTGTATAGACCATACATATAGATCTTGTATAGACAATACATATAGATCTTATATAGACCACACATATAGATCTTGTATATAGACCACACATATAGATCTTGTATAGACCATACATATAGATCTTGTATAGACCATACATATAGATCTTGTGTATAGACCATACATATAGATCTTGTGTATAGACCACACATATAGATCTTGTATAGACCATACATGTAGATCTTGTATATAGACCACACATATAGATCTTGTGTATAGACCATACATATAGATCTTGTGTAGACCACACATATAGATCTTGTATAGACAATACATATAGATCTTGTATATAGACCACACATATAGATCTTGTGTATAGGTCATACATATAGATCTTGTGTATAGACCATACATATAGATATTGTGTAGACCACACATATAGATCTTGTATATAGACGACACATATAGATCTTGTATAGACCATACATATAGATCTTGTATAGACCATACATATAGATCTTGTGTATAGACCACACATATAGATCTTGTATATAGACCATACATATAGATCTTGTGTAGACCATACATATAGATCTTGTGTATAGACCATATATATAGATCTTGTGTATAGACCATACATATAGATATTGTATAGACCATACATATAGATCTTGTATAGACCACACATATAGATCTTGTATAGACCACACATATCGATATTGTATATAGACCATACATATAGAGCTTGTATAGACCATACATATAGATATTGTATAGACCATACATATAGATCTTGTATAGACCACACATATAGATCTTGTATATAGACCATATATATAGATCTTGTATAGACCATACATATAGATCTTGTATAGACCACACATATAGATCTTGTATATAGACCATACATATAGATCTTGTATAGACCATACATATAGATCTTGTGTATAGACCATACATATACATCTTGTATAGACCATACATATAGATCTTGTATAGACCACACATATAGATCTTGTATAGACCATACATATAGATCTTGTGTATAGACCATACATATAGATCTTGTATAGACCATACATATAGATCTTGTGTATAGACCATACATATAGATCTTGTATAGACCATACATATAGATCTTGTGTATAGACCATACATATAGATCTTGCGTATAGACCATACATATAGATATTGTATATAGACCACACATATAGATATTGTGTATAAACCATACATATACATCTTGTATAGACCACACATATAGATCTTGTATAGACCATACATATAGATCTTGTATATAGACCATACATATAGATCTTGTATAGACTATACATATAGATCTTGTATATAGACCATACATATAGATCTTGTATAGACCATACATATAGATCTTGTATAGACCATACATATAGATCTTGTATAAACCATACATATAGATCTTGTATAGACCATACATATAGATCTTGTATATAGACCATACATATAGATCTTGTATAGACCATACATATAGATATTGTATATAGACCATACATATAGATCTTGTATAGACCATACATATAGATCTTGTATATAGACCATACATATAGATCTTGTATAGACCATACATATAGATCTTGTATAGACCATACATATAGATCTTGTATATAGACCATACATATAGATCTTGTATAGACCATACATATAGATCTTGTGTATAGACCACACATATAGATCTTGTATATAGACCATACATATAGATCTTGTGTAGACCATACATATAGATCTTGTGTATAGACCATACATATAGATCTTGTGTATAGACCATACATATAGATCTTGTATAGACCATACATATAGATCTTGTATAGACCACACATATAGATCTTGTATAGACCACACATATAGATATTGTATATAGACCATACATATAGATCTTGTATAGACCATACATATAGATCTTGTATAGACCATACATATAGATCTTGTATAGACCACACATATAGATCTTGTATATAGACCATATATATAGATCTTGTATAGACCATACATATAGATCTTGTATAGACCACACATATAGATCTTCTATATAGACCATACATATAGATCTTGTATAGACCATACATATAGATCTTGTGTATAGACCATACATATACATCTTGTATAGACCATACATATAGATCTTGTATAGACCATACATATAGATCTTTTATAGACCACACATATAGATCTTGTATAGACCATACATATAGATCTTGAGTATAGACCATACATATAGATCTTGTATAGACCATACATATAGATCTTGTGTATAGACCATACATATAGATCTTGTATGTAGACCATAGATATAGATCTTGTATAGACCATACATATAGATATTGTATAGACCATACATATAGACCTTGTATATAGACCATACATATAGATATTGTATAGACCATACATATAGATCTTGTATAGACCACACATATAGATCTTGTATATAGACCATATATATAGATCTTGTATAGACCATACATATAGATCTTGTATAGACCACACATATAGATCTTGTATATAGACCATAGATATAGATCTTGTATAGACCATACATATAGATATTGTATAGACCATACATATAGACCTTGTATATAGACCATACATATAGATCTTGTATAGAGCACACATATAGATATTGTGTAGACCACACATATAGATATTGTATAGACCATACATATAGATCTTGTATATAGACCACACATATAGATATTGTATAGACCATGCATATAGATCTTGTATAGACCATACATATAGATCTTGTATATAGACCACACATATAGATCTTGTATAGACCATACATATAGATCTTGTATAGACCATACATATAGATCTTGTATAGACAATACATATAGATCTTATATAGACCACACATATAGATCTTGTATATAGACCACACATATAGATCTTGTATAGACCATACATATAGATCTTGTATAGACCATACATATAGATCTTGTGTATAGACCATACATATAGATCTTGTGTATAGACCACACATATAGATCTTGTATAGACCATACATATAGATCTCGTATATAGACCACACATATAGATCTTGTGTATAGACCATACATATAGATCTTGTGTATAGACCATACATATAGATATTGTGTAGACCACACATATAGATCTTGTATATAGACGACACATATAGATCTTGTATAGACCATACATATAGATCTTGTATAGACCATACATATAGATCTTGTGTATAGACCACACATATAGATCTTGTATATAGACCATACATATAGATCTTGTGTAGACCATACATATAGATCTTGTGTATAGACCATATATATAGATCTTGTGTATAGACCATACATATAGATATTGTATAGACCATACATATAGATCTTGTATAGACCACACATATAGATCTTGTATAGACCACACATATCGATATTGTATATAGACCATACATATAGAGCTTGTATAGACCATACATATAGATATTGTATAGACCATACATATAGATCTTGTATAGACCACACATATAGATCTTGTATATAGACCATATATATAGATCTTGTATAGACCATACATATAGATCTTGTATAGACCACACATATAGATCTTGTATATAGACCATACATATAGATCTTGTATAGACCATACATATAGATCTTGTGTATAGACCATACATATACATCTTGTATAGACCATACATATAGATCTTGTATAGACCACACATATAGATCTTGTATAGACCATACATATAGATCTTGTGTATAGACCATACATATAGATCTTGTATAGACCATACATATAGATCTTGTGTATAGACCATACATATAGATCTTGCGTATAGACCATACATATAGATATTGTATATAGACCACACATATAGATATTGTGTATAAACCATACATATACATCTTGTATAGACCACACATATAGATCTTGTATAGACCATACATATAGATCTTGTATGTAGACCATACATATAGATCTTGTATAGACTATACATATAGATCTTGTATAAAGACCATACATATAGATCTTGTATAGACCATACATATAGATCTTGTATAGACCATACATATAGATCTTGTATAAACCATACATATAGATCTTGTATAGACCATACATATAGATCTTGTATATAGACCATACATATAGATCTTGTATAGACCATACATATAGATATTGTATATAGACCATACATATAGATCTTGTATAGACCATACATATAGATCTTGTATATAGACCATACATATAGATCTTGTATAGACCATACATATAGATCTTGTATAGACCATACATATAGATCTTGTATATAGACCATACATATAGATCTTGTATAGACCATACATATAGATCTTGTGTATAGACCACACATATAGATCTTGTATATAGACCATACATATAGATCTTGTGTAGACCATACATATAGATCTTGTGTATAGACCATACATATAGATCTTGTGTATAGACCATACATATAGATCTTGTATAGACCATACATATAGATCTTGTATAGACCACACATATAGATCTTGTATAGACCACACATATAGATATTGTATATAGACCATACATATAGATCTTGTATAGACCATACATATAGATCTTGTATAGACCATACATATAGATCTTGTATAGACCACACATATAGATCTTGTATATAGACCATATATATAGATCTTGTATAGACCATACATATAGATCTTGTATAGACCACACATATAGATCTTCTATATAGACCATACATATAGATCTTGTATAGACCATACATATAGATCTTGTGTATAGACCATACATATACATCTTGTATAGACCATACATATAGATCTTGTATAGACCATACATATAGATCTTTTATAGACCACACATATAGATCTTGTATAGACCATACATATAGATCTTGAGTATAGACCATACATATAGATCTTGTATAGACCATACATATAGATCTTGTGTATAGACCATACATATAGATCTTGTATGTAGACCATAGATATAGATCTTGTATAGACCATACATATAGATATTGTATAGACCATACATATAGACCTTGTATATAGACCATACATATAGATATTGTATAGACCATACATATAGATCTTGTATAGACCACACATATAGATCTTGTATATAGACCATATATATAGATCTTGTATAGACCATACATATAGATCTTGTATAGACCACACATATAGATCTTGTATATAGACCATACATATAGATCTTGTATAGACCATACATATAGATCTTGTGTATAGACCATACATATACATCTTGTATAGACCATACATATAGATCTTGTATAGACCACACATATAGATCTTGTATAGACCATACATATAAATCTTGTGTATAGACCATACATATAGATCTTGTATAGACCATACATATAGATCTTGTGTATAGACCATACATATAGATCTTGTATAGACCATACATATAGATCTTGTGTATAGACCATAGATATAGATCTTGCGTATAGACCATACATATAGATCTTGTATAGACCATACATATAGATCTTGTATAGACCATACATATAGATCTTGTATAGACCACACATATAGATCTTGTATAGACCACACATATAGATATTGTATATAGACCATACATATAGATCTTGTATAGACCATACATATAGATATTGTATAGACCATACATATAGATCTTGTATAGACCACACATATAGATCTTGTATATAGACCATATATATAGATCTTGTATAGACCATACATATAGATCTTGTATAGACCACACATATAGATCTTGTATATAGACCATACATATAGATCTTGTATAGACCATACATATAGATCTTGTGTATAGACCATACATATACATCTTGTATAGACCATACATATAGATCTTGTATAGACCACACATATAGATCTTGTATAGACCATACATATAGATCTTGTGTATAGACCATACATATAGATCTTGTATAGACCATACATATAGATCTTGTGTATAGACCATACATATAGATCTTGTATAGACCATACATATAGATCTTGTGTATAGACCATACATATAGATCTTGCGTATAGACCATACATATAGATATTGTATATAGACCACACATATAGATATTGTGTATAAACCATAAATATACATCTTGTATAGACCACACATATAGATCTTGTATAGACCATACATATAGATCTTGTATATAGACCATACATATAGATCTTGTATAGACTATACATATAGATCTTGTATATAGACCATACATATAGATCTTGTATAGACCATACATATAGATCTTGTATAGACCATACATATAGATCTTGTATAAACCATACATATAGATCTTGTATAGACCATACATATAGATCTTGTATATAGACCATACATATAGATCTTGTATAGACCATACATATAGATATTGTATATAGACCATACATATAGATCTTGTATAGACCATACATATAGATCTTGTATATAGACCATACATATAGAGCTTGTATAGACCATACATATAGATCTTGTATAGACCATACATATAGATCTTGTATATAGACCATACATATAGATCTTGCATAGACCATACATATAGATCTTGTATAGACCATACATATAGATCTTGTATAGACCATACATATAGATCTTGTATAGACCACACATATAGATCTTGTATATAGACCATACATATAGATCTTGTATATAGACCATACATATAGATCTTGTATAGACCACACATATAGATATTGTATAGACCATACATATAGATGTTGTATATAGACCATACATATAGATCTTGTATAGACCACACATATAGATATTGTATAGACCATACATATAGATCTTGTATAGACCACACATATAGATATTGTATAGACCATACATATAGATCTTGTATAGACCATACATATAGATCTTGTATAGACCATACATATAGGTATTGTAAATAGACCATACATATAGATCTTGTATAGACCATACATATAGATATTGTGTATAGACCATACATATAGATCTTGTGTATAGACCATACATATAGATCTTGTGTATAGATAATACATATAGATCTTGTATAGACCACACATATAGATCATGTGTATAGACCATACATATAGATCTTGTGTATAGACCACACATATAGATCTTGTGTATAGACCACACATATAGATCTTCTATATAGACCATACATATAGATCTTGTATAGACCATACATATAGATCTTGTGTATAGACCATACATATAGATCTTGTAAAGACCATACATATAGATCTTGTATAGACCATACATATAGATCTTGTATAGACCACACATATAGATCTTGTATATAGACCACACATATAGATCTTGTATAGACCATACATATAGATCTTGTATAGATCATACATATAGATCTTGTGTATAGAACATACATATAAATCATGTGTATAGACCACACGTATAGATCTTGTATAGACCATACATATAGATCTTGTATATAGACCACACATATAGATCTTGTGTATAGATCATACATATAGATATTGTGTAGACCACACATATAGATCTTGTATATAGACCACACATATAGATCTTGTATAGACCATACATATAGATCTTGTATAGAGCTAACATATAGATCTTGTGTATAGACCACACATATAGATCTTGTATATAGACCATACATATAGATCTGGTATATAGACCACACATATAGATCTTGTGTAGACCATACATATAGATCTTGTATAGACCACACATATAGATCTTGTATATAGACCATACATATAGATCTTGTATAGACCATACATATAGATCTTGTGTATAGACCATACATATACATCTTGTATAGACCATACATATAGATCTTGTATAGACCATACATATAGATCTTTTATAGACCACACATATAGATCTTGTATAGACCATACATATAGATCTTGTGTATAGACCATACATATAGATCTTGTATAGACCATACATATAGATCTTTTATATAGACCATACATATAGATCTTGTATAGACCATACATATAGATCTTGTATAGACCATACATATAGATCTTGTGTATAGACCATACATATAGATCTTGTATAGACCATACATATAGATCTTGTATATAGAGCATACATATAGATCTTGTATAGACCATACGTATAGATCTTGTGTATAGACCATACATATAGATCTTGTGTATAGACCATACATATAGATATTTTATATAGACCACACATATAAATATTGTGTATAGACCATACATATACATCTTGTATAGACCATACATATAGATCTTGTATAGACCATACATATAGATCTTGTATATAGACCATACATATAGATCTTGTATAGACTATACATATAGATCTTGTATATAGACCATACATATAGATCTTGTATAGACCATACATATAGATCTTGTATAGACCATACATATAGATCTTGTATAGACCATACATATAGATCTTGTATATAGACCATACATATAGATCTTGTATAGACCATACATATATCTTGTATATAGACCATACATATAGATCTAGTATAGACCATACATATAAATCTTGTATATAGACCATACATATAGATCTTGTATAGACCATACATATAGATCTTGTATAGACCATACATATAGATCTTGTATATAAACCATACATATAGATCTTGTATAGACCACACATATAGATCTTGTATAGACCATACATATAGATCTTGTAATATAGACCATACATATAGATCTTCTGTATAGACGATACATATAGACATTGTGTATAGACCATACATATAGATATTTTATATAGACCACACATATAGATCTTGTATAGACCACACATATAGATATTGTGTAGACCACACATATAGATCTTGTATATAGACCACACATATAGATATTGTGTAGACCACACATATAGATCTTGTATATAGACCACACATATAGATCTTGTGTATAGACCATACATATAGATATTGTGTATAGATCATACATATAGATCTTGTATAGACCACACATATAGATCTTGTATAGACCATACATATAGATCTTGTATATAGACCACACATATAAATCTTATATATAGACCATACATATAGATCTTGTGTAGACCACACATATAGATCTTGTGTAGACCACACATATAGATCTTGTGTATAGACCATACATATAGATCTTGTGTAGACCACACATATAGATCTTGTGTATAGACCATACATATAGATCTTGTATAGACCACACATATAGATCTTGTATAGACCACACATATAGATATTGTGTAGACCATACATATAGATCTTGTATATACCATACATATAGATCTTGTATAGACCATACATATAGATCTTGTAGAGACCACACATATAGATGTTGTATATAGACCATACATATAGATCTTGTATAGACCATACATATAGATCTTGTATAGACCACACATATAGATATTGTATAGACCATACATATAGATGTTGTATATAGACCATACATATAGATCTTGTATAGACCACACATATAGATATTGTATAGACCATACATATAGATCTTGTATATAGACCATACATATAGATCTTGTATAGACCACACATATAGATATTGTATAGACCATACATATAGATGTTGTATATAGACCATACATATAGATCTTGTATAGACCACACATATAGATATTGTATAGACCATACATATAGATCTTGTATAGACCACACATATAGATATTGTATAGACCATACATATAGATCTTGTATAGACCATACATATAGATCTTGTATAGACCATACATATAGGTATTGTAAATAGACCATACATATAGATCTTGTATAGACCATACATATAGATATTGTGTATAGACCATACATATAGATCTTGTGTATAGACCATACATATAGATCTTGTGTATAGACCACACATATAGATCTTGTATATAGACCATACATATAGATCTTGTATAGACCATACATATAGATCTTGTGTATAGACCATACATATAGATCTTGTAAAGACCATACATATAGATCTTGTATAGACCATACATATAGATCTTGTATAGACCACACATATAGATCTTATATATAGACCACACATATAGATCTTGTATAGACCATACATATAGATCTTGTATAGATCATACATATAGATCTTGTGTATAGACCATACATATAGATCATGTGTATAGACCACACATATAGATCTTGTATAGACCATACATATAGATCTTGTATATAGACCACACATATAGATCTTGTGTATAGATCATACATATAGATATTGTGTAGACCACACATATAGATCTTGTATATAGGCCACACATATAGATCTTGTATAGACCATACATATAGATCTTGTATAGAGCAAACATATAGATCTTGTGTATAGACCACACATATAGATCTTGTATATAGACCATACATATAGATCTGGTATATAGACCACACATGTAGATCTTGTGTAGACCATACATATAGATCTTGTATAGACCACACATATAGATCTTGTATATAGACCATACATATAGATCTTGTATAGACCATACATATAGATCTTGTGTATAGACCATACATATACATCTTGTATAGACCATACATATAGATCTTGTATAGACCACACATATAGATCTTTTATAGACCATACATATAGATCTTGTATAGACCATACATATAGATCTTGTGTATAGACCATACATATAGATCTTGTATAGACCATACAAATAGATCTTGTATATAGACCATACATATAGATCTTGTATAGACCACACGTATAGATCTTGTGTATAGACCATACATATAGATCTTGTGTATAGACCATACATATAGATATTGTATATAGACCACACATATAGATATTGTGTATAGACCATACATATACATCTTGTATAGACCATACATATAGATCTTGTATAGACCATACATATAGATCTTGTATATAGACCATACATATAGATCTTGTATAGACTATACATATAGATCTTGTATATAGACCATACATATAGATCTTGTATAGACCATACATATAGATCTTGTATAGAGCATACATATAGATCTTGTATAGACCATACATATAGATCTTGTATATAGACCATACATATAGATCTTGTATAGACCATACATATAGATCTTGTATATAGACCATACATATAGATCTAGTATAGACCATACATATAAATCTTGTATAGACCACACATATAGATCTTGTATATAGACCATACATATAGATCTTGTATAGACCATATATATACATCTTGTATAGACCATACATATGGATCTTGTATAGACCATACATATAGATCTTGTATAGACCACACATATAGATCTTGTATAGACCATACATATAGATCTTGTGTATAGACCATACATATAGATCTTGTATAGACCATACATATAGATCTTGTATATAGACCATACATATAGATCTTGTATAGACCATACATATAGATCTTGTATAGACCATACATATAGATCTTGTGTATAGACCATACATATAGATCTTGTATAGACGATACATATAGATCTTGTATATAGACCATACATATAGATCTTGTATAGACCATACATATAGATCTTGTATAGACCATACATATAGATCTTGTATATAGACCATACATATAGATCTTGTATAGACCATACATATAGATCTTGTATATAGACCATACATATAGATCTTGTATAGACCAAACATATAGATCTTGTATAGACCATACATATAGATCTTGTATATAGACTATACATATAGATCTTGTATAGACCATACATATAGATCTTGTATAGACCATACATATAGATCTTGTATAGACCATACATATAGATCTTGTATAGACCACACATATAAATGTTGTATATAGACCATACATATAGATCTTGTATAGACCATACATATAGATCTTGTATAGATCACACATATAGATATTGTATAGACCATACATATAGATCTTGTATAGACCACACATATAGATATTGTATAGATCATACATATAGATATTGTATATAGACCATACATATAGATCTTGTATAGACCATAGATATAGATCTTGTATATAGACCATACATATAGATCTTTTATAGACCATACATATAGATATTGTGTATAGAGCATACATATAGATCTTGTGTATAGACCATACATATAGATCTTGTGTATAGATAATACATATAGATCATGTATAGACCACACATATAGATCTTGTGTATAGACCATACATATAGATCTTGTGTATAGACCACACGTATAGATCTTGTGTATAGACCACACATATAGATCTTGTATATAGACCATACATATAGATCTTGTATAGACCATACATATAGATCTTGTGTATAGACCATACATATACATCTTGTATAGACCATACATATAGATCTTGTATAGACCATACATATAGATCTTTTATAGACCATACATATAGATCTTGTATAGACCATACATATAGATCTTGTGTATAGACCATACATATAGATCTTGTATAGACCATACATATAGATCTTGTGTATAGACCATACATATAGATCTTGTATAGACCATACAAATAGATCTTGTATATAGACCATACATATAGATCTTGTATAGACCACACGTATAGATCTTGTGTATAGACCATACATATAGATCTTGTGTATAGACCATACATATAGATATTGTATATAGACCACACATATAGATATTGTGTATAGACCATACATATACATCTTGTATAGACCATACATATAGATCTTGTATAGACCATACATATAGATCTTGTATATAGACCATACATATAGATCTTGTATAGACTATACATATAGATCTTGTATATAGACCATACATATAGATCTTGTATAGACCATACATATAGATCTTGTATAGAGCATACATATAGATCTTGTATAGACCATACATATAGATCTTGTATATAGACCATACATATAGATCTTGTATAGACCATACATATAGATCTTGTATATAGACCATACATATAGATCTAGTATAGACCATACATATAAATCTTGTATATAGACCATACATATAGATCTTGTATAGACCATACATATAGATCTTGTATAGACCATACATATGGATCTTGTATAGACCATACATATAGATCTTGTATAGACCACACATATAGATCTTGTATAGACCATACATATAGATCTTGTATATAGACCATACATATAGATCTTCTGTATAGACCATACATATAGACATTGTGTATAGACCATACATATAGATATTTTATATAGACTACACATATAGATCTTGTATAGACCACACATATAGATATTGTGTAGACCACACATATAGATCTTGTATATAGACCACACATATAGATATTGTGTAGACCACACATATAGATCTTGTATATAGACCACACATATAGATCTTGTGTATAGACCATACATATAGATCTTGTATATAGACCATACATATAGATATTGTGTATAGATCATACATATAGATCTTGTATAGACCACACATATAGATCTTGTATAGACCATACATATAGATCTTGTATATAGACCACACATATAAATCTTGTATATAGACCATACATATAGATCTTGTGTAGACCTCACATATAGATCTTGTGTAGACCACACATATAGATCTTGTGTATAGACCATACATATAGATCTTGTGTAGACCACACATATAGATCTTGTGTATAGACCATACATATAGATCTTGTATAGACCACACATATAGATCTTGTATAGACCACACATATAGATATTGTGTAGACCATACATATAGATTTTGTGTATAGACCATACATATAGATCTTGTATATAGACCACACATATAGATCTTGTGTATAGACCATACATATAGATCTTGTATAGAGGATACATATAGATCTTGTATAGACCATACATATAGATCTTGTATAGACCATACATATATATCTTGTATAGACCACACATATAGATATTGTATAGACCACACATATAGATCTTGTGTATAGACCACACATATAGATCTTGTATAGAACATACATATAGATCTTGTATAGACCATACATATAGATCTTGTATAGACAATACATATAGATCTTATATAGACCACACATATAGATCTTGTATAGACCATACATATAGATCTTGTATAGACCATACATATAGATCTTGTATATAGACCGTACATATAGATCTTGTGTAGACCATACATATAGATCTTGTAAATAGACCATACATATAGATCTTGTGTATAGACCATACATATAGATCTTGTATATACCATACATATAGATCTTGTATAGACCTTACATATAGATCTTGTATAGACCACACATATAGATCTTGTATATAGACCATATATATAGATCTTGTATAGACCATACATATAGATCTTGTATAGACCACACATATAGATCTTGTATATAGACCATACATATAGATCTTGTATAGACCATATATATACATCTTGTATAGACCATACATATGGATCTTGTATAGACCATACATATAGATCTTGTATAGACCACACATATAGATCTTGTATAGACCATACATATAGATCTTGTGTATAGACCATACATATAGATCTTGTATAGACCATACATATAGATCTTGTATATAGACCATACATATAGATCTTGTATAGACCATACATATAGATCTTGTATAGACCATACATATAGATCTTGTGTATAGACCATACATATAGATCTTGTATAGACGATACATATAGATCTTGTATATAGACCATACATATAGATCTTGTATAGACCATACATATAGATCTTGTATAGACCATACATATAGATCTTGTATATAGACCATACATATAGATCTTGTATAGACCATACATATAGATCTTGTATATAGACCATACATATAGATCTTGTATAGACCAAACATATAGATCTTGTATAGACCATACATATAGATCTTGTATATAGACTATACATATAGATCTTGTATAGACCATACATATAGATCTTGTATAGACCATACATATAGATCTTGTATAGACCATACATATAGATCTTGTATAGACCACACATATAAATGTTGTATATAGACCATACATATAGATCTTGTATAGACCATACATATAGATCTTGTATAGATCACACATATAGATATTGTATAGACCATACATATAGATCTTGTATAGACCACACATATAGATATTGTATAGATCATACATATAGATATTGTATATAGACCATACATATAGATCTTGTATAGACCATAGATATAGATCTTGTATATAGACCATACATATAGATCTTTTATAGACCATACATATAGATATTGTGTATAGAGCATACATATAGATCTTGTGTATAGACCATACATATAGATCTTGTGTATAGATAATACATATAGATCATGTATAGACCACACATATAGATCTTGTGTATAGACCATACATATAGATCTTGTGTATAGACCACACGTATAGATCTTGTGTATAGACCACACATATAGATCTTGTATATAGACCATACATATAGATCTTGTATAGACCATACATATAGATCTTGTGTATAGACCATACATATACATCTTGTATAGACCATACATATAGATCTTGTATAGACCATACATATAGATCTTTTATAGACCATACATATAGATCTTGTATAGACCATACATATAGATCTTGTGTATAGACCATACATATAGATCTTGTATAGACCATACATATAGATCTTGTATATAGACCATACATATAGATCTTGTATAGACCACACGTATAGATCTTGTGTATAGACCATACATATAGATCTTGTGTATAGACCATACATATAAATATTGTATATAGACCACACATATAGATATTGTGTATAGACCATACATATACATCTTGTATAGACCATACATATAGATCTTGTATAGACCATACATATAGATCTTGTATATAGACCATACATATAGATCTTGTATAGACTATACATATAGATCTTGTATATAGACCATACATATAGATCTTGTATAGACCATACATATAGATCTTGTATAGAGCATACATATAGATCTTGTATAGACCATACATATAGATCTTGTATATAGACCATACATATAGATCTTGTATAGACCATACATATAGATCTTGTATATAGACCATACATATAGATCTAGTATAGACCATACATATAAATCTTGTATATAGACCATACATATAGATCTTGTATAGACCATACATATAGATCTTGTATAGACCATACATATAGATCTTGTATATAAACCATACATATAGATCTTGTATAGACCACACATATAGATCTTGTGTAGACCATACATATAGATCTTGTATATAGACCATACATATAGATCTTCTGTATAGACCATACATATAGACATTGTGTATAGACCATACATATAGATATTTTATATAGACCACACATATAGATCTTGTATAGACCACACATATAGATATTGTGTAGACCACACATATAGATCTTGTATATAGACCACACATATAGATATTGTGTAGACCACACATATAGATCTTGTATATAGACCACACATATAGATCTTGTGTATAGACCATACATATAGATCTTGTATATAGACCATACATATAGATATTGTGTATAGATCATACATATAGATCTTGTATAGACCACACATATAGATCTTGTATAGACCATACATATAGATCTTGTATATAGACCACACATATAAATCTTGTATATAGACCATACATATAGATCTTGTGTAGACCTCACATATAGATCTTGTGTAGACCACACATATAGATCTTGTGTATAGACCATACATATAGATCTTGTGTAGACCACACATATAGATCTTGTGTATAGACCATACATATAGATCTTGTATAGACCACACATATAGATCTTGTATAGACCACACATATAGATATTGTGTAGACCATACATATAGATTTTGTGTATAGACCATACATATAGATCTTGTATATAGACCACACATATAGATCTTGTGTATAGACCATACATATAGATCTTGTATAGAGGATACATATAGATCTTGTATAGACCATACATATAGATCTTGTATAGACCATACATATAGATCTTGTATAGACCACACATATAGATATTGTATAGACCACACATATAGATCTTGTGTATAGACCACACATATAGATCTTGTATAGACCATACATATAGATCTTGTATAGACCATACATATAGATCTTGTATAGACAATACATATAGATCTTATATAGACCACACATATAGATCTTGTATAGACCATACATATAGATCTTGTATAGACCATACATATAGATCTTGTATATAGACCGTACATATAGATCTTGTGTAGACCATACATATAGATCTTGTAAATAGACCATACATATAGATCTTGTGTATAGACCATACATATAGATCTTGTATAGACCATACATATAGATCTTGTATAGACCACACATATAGATATTGTATAGACCATACATATAGATGTTGTATATAGACCATACATATAGATCTTGTATAGACCATACATATAGATATTGTATAGACCATACATATACATCTTGTATAGACCACACATATAGATATTGTATAGACCATACATATAGATCTTGTATAGACCATACATATAGATCTTGTATAGACCATACATATAGGTATTGTAAATAGACCATACATATAGATCTTGTATAGACCATACATATAGATATTGTGTATAGACCATACATATAGATCTTGTGTATAGACCATACATATAGATCTTGTGTATAGATAATACATATAGATCTTGTATAGACCACACATATAGATCATGTGTATAGACCATACATATAGATCTTGTGTATAGACCACACATATAGATCTTGTGTATAGACCACACATATAGATCTTGTATATAGACCATACATATAGATCTTGTATAGACCATACATATAGATCTTGTGTATAGACCATACATATAGATCTTGTAAAGACCATACATATAGATCTTGTATAGACCATACATATAGATCTTGTATAGACCACACATATAGATCTTATATATAGACCACACATATAGATCTTGTATAGACCATACATATAGATCTTGTATAGATCATACATATAGATCTTGTGTATAGACCATACATATAGATCATGTGTATAGACCACACATATAGATCTTGTATAGACCATACATATAGATCTTGTATATAGACCACACATATAGATCTTGTGTATAGATCATACATATAGATATTGTGTAGACCACACATATAGATCTTGTATATAGGCCACACATATAGATCTTGTATAGACCATACATATAGATCTTGTATAGAGCTAACATATAGATCTTGTGTATAGACCACACATATAGATCTTGTATATAGACCATACATATAGATCTGGTATATAGACCACACATGTAGATCTTGTGTAGACCATACATATAGATCTTGTATAGACCACACATATAGATCTTGTATATAGACCATACATATAGATCTTGTATAGACCATACATATAGATCTTGTGTATAGACCATACATATACATCTTGTATAGACCATACATATAGATCTTGTATAGACCACACATATAGATCTTTTATAGACCATACATATAGATCTTGTATAGACCATACATATAGATCTTGTGTATAGACCATACATATAGATCTTGTATAGACCATACATATAGATCTTGTATATAGACCATACATATAGATCTTGTATAGACCACACGTATAGATCTTGTGTATAGACCATACATATAGATCTTGTGTATAGACCATACATATAGATATTGTATATAGACCACACATATAGATATTGTGTATAGACCATACATATACATCTTGTATAGACCATACATATAGATCTTGTATAGACCATACATATAGATCTTGTATATAGACCATACATATAGATCTTGTATAGACTATACATATAGATCTTGTATATAGACCATACATATAGATCTTGTATAGACCATACATATAGATCTTGTATAGAGCATACATATAGATCTTGTATAGACCATACATATAGATCTTGTATATAGACCATACATATAGATCTTGTATAGACCATACATATAGATCTTGTATATAGACCATACATATAGATCTAGTATAGACCATACATATAAATCTTGTATATAGACCATACATATAGATCTTGTATAGACCATACATATAGATCTTGTATAGACCATACATATAGATCTTGTATATAAACCATACATATAGATCTTGTATAGACCACACATATAGATCTTGTGTAGACCATACATATAGATCTTGTATATAGACCATACATATAGATCTTCTGTATAGACCATACATATAGACATTGTGTATAGACCAAACATATAGATATTTTATATAGACCACACATATAGATCTTGTATAGACCACACATATAGATATTGTGTAGACCACACATATAGATCTTGTATATAGACCACACATATAGATATTGTGTAGACCACACATATAGATCTTGTATATAGACCACACATATAGATCTTGTGTATAGACCATACATATAGATCTTGTATATAGACCATACATATAGATATTGTGTATAGATCATACATATAGATCTTGTATAGACCACACATATAGATCTTGTATAGACCATACATATAGATCTTGTATATAGACCACACATATAAATCTTGTATATAGACCATACATATAGATCTTGTGTAGACCTCACATATAGATCTTGTGTAGACCACACATATAGATCTTGTGTATAGACCATACATATAGATCTTGTGTAGACCACACATATAGATCTTGTGTATAGACCATACATATAGATCTTGTATAGACCACACATATAGATCTTGTATAGACCACACATATAGATATTGTGTAGACCATACATATAGATTTTGTGTATAGACCATACATATAGATCTTGTATATAGACCACACATATAGATCTTGTGTGTAGACCATACATATAGATCTTGTATAGAGGATACATATAGATCTTGTATAGACCATACATATAGATCTTGTATAGACCATACATATATATCTTGTATAGACCACACATATAGATATTGTATAGACCACACATATAGATCTTGTGTATAGACCACACATATAGATCTTGTATAGACCATACATATAGATCTTGTATAGACCATACATATAGATCTTGTATAGACAATACATATAGATCTTATATAGACCACACATATAGATCTTGTATAGACCATACATATAGATCTTGTATAGACCATACATATAGATCTTGTATATAGACCGTACATATAGATCTTGTGTAGACCATACATATAGATCTTGTAAATAGACCATACATATAGATCTTGTGTATAGACCATACATATAGATCTTGTATAGACCATACATATAGATCTTGTATAGACCTTACATATAGATCTTGTATAGACCACACATATAGATCTTGTATATAGACCATATATATAGATCTTGTATAGACCATACATATAGATCTTGTATAGACCACACATATAGATCTTGTATATAGACCATACATATAGATCTTGTATAGACCATATATATACATCTTGTATAGACCATACATATAGATCTTGTATAGACCATACATATAGATCTTGTATAGACCACACATATAGATCTTGTATAGACCATACATATAGATCTTGTGTATAGACCATACATATAGATCTTGTATAGACCATACATATAGATCTCGTATATAGACCATACATATAGATCTTGTATAGACCATACATATAGATCTTGTATAGACCATACATATAGATCTTGTGTATAGACCATACATATAGATCTTGTATAGACGATACATATAGATCTTGTATATAGACCATACATATAGATCTTGTATAGACCATACATATAGATCTTGTATAGACCATACATATAGATCTTGTATATAGACCATACATATAGATCTTGTATAGACCATACATATAGATCTTGTATATAGACCTTACATATAGATCTTGTATAGACCAAACATATAGATCTTGTATAGACCATACATATAGATCTTGTATATAGACCATACATATAGATCTTGTATAGACCATACATATAGATCTTGTATAGACCATACATATAGATCTTGTGTAGACCTCACATATAGATCTTGTGTAGACCACACATATAGATCTTGTGTATAGACCATACATATAGATCTTGTGTAGACCACACATATAGATCTTGTGTATAGACCATACATATAGATCTTGTATAGACCACACATATAGATCTTGTATAGACCACACATATAGATATTGTGTAGACCATACATATAGATTTTGTGTATAGACCATACATATAGATCTTGTATATAGACCACACATATAGATCTTGTGTGTAGACCATACATATAGATCTTGTATAGAGGATACATATAGATCTTGTATAGACCATACATATAGATCTTGTATAGACCATACATATATATCTTGTATAGACCACACATATAGATATTGTATAGACCACACATATAGATCTTGTGTATAGACCACACATATAGATCTTGTATAGACCATACATATAGATCTTGTATAGACCATACATATAGATCTTGTATAGACAATACATATAGATCTTATATAGACCACACATATAGATCTTGTATAGACCATACATATAGATCTTGTATAGACCATACATATAGATCTTGTATATAGACCGTACATATAGATCTTGTGTAGACCATACATATAGATCTTGTAAATAGACCATACATATAGATCTTGTGTATAGACCATACATATAGATCTTGTATAGACCATACATATAGATCTTGTATAGACCTTACATATAGATCTTGTATAGACCACACATATAGATCTTGTATATAGACCATATATATAGATCTTGTATAGACCATACATATAGATCTTGTATAGACCACACATATAGATCTTGTATAGACCATACATATAGATCTTGTGTATAGACCATACATATAGATCTTGTATAGACCATACATATAGATCTTGTATATAGACCATACATATAGATCTTGTATAGACCATACATATAGATCTTGTATAGACCATACATATAGATCTTGTGTATAGACCATACATATAGATCTTGTATAGACGATACATATAGATCTTGTATATAGACCATACATATAGATCTTGTATAGACCATACATATAGATCTTGTATAGACCATACATATAGATCTTGTATATAGACCATACATATAGATCTTGTATAGACCATACATATAGATCTTGTATATAGACCATACATATAGATCTTGTATAGACCAAACATATAGATCTTGTATAGACCATACATATAGATCTTGTATATAGACCATACATATAGATCTTGTATAGACCATACATATAGATCTTGTATAGACCATACATATAGATCTTGTATAGACCATACATATAGATCTTGTATAGACCACACATATAAATGTTGTATATAGACCATACATATAGATCTTGTATAGACCATACATATAGATCTTGTATAGATCACACATATAGATATTGTATAGACCATACATATAGATCTTGTATAGACCACACATATAGATATTGTATAGATCATACATATAGATATTGTATATAGACCATACATATAGATCTTGTATAGACCATAGATATAGATCTTGTATATAGACCATACATATAGATCTTTTATAGACCATACATATAGATATTGTGTATAGAGCATACATATAGATCTTGTGTATAGACCATACATATAGATCTTGTGTATAGATAATACATATAGATCATGTATAGACCACACATATAGATCTTGTGTATAGACCATACATATAGATCTTGTGTATAGACCACACGTATAGATCTTGTGTATAGACCACACATATAGATCTTGTATATAGACCATACATATAGATCTTGTATAGACCATACATATAGATCTTGTGTATAGACCATACATATACATCTTGTATAGACCATACATATAGATCTTGTATAGACCATACATATAGATCTTTTATAGACCATACATATAGATCTTGTATAGACCATACATATAGATCTTGTGTATAGACCATACATATAGATCTTGTATAGACCATACATATAGATCTTGTATATAGACCATACATATAGATCTTGTATAGACCACACGTATAGATCTTGTGTATAGACCATACATATAGATCTTGTGTATAGACCATACATATAGATATTGTATATAGACCACACATATAGATATTGTGTATAGACCATACATATACATCTTGTATAGACCATACATATAGATCTTGTATAGACCATACATATAGATCTTGTATATAGACCATACATATAGATCTTGTATAGACTATACATATAGATCTTGTATATAGACCATACATATAGATCTTGTATAGACCATACATATAGATCTTGTATAGAGCATACATATAGATCTTGTATAGACCATACATATAGATCTTGTATATAGACCATACATATAGATCTTGTATAGACCATACATATAGATCTTGTATATAGACCATACATATAGATCTAGTATAGACCATACATATAAATCTTGTATATAGACCATACATATAGATCTTGTATAGACCATACATATAGATCTTGTATAGACCATACATATAGATCTTGTATATAAACCATACATATAGATCTTGTATAGACCACACATATAGATCTTGTGTAGACCATACATATAGATCTTGTATATAGACCATACATATAGATCTTCTGTATAGACCATACATATAGACATTGTGTATAGACCATACATATAGATATTTTATATAGACCACACATATAGATCTTGTATAGACCACACATATAGATATTGTGTAGACCACACATATAGATCTTGTATATAGACCACACATATAGATATTGTGTAGACCACACATATAGATCTTGTATATAGACCACACATATAGATCTTGTGTATAGACCATACATATAGATCTTGTATATAGACCATACATATAGATATTGTGTATAGATCATACATATAGATCTTGTATAGACCACACATATAGATCTTGTATAGACCATACATATAGATCTTGTATATAGACCACACATATAAATCTTGTATATAGACCATACATATAGATCTTGTGTAGACCTCACATATAGATCTTGTGTAGACCACACATATAGATCTTGTGTATAGACCATACATATAGATCTTGTGTAGACCACACATATAGATCTTGTGTATAGACCATACATATAGATCTTGTATAGACCACACATATAGATATTGTATAGACCACACATATAGATATTGTGTAGACCATACATATAGATTTTGTGTATAGACCATACATATAGATCTTGTATATAGACCACACATATAGATCTTGTGTATAGACCATACATATAGATCTTGTATAGAGGATACATATAGATCTTGTATAGACCATACATATAGATCTTGTATAGACCATACATATAGATCTTGTATAGACCACACATATAGATATTGTATAGACCACACATATAGATCTTGTGTATAGACCACACATATAGATCTTGTATAGACCATACATATAGATCTTGTATAGACCATACATATAGATCTTGTATAGACAATACATATAGATCTTATATAGACCACACATATAGATCTTGTATAGACCATACATATAGATCTTGTATAGACCATACATATAGATCTTGTATATAGACCGTACATATAGATCTTGTGTAGACCATACATATAGATCTTGTAAATAGACCATACATATAGATCTTGTGTATAGACCATACATATAGATCTTGTATAGACCATACATATAGATCTTGTATAGACCATACATATAGATCTTGTATAGACCACACATATAGATCTTGTATATAGACCATATATATAGATCTTGTATAGACCATACATATAGATCTTGTATAGACCACACATATAGATCTTGTATATAGACCATACATATAGATCTTGTATAGACCATATATATACATCTTGTATAGACCATACATATAGATCTTGTATAGACCATACATATAGATCTTGTATAGACCACACATATAGATCTTGTATAGACCATACATATAGATCTTGTGTATAGACCATACATATAGATCTTGTATAGACCATACATATAGATCTTGTATATAGACCATACATATAGATCTTGTATAGACCATACATATAGATCTTGTATAGACCATACATATAGATCTTGTGTATAGACCATACATATAGATCTTGTATAGACCATACATATAGATCTTGTATATAGACCATACATATAGATCTTGTATAGACCATACATATAGATCTTGTATAGACCATACATATAGATCTTGTATATAGACCATACATATAGATCTTGTATAGACCATACATATAGATCTTGTATATAGACCATACATATAGATCTTGTATAGACCAAACATATAGATCTTGTATAGACCATACATATAGATCTTGTATATAGACCATACATATAGATCTTGTATAGACCATACATATAGATCTTGTATAGATCACACATATAGATATTGTATAGACCATACATATAGATCTTGTATAGACCACACATATAGATATTGTATAGATCATACATATAGATATTGTATATAGACCATACATATAGATCTTGTATAGACCATAGATATAGATCTTGTATATAGACCATACATATAGATCTTTTATAGACCATACATATAGATATTGTGTATAGAGCATACATATAGATCTTGTGTATAGACCATACATATAGATCTTGTGTATAGATAATACATATAGATCATGTATAGACCACACATATAGATCTTGTGTATAGACCATACATATAGATCTTGTGTATAGACCACACGTATAGATCTTGTGTATAGACCACACATATAGATCTTGTATAAAGACCATACATATAGATCTTTTATAGACCATACATATAGATCTTGTGTATAGACCATACATATAGATCTTGTATAGACCATACATATAGATCTTGTATAGACCATACATATAGATCTTGTATAGACCACACATATAGATCTTGTATATAGACCACACATATTGATCTTGTATAGACCATACATATAGATCTTGTATAGATCATACATATAGATCTTGTGTATAGACCATACATATAGAGCATGTGTATAGACCACACATATAGATCTTGTATAGACCATACATATAGATCTTGTGTATAGACCATACATATAGATCTTGTGTATAGATCATACATATAGATCTTGTATAGACCATACATATAGATCTTGTATAGACCACACATATAGATCTTTATTAGACCACACATATAGATATTGTATATAGACCATACATATAGATCTTGTATAGACCATACATATAGATCTTGTATAGACCATACATATAGATCTTGTATAGACCACACATATAGATCTTGTATATAGACCATACATATAGATCTTGTATAGACCATACATATAGATCTTGTATAGACCACACATATAGATCTTGTATATAGACCATACATATAGATCTTGTATAGACCATACATATAGATCTTGTGTATAGACCATACATATACATCTTGTATAGACCATACATATAGATCTTGTATAGACCATACATATAGATCTTGTATAGACCACACATATAGATCTTGTATAGACCATACATATAGATCTTGTGTATAGACCATACATATAGATCTTGTATAGATCATACATATAGATCTTGTATATAGACCATACATATAGATCTTGTATAGACCATACATATAGATCTTGTATAGACCATACATATAGATCTTGTGTATAGACCATACATATAGATCTTGTATAGACCATACATATAGATCTTGTATATAGACCATACATATAGATCTTGTATAGACCATACATATAGATCTTGTGTATAGACCATACATATAGATCTTGTGTATAGACCACACATATAGATATTGTATATAGACCACACATATAGATATTGTGTATAGACCATACATATACATCTTGTATAGACCATACATATAGATCTTGTATAGACCATACATATAGATCTTGTATATAGACCATACATATAGATCTTGTATAGACTATACATATAGATCTTGTATATAGACCATACATATAGATCTTGTATAGACCATACATATAGATCTTGTATAGACCATACATATAGATCTTGTATAGACCATACATATAGATCTTGTGTATAGACCATACATATAGATCTTGTATAGACCATACATATAGATCTTGTATATAGACCATACATATAGATCTTGTATAGACCATACATATAGATCTTGTATAGACCATACATATAGATCTTGTGTATAGACCATACATATAGATCTTGTATAGACCATACATATAGATCTTGTATATAGACCATACATATAGATCTTGTATAGACCATACATATAGATCTTGTATAGACCATACATATAGATCTTGTATATAGACCATACATATAGATCTTGTATAGACCATACATATAGATCTTGTATATAGACCATACATATAGATCTTGTATAGACCAAACATATAGATCTTGTATAGACCATACATATAGATCTTGTATATAGACCATACATATAGATCTTGTATAGACCATACATATAGATCTTGTATAGACCATACATATAGATCTTGTATAGACCATACATATAGATCTTGTATAGACCACACATATAAATGTTGTATATAGACCATACATATAGATCTTGTATAGACCATACATATAGATCTTGTATAGATCACACATATAGATATTGTATAGACCATACATATAGATCTTGTATAGACCATAGATATAGATCTTGTATATAGACCATACATATAGATCTTTTATAGACCATACATATAGATATTGTGTATAGAGCATACATATAGATCTTGTGTATAGACCATACATATAGATCTTGTGTATAGATAATACATATAGATCATGTATAGACCACACATATAGATCTTGTGTATAGACCATACATATAGATCTTGTGTATAGACCACACGTATAGATCTTGTGTATAGACCACACATATAGATCTTGTATATAGACCATACATATAGATCTTGTATAGACCATACATATAGATCTTGTGTATAGACCATACATATAGATCTTGTATAGACCATACATATAGATCTTGTATAGACCATACATATAGATCTTGTATAGACCACACATATAGATCTTGTATATAGACCACACATATTGATCTTGTATAGACCATACATATAGATCTTGTATAGATCATACATATAGATCTTGTGTATAGACCATACATATAGAGCATGTGTATAGACCACACATATAGATCTTGTATAGACCATACATATAGATCTTGTGTATAGACCATACATATAGATCTTGTGTATAGATCATACATATAGATCTTGTATAGACCATACATATAGATCTTGTATAGACCACACATATAGATCTTTATTAGACCACACATATAGATATTGTATATAGACCATACATATTGATCTTGTATAGACCATACATATAGATCTTGTATAGACCATACATATAGATCTTGTATAGACCACACATATAGATCTTGTATATAGACCATACATATAGATCTTGTATAGACCATACATATAGATCTTGTATAGACCACACATATAGATCTTGTATATAGACCATACATATAGATCTTGTATAGACCATACATATAGATCTTGTGTATAGACCATACATATACATCTTGTATAGACCATACATATAGATCTTGTATAGACCATACATATAGATCTTGTATAGACCACACATATAGATCTTGTATAGACCATACATATAGATCTTTTGTATAGACCATACATATAGATCTTGTATAGATCATACATATAGATCTTGTATATAGACCATACATATAGATCTTGTATAGACCATACATATAGATCTTGTAAAGACCATACATATAGATCTTGTGTATAGACCATACATATAGAACTTGTATAGACCATACATATAGATCTTGTATATAGACCATACATATAGATCTTGTATAGACCATACATATAGATCTTGTGTATAGACCATACATATAGATCTTGTGTATAGACCACACATATAGATATTGTATATAGACCACACATATAGATATTGTGTATAGACCATACATATACATCTTGTATAGACCATACATATAGATCTTGTATAGACCATACATATAGATCTTGTATATAGACCATACATATAGATCTTGTATAGACTATACATATAGATCTTGTATATAGACCATACATATAGATCTTGTATAGACCATACATATAGATCTTGTATAGACCATACATATATATCTTGTATAGACCATACATATAGATCTTGTGTATAGACCATACATATAGATCTTGTATAGACCATACATATAGATCTTGTATATAGACCATACATATAGATCTTGTATAGACCATACATATAGATCTTGTATAGACCATACATATAGATCTTGTGTATAGACCATACATATAGATCTTGTATAGACCATACATATAGATCTTGTATATAGACCATACATATAGATCTTGTATAGACCATACATATAGATCTTGTATAGACCATACATATAGATCTTGTATATAGACCATACATATAGATCTTGTATAGACCATACATATAGATCTTGTATATAGACCATACATATAGATCTTGTATAGACCAAACATATAGATCTTGTATAGACCATACATATAGATCTTGTATATAGACCATACATATAGATCTTGTATAGACCATACATATAGATCTTGTATAGACCATACATATAGATCTTGTATAGACCATACATATAGATCTTGTATAGACCACACATATAAATGTTGTATATAGACCATACATATAGATCTTGTATAGACCATACATATAGATCTTGTATAGATCACACATATAGATATTGTATAGACGATACATATAGATCTTGTATAGACCACACATATAGATATTGTATAGATCATACATATAGATATTGTATATAGACCATACATATAGATCTTGTATAGACCATAGATATAGATCTTGTATATAGACCATACATATAGATCTTTTATAGACCATACATATAGATATTGTGTATAGAGCATACATATAGATCTTGTGTATAGACCATACATATAGATCTTGTGTATAGATAATACATATAGATCATGTATAGACCACACATATAGATCTTGTGTATAGACCATACATATAGATCTTGTGTATAGACCACACATATAGATCTTGTGTATAGACCACACATATAGATCTTGTATATAGACCATACATATAGATCTTGTATAGACCATACATATAGATCTTGTGTATAGACCATACATATAGATGTTGTATAGACCATACATATAGATCTTGTATAGACCATACATATAGATCTTGTATAGACCACACATATAGATCTTGTATATAGACCACACATATTGATCTTGTATAGACCATACATATAGATCTTGTATAGATCATACATATAGATCTTGTGTATAGACCATACATATAGAGCATGTGTATAGACCACACATATAGATCTTGTATAGACCATACATATAGATCTTGTGTATAGACCATACATATAGATCTTGTGTATAGATCATACATATAGATCTTGTATAGACCATACATATAGATCTTGTATAGACCACACATATAGATCTTTATTAGACCACACATATAGATATTGTATATAGACCATACATATAGATCTTGTATAGACCATACATATAGATCTTGTATAGACCATACATATATATCTTGTATAGACCACACATATAGATCTTGTATATAGACCATACATATAGATCTTGTATAGACCATACATATAGATCTTGTATAGACCACACATATAGATCTTGTATATAGACCATACATATAAATCTTGTATAGACCATACATATAGATCTTGTGTATAGACCATACATATACATCTTGTATAGACCATACATATAGATCTTGTATAGACCATACATATAGATCTTGTATAGACCACACATATAGATCTTGTATAGACCATACATATAGATCTTGTGTATAGACCACACATATAGATATTGTATATAGACCACACATATAGATATTGTGTATAGACCATACATATACATCTTGTATAGACCATACATATAGATCTTGTATAGACCATACATATAGATCTTGTATATAGACCATACATATAGATCTTGTATAGACTATACATATAGATCTTGTATATAGACCATACATATAGATCTTGTATAGACCATACATATAGATCTTGTATAGACCATACATATAGATCTTGTATAGACCATACATATAGATCTTGTGTATAGACCATACATATAGATCTTGTATAGACCATACATATAGATCTTGTATATAGACCATACATATAGATCTTGTATAGACCATACATATAGATCTTGTATAGACCATACATATAGATCTTGTGTATAGACCATACATATAGATCTTGTATAGACCATACATATAGATCTTCTATATAGACCATACATATAGATCTTGTATAGACCATACATATAGATCTTGTATAGACCATACATATAGATCTTGTATATAGACCATACATATAGATCTTGTATAGACCATACATATAGATCTTGTATATAGACCATACATATAGATCTTGTATAGACCAAACATATAGATCTTGTATAGACCATACATATAGATCTTGTATATAGACCATACATATAGATCTTGTATAGACCATACATATAGATCTTGTATAGACCATACATATAGATCTTGTATAGACCATACATATAGATCTTGTATAGACCACACATATAAATGTTGTATATAGACCATACATATAGATCTTGTATAGACCATACATATAGATCTTGTAGAGATCACACATATAGATATTGTATAGACCATACATATAGATCTTGTATAGACCACACATATAGATATTGTATAGATCATACATATAGATATTATATATAGACCATACATATAGATCTTGTATAGACCATAGATATAGATCTTGTATATAGACCATACATATAGATCTTTTATAGACCATACATATAGATATTGTGTATAGAGCATACATATAGATCTTGTGTATAGACCATACATATAGATCTTGTGTATAGATAATACATATAGATCATGTATAGACCACACATATAGATCTTGTGTATAGACCATACATATAGATCTTGTGTATAGACCACACATATAGATCTTGTGTATAGACCACACATATAGATCTTGTATATAGACCATACATATAGATCTTGTATAGACCATACATATAGATCTTGTGTATAGACCATACATATAGATGTTGTATAGACCATACATATAGATCTTGTATAGACCATACATATAGATCTTGTATAGACCACACATATAGATCTTGTATATAGACCACACATATTGATCTTGTATAGACCATACATATAGATCTTGTATAGATCATACATATAGATCTTGTGTATAGACCATACATATAGAGCATGTGTATAGACCACACATATAGATCTTGTATAGACCATACATGTAGATCTTGTGTATAGACCATACATATAGATCTTGTGTATAGATCATACATATAGATCTTGTATAGACCATACATATAGATCTTGTATAGACCACACATATAGATCTTTATTAGACCACACATATAGATATTGTATATAGACCATACATATAGATCTTGTATAGACCATACATATAGATCTTGTATAGACCATACATATAGATCTTGTATAGACCACACATATAGATCTTGTATATAGACCATACATATAGATCTTGTATAGACCATACATATAGATCTTGTATAGACCACACATATAGATCTTGTATATAGACCATACATATAGATCTTGTATAGACCATACATATAGATCTTGTGTATAGACCATACATATACATCTTGTATAGACCATACATATAGATCTTGTATAGACCATACATATAGATCTTGTATAGACCACACATATAGATCTTGTATAGACCATACATATAGATCTTGTGTATAGACCATACATATAGATCTTGTATAGATCATACATATAGATCTTGTATATAGACCATACATATAGATCTTGTATAGACCATACATATAGATCTTGTATAGACCATACATATAGATCTTGTGTATAGACCATACATATAGATCTTGTATAGACCATACATATAGATCTTGTATATAGACCATACATATAGATCTTGTATAGACCATACATATAGATCTTGTGTATAGACCATACATATAGATCTTGTGTATAGACCACACATATAGATATTGTATATAGACCACACATATAGATATTGTGTATAGACCATACATATACATCTTGTATAGACCATACATATAGATCTTGTATAGACCATACATATAGATCTTGTATATAGACCATACATATAGATCTTGTATAGACTATACATATAGATCTTGTATATAGACCATACATATAGATCTTGTATAGACCATACATATAGATCTTGTATAGACCATACATATAGATCTTGTATAGACCATACATATAGATCTTGTATATAGACCATACATATAGATCTTGTATAGACCATACATATAGATCTTGTATATAGACCATACATATAGATCTTGTATAGACCATACATATAGATCTTGTATATAGACCATACATATAGATCTTGTATAGACCATACATATAGATCTTGTATAGACCATACATATAGATCTTGTATATAGACCACACATATAGATCTTGTATAGACCATACATATAGATCTCATATAGACCACACATATAGATCTTGTATAGATCATACATATAGATCTTGTATAGACCATATATATAGATCTTGTGTATAGACCATACATATAGATCTTGTGTATAGACCACACATATAGATCTTGTGTATAGATCACACATATAGATCTTGTATATAGACCTTACATATAGATCTTGTATAGACCATACATATAGATCTTGTGTATAGACCATACATATAGATCTTGTATAGACCATACATATAGATCTTGTATAGACCATACATATAGATCTTGTATATAGACCATACATATAGATCTTGTATATAGACCACACATATAGATCTTGTGTATTGACCATACATATAGATCTTGTGTATAGACCACACATATAGATCTTGTGTATAGACCACACATATAGATCTTGTATATAGACCATACATATAGATCTTGTGTAGACCACACATATAGATCTTGTGTATAGACCACACATATAGATCTTGTGTATAGACCACACATATAGATCTTGTATAGACCATACATATAGATCTTGTATAGACCACACATATAGATCTTGTATATAGACCATACATATAGATCTTGTATAGACCATACATATAGATCTTGTGTATAGACCATACATATACATCTTGTGTAGACCATACATATAGATCTTGTATAGACCATACATATAGATCTTGTATAGACCACACATATAGATCTTGTATAGACCATACATATAGATCTTGTGTATAGACCATACATATAGATCTTGTATAGACCATACATATAGATCTTGTATATAGACCATACATATAGATCTTGTATAGACCATACATATAGATCTTGTATAGACCATACATATAGATCTTGTGTATAGGCCATACATATAGATCTTGTATAGACCATACATATAGATCTTGTATATAGACCATACATATAGATCTTGTATAGACCATACATATAGATCTTGTGTATAGACCATACATATAGATCTTGTATAGACCATACATATAGATCTTGTATAGACCATACATATAGATCTTGTATAGACCATACATATAGATCTTGTATAGACCATACATATAGATCTTGTATATAGACCATACATATAGATCTTGTATAGACCATACATATAGATCTTGTATAGACCATACATATAGATCTTGTATATAGACCATACATATAGATCTTGTATAGACCATACATATAGATCTTGTATATAGACCATACATATAGATCTTGTATAGACCATACATATAGATCTTGTATATAGACCATACATATAGATCTTGTATAGACCAAACATATAGATCTTGTATAGACCATACATATAGATCTTGTATATAGACCATACATATAGATCTTGTATAGACCATACATATAGATCTTGTATAGACCATACATATAGATCTTGTATAGACCATACATATAGATCTTGTATAGACCACACATATAAATGTTGTATATAGACCATACATATAGATCTTGTATAGACCATACATATAGATCTTGTATAGATCACACATATAGATATTGTATAGACCATACATATAGATCTTGTATAGACCACACATATAGATATTGTATAGATCATACATATAGATATTGTATATAGACCATACATATAGATCTTGTATAGACCATACATATAGATCTTGTATATAGACCATACATATAGATCTTGTATAGACCATACATATAGATCTTGTATAGACCATACATATAGATCTTGTATATAGACCACACATATAGATCTTGTATAGACCATACATATAGATCTTGTATAGACCACACATATAGATCTTGTATAGATCATACATATAGATCTTGTATAGACCATACATATAGATCTTGTGTATAGACCATACATATAGATCTTGTGTATAGACCACACATATAGATCCTGTGTATAGACCACACATATAGATCTTGTATATAGACCTTACATATAGATCTTGTATAGACCATACATATAGATCTTGTGTATAGACCATACATATAGATCTTGTATAGACCATACATATAGATCTTGTATAGACCATACATATAGATCTTGTATATAGACCATACATATAGATCTTGTATATAGACCACACATATAGATCTTGTGTATTGACCATACATATAGATCTTGTGTATAGACCACACATATAGATCTTGTGTATAGACCACACATATAGATCTTGTATATAGACCATACATATAGATCTTGTGTAGACCACACATATAGATCTTGTGTATAGACCACACATATAGATCTTGTGTATAGACCATACATATAGATCTTGTATAGACCATACATATAGATCTTGTATAGACCACACATATAGATCTTGTATATAGACCATACATATAGATCTTGTATAGACCATACATATAGATCTTGTGTATAGACCATACATATACATCTTGTATAGACCATACATATAGATCTTGTATAGACCATACATATAGATCTTGTATAGACCACACATATAGATCTTGTATAGACCATACATATAGATCTTGTGTATAGACCATACATATAGATCTTGTATAGACCATACATATAGATCTTGTATATAGACCATACATATAGATCTTGTATAGACCATACATATAGATCTTGTATAGACCATACATATAGATCTTGTGTATAGACCATACATATAGATCTTGTATAGACCATACATATAGATCTTGTATATAGACCATACATATAGATCTTGTATAGACCATACATATAGATCTTGTGTATAGACCATACATATAGATCTTGTATAGACCATACATATAGATCTTGTATAGACCATACATATAGATCTTGTATAGACCATACATATAGATCTTGTATAGACCATACATATAGATCTTGTATAGACCACACATATAAATGTTGTATATAGACCATACATATAGATCTTGTATAGACCATACATATAGATCTTGTATAGATCACACATATTGATATTGTATAGACCATACATATAGATCTTGTATAGACCACACATATAGATATTGTATAGATCATACATATAGATATTGTATATAGACCATACATATAGATCTTTTATAGACCACACATATAGATCTTGTATAGACCATAGATATAGATCTTGTATATAGACCATACATATAGATCTTTTATAGACCATACATATAGATATTGTGTATAGAGCATACATATAGATCTTGTGTATAGACCATACATATAGATCTTGTTTATAGATAATACATATAGATCATGTATAGACCACACATATAGATCTTGTGTATAGACCATACATATAGATCTTGTGTATCGACCACACGTATAGGTCTTGTGTATAGACCACACATATAGATCTTGTATATAGACCATACATATAGATCTTGTATAGACCATACATATAGATCTTGTGTATAGACCATACATATAGATCTTGTATAGACCATACATATAGATCTTGTATAGACCATACATATAGATCTTGTATAGACCACACATATAGATCTTGTATATAGACCACACATATTGATCTTGTATAGACCATACATATAGATCTTGTATAGATCATACATATAGATCTTGTGTATAGACCATACATATAGAGCATGTGTATAGACCACACATATAGATCTTGTATAGACCATACATATAGATCTTGTGTATAGACCATACATATAGATCTTGTGTATAGATCATACATATAGATCTTGTATAGACCATACATATAGATCTTGTATAGACCACACATATAGATCTTTATTAGACCACACATATAGATATTGTATATAGACCATACATATAGATCTTGTATAGACCATACATATAGATCTTGTATAGACCATACATATAGATCTTGTATAGACCACACATATAGATCTTGTATATAGACCATACATATAGATCTTGTATAGACCATACATATAGATCTTGTATAGACCACACATATAGATCTTGTATATAGACCATACATATAGATCTTGTATAGACCATACATATAGATCTTGTATAGACCATACATATAGATCTTGTATATAGACCATACATATAGATCTTGTATAGACCATACATATAGATCTTGTATATAGACCATACATATAGATCTTGTATAGACCATACATATAGATCTTGTATAGACCATACATATAGATCTTGTGTATAGACCATACATATACATCTTGTATAGACCATACATATAGATCTTGTATAGACCACACATATAGATCTTGTATAGATCATACATATAGATCTTGTATAGACCATACATATAGATATAGATCTTGTATAGACTATACATATAGATGTTGTATAGACCACACATATAGATATTGTATAGACCACACATATAGATATTGTATATAGACCACACATATAGATCTTGTATAGACCATACATATAGATCTTGTATAGACCACACATATAGATCTTGTATAGACCACACATATAGATATTGTATATAGACCATACATATAGATCTTGTATAGACCACACATAGAGATATTGTGTATAAACCATACATATAGATCTTGTATAGACCACACATATAGATCTTGTATAGACCACACATATAGATCTTGTATAGACCATACATATAGATCTTGTATAGACCATACATATAGAGCTTGTGTATAGACCATACATATAGATCTTGTATAGACCACACATATAGATCTTGTGTATAGACCACACATATAGATATTGTATATAGACCATACATATAGATCTTGTATAGACCATACATATAGATCTTGTATAGACCATACATATATATCTTGTATAGACCACACATATAGATCTTGTATATAGACCATACATATAGATCTTGTATAGACCATATATATAGATCTTGTATAGACCACAAATATAGATCTTGTATATAGACCATACATATAGATCTTGTATAGACCATACATATAGATCTTGTGTATAGACCATACATATACATCTTGTATAGACCATACATATAGATCTTGTATAGACCATACATATAGATCTTGTATAGACCACACATATAGATCTTGTATAGACCATACATATAGATCTTGTGTATAGACCATACATATAGATCTTGTATAGATCATACATATAGATCTTGTATATAGACCATACATATAGATCTTGTATAGACCATACATATAGATCTTGTATAGACCATACATATAGATCTTGTGTATAGACCATACATATAGATCTTGTATAGACCATACATATAGATCTTGTATATAGACCATACATATAGATCTTGTATAGACCATACATATAGATCTTGTGTATAGACCATACATATAGATCTTGTGTATAGACCACACATATAGATATTGTATATAGACCACACATATAGATATTGTGTATAGACCATACATATACATCTTGTATAGACCATACATATAGATCTTGTATAGACCATACATATAGATCTTGTATATAGACCATACATATAGATCTTGTATAGACTATACATATAGATCTTGTATATAGACCATACATATAGATCTTGTATAGACCATACATATAGATCTTGTATAGACCATACATATAGATCTTGTATAGACCATACATATAGATCTTGTATATAGACCATACATATAGATCTTGTATAGACCATACATATAGATCTTGTATATAGACCATACATATAGATCTTGTATAGACCATACATATAGATCTTGTATATAGACCATACATATAGATCTTGTATAGACCATACATATAGATCTTGTATAGACCATACATATAGATCTTGTATATAGACCACACATATAGATCTTGTATAGACCATACATATAGATCTTGTATAGACCACACATATAGATCTTGTATAGATCATACATATAGATCTTGTATAGACCATACATATAGATCTTGTGTATAGACCATACATATAGATCTTGTGTATAGACCACACATATAGATCTTGTGTATAGACCACACATATAGATCTTGTATATAGACCTTACATATAGATCTTGTATAGACCATACATATAGATCTTGTGTATAGACCATACATATAGATCTTGTATAGACCATACATATAGATCTTGTATATAGACCATACATATAGATCTTGTATAGACCACACATATAGATCTTGTATATAGACCATACATATAGATCTTGTATAGACCATACATATAGATCTTGTGTATAGACCATACATATACATCTTGTATAGACCATACATATAGATCTTGTATAGACCATACATATAGATCTTGTATAGACCACACATATAGATCTTGTATAGACCATACATATAGATCTTGTGTATAGACCATACATATAGATCTTGTATAGACCATACATATAGATCTTGTATATAGACCATACATATAGATCTTGTATAGACCATACATATAGATCTTGTATAGACCATACATATAGATCTTGTGTATAGACCATACATATAGATCTTGTATAGACCATACATATAGATCTTGTATATAGACCATACATATAGATCTTGTATAGACCATACATATAGATCTTGTATAGACCATACATATAGATCTTGTATATAGACCATACATATAGATCTTGTATAGACCATACATATAGATCTTGTATATAGACCATACATATAGATATTGTATAGACCATACATATAGATCTTGTATATAGATCATACATATAGATCTTGTATAGACCAAACATATAGATCTTGTATAGACCATACATATAGATCTTGTATATAGACCATACATATAGATCTTGTATAGACCATACATATAGATCTTGTATAGACCATACATATAGATCTTGTATAGACCATACATATAGATCTTGTATAGACCACACATATAAATGTTGTATATAGACCATACATATAGATCTTGTATAGACCATACATATAGATCTTGTATAGATCACACATATAGATATTGTATAGACCATACATATAGATCTTGTATAGACCACACATATAGATATTGTATAGATCATACATATAGATATTGTATATAGACCATACATATAGATCTTGTATAGACCATAGATATAGATCTTGTATATAGACCATACATATAGATCTTTTATAGACCATACATATAGATATTGTGTATAGAGCATACATATAGATCTTGTGTATAGACCATACATATAGATCTTGTATAGACCATACATATAGATCTTGTATATAGACCATACATATAGATCTTGTATAGACCATACATATAGATCTTGTATAGACCATACATATAGATCTTGTATATAGACCATACATATAGATCTTGTATAGACCATACATATAGATCTTGTATATAGACCATACATATAGATATTGTATAGACCATACATATAGATCTTGTATATAGATCATACATATAGATCTTGTATAGACCAAACATATAGATCTTGTATAGACCATACATATAGATCTTGTATATAGACCATACATATAGATCTTGTATAGACCATACATATAGATCTTGTATAGACCATACATATAGATCTTGTATAGACCATACATATAGATCTTGTATAGACCACACATATAAATGTTGTATATAGACCATACATATAGATCTTGTATAGACCATACATATAGATCTTGTATAGATCACACATATAGATATTGTATAGACCATACATATAGATCTTGTATAGACCACACATATAGATATTGTATAGATCATACATATAGATATTGTATATAGACCATACATATAGATCTTGTATAGACCATAGATATAGATCTTGTATATAGACCATACATATAGATCTTTTATAGACCATACATATAGATATTGTGTATAGAGCATACATATAGATCTTGTGTATAGACCATACATATAGATCTTGTGTATAGACCACACGTATAGGTCTTGTGTATAGACCACACATATAGATCTTGTATATAGACCATACATATAGATCTTGTATAGACCATACATATAGATCTTGTGTATAGACCATACATATAGATCTTGTATAGACCATACATATAGATCTTGTATAGACCATACATATAGATCTTGTATAGACCACACATATAGATCTTGTATATAGACCACACATATTGATCTTGTATAGACCATACATATAGATCTTGTATAGATCATACATATAGATCTTGTGTATAGACCATACATATAGAGCATGTGTATAGACCACACATATAGATCTTGTATAGACCATACATATAGATCTTGTGTATAGACCATACATATAGATCTTGTGTATAGATCATACATATAGATCTTGTATAGACCATACATATAGATCTTGTATAGACCACACATATAGATCTTTATTAGACCACACATATAGACATTGTATATAGACCATACATATAGATCTTGTATAGACCATACATATAGATCTTGTATAGACCATACATATAGATCTTGTATAGACCACACATATAGATCTTGTATATAGACCATACATATAGATCTTGTATAGACCATACATATAGATCTTGTATAGACCACACATATAGATCTTGTATATAGACCATACATATAGATCTTGTATAGACCATACATATAGATCTTGTATAGACCATACATATAGATCTTGTATATAGACCATACATATAGATCTTGTATAGACCATACATATAGATCTTGTATATAGACCATACATATAGATCTTGTATAGACCATACATATAGATCTTGTATAGACCATACATATAGATCTTGTGTATAGACCATACATATACATCTTGTATAGACCATACATATAGATCTATTATAGACCATACATATAGATCGTGTATAGACCACACATATAGATCTTGTATAGACCATACATATAGATCTTGTGTATAGACCATACATATAGATCTTGTATAGACCATACATATAGATCTTGTATATAGACCATACATATAGATCTTGTATAGACCATACATATAGATCTTGTATAGACTATACATATAGATCTTGTGTATAGACCATACATATAGATCTTGTATAGACCATACATATAGATCTTGTATATACACCATACATATAGATCTTGTATAGACCATACATATAGATCTTGTGTATAGACCATACATATAGATCTTGTGTATAGACCACACATATAGATATTGTATATAGACCACACATATAGATATTGTGTATAGACCATACATATACATCTTGTATAGACCATACATATAGATCTTGTATAGACCATACATATAGATCTTGTATATAGACCATACATATAGATCTTGTATAGACTATACATATAGATCTTGTATATAGACCATACATATAGATCTTGTATAGACCATACATATAGATCTTGTATAGACCATACATATAGATCTTGTATAGACCATACATATAGATCTTGTATATAGACCATACATATAGATCTTGTATAGACCATACATATAGATCTTGTATATAGACCATACATATAGATCTTGTATAGACCATACATATAGATCTTGTATATAGACCATACATATGGATCTTGTATAGACCATAAATATAGATCTTGTATAGACCATACATATAGATCTTGTATATAGACCACACATATAGATCTTGTATAGACCATACATATAGATCTTGTATAGACCACACATATAGATCTTGTATAGATCATACATATAGATCTTGTATAGACCATACATATAGATATAGATCTTGTATAGACTATACATATAGATCTTGTATAGACCACACATATAGATATTGTATAGACCACACATAGATATTGTATATAGACCACACATATAGATCTTGTATAGACCATACATATAGATCTTGTATAGACCACACATATAGATCTTGTATAGACCACACATATAGATATTGTATATAGACCATACATATAGATCTTGTATAGACCACACATAGAGATATTGTGTATAGACCATACATATAGATCTTGTATAGACCACACATATAGATCTTGTATAGACCACACATATAGATCTTGCATAGACCATACATATAGATCTTGTATAGACCATACATATAGAGCTTGTGTATAGACCATACATATAGATCTTGTATAGACCACACATATAGATCTTGTGTATAGGCCATACATATAGATCTTGTGTATACACCATACATATAGATCTTGTATATAGACCACACATATAGATCTTGTGTATAGACCACACATATAGATCTTGTATAGACCACACATATAGATCTTGTGTATAGACCACACATATAGATCTTGTGTATAGACCATACATATAGATCTTGTGTATAGACCATACATATAGATCTTGTATTTAGACTATAGATATAGATCTTGTATATAGACCATACATATAGATCTTGTATATAGACCATACATATAGATCTTGTATATAGACCATACATATAGATCTTGTATATAGACCACACATATAGATCTTGTGTATAGACCATACATATAGATCTTGTATATAGACCACACATATAGATCTTGTGTATAGACCATACATATAGATCTTGTATAGACCATACATATAGATCTTGTATAGACCATACATATAGATCTTGTATAGACCATACATATAGATCTTGTATAGACCACACATATAGATATTGTATAGACCACACATAGATCTTGTGTATAGACCATACATATAGATCTTGTGTATAGACCATACATATAGATCTTGTATAGACCACACATATAGATCTTGTGTATAGACCATACATATAGATCTTGTATATAGACCATACATATAGATCTTGTATAGACCATACATATAGATCTTGTATAGACCATACATATAGATATTGTATAGACCATACATATAGATCTTGTATAGACCACACATATAGATATTGTGTAGACCACACATATAGATATTGTATAGACCACACATATAGATCTTGTATATAGACCACACATATAGATCTTGTATATAGACAACACATATAGATCTTGTATAGACCATACATATAGATCTTGTATAGACCATACATATAGATCTTGTATATAGACTACACATATAGATCTTGTATAGACCATACATATAGATCTTGTATAGACCATACATATAGATCTTGTATATAGACCATACATAAAGATCTGTTATATAGACCACACATATAGATCTTGTATAGACCATACATATAGATCTTGTATAGACCATACATATAGATCTTGTGTGTAGACCACACATATAGATCTTGTATATAGACCATACATATAGATCTTGTATATAGACCACACATATAGATCTTGTGTAGACCATACATATAGATCTTGTAAATAGACCATACGTATAGAACTTGTGTATAGACCATACATATAGATCTTGTATAGACCATACATATACATCTTGTATAGACCACACATAGAGATCTTGTATAGACCACACATATAGATATTGTATATAGACCATACATATAGATCTTGTATAGGCCATACATATAGATCTTATATAGACCATACATATAGATCTTGTATAGACCACACATATAGATCTTGTATATAGACCATACATATAGATCTTGTATAGACCATACATATAGATCTTGTATAGACCACATATGTAGATCTTGTATATAGACCATACATATAGATCTTGTATAGACCATACATATAGATCTTGTGTATAGACCTTACGTATACATCTTGTAAAGACCATACATATAGATCTTGTATAGACCATACATATAGATCTTGTATAGACCACACATATAGATCTTGTATAGACCATACATATAGATCTTGCGTATAGACCATACATATAGATCTTGTATAGACCATATATATAGATCTTGTATATAGACCATACATATAGATCTTGTATAGACCATACATATAGATCTTGTATAGACCATACATATAGATCTTGTGTATAGACCATACATATAGATCTTGTATAGACCATAATATAGATCTTGTATATAGACCATACATATAGATCTTTTATAGACCATACATATAAATCTTGTGTATAGACCATACATATAGATCTTGTATAGACCATACATATAGATCTTGTATAGGCCACACATATAGATCTTGTATATAGACCATACATATAGATCTTGTATAGACCATACATATAGATCTTGTATAGACCACACATATAGATATTGTATAGACCATACATATAGATCTTGTATATAGACCATACATATAGATCTTGTATAGACCACACATATAGATATTGTATAGACCATACATATAGATCTTGTATAAACCACACATATAGATATTGTATAGACCATACATATAGATCTTGTATAGACCATACATATACACCTTGTATAGACCATACATATAGATATTGTATATAGACCATACATATAGATCTTGTATAGACCATAGATATAGATCTTGTATATAGACCATACATATAGATCTTGTATAGACCATACATATAGATCTTGTATAGACCACACATATAGATCTTGTGTATAGACCATACATATAGATCTTGTGTATACACCATACATATAGATCTTGTATATAGACCACACATATAGATCTTGTGTATAGACCACACATATAGATCTTGTATAGACCACACATATAGATCTTGTGTATAGACCACACATATAGATCTTGTGTATAGACCATACATATAGATCTTGTGTATAGACCATACATATAGATCTTGTATTTAGACTATACATATAGATCTTGTATATAGACCATACATATAGATCTTGTATATAGACCATACATATAGATCTTGTATATAGACCATACATATAGATCTTGTATATAGACCACACATATAGATCTTGTGTATAGACCATACATATAGATCTTGTATATAGACCACACATATAGATCTTGTGTATAGACCATACATATAGATCTTGTATAGACCATACATATAGATCTTGTATAGACCATACATATAGATCTTGTATAGACCATACATATAGATCTTGTATAGACCACACATATAGATATTGTATAGACCACACATAGATCTTGTGTATAGACCATACATATAGATCTTGTGTATAGACCATACATATAGATCTTGTATAGACCACACATATAGATCTTGTGTATAGACCATACATATAGATCTTGTATATAGACCATACATATAGATCTTGTATAGACCATACATATAGATCTTGTATAGACCATACATATAGATATTGTATAGACCATACATATAGATCTTGTATAGACCACACATATAGATATTGTGTAGACCACACATATAGATATTGTATAGACCACACATATAGATCTTGTATATAGACCACACATATAGATCTTGTATATAGACAACACATATAGATCTTGTATAGACCATACATATAGATCTTGTATAGACCATACATATAGATCTTGTATATAGACCACACATATAGATCTTGTATAGACCATACATATAGATCTTGTATAGACCATACATATAGATCTTGTATATAGACCATACATATAGATCTGTTATATAGACCACACATATAGATCTTGTATAGACCATACATATAGATCTTGTATAGACCATACATATAGATCTTGTGTATAGACCACACATATAGATCTTGTATATAGACCATACATATAGATCTTGTATATAGACCACACATATAGATCTTGTGTAGACCATACATATAGATCTTGTAAATAGACCATACGTATAGATCTTGTGTATAGACCATACATGTAGATCTTGTATAGACCATACATATACATCTTGTATAGACCACACATAGAGATCTTGTATAGACCACACATATAGATATTGTATATAGACCATACATATAGATCTTGTATAGGCCATACATATAGATCTTGTATAGACCATACATATAGATCTTGTATAGACCACACATATAGATCTTGTATATTGACCATACATATAGATCTTGTATAGACCATACATATAGATCTTGTGTATAGACCTTACGTATACATCTTGTAAAGACCATACATATAGATCTTGTATAGACCATACATATAGATCTTGTATAGACCACACATATAGATCTTGTATAGACCATACATATAAATCTTGCGTATAGACCATACATATAGATCTTGTATAGACCATATATATAGATCTTGTATATAGACCATACATATAGATCTTGTATAGACCATACATATAGATCTTGTATAGACCATACATATAGATCTTGTGTATAGACCATACATATAGATCTTGTATAGACCATAATATAGATGTTGTATATAGACCATACATATAGATCTTTTATAGACCATACATATAAATCTTGTGTATAGACCATACATATAGATCTTGTATAGACCATACATATAGATCTTGTATAGGCCACACATATAGATCTTGTATATAGACCATACATATAGATCTTGTATAGACCATACATATAGATCTTGTATAGACCACACATATAGATATTGTATAGACCATACATATAGATCTTGTATATAGACCATACATATAGATCTTGTATAGACCACACATATAGATATTGTATAGACCATACATATAGATCTTGTATAAACCACACATATAGATATTGTATAGACCATACATATAGATCTTGCATAGACCATACATATACATCTTGTATAGACCATACATATAGATATTGTATATAGACCATACATATAGATCTTGTATAGACCATAGATATAGATCTTGTATATAGACCATACATATAGATCTTGTATAGACCATACATATAGATATTGTGTATAGACCATACATATAGATCTTGTGTATAGACCATACATATAGATCTTGTGTATAGACCATACATATAGATCTTGTATAGACCACACATATAGATCTTGTGTATAGACCACACATATAGATCTTGTATAGACCTCACATATAGATCTTGTGTATAGACCACACATATAGATCTTGTATAGACCACACATATAGATCTTGTGTATAGACCACACATATAGATCTTGTGTATAGACCATACATATAGATCTTGTGTATAGACCATACATATAGATCTTGTATATAGACCATACATATAGATCTTGTATATAGACCATACATATAGATCTTGTATATAGACCATACATATAGATCTTGTATATAGACCATACATATAGATCTTGTATATAGACCACACATATAGATCTTGTGTATGGACCATACATATAGATCTTGTATAGACCACACATATAGATCTTGTATAGACTATACATATAGATCTTGTATAGACCATACATATAGATCTTGTATAGACCACACATATAAATCTTGTGTATGGACCATACATATAGATCTTGTATAGACCACACTATAGATCTTGTATAGACTATACATATAGATCTTGTATAGACCACACATATAGATATTGTATAGACCACACATATAGATATTGTATATAGACCACACATATAGATCTTGTATAGACCATACATATAGATCTTGTATAGACCATACATATAGATATTGTATAGACCATACATATAGATCTTGTATAGACCACACATATAGATATTGTGTAGACCACACATATAGATATTGTATAGACCACACATATAGATCTTGTATATAGACCATACATATAGATCTTGTATATAGACCACACATATAGATCTTGTGTATAGACCATACATATAGATCTTGTATATAGACCACACATATAGATCTTGTGTATAGACCATACATATAGATCTTGTATAGACCATACATATAGATCTTGTATAGACCATACATATAGATCTTGTATAGACCATACATATAGATCTTGTATAGACCACACATATAGATATTGTATAGACCACACATAGATCTTGTGTATAGACCATACATATAGATCTTGTGTATAGACCATACATATAGATCTTGTATAGACCACACATATAGATCTTGTGTATAGACCATACATATAGATCTTGTATATAGACCATACATATAGATCTTGTATAGACCATACATATAGATCTTGTATAGACCATACATATAGATCTTGTATATAGACAACACATATAGATCTTGTATAGACCATACATATAGATCTTGTATAGACCATACATATAGATCTTGTATATAGACCACACATATAGATCTTGTATAGACCATACATATAGATCTTGTATAGACCATACATATAGATCTTGTATATAGACCATACATATAGATCTGTTATATAGACCACACATATAGATCTTGTATAGACCATACATATAGATCTTGTATAGACCATACATATAGATCTTGTGTATAGACCACACATATAGATCTTGTATATAGACCATACATATAGATCTTGTGTATAGACCATACATATAGATATTGTATATAGACCATACATATAGATCTTGTATATAGACCATACATATAGATCTTGTATATAGACCATACATATAGATCTTGTATATAGACCATACATATAGATCTTGTATATAGACCACACATATAGATCTTGTGTATGGACCATACATATAGATCTTGTATAGACCACACATATAGATCTTGTATAGACTATACATATAGATCTTGTATAGACCATACATATAGATCTTGTATAGACCACACATATAAATCTTGTGTATGGACCATACATATAGATCTTGTATAGACCACACATATAGATCTTGTATAGACTATACATATAGATCTTGTATAGACCACACATATAGATATTGTATAGACCACACATATAGATATTGTATATAGACCACACATATAGATCTTGTATAGACCATACATATAGATCTTGTATAGACCACACATATAGATTTTGTATAGACCACACATATAGATATTGTATATAGACCATACATATAGATCTTGTATAGACCACACATATAGATATTGTGTATAGACCATACATATAGATCTTGTATAGACCATACATATAGATCTTGTATAGACCACACATATAGATCTTGTATAGACCATACATATAGATCTTGTATAGACCACACATATAGATCTTGTATGTAGATCATACATATAGATCTTGTATATATACCATACATATAGATCTTCTATATAGACCATACATATAGAAATTGTATATAGACCACACATATAGATATTGTGTATAGACCACACATATAGATCTTGTATAGACCATACATATAGATCTTGTATAGACCACACATATAGATATTGTGTATAGACCATACATATAGATCTTGTATAGACCATACATATAGATATTGTGTATAGACCATACATATAGATCTTGTATAGACTATACATATAGATCTTGTATAGACCATACATATAGATATTGTGTATAGACCATACATATAGATCTTGTATAGACCATACATATAGATCTTGTATAGACCACACATATAGATCTTGTATATAGACCACACATATAGATCTTGTGTATAGACCACACATATAGATCTTGTATAGACCACACATATAGATCTTGTATATAGACCACACATATAGATCTTGTGTATAGACCACACATATAGATCTTGTATAGACCACACATATAGATCTTGTGTATAGACGACACATATAGATCTTGTATAGACCATACATATAGATCTTGTATATAGACCACACATATAGATCTAGTATATAGACCATACATATAGGTCTTGTATATAGACCACACATATAGATCTTGTGTATAGACCACACATATAGATTTTGTATAGACCACACATATAGATCTTGTGTATAGACCATACATATAGATCTTGTATAGACCATACATATAGATCTTGTATAGACCACACATATAGATCTTGTGTATAGACCATACATATAGATCTTGTATAGACCACACATATAGATCTTGTATATAGACCACACATATAGATCTTGTGTATAGACCACACATATAGATCTTGTATAGACCACACATATAGATCTTGTGTATAGACGACACATATAGATCTTGTATAGACCATACATATAGATCTTGTATATAGACCACACATATAGATCTAGTATATACACCATACATATAGGTCTTGTATATAGACCACACATATAGATCTTGTGTATAGACCACACATATAGATCTTGTATAGACCACACATATAGATCTTGTGTATAGACCACACATATAGATCTTGTGTATAGACCATACATATACATCTTGTGTATAGACCATACATATAGATCTTGTATATAGACCATACATATAGATCTTGTATATAGACCACACATATAGATCTTGTGTATGGACCATACATATAGATCTTGTATAGACCACACATATAGATCTTGTATAGACTATACATATAGATCTTGTATAGACCATACATATAGATCATGTATAGACCACACATATAGATCTTGTGTATGGACCATACATATAGATCTTGTATAGACCACACATATAGATCTTGTATAGACCATACATATAGATCTTGTATAGACCACACATATAGATATTGTATAGACCACACATATAGATATTGTATATAGTCCACACATATAGATCTTGTATAGACCAAACATATAGATCTTGTATAGACCACACATATAGATCCTGTATAGACCACACATATAGATATTGTATATAGACCATACATATAGATCTTGTATAGACCACACATATAGATATTGTGTATAGACCATACATATAGATCTTGTATAGACCATACATATAGATCTTGTATAGACCACACATATAGATCTTGTATAGACCATACATATAGATCTTGTATAGACCACACATATAGATCTTGTATATAGATCATACATATAGATCTTGTATATAGACCATACATATAGATCTTGTGTATAGACCATACATATAGATCTTCTATATAGACCATACATATAGAAATTGTATATAGACCACACATATAGATATTGTGTATAGACCACACATATAGATCTTGTATAGACCATACATATAGATCTTGTATAGACCACACATATAGATATTGTGTATAGACCATACATATAGATCTTGTATAGACCTTACATATAGATATTGTGTATAGACCATACATATAGATCTTGTATATACCATACATATAGATCTTGTATAGACCATACATATAGATATTGTGTATATGCCATACATATAGATCTTGTATAGACCATACATATAGATATTGTGTATAGACCATACATATAGATCTTGTATAGACCATACATATAGATCTTGTATAGACCACACATAGATATTGTGTAGACCACACATATAGATATTGTGTATAGACCATACATATAGATCTTGTATAGACCATACATATAGATCTTGTATAGACCACACATATAGATATTGTGTAAAGACCATACATATAGATCTTGTATAGACCATACATATAGATATTGTGTATAGACCATACATATAGATCTTGTATAGACCATACATATAGATCTTGTATATAGACCATACATATAGATCTTGTATATAGACCACACATATAGATATTGTATATAGACCATACATATAGATCTTGTGTATAGACAATACATATAGATCTCGTGTATAGACCACACATATAGATCTTGTGTATAGACCATACATATAGATCTTGTATAGACCACACATATAGATCTTGTATATAGACCATACATATAGATCTTGTATCGACCACACATATAGATGTTGTGTATAGACCATACATATAGATCTTGTATAGACCATACATATAGATATTGTGTATAGACCACACATATAGATCTTGTATCGACCACACATATAGATCTTGTATATAGACCATACATATAGATCTTGTATATAGACCATACATATAGATCTTGTATATAGACCATACATATAGATATTGTATATAGAGCACACATATAGATATTGTGTATAGACCACAGATATAGATCTTGTATAGACCATACATATAGATCTTGTATAGACCACACATATAGATGTTGTGTATAGACCATACATATAGATCTTGTATAGACCATACATATAGATATTGTGTATAGACCACACATATAGATATTGTGTAGACCACACATATAGATATTGTGTATAGACCATACATATAGATCTTGTATAGACCATACATATAGATCTTGTATACACCACACATATAGATATTGTGTATAGACCATACATATAGATCTTGTATAGACCATACATATAGATCTTGTATATAGACCATACATATAGATCTTGTATATAGACCACACATATAGAAAAATGTATATAGACCATACATATAGATCTTGTGTATAGACCATACATATAGATCTTGTGTATAGACCACACATATAGATCTTGTGTATAGACCATACATATAGATCTTGTATAGACCACACATATAGATCTTGTATATAGACCACACATATAGATCCAGTATAGACCACACATATAGATCTTGTATATAGACCACACATATAGATATTGTGTATAGACCACACATATAGATCTTGTGTATAGACCATACATATAGATATTGTGTAGACCATACATATAGATCTTGTATAGACCATACATATAGATCTTGTATAGACCATACATATAGATCTTGTATAGACCACACATATAGATCTTGTATATAGACCATACATATAGATCTTGTATAGACCACACATATAGATCTTGTATAGACCATACATATAGATCTTGTATAGACCACACATATAGATATTGTGTATAGACCATACATATAGATCTTGTATAGACCATAAATATAGATCTTGTATAGACCACACATATAGATCTTGTATAGACCACACATATAGATATTGTGTATAGACCATACATATAGATCATGTATAGACCACACATATAGATATTGTATATAGACCACACATATAGATATTGTGTATAGACCAGACATATAGATCTTGTATAGACCATACATATAGATCTTGTATAGACCATACATATAGATCTTATATAGACCATACGTATAGATCTTGTATAGACCATACATATAGATCTTGTGTATAGACCATACATATAGATCTTGTATAGACCATAGATATAGATCTTGTATAGACCATACATATAGATCTTGTATATAGACCATACATATAGATCTTGTGTATAGACCATACATATAGATCTTGTGTATAGACCATACATATAGATCTTGTGTATAGACCACACATATAGATCTTGTATAGACCATACATATAGATATTGTATAGACCATACATATAGATCTTGTGTATAGACCATACATATAAATCTTGTATAGACCATACATATAGATCTTGTATAGACCATACATATAAATATTGTGTATAGACCATACATATAGATCTTGTGTATAGACCATACATATAGATCTTGTGTATAGACCACACATATAGATCTTGTATAGACCATACATATAGACATTGTATAGACCATACATATAGATATTGTGTATAGACCATACATATAGATCTTGTATAGACCATACATATAGATCTTGTATAGACCATACATATAGATATTGTGTATAGACCATACATATAGATCTTGTATAGACCATACATATAGATATTGTGTATAGACCATACATATAGATCTTGTATAGACCATACATATAGATCTTGTATAGACCACACATATAGATATTGTGTAGACCACACATATAGATATTGTGTATAGACCATACATATAGATCTTGTATAGACCATACATAAAGATCTTGTATAGACCACACATATAGATATTGTGTATAGACCATACATATAGATCTTGTATAGATATACATATAGATATCGTGTATAGATCATACATATAGATCTTGTATAGACCACACATATAGATATTGTATATAGACCATACATATAGATCTTGTATAGAACATACATATAGATATTGTGTATAGACCATACATATAGATATTGTATATAGACCATACATATAGATCTTGTATAGACCATACATATAGATCTTGTATATAGACCATACATATAGATCTTGTATATAGACCACACATATAGATATTGTATATAGACCATACATATAGATCTTGTGTATAGACCATACATATAGATCTTGTGTATAGACCACACATATAGATCTTGTGTATAGACCATACATATAGATCTTGTATAGACCACACATATAGATCTTGTATATAGACCACACATATAGATCTTGTATAGACCACACATATAGATCTTGTATATAGACCACACATATAAATATTGTGTATAGACCACACATATAGATCTTGTGTATAGACCACACATATAGATATTGTGTATAGACCATACATATAGATCTTGTATAGACCATACATATAGATCTTGTATAGACCACACATATAGATCTTGTGTATAGACGACACATATAGATCTTGTATAGACCATACATATAGATCTTGTATATAGACCACACATATAGATCTAGTATATACACCATACATATAGGTCTTGTATATAGACCACACATATAGATCTTGTGTATAGACCACACATATAGATCTTGTATAGACCACACATATAGATCTTGTGTATAGACCACACATATAGATCTTGTGTATAGACCATACATATACATCTTGTGTATAGACCATACATATAGATCTTGTATATAGACCATACATATAGATCTTGTATATAGACCACACATATAGATCTTGTGTATGGACCATACATATAGATCTTGTATAGACCACACATATAGATCTTGTATAGACTATACATATAGATCTTGTATAGACCATACATATAGATCATGTATAGACCACACATATAGATCTTGTGTATGGACCATACATATAGATCTTGTATAGACCACACATATAGATCTTGTATAGACCATACATATAGATCTTGTATAGACCACACATATAGATATTGTATAGACCACACATATAGATATTGTATATAGTCCACACATATAGATCTTGTATAGACCATACATATAGATCTTGTATAGACCACACATATAGATCCTGTATAGACCACACATATAGATATTGTATATAGACCATACATATAGATCTTGTATAGACCACACATATAGATATTGTGTATAGACCATACATATAGATCTTGTATAGACCATACATATAGATCTTGTATAGACCACACATATAGATCTTGTATAGACCATACATATAGATCTTGTATAGACCACACATATAGATCTTGTATATAGATCATACATATAGATCTTGTATATAGACCATACATATAGATCTTGTGTATAGACCATACATATAGATCTTCTATATAGACCATACATATAGAAATTGTATATAGACCACACATATAGATATTGTGTATAGACCACACATATAGATCTTGTATAGACCATACATATAGATCTTGTATAGACCACACATATAGATATTGTGTATAGACCATACATATAGATCTTGTATAGACCTTACATATAGATATTGTGTATAGACCATACATATAGATCTTGTATATACCATACATATAGATCTTGTATAGACCATACATATAGATATTGTGTATATGCCATACATATAGATCTTGTATAGACCATACATATAGATATTGTGTATAGACCATACATATAGATCTTGTATAGACCATACATATAGATCTTGTATAGACCACACATAGATATTGTGTAGACCACACATATAGATATTGTGTATAGACCATACATATAGATCTTGTATAGACCATACATATAGATCTTGTATAGACCACACATATAGATATTGTGTAAAGACCATACATATAGATCTTGTATAGACCATACATATAGATATTGTGTATAGACCATACATATAGATCTTGTATAGACCATACATATAGATCTTGTATATAGACCATACATATAGATCTTGTATATAGACCACACATATAGATATTGTATATAGACCATACATATAGATCTTGTGTATAGACAATACATATAGATCTCGTGTATAGACCACACATATAGATCTTGTGTATAGACCATACATATAGATCTTGTATAGACCACACATATAGATCTTGTATATAGACCATACATATAGATCTTGTATCGACCACACATATAGATGTTGTGTATAGACCATACATATAGATCTTGTATAGACCATACATATAGATATTGTGTATAGACCACACATATAGATCTTGTATCGACCACACATATAGATCTTGTATATAGACCATACATATAGATCTTGTATATAGACCATACATATAGATCTTGTATATAGACCATACATATAGATATTGTATATAGAGCACACATATAGATATTGTGTATAGACCACAGATATAGATCTTGTATAGACCATACATATAGATCTTGTATAGACCACACATATAGATATTGTGTATAGACCACACATATAGATATTGTGTAGACCACACATATAGATATTGTGTATAGACCATACATATAGATCTTGTATAGACCATACATATAGATCTTGTATACACCACACATATAGATATTGTGTATAGACCATACATATAGATCTTGTATAGACCATACATATAGATCTTGTATATAGACCATACATATAGATCTTGTATATAGACCACACATATAGAAAAATGTATATAGACCATACATATAGATCTTGTGTATAGACCATACATATAGATCTTGTGTATAGACCACACATATAGATCTTGTGTATAGACCATACATATAGATCTTGTATAGACCACACATATAGATCTTGTATATAGACCACACATATAGATCCAGTATAGACCACACATATAGATCTTGTATATAGACCACACATATAGATATTGTGTATAGACCACACATATAGATCTTGTGTATAGACCATACATATAGATATTGTGTAGACCATACATATAGATCTTGTATAGACCATACATATAGATTTTGTATAGACCATACATATAGATCTTGTATAGACCACACATATAGATCTTGTATATAGACCATACATATAGATCTTGTATAGACCACACATATAGATCTTGTATAGACCATACATATAGATCTTGTATAGACCACACATATAGATATTGTGTATAGACCATACATATAGATCTTGTATAGACCATAAATATAGATCTTGTATAGACCACACATATAGATCTTGTATAGACCACACATATAGATATTGTGTATAGACCATACATATAGATCATGTATAGACCACACATATAGATATTGTATATAGACCACACATATAGATATTGTGTATAGACCAGACATATAGATCTTGTATAGACCATACATATAGATCTTGTATAGACCATACATATAGATCTTATATAGACCATACATATAGATCTTGTATAGACCATACATATAGATCTTGTGTATAGACCATACATATAGATCTTGTATAGACCATAGATATAGATCTTGTATAGACCATACATATAGATCTTGTATATAGACCATACATATAGATCTTGTGTATAGACCATACATATAGATCTTGTGTATAGACCATACATATAGATCTTGTGTATAGACCACACATATAGATCTTGTATAGACCATACATATAGATATTGTATAGACCATACATATAGATCTTGTGTATAGACCATACATATAAATCTTGTATAGACCATACATATAGATCTTGTATAGACCATACATATAAATATTGTGTATAGACCATACATATAGATCTTGTGTATAGACCATACATATAGATCTTGTGTATAGACCACACATATAGATCTTGTATAGACCATACATATAGACATTGTATAGACCATACATATAGATATTGTGTATAGACCATACATATAGATCTTGTATAGACCATACATATAGATCTTGTATAGACCATACATATAGATATTGTGTATAGACCATACATATAGATCTTGTATAGACCATACATATAGATATTGTGTATAGACCATACATATAGATCTTGTATAGACCATACATATAGATCTTGTATAGACCACACATATAGATATTGTGTAGACCACACATATAGATATTGTGTATAGACCATACATATAGATCTTGTATAGACCATACATAAAGATCTTGTATAGACCACACATATAGATATTGTGTATAGACCATACATATAGATCTTGTATAGATATACATATAGATATCGTGTATAGATCATACATATAGATCTTGTATAGACCACACATATAGATATTGTATATAGACCATACATATAGATCTTGTATAGACCATACATATAGATATTGTGTATAGACCATACATATAGATATTGTATATAGACCATACATATAGATCTTGTATAGACCACACATATAGATATTGTGTATAGACCATACATATAGATCTTGTATAGATATACATATAGATATCGTGTATAGATCATACATATAGATCTTGTATAGACCACACATATAGATATTGTATATAGACCATACATATAGATCTTGTATAGACCATACATATAGATATTGTGTATAGACCATACATATAGATATTGTATATAGACCATACATATAGATCTTGTATAGACCATACATATAGATCTTGTATATAGACCATACATATAGATCTTGTATATAGACCACACATATAGATATTGTATATAGACCATACATATAGATCTTGTGTATAGACCATACATATAGATCTTGTGTATAGACCACACATATAGATCTTGTATATAGACCACACATATAGATATTGTGTATAGACCACACATATAGATCTTGTGTATAGACCATACATATAGATATTGTGTAGACCATACATATAGATCTTGTATAGACCATACATATAGATTTTGTATAGACCATACTTATAGATCTTGTATAGACCACACATATAGATCTTGTATATAGACCATACATATAGATCTTGTATAGACCACACATATAGATCTTGTATAGACCATACATATAGATCTTGTATAGACCACACATATAGATATTGTGTATAGACCATACATATAGATCTTGTATAGACCATAAATATAGATCTTGTATAGACCACACATATAGATCTTGTATAGACCACACATATAGATATTGTGTATAGACCATACATATAGATCATGTATAGACCACACATATAGATATTGTATATAGACCACACATATAGATATTGTGTATAGACCAGACATATAGATCTTGTATAGACCATACATATAGATCTTGTATAGACCATACATATAGATCTTATATAGACCATACATATAGATCTTGTATAGACCATACATATAGATCTTGTGTATAGACCATACATATAGATCTTGTATAGACCATAGATATAGATCTTGTATAGACCATACATATAGATCTTGTATATAGACCATACATATAGATCTTGTGTATAGACCATACATATAGATCTTGTGTATAGACCATACATATAGATCTTGTGTATAGACCACACATATAGATCTTGTATAGACCATACATATAGATATTGTATAGACCATACATATAGATCTTGTGTATAGACCATACATATAAATCTTGTATAGACCATACATATAGATCTTGTATAGACCATACATATAAATATTGTGTATAGACCATACATATAGATCTTGTGTATAGACCATACATATAGATCTTGTGTATAGACCACACATATAGATCTTGTATAGACCATACATATAGACATTGTATAGACCATACATATAGATATTGTGTATAGACCATACATATAGATCTTGTATAGACCATACATATAGATCTTGTATAGACCATACATATAGATATTGTGTATAGACCATACATATAGATCTTGTATAGACCATACATATAGATATTGTGTATAGACCATACATATAGATCTTGTATAGACCATACATATAGATCTTGTATAGACCACACATATAGATATTGTGTAGACCACACATATAGATATTGTGTATAGACCATACATATAGATCTTGTATAGACCATACATAAAGATCTTGTATAGACCACACATATAGATATTGTGTATAGACCATACATATAGATCTTGTATAGATATACATATAGATATCGTGTATAGATCATACATATAGATCTTGTATAGACCACACATATAGATATTGTATATAGACCATACATATAGATCTTGTATAGACCATACATATAGATATTGTGTATAGACCATACATATAGATATTGTATATAGACCATACATATAGATCTTGTATAGACCATACATATAGATCTTGTATATAGACCATACATATAGATCTTGTATATAGACCACACATATAGATATTGTATATAGACCATACATATAGATCTTGTGTATAGACCATACATATAGATCTTGTGTATAGACCACACATATAGATCTTGTGTATAGACCATACATATAGATCTTGTATAGACCACACATATAGATCTTGTATATAGACCACACATATAGATCTTGTATAGACCACACATATAGATCTTGTATATAGACCACACATATAGATATTGTGTATAGACCACACATATAGATCTTGTGTATAGACCACACATATAGATATTGTGTATAGACCATACATATAGATCTTGTATAGACCATACATATAGATCTTGTATAGACCACACATATAGATCTTGTATAGACCACACATATAGATATTGTGTATAGGCCATACATATAGATCTTGTATAGACCATACATATAGACCTTGTATATAGGCCACACATAGAGATCTTGTGTATAGATCATACATATAGATCTTGTATAGACCATACATATAGATCTTGTATAGACCATACATATCGATCTTGTATAGACCATACATATAGATCTTGTATAGACCACACATATAGATCTTGTATAGACCACACATATAGATATTGTGTATAGACCATACATATAGATCTTGTATAGACCATACATAAAGATCTTGTATAGACCACACATATAGATATTGTGTATAGACCATACATATAGATCTTGTATATAGACCACACATATAGATATTGTATATAGACCATACATATAGATCTTGTGTATAGACCATACATATAGATCTTGTGTATAGACCACACATATAGATCTTGTATATAGACCACACATATAGATCTTGTATATAGACCACACATATAGATCTTGTATAGACCATACATATAGATCTTGTATATAGACCACACATATAGATCTTGTATAGACCATACATATAGATCTTGTATAGACCATACATATAGATCTTGTATATAGACCATACATATAGATCTGTTATATAGACCACACATATAGATCTTGTATAGACCATACATATAGATCTTGTATAGACCATACATATAGATCTTGTGTATAGACCACACATATAGATCTTGTATATAGACCACACATATAGATCTTGTATATAGACCACACATATAGATCTTGTATAGACCATACATATAGATCTTGTATAGACCATACATATAGATCTTGTATAGACCATACATATAGATCTTGTATATAGACCATACATATAGATCTTGTGTATAGACCATACATATAGATCTTGTGTATAGACCATACATATAGATCTTGTGTATAGACCACACATGTAGATCTTGTATAGACCATACATATACATATTGTATAGACCATACATATAGATCTTGTGTATAGACCATACATATAAATCTTGTATAGACCATACATATAGATCTTGTATAGACCATACATATAAATATTGTGTATAGACCATACATATAGATCTTGTGTATAGACCATACATATAGATCTTGTGTATAGACCACACATATAGATCTTGTATAGACCATGCATATAGATATTGTATAGACCATACATATAGATATTGTGTATAGACCATACATATAGATCTTGTATAGACCATACATATAGATCTTGTATAGACCATACATATAGATATTGTGTATAGACCATACATATAGATCTTGTATAGACCATACATATAGATATTGTATATAGACCATACATATAGATCTTGTATAGACCATACATATAGATCTTGTATAGACCACACATATAGATATTGTGTAGACCACACATATAGATATTGTGTATAGACCATACATATAGATCTTGTATAGACCATACATATAGATATCGTGTATAGATCATACATATAGATCTTGTATAGACCACACATATAGATATTGTATATAGACCATACATATAGATCTTGTATAGACCATACTTATAGATATTGTGTATAGACCATACATATAGATATTGTATATAGACCATACATATAGATCTTGTATAGACCATACATATAGATCTTGTATATAGACCATACATATAGATCTTGTATATAGACCACACATATAGATATTGTATATAGACCATACATATAGATCTTGTGTATAGACCATACATATAGATCTTGTGTATAGACCACACATATAGATCTTGTGTATAGACCATACATATAGATCTTGTATAGACCACACATATAGATCTTGTATATAGACCACACATATAGATCTTGTATAGACCACACATATAGATCTTGTATATAGACCACACATATAGATATTGTGTATAGACCACACATATAGATCTTGTGTATAGACCACACATATAGATATTGTGTATAGAACATACATATAGATCTTGTATAGACCATACATATAGATCTTGTATAGACCACACATATAGATCTTGTATAGACCATACATATAGATCTTGTATAGACCACACATATAGATATTGTATAGACCACACATATAGATCTTGTGTATAGACCATACATATAGATCTTGTGTATAGACCATACATATAGATCTTGTATAGACCACACATATAGATCTTGTGTATAGACCATATATATAGATCTTGTATATAGATCATACATATAGATCTTGTATAGACCATACATATAGATCTTGTATAGACCATACATATAGATATTGTATAGACCATACATATAGATCTTGTATAGACCACACATATAGATATTGTGTAGAACACACATATAGATATTGTATAGACCACACATATAGATCTTGTATATAGACCACACATATAGATCTTGTATATAGACCACACATATAGATCTTGTATAGACCATACATATAGATCTTGTATATAGACCACACATATAGATCTTGTATAGACCATACATATAGATCTTGTATAGACCATACATATAGATCTTGTATATAGACCATACATATAGATCTGTTATATAGACCACACATATAGATCTTGTATAGACCATACATATAGATCTTGTATAGACCATACATATAGATCTTGTGTATAGACCACACATATAGATCTTGTATATAGACCATACATATAGATCTTGTATATAGACCACACATATAGATCTTGTGTAGACCATACATATAGATCTTGTAAATAGACCATACATATAGATCTTGTGTATAGACCATACATATAGATCTTGTATAGACCATACATATAGATCTTGTATAGACCATACATATAGATCTTGTATATAGACCATACATATAGATCTTGTATAGACCACACATATAGATCTTGTATATAGACCATACATATAGATCTTGTATAGACCATACATATAGATCTTGTATAGACCACACATATAGATCTTGTATATAGACCATACATATAGATCTTGTATAGACCATACATATAGATCTTGTGTATAGACCTTACATATACATCTTGTATAGACCATACATATAGATCTTGTATAGACCACACATATAGATCTTGTATAGACCATACATATAGATCTTGTGTATAGACCACACATATAGATCTTGTATAGACCATGCATATAGATATTGTATAGACCATACATATAGATATTGTGTATAGACCATACATATAGATCTTGTATAGACCATACATATAGATCTTGTATAGACCATACATATAGATATTGTGTATAGACCATACATATAGATCTTGTATAGACCATACATATAGATATTGTATATAGACCATACATATAGATCTTGTATAGACCATACATATAGATCTTGTATAGACCACACATATAGATATTGTGTAGACCACACATATAGATATTGTGTATAGACCATACATATAGATCTTGTATAGACCATACATATAGATATCGTGTATAGATCATACATATAGATCTTGTATAGACCACACATATAGATCTTGTGTATAGACCACACATATAGATCTTGTATAGACCATACATATAGACATTGTATAGACCATACATATAGATATTGTGTATAGACCATACATATAGATCTTGTATAGACCATACATATAGATCTTGTATAGACCATACATATAGATATTGTGTATAGACCATACATATAGATCTTGTATAGACCATACATATAGATATTGTGTATAGACCATACATATAGATCTTGTATAGACCATACATATAGATCTTGTATAGACCACACATATAGATATTGTGTAGACCACACATATAGATATTGTGTATAGACCATACATATAGATCTTGTATAGACCATACATAAAGATCTTGTATAGACCACACATATAGATATTGTGTATAGACCATACATATAGATCTTGTATAGATATACATATAGATATCGTGTATAGATCATACATATAGATCTTGTATAGACCACACATATAGATATTGTATATAGACCATACATATAGATCTTGTATAGACCATACATATAGATATTGTGTATAGACCATACATATAGATATTGTATATAGACCATACATATAGATCTTGTATAGACCACACATATAGATATTGTGTATAGACCATACATATAGATCTTGTATAGATATACATATAGATATCGTGTATAGATCATACATATAGATCTTGTATAGACCACACATATAGATATTGTATATAGACCATACATATAGATCTTGTATAGACCATACATATAGATATTGTGTATAGACCATACATATAGATATTGTATATAGACCATACATATAGATCTTGTATAGACCATACATATAGATCTTGTATATAGACCATACATATAGATCTTGTATATAGACCACACATATAGATATTGTATATAGACCATACATATAGATCTTGTGTATAGACCATACATATAGATCTTGTGTATAGACCACACATATAGATCTTGTATATAGACCACACATATAGATATTGTGTATAGACCACACATATAGATCTTGTGTATAGACCATACATATAGATATTGTGTAGACCATACATATAGATCTTGTATAGACCATACATATAGATTTTGTATAGACCATACATATAGATCTTGTATAGACCACACATATAGATCTTGTATATAGACCATACATATAGATCTTGTATAGACCACACATATAGATCTTGTATAGACCATACATATAGATCTTGTATAGACCACACATATAGATATTGTGTATAGACCATACATATAGATCTTGTATAGACCATAAATATAGATCTTGTATAGACCACACATATAGATCTTGTATAGACCACACATATAGATATTGTGTATAGACCATACATATAGATCATGTATAGACCACACATATAGATATTGTATATAGACCACACATATAGATATTGTGTATAGACCAGACATATAGATCTTGTATAGACCATACATATAGATCTTGTATAGACCATACATATAGATCTTATATAGACCATACATATAGATCTTGTATAGACCATACATATAGATCTTGTGTATAGACCATACATATAGATCTTGTATAGACCATAGATATAGATCTTGTATAGACCATACATATAGATCTTGTATATAGACCATACATATAGATCTTGTGTATAGACCATACATATAGATCTTGTGTATAGACCATACATATAGATCTTGTGTATAGACCACACATATAGATCTTGTATAGACCATACATATAGATATTGTATAGACCATACATATAGATCTTGTGTATAGACCATACATATAAATCTTGTATAGACCATACATATAGATCTTGTATAGACCATACATATAAATATTGTGTATAGACCATACATATAGATCTTGTGTATAGACCATACATATAGATCTTGTGTATAGACCACACATATAGATCTTGTATAGACCATACATATAGACATTGTATAGACCATACATATAGATATTGTGTATAGACCATACATATAGATCTTGTATAGACCATACATATAGATCTTGTATAGACCATACATATAGATATTGTGTATAGACCATACATATAGATCTTGTATAGACCATACATATAGATATTGTGTATAGACCATACATATAGATCTTGTATAGACCATACATATAGATCTTGTATAGACCACACATATAGATATTGTGTAGACCACACATATAGATATTGTGTATAGACCATACATATAGATCTTGTATAGACCATACATAAAGATCTTGTATAGACCACACATATAGATATTGTGTATAGACCATACATATAGATCTTGTATAGATATACATATAGATATCGTGTATAGATCATACATATAGATCTTGTATAGACCACACATATAGATATTGTATATAGACCATACATATAGATCTTGTATAGACCATACATATAGATATTGTGTATAGACCATACATATAGATATTGTATATAGACCATACATATAGATCTTGTATAGACCATACATATAGATCTTGTATATAGACCATACATATAGATCTTGTATATAGACCACACATATAGATATTGTATATAGACCATACATATAGATCTTGTGTATAGACCATACATATAGATCTTGTGTATAGACCACACATATAGATCTTGTGTATAGACCATACATATAGATCTTGTATAGACCACACATATAGATCTTGTATATAGACCACACATATAGATCTTGTATAGACCACACATATAGATCTTGTATATAGACCACACATATAGATATTGTGTATAGACCACACATATAGATCTTGTGTATAGACCACACATATAGATATTGTGTATAGACCATACATATAGATCTTGTATAGACCATACATATAGATCTTGTATAGACCACACATATAGATCTTGTATAGACCACACATATAGATATTGTGTATAGGCCATACATATAGATCTTGTATAGACCATACATATAGACCTTGTATATAGGCCACACATAGAGATCTTGTGTATAGATCATACATATAGATCTTGTATAGACCATACATATAGATCTTGTATAGACCATACATATCGATCTTGTATAGACCATACATATAGATCTTGTATAGACCACACATATAGATCTTGTATAGACCACACATATAGATATTGTGTATAGACCATACATATAGATCTTGTATAGACCATACATAAAGATCTTGTATAGACCACACATATAGATATTGTGTATAGACCATACATATAGATCTTGTATATAGACCACACATATAGATATTGTATATAGACCATACATATAGATCTTGTGTATAGACCATACATATAGATCTTGTGTATAGACCACACATATAGATCTTGTATATAGACCACACATATAGATCTTGTATATAGACCACACATATAGATCTTGTATAGACCATACATATAGATCTTGTATATAGACCACACATATAGATCTTGTATAGACCATACATATAGATCTTGTATAGACCATACATATAGATCTTGTATATAGACCATACATATAGATCTGTTATATAGACCACACATATAGATCTTGTATAGACCATACATATAGATCTTGTATAGACCATACATATAGATCTTGTGTATAGACCACACATATAGATCTTGTATATAGACCACACATATAGATCTTGTATATAGACCACACATATAGATCTTGTATAGACCATACATATAGATCTTGTATAGACCATACATATAGATCTTGTATAGACCATACATATAGATCTTGTATATAGACCATACATATAGATCTTGTGTATAGACCATACATATAGATCTTGTGTATAGACCATACATATAGATCTTGTGTATAGACCACACATGTAGATCTTGTATAGACCATACATATACATATTGTATAGACCATACATATAGATCTTGTGTATAGACCATACATATAAATCTTGTATAGACCATACATATAGATCTTGTATAGACCATACATATAAATATTGTGTATAGACCATACATATAGATCTTGTGTATAGACCATACATATAGATCTTGTGTATAGACCACACATATAGATCTTGTATAGACCATGCATATAGATATTGTATAGACCATACATATAGATATTGTGTATAGACCATACATATAGATCTTGTATAGACCATACATATAGATCTTGTATAGACCATACATATAGATATTGTGTATAGACCATACATATAGATCTTGTATAGACCATACATATAGATATTGTATATAGACCATACATATAGATCTTGTATAGACCATACATATAGATCTTGTATAGACCACACATATAGATATTGTGTAGACCACACATATAGATATTGTGTATAGACCATACATATAGATCTTGTATAGACCATACATATAGATATCGTGTATAGATCATACATATAGATCTTGTATAGACCACACATATAGATATTGTATATAGACCATACATATAGATCTTGTATAGACCATACTTATAGATATTGTGTATAGACCATACATATAGATATTGTATATAGACCATACATATAGATCTTGTATAGACCATACATATAGATCTTGTATATAGACCATACATATAGATCTTGTATATAGACCACACATATAGATATTGTATATAGACCATACATATAGATCTTGTGTATAGACCATACATATAGATCTTGTGTATAGACCACACATATAGATCTTGTGTATAGACCATACATATAGATCTTGTATAGACCACACATATAGATCTTGTATATAGACCACACATATAGATCTTGTATAGACCACACATATAGATCTTGTATATAGACCACACATATAGATATTGTGTATAGACCACACATATAGATCTTGTGTATAGACCACACATATAGATATTGTGTATAGAACATACATATAGATCTTGTATAGACCATACATATAGATCTTGTATAGACCACACATATAGATCTTGTATAGACCATACATATAGATCTTGTATAGACCACACATATAGATATTGTATAGACCACACATATAGATCTTGTGTATAGACCATACATATAGATCTTGTGTATAGACCATACATATAGATCTTGTATAGACCACACATATAGATCTTGTGTATAGACCATATATATAGATCTTGTATATAGATCATACATATAGATCTTGTATAGACCATACATATAGATCTTGTATAGACCATACATATAGATATTGTATAGACCATACATATAGATCTTGTATAGACCACACATATAGATATTGTGTAGAACACACATATAGATATTGTATAGACCACACATATAGATCTTGTATATAGACCACACATATAGATCTTGTATATAGACCACACATATAGATCTTGTATAGACCATACATATAGATCTTGTATATAGACCACACATATAGATCTTGTATAGACCATACATATAGATCTTGTATAGACCATACATATAGATCTTGTATATAGACCATACATATAGATCTGTTATATAGACCACACATATAGATCTTGTATAGACCATACATATAGATCTTGTATAGACCATACATATAGATCTTGTGTATAGACCACACATATAGATCTTGTATATAGACCATACATATAGATCTTGTATATAGACCACACATATAGATCTTGTGTAGACCATACATATAGATCTTGTAAATAGACCATACATATAGATCTTGTGTATAGACCATACATATAGATCTTGTATAGACCATACATATAGATCTTGTATAGACCATACATATAGATCTTGTATATAGACCATACATATAGATCTTGTATAGACCACACATATAGATCTTGTATATAGACCATACATATAGATCTTGTATAGACCATACATATAGATCTTGTATAGACCACACATATAGATCTTGTATATAGACCATACATATAGATCTTGTATAGACCATACATATAGATCTTGTGTATAGACCTTACATATACATCTTGTATAGACCATACATATAGATCTTGTATAGACCACACATATAGATCTTGTATAGACCATACATATAGATCTTGTGTATAGACCACACATATAGATCTTGTATAGACCATGCATATAGATATTGTATAGACCATACATATAGATATTGTGTATAGACCATACATATAGATCTTGTATAGACCATACATATAGATCTTGTATAGACCATACATATAGATATTGTGTATAGACCATACATATAGATCTTGTATAGACCATACATATAGATATTGTATATAGACCATACATATAGATCTTGTATAGACCATACATATAGATCTTGTATAGACCACACATATAGATATTGTGTAGACCACACATATAGATATTGTGTATAGACCATACATATAGATCTTGTATAGACCATACATATAGATATCGTGTATAGATCATACATATAGATCTTGTATAGACCACACATATAGATATTGTATATAGACCATACATATAGATCTTGTATAGACCATACTTATAGATATTGTGTATAGACCATACATATAGATATTGTATATAGACCATACATATAGATCTTGTATAGACCATACATATAGATCTTGTATATAGACCATACATATAGATCTTGTATATAGACCACACATATAGATATTGTATATAGACCATACATATAGATCTTGTGTATAGACCATACATATAGATCTTGTGTATAGACCACACATATAGATCTTGTGTATAGACCATACATATAGATCTTGTATAGACCACACATATAGATCTTGTATATAGACCACACATATAGATCTTGTATAGACCACACATATAGATCTTGTATATAGACCACACATATAGATATTGTGTATAGACCACACATATAGATCTTGTGTATAGACCACACATATAGATATTGTGTATAGAACATACATATAGATCTTGTATAGACCATACATATAGATCTTGTATAGACCACACATATAGATCTTGTATAGACCATACATATAGATCTTGTATAGACCACACATATAGATATTGTATAGACCACACATATAGATCTTGTGTATAGACCATACATATAGATCTTGTGTATAGACCATACATATAGATCTTGTATAGACCACACATATAGATCTTGTGTATAGACCATATATATAGATCTTGTATATAGATCATACATATAGATCTTGTATAGACCATACATATAGATCTTGTATAGACCATACATATAGATATTGTATAGACCATACATATAGATCTTGTATAGACCACACATATAGATATTGTGTAGAACACACATATAGATATTGTATAGACCACACATATAGATCTTGTATATAGACCATACATATAGATCTGTTATATAGACCACACATATAGATCTTGTATAGACCATACATATAGATCTTGTATATAGACCACACATATAGATCTTGTATAGACCATACATATAGATCTTGTATAGACCATACATATAGATCTTGTATATAGACCATACATATAGATCTGTTATATAGACCACACATATAGATCTTGTATAGACCATACATATAGATCTTGTATAGACCATACATATAGATCTTGTGTATAGACCACACATATAGATCTTGTATATAGACCATACATATAGATCTTGTATATAGACCACACATATAGATCTTGTGTAGACCATACATATAGATCTTGTAAATAGACCATACATATAGATCTTGTGTATAGACCATACATATAGATCTTGTATAGACCATACATATAGATCTTGTATAGACCATACATATAGATCTTGTATATAGACCATACATATAGATCTTGTATAGACCACACATATAGATCTTGTATATAGACCATACATATAGATCTTGTATAGACCATACATATAGATCTTGTATAGACCACACATATAGATCTTGTATATAGACCATACATATAGATCTTGTATAGACCATACATATAGATCTTGTGTATAGACCTTACATATACATCTTGTATAGACCATACATATAGATCTTGTATAGACCACACATATAGATCTTGTATAGACCATACATATAGATCTTGTGTATAGACCATACATATAGATCTTGTATAGACCATACATATAGATCTTGTATATAGACCATACATATAGATCTTGTATAGACCATACATATAGATCTTGTATAGACCATACATATAGATCTTGTGTATAGACCATACATATAGATCTTGTATAGACCATACATATAGATCTTGTATATAGACCATACATATAGATCTTGTATAGACCATACATATAGATCTTGTATAGACCATACATATAGATCTTGTATAGACCATACATATAGATCTTGTATAGACCACACATATAGATCTTGTATATAGACCATACATATAGATCTTGTATAGACCATACATATAGATCTTTTATAGACCACACATATAGATATGTTATAGACCATACATATAGATCTTGTATATAGACCATACATATAGATCTTGTATAGACCACACATATAGATATTGTATAGACCATACATATAGATCTTGTATAAACCACACATATAGATATTGTATAGACCATACATATAGATCTTGTATAGACCATACATATAGATCTTGTATAGACCATACATATAGATATTGTATATAGACCATACATATAGATCTTGTATAGACCATAGATAGATCTTGTATATAGACCATACATATAGATCTTGTATAGACCATACATATAGATATTGTGTATAGACCATACATATAGATCTTGTGTATAGACCATACATAAAGATCTTGTGTATAGACCATACATATAGATCTTGTATAGACCACACATATAGATCTTGTGTATAGACCATACATATAGATCTTGTGTATAGACCACACATATAGATCTTGTATAGACCATACATATAGATCTTGTATATAGACCATACATATAGATCTTGTATAGACCATACATATAGATCTTGTATAGACCATACATATAGATCTTGTGTATAGACCATACATATAGATCTTGTATATAGACCATACATATAGATCTTGTATAGACCATACATATAGATCTTGTATAGACCATACATATAGATCTTGTATAGACCATACATATAGATCTTGTATAGACCACACATATAGATATTGTATAGACCACACATATAGATCTTGTGTATAGACCATACATATAGATCTTGTGTATAGACCATACATATAGATCTTGTATAGACCACACATATAGATCTTGTGTATAGACCATATATATAGATCTTGTATATAGACCATACATATAGATCTTGTATAGACCATACATATAGATCTTGTATAGACCATACATATAGATATTGTATAGACCATACATATAGATCTTGTATAGACCACACATATAGATATTTTGTAGACCACACATATAGATATTGTATAGACCACACATATAGATCTTGTATATAGACCACACATATAGATCTTGTATATAGACCACACATATAGATCTTGTATAGACCATACATATAGATCTTGTATATAGACCACACATATAGATCTTGTATAGACCATACATATAGATCTCGTATAGACCATACATATAGATCTTGTATATAGACCATACATATAGATCTGTTATATAGACCACACATATAGATCTTGTATAGACCATACATATAGATCTTGTATAGACCATACATATAGATCTTGTGTATAGACCACACATATAGATCTTGTATATAGACCATACATATAGATCTTGTATATAGACCACACATATAGATCTTGTGTAGACCATACATATAGATCTTGTAAATAGACCATACATATAGATCTTGTGTATAGACCATACATATAGATCTTGTATAGACCATACATATAGATCTTGTATAGACCATACATATAGATCTTGTATATAGACCATACATATAGATCTTGTATAGACCACACATATAGATCTTGTATATAGACCATACATATAGATCTTGTATAGACCATACATATAGATCTTGTATAGACCACACATATAGATCTTGTATATAGACCATACATATAGATCTTGTATAGACCATACATATAGATCTTGTGTATAGACCTTACATATACATCTTGTATAGACCATACATATAGATCTTGTATAGACCACACATATAGATCTTGTATAGACCATACATATAGATCTTGTGTATAGACCATACATATAGATCTTGTATAGACCATACATATAGATCTTGTATATAGACCATACATATAGATCTTGTATAGACCATACATATAGATCTTGTATAGACCATACATATAGATCTTGTGTATAGACCATACATATAGATCTTGTATAGACCATACATATAGATCTTGTATAGACCATACATATAGATCTTGTATAGACCATACATATAGATCTTGTATAGACCACACATATAGATCTTGTATATCGACCATACATATAGATCTTGTATAGACCATACATATAGATCCTGTATAGACCACACATATAGATATTGTATAGACCATACATGTACATCTTGTATATAGACCATACATATAGATCTTGTATAGACCACACATATAGATATTGTATAGACCATACATATAGATCTTGTATAAACCACACATATAGATATTGTATAGACCATACATATAGATCTTGTATAGACCATACATATAGATCTTGTATAGACCATACATATAGATATTGTATATAGAACATACATATAGATCTTGTATAGACCATAGATATAGATCTTGTATATAGACCATACATATAGATCTTGTATAGACCATACATATAGATCTTGTGTATAGACCATACATATAGATCTTGTGTATAGACCATACATATAGATCTTGTATAGACCACACATATAGATCTTGTGTATAGACCATACATATAGATCTTGTATAGACCACACATATAGATCTTGTGTATAGACCATACATATAGATCTTGTGTATAGACCATACATATAGATCTTGTATATAGACCACACATATAGATCTTGTGTATAGACCACACATATAGATCTTGTATAGACCACACATATAGATCTTGTGTATAGACCACACATATAGATCTCGTGTATAGACCATACATATAGATCTTGTGTATAGACCATACATATATAGCTTGTATATAGACCATACATATAGATCTTGTATATAGACCATACATATAGATCTTGTATATAGACCATACATATAGATCTTGTATATAGACCATACATATAGATCTTGTATATAGACCACACATAGAGATCTTGTGTATAGACCATACATATAGATCTTGTATAGACCACACATATAGATCTTGTATATAGATCATACATATAGATCTTGTATATAGACCATACATATAGATCTTGTATATAGACCATACATATAGATATTGTATATAGACCACACATATAGATATTGTGTATAGACCACACATATAGATCTTGTATAGACCATACATATAGATCTTGTATAGACCACACATATAGATATTGTGTATAGACCATACATATAGATCTTGTATAGACCATACTTATAGATATTGTGTATAGACCATACATATAGATATTGTATAGACCATACATATAGATCTTGTATAGACCATACATATAGATATTGTATAGACCACACATATAGATCTTGTATAGACCATACATATAGATCTTGTATAGACCACACATATAGATCTTGTATAGACCACACATATAGATATTGTATATAGACCATACATATAGATCTTGTATAGACCATACATATAGATCTTGTATAGACCACACATATAGATCTTGTATAGACCACACATATAGATATTGTATATAGACCACACATATAGATCTTGTATAGACCATACATATAGATCTTGTATAGACCACACATATAGATCTTGTATAGACCACACATATAGATATTGTATATAGACCACACATATAGATCTTGTATAGACCATACATATAGATCTTGTATAGACCACACATATAGATCTTGTATAGACCACACATATAGATATTGTATATAGACCATACATATAGATCTTGTATAGACCATACATATAGATCTTGTATATAGATCATACATATAGATCTTGTATATAGACAATACATATAGATCTTGTATATAGACCATACATATAGATATTGTATATAGACCACACATATAGATATTGTGTATAGACCACACATATAGATCTTGTATAGACCATACATATAGATCTTGTATAGACCACACATATAGATATTGTGTATAGACCATACATATAGATCTTGTATAGACCATACATATAGATATTGTCTATAGACCATAAATATAGATCTTGTATAGACCATACATATAGATCTTGTATAGACCATACATATAGATATTGTGTATAGACCATACATATAGATCTTGTATAGACCATACATATAGATATTGTGTATAGACCATACATATAGATCTTGTATAGACCATACATATAGATCTTGTATAGACCACACGTATAGATATTGTGTAGACCACACATATAGATATTGTGTATAGACCATACATATAGATCTTGTATAGACCATACATATAGATCTTGTATAGACCACACATATAGATCTTGTATATAGACCACACATATAGATATTATGTAGACCACACATATATATCTTGTATATAGACCACACATATAGATCTTGTATATAGACCATACATATAGATCTTGTATAGACCATACATATAGATCTTGTATATAGACCATACATATAGATATTGTGTATAGATCATACATATAGATCTTGTATAGACCATACATATAGATCTTGTATATAGACCATACATATAGATATTGTGTATAGATCATACATATAGATCTTGTATAGACCATACATATAGATCTTGTATATAGACCATACATATAGATATTGTGTATAGATCATACATATAGATCTTGTATAGACCATACATATAGATCTTGTATATAGACCATACATATAGATATTGTGTATAGATCATACATATAGATCTTGTATAGACCACACATATAGATCTTGTATAGCCCACACATATAGATATTGTGTAGACCATACATATAGATCTTGTGTATAGACCATACATATAGATCTTGTATATAGACCACACATATAGATCTTGTCTATAGACCATACATATAGATCTTGTATAGACCATACATATAGATCTTGTATAGACCATACATATAGATCTCGTATAGACCATACATATAGATCTTGTACAGACCATACATATAGATCTTATATAGACCATACATATAGATCTTGTATATAGACCATACATATAGATCTGTTATATAGACCACACATATAGATCTTGTATAGACCATACATATAGATCTTGTATAGACCATACATATAGATCTTGTGTATAGACAACACATATAGATCTTGTATATAGACCATACATATAGATCTTGTATATAGACCACACATATAGATCTTGTGTAGACCATACATATAGATCTTGTAAATAGACCATACATATAGATCTTGTGTATAGACCATACATATAGATCTTGTATAGACCATATATATAGATCTTGTACAGACCACACATAGAGATCTTGTATAGACCACACATATAGATATTGTATATAGACCATACATATAGATCTTGTATAGACCATACATATAGATCTTGTATAGACCATACATATAGATCTTGTATAGACCACACATATAGATCTTGTATATAGACCATACATATAGATCTTGTATAGACCATACATATAGATCTTGTGTATAGACCTTACATATACTTCTTGTATAGACCATACATATAGATCTTGTATATAGAGCACACATATAGATCTTGTATAGACCATACATATAGATCTTGTATAGACCATACATATAGATCTTGTATATAGACCACACATATAGATCTTGTATAGACCATACATATAGATCTTATATAGACCATACATATAGATCTTGTATATAGACCATACATATAGATCTGTTATATAGACCACACATATAGATCTTGTATAGACCATACATATAGATCTTGTATAGACCATACATATAGATCTTGTGTAGACCATACATATAGATCTTGTAAATAGACCATACATATAGATCTTGTGTATAGACCATACATATAGATCTTGTATAGACCATACATATAGATTTTGTATAGACCACACATAGAGATCTTGTATAGACCACACATATAGATCTTGTATATAGACCATACATATAGATCTTGTATATAGACCACACATATAGATCTTGTGTAGACCATACATATAGATCTTGTAAATAGACCATACATATAGATCTTGTGTATAGACCATACATATAGATCTTGTATAGACCATACATATAGATTTTGTATAGACCACACATAGAGATCTTGTATAGACCACACATATAGATATTGTATATAGACCATACATATAGATCTTGTATAGACCATACATATAGATCTTGTATAGACCATACATATAGATCTTGTATAGACCACACATATAGATCTTGTATATAGACCATACATATAGATCTTGTATAGACCATACATATAGATCTTGTGTATAGACCTTACATATACATCTTGTATAGACCATACATATAGATCTTGTATAGACCATACATATAGATCTTGTATAGACCACACATATAGATCTTGTATAGACCATACATATAGATCTTGTATATAGACCATACATATAGATCTTGTATAGACCATACATATAGATCTTGTATATAGACCATACATATAGATCTTGTATAGACCATACATATAGATCTTGTATAGACCATACATATAGATCTTGTGTATAGACCATACATATAGATCTTGTATAGACCATACATATAGATCTTGTATAGACCATACATATAGATCTTGTATAGACCATACATATAGATCTTGTATAGACCACACATATAGATCTTGTATATCGACCATACATATAGATCTTGTATAGACCATACATATAGATCCTGTATAGACCACACATATAGATATTGTATAGACCACACATGTACATCTTGTATATAGACCATACATATAGATCTTGTATAGACCACACATATAGATATTGTATAGACCATACATATAGATCTTGTATAAACCACACATATAGATATTGTATAGACCATACATATAGATCTTGTATAGACCATACATATAGATCTTGTATAGACCATACATATAGATATTGTATATAGAACATACATATAGATCTTGTATAGACCATAGATATAGATCTTGTATATAGACCATACATATAGATCTTGTATAGACCATACATATAGATCTTGTGTATAGACCATACATATAGATCTTGTGTATAGACCATACATATAGATCTTGTATAGACCACACATATAGATCTTGTGTATAGACCATACATATAGATCTTGTATAGACCACACATATAGATCTTGTGTATAGACCATACATATAGATCTTGTGTATAGACCATACATATAGATCTTGTATATAGACCACACATATAGATCTTGTGTATAGACCACACATATAGATCTTGTATAGACCACACATATAGATCTTGTGTATAGACCACACATATAGATCTTGTGTATAGACCATACATATAGATCTTGTGTATAGACCATACATATATAGCTTGTATATAGACCATACATATAGATCTTGTATATAGACCATACATATAGATCTTGTATATAGACCATACATATAGATCTTGTATATAGACCATACATATAGATCTTGTATATAGACCACACATAGAGATCTTGTGTATAGACCATACATATAGATCTTGTATAGACCACACATATAGATCTTGTATATAGATCATACATATAGATCTTGTATATAGACCATACATATAGATCTTGTATATAGACCATACATATAGATATTGTATATAGACCACACATATAGATATTGTGTATAGACCACACATATAGATCTTGTATAGACCATACATATAGATCTTGTATAGACCACACATATAGATATTGTGTATAGACCATACATATAGATCTTGTATAGACCATACATATAGATATTGTGTATAGACCATACATATAGATATTGTATAGACCATACATATAGATCTTGTATAGACCATACATATAGATATTGTATAGACCACACATATAGATCTTGTATAGACCATACATATAGATCTTGTATAGACCACACATATAGATCTTGTATAGACCACACATATAGATATTGTATATAGACCATACATATAGATCTTGTATAGACCATACATATAGATCTTGTATAGACCACACATATAGATCTTGTATAGACCACACATATAGATATTGTATATAGACCACACATATAGATCTTGTATAGACCATACATATAGATCTTGTATAGACCACACATATAGATCTTGTATAGACCACACATATAGATATTGTATATAGACCACACATATAGATCTTGTATAGACCATACATATAGATCTTGTATAGACCACACATATAGATCTTGTATAGACCACACATATAGATATTGTATATAGACCATACATATAGATCTTGTATAGACCATACATATAGATCTTGTATATAGATCATACATATAGATCTTGTATATAGACAATACATATAGATCTTGTATATAGACCATACATATAGATATTGTATATAGACCACACATATAGATATTGTGTATAGACCACACATATAGATCTTGTATAGACCATACATATAGATCTTGTATAGACCACACATATAGATATTGTGTATAGACCATACATATAGATCTTGTATAGACCATACATATAGATATTGTCTATAGACCATAAATATAGATCTTGTATAGACCATACATATAGATCTTGTATAGACCATACATATAGATATTGTGTATAGACCATACATATAGATCTTGTATAGACCATACATATAGATATTGTGTATAGACCATACATATAGATCTTGTATAGACCATACATATAGATCTTGTATAGACCACACGTATAGATATTGTGTAGACCACACATATAGATATTGTGTATAGACCATACATATAGATCTTGTATAGACCATACATATAGATCTTGTATAGACCACACATATAGATCTTGTATATAGACCACACATATAGATATTATGTAGACCACACATATATATCTTGTATATAGACCACACATATAGATCTTGTATATAGACCATACATATAGATCTTGTATAGACCATACATATAGATCTTGTATATAGACCATACATATAGATATTGTGTATAGATCATACATATAGATCTTGTATAGACCATACATATAGATCTTGTATATAGACCATACATATAGATATTGTGTATAGATCATACATATAGATCTTGTATAGACCATACATATAGATCTTGTATATAGACCATACATATAGATATTGTGTATAGATCATACATATAGATCTTGTATAGACCATACATATAGATCTTGTATATAGACCATACATATAGATATTGTGTATAGATCATACATATAGATCTTGTATAGACCACACATATAGATCTTGTATAGCCCACACATATAGATATTGTGTAGACCATACATATAGATCTTGTGTATAGACCATACATATAGATCTTGTATATAGACCACACATATAGATCTTGTCTATAGACCATACATATAGATCTTGTATAGACCATACATATAGATCTTGTATAGACCATACATATAGATCTCGTATAGACCATACATATAGATCTTGTACAGACCACACATATAGATATTGTATAGACCACACATATAGATCTTGTGTATAGACCATACATATAGATCTTGTGTATAGACCATACATATAGATCTTGTATAGACCACACATATAGATCTTGTGTATCGAGCATACATATAGATCTTGTATATAGACCATACATATAGATCTTGTATAGACCATACATATAGATCTTGTATAGACCACACATATAGATATTGTGTAGACCACACATATAGATATTGTATAGACCACACATATAGATCTTGTATATAGACATCACATATAGATCTTGTATATAGAGCACACATATAGATCTTGTATAGACCATACATATAGATCTTGTATAGACCATACATATAGATCTTGTATATAGACCACACATATAGATCTTGTATAGACCATACATATAGATCTTATATAGACCATACATATAGATCTTGTATATAGACCATACATATAGATCTGTTATATAGACCACACATATAGATCTTGTATAGACCATACATATAGATCTTGTATAGACCATACATATAGATCTTGTGTATAGACAACACATATAGATCTTGTATATAGACCATACATATAGATCTTGTATATAGACCACACATATAGATCTTGTGTAGACCATACATATAGATCTTGTAAATAGACCATACATATAGATCTTGTGTATAGACCATACATATAGATCTTGTATAGACCATATATATAGATCTTGTACAGACCACACATAGAGATCTTGTATAGACCACACATATAGATATTGTATATAGACCATACATATAGATCTTGTATAGACCATACATATAGATCTTGTATAGACCATACATATAGATCTTGTATAGACCACACATATAGATCTTGTATATAGACCATACATATAGATCTTGTATAGACCATACATATAGATCTTGTGTATAGACCTTACATATACTTCTTGTATAGACCATACATATAGATCCTGTATAGACCATAGATATAGATCTTGTATAGACCACACATATAGATCTTGTATAGACCATACATATAGATCTTGTATATAGACCATACATATAGATCTTGTATAGACCATACATATAGATCTTGTATATAGACCATACATATAGATCTTGTATAGACCATACATATAGATCTTGTATAGACCATACATATAGATCTTGTGTATAGACCATACATATAGATCTTGTATAGACCATACATATAGATCTTGTATATAGACCATACATATAGATCTTGTATAGACCATACATATAGATCTTGTGTATAGACCATACATATAGATCTTGTATAGACCATACATATAGATCTTGTATACACCATACATATAGATCTTGTATAGACCATACATATAGATCTTGTATAGACCACACATATAGATCTTGTATATCGACCATACATATAGATCTTGTATAGACCATACATATAGATCTTGTATAGACCACACATATAGATATTGTATAGACCATACATGTACATCTTGTATACAGACCATACATATAGATCTTGTATAGACCACACATATAGATATTGTATAGACCATACATATAGATCTTGTATAAACCACACATATAGATATTGTATAGACCATACATATAGATCTTGTATAGACCATACATATAGATCTTGTATAGACCATACATATAGATATTGTATATAGAACATACATATAGATCTTGTATAGACCATAGATATAGATCTTGTATATAGACCATACATATAGATCTTGTATAGACCATACATATAGATATTGTGTATAGACCATACATATAGATCTTGTGTATAGACCATACATATAGATCTTGTGTATAGACCATACATATAGATCTTGTATAGACCACACATATAGATCTTGTGTATAGACCATACATATAGATCTTGTGTATAGACCATACATATAGATCTTGTATATAGACCACACATATAGATCTTGTGTATAGACCACACATATAGATCTTGTATAGACCACACATATAGATCTTGTGTATAGACCACACATATAGATCTTGTGTATAGACCATACATATAGATCTTGTGTATAGACCATACATATATATCTTGTATATAGACCATACATATAGATCTTGTATATAGACCATACATATAGATCTTGTATATAGACCATACATATAGATCTTGTATATAGACCATACATATAGATCTTGTATATAGACCACACATAGAGATCTTGTGTATAGACCATACATATAGATCTTGTATAGACCACACATATAGATCTTGTATAGACTATACATATAGATCTTGTATAGACCACACATATAGATCTTGTATAGACCACACATATAGATATTGTATAGACCACACATATAGATCTTGTATAGACCATACATATAGATCTTGTATAGACCACACATATAGATATTGTATATAGACCACACATATAGATCTTGTATAGACCATACATATAGATCTTGTATAGACCACACATATAGATCTTGTATAGACCACACATATAAATATTGTATATAGACCATACATATAGATCTTGTATAGACCACACATATAGATATTGTGTATAGACCATACATATAGATCTTGTATAGACCATACATATAGATCTTGTATAGACCACACATATAGATCTTTTATAGACCATACATATAGATCTTGTATAGACCATACATATAGATCTTGTATATAGATCATACATATAGATCTTGTATATAGACCATACATATAGATCTTGTATATAGACCACACATATAGATATTGTGTATAGACCATACATATAGATCTTGTATAGACCATACATATAGATATTGTGTATAGACCATACATATAGATCTTGTATAGACCATACATATAGATCTTGTATAGACCATACATATAGATATTATGTATAGACCATACATATAGCAATTGTATATAGACCACACATATAGATCTTGTATATAGACCATACATATAGATCTTGTATATAGACCATACATATAGATCTTGTATAGACCATACATATAGATATTGTGTATAGACCATACATATAGATCTTGTATAGACCATACATATAGATCTTGTATAGACCATACATATAGATATTGTGTATAGACCATACATATAGATCTTGTATAGACCATACATATAGATATTGTGTATAGACCATACATATAGATCTTGTATAGACCATACATATAGATCTTGTATAGACCACACGTATAGATATTGTGTAGACCACACATATAGATATTGTGTATAGACCATACATATAGATCTTGTATAGACCATACATATAGATCTTGTATAGACCACACATATAGATCTTGTATATAGACCACACATATAGATATTATGTAGACCACACATATAGATCTTGTATATAGACCACACATATAGATCTTGTATATAGACCATACATATAGATCTTGTATAGACCATAAATATAGATCTTGTATATAGACCATACATATAGATATTGTGTATAGATCATACATATAGATCTTGTATAGACCATACATATAGATCTTGTATATAGACCATACATATAGATATTGTGTATAGATCATACATATAGATCTTGTATAGACCATACATATAGATCTTGTATATAGACCATACATATAGATATTGTGTATAGATCATACATATAGATCTTGTATAGACCATACATATAGATCTTGTATATAGACCATACATATAGATATTGTGTATAGATCATACATATAGATCTTGTATAGACCACACATATAGATCTTGTATAGCCCACACATATAGATATTGTGTAGACCATACATATAGATCTTGTGTATAGACCATACATATAGATCTTGTATATAGACCACACATATAGATCTTGTCTATAGACCATACATATAGATCTTGTATAGACCATACATATAGATCTTGTATAGACCATACATATAATCTCGTATAGACCATACATATAGATCTTGTACAGACCACACATATAGATATTGTATAGACCACACATATAGATCTTGTGTATAGACCATACATATAGATCTTGTGTATAGACCATACATATAGATCTTGTATAGACCATACATATAGATCTTGTATAGACCATACATATAGATATTGTATAGACCATACATATAGATCTTGTATAGACCACACATATAGATATTGTGTAGACCACACATATAGATATTGTATAGACCACACATATAGATCTTGTATATAGACATCACATATAGATCTTGTATATAGAGCACACATATAGATCTTGTATAGACCATACATATAGATCTTGTATAGACCATACATATAGATCTTGTATATAGACCACACATATAGATCTTGTATAGACCATACATATAGATCTTATATAGACCATACATATAGATCTTGTGTAGACCATACATATAGATCTTGTAAATAGACCATACATATAGATCTTGTGTATAGACCATACATATAGATCTTGTATAGACCATACATATAGATCTTGTATAGACCACACATATAGATCTTGTATATAGACCATACATATAGATCTTGTATAGACCACACATATAGATCTTGTATAGACCACACATATAGATATTGTATATAGACCACACATATAGATATTGTGTATAGACCACACATATAGATCTTGTATAGACCATACATATAGATCTTGTATAGACCATACATATAGATCTTGTATAGACCATACATATAGATCTTGTATAGACCATACATATAGATCTTGTGTATAGACCATACATATAGATCTTGTATAGACCATACATATAGATCTTGTATAGACCATACATATAGATCTTGTATATAGACCATACATATAGATCTTGTGTATAGACCATACATATAAATCTTAAACAAATCTTGTACAGATCTAATGTAGACATTAACATTTATGATCTGTCATCTGTATGTCTGTGATGTAGTTGACATCTGTATGACTGTGATGTTGATGTAGCTGACATCTGTATGACTGTGATGTTGATGTAGCTGACATCTGTTATTTAACTTTTTTATTTTGAAAGAAAATTTTACTGAGTTTTTCCTGGCCACTATTTCCGACAACATTGATCCGTAAGTAATTTTTATTTCACATTTTTTACAACATTCTGGTGAAGGTGCAATAACTCAGGGCTGCACCTTCACTCAACCCCACCTCTCACTCAACTCCACCTCTCACTCAACTCCACCTCTCACTCAACTCCACCTCTCAATCAACTCCACCTCTCACTCAACTCCACCTCTCACTCAGCTCCACCTTTCACTCAGCTCCACCTCTCACTCAACTCCACCTCTCACTCAACTCCACCTCTCACTCAACTAAAGCCTAACGTCTGAACAAACAAAACTACAGAGTTTTGGGAAGGTTATGTGTTTCTGTATGTCGTTCAACATATAGACAGCACAACACCAACTTCAACAATAGACTTTTACTATAACGATAGGTTCTTAGAATATTTTTTGTAATATTTTTTGTACTTACATCTTGGAAGAATCATTTCAGCCATATAAAAACATACAAAACCTATTAAATTCACTCTCCATTTATAACTTATCTTTTGGAGTCAAAATTTTTTATCACACTTCATGCAACCTGGTCATTGGCACAGTTCTCTTTTCTGTTTAGTTGCCATTCAGCTTCAGAGAAATATTTTGTGAACAGCTCAACTGAATTTCTGGCAATACATACATCAGAATTTAATTTGTTGTTGGATCTATGGTTACCACAGTCAATTGTTCATCCATCTGCTATGGTTGTTGTTACTGAGAAAGACAAAGAATATCAAGAAAATATTCGGTTCCAGCCGAATTGTTTTTTGTCTGGAAAACCTCAGTTTGGAGCAGGAATCGTGTCACTCTCCTACTGTAATGGTTTAGTAAGTATACGCTTTGTTTAGATATTTTTGTTTTGTAGACACGGCTTCACCGAATGGTGCAATCATTAGATCTAAGGTTCAATACCAGTATATGTCAAGTAGAGTAAATGACATTTACGACAGCTAGAGGCCGACCCAAACCAGCTAGGGGCTGATCCCAAGCCAGCTAGGGGCTGACCCAAACCAGCTAGGGGGTGACCCAAGTCAGCTAGGGGCTGACCCAAGCCAGCTAGGGGCTGACCCAAGCCTGTTATGGGCTGACCCAAACCAGCTATAGGCTGATCATAGCCAGCTAGGGGCTGACACAAGCCAGCTATGGGTTGATCCCAAGCCAGCTATGAGTTGACCCAAACAAGCTAGGGGCTGACCCAAGCCAGCTAGGGGCTGACCCAAGTCAGCTAGGGGCTGACCCAAACAAGCTAGGGGCTGACCCAAGCCAGCTAGGGGCTGACCCAAGTCAGCTAGGAGCCGAAACCTTGTAAGTAAAACTGGGTAGACAGTAGCTGTTTGGAAGCCCAAAGAATGTCTGTAGCAGTAATTCAAACAGCCAGCCAACCTTGTCCCACACAGCATCACGCTGAAATTCCCTGAGAACTACTTTAAGGATACACATGCCCGCGGAATACTCAGCCACGTACACATTAATTTCCCGAGCAAGCTGTTCCGTTGATCGAACACCTGGAACTCTGAATGTCGAAACTGACTGAGGGTCATGTCTATTCCCTTCCCCATCTCCACAACCCCCTACACCGCTTCAAAGCCACCACATCATCTCACCCCTTCACACACACACCCAACAATGTCTTACTAATGTGACTTTATGTGGTACAGGACGTTAAGAGTTAATGTCATGCAGTCATAGTAGTGTTTTGCACTGTTGAAGAATGTCTTGCAAATGGGACTTCATGTGAAACAGGACGTTAAGAGTTCAGATGCTTTTGGTCCTTCCTTTACAGCATGGAATAATTGTCAACAATGGCAGTGACTATCAGATAATAGCTCCTCGCTCAACTTGTAATGAAGACATCTATCTAATTGCCAGGCGGACATCCAGTGACCTGATGCAACAAGGTAACCCAATATTTCACATATATACATATATATATATTTAAAAGTTAAACAAGGTTCAATGAATACATCAAAGAATGAGTTTTACAATAGATTGGAAGCACTCAACAGTTAGGTTTTCCAGAGTTATTAATATTAATTCAAAATATTAACAAAATAGATATTCTTGTGATCAATTATATTTTATTATACAAATTTCAGAGGTACTGAGTATTTTATCTGATGAGGACGTACTGTTGAACTTAACTCAGTACCTCTGAAATATGTATTGATCACAAGAATATATATTTTGTTAATATTTTGAATTAATATATATATATATTAATTCACAGATTGACTTTGTTAGTTTCAGAAGATCCCGTTAAGAGTGAAAGCAGCGATTCTTTGCTTAAACTTTAATCTGTTATTTTAATAAATATATATATATACATATATATATATATATATACATACATATATATGCATACATAATTACATACATACATATATATACATATATAGATATACATACATATATACACATACATACATATATACATATGTACATACATACATACATATATATACATATACATACATACATATATATATACATACATACATATATATACATACATATATACATATACATACATATATATATATGTACATACATACATACACATACATACATATATATACATATGTACATACATACGCATATACACATACATACACACACACATGCATACATACACACACATACATACAGACATATATACATACACACATATATACATACATAATTACATACATACAAGCCTGATCCCTAAAAAGGACCAAAATCTTTCCTCTATAAACTCTATCGTCACCAAATATTTAAGGTATTTACCCCACAACCTAACATTCACAAAGTATTGATCTACTAAAACTGTTCCTTCTTACAGGAGTCAAGAAAATATATACCCTCGGGTCCCAAATAATGCGCCCCATCCCTACCCCACTTATTAATCTTTCAGATTTTTTTCCATTACTCATTTACATTACTCTATATACACTATTGTATTTTCACAGTAAAGGCTTTACCTCACATAATACCTCACATAACATTTACATTACTCTATATACACTATTGTATTTTCACAGTAAAGGCTTTACCTCACATAATATCTCACATAACATTTACATTACTCTATATATACTATTGTATTTTCACAGTAAAGACTTTACCTCACATAATATCTCACATAACATTTACATTACTCTATATATACTATTGTATTTTCACAGTAAAGACTTTACCTCACATAATATCTCACATAACATTTACATTACTCTATATATACTATTGTATTTACACAGTAAAGACTTTACCTCACATAATATCTCACATAACATTTACATTACTCTATATATACTATTGTATTTTCACAGTAAAGATTTACCTCACATAATATCTCACATAACATTTACATTACTCTATATATACTATTGTATTTTCACAGTAAAGACTTTACCTCACATAATATCTCACATAACATTTACATTACTCTATATATACTATTGTATTTTCACAGTAAAGGCTTTACCTCACATAATATCTCACATAACATTTACATTACTCTATATATACTATTGTATTTTCACAGTAAAGACTTTACCTCACATAATATCTCACATAACATTTACATTACTCTATATATACTATTGTATTTTCACAGTAAAGGCTTTACCTCACATAATATCTCACATAACATTTACATTACTCTATATATACTATTGTATTTTCACAGTAAAGACTTTACCTCACATAATATATCACATAACATTTACATTACTCTATATATACTATTGTATTTTCACAGTAAAGGCTTTACCTCACATAATATCTCACATAACATTTACATTACTCTATATATACTATTGTATTTTCACAGTAAAGACTTTACCTCACATAATATCTCACATAACATTTACATTACTCTATATATACTATTGTATTTTCACAGTAAAGACTTTACCTCACATAATATCTCACATAACATTTACATTACTCTATATATACTATTGTATTTTCACAGTAAAGGCTTTACCTCACATAATATCTCACATAACATTTACATTACTCTATATACACTATTGTATTTTCACAGTAAAGGCTTTACCTCACATAATATCTCATATAACATTTACATTACTCTATATACACTATTGTATTTTCATAGTAAAGGCTTTACCTCACATAATATCTCACATAACATCTCGTATACGAGAGACGTGTGTGAACAAGCTCGGCTACCGAGTCGGATTTACTTACTCAAAAAGTGAGTTTTGATTAATTTTTTTTATACTGTAATATACGTTAACCCCTTGCCTTGGTCGTCAAACTTTGAGTTTATTTATTTTCGCCCCTTTTTGGGGCGAATTTTCCAGTTAAAAATTTATTACGGCAAACTAATAGAAATGGACGGAATTTTCACATCTCATCCTAACGTGAAAGCCACGCCCCCTACGAAAGGTGATACAGAGAAGCTAGAAGCACAAGGCTCTAAGTCTTCCCTCCTGACTTCTGCAAAAGAAACATGGAACACGGAATTAAAAGAAAAATTTGTAAAAATGGGTGAAAACCCAGAAAGTCACATAAACGCAGACAAAAACAACAACGACAATAACAGCAATAGTCACAACACCAACCAAGGAAAAAATAACGATAACACCAAACAAAGCGAACCCACTACTGGTGCCTCCTTTGCACAGGCGGTCCGGAAAACACAAACCTGCAAGCAACTGGACATTACAACTCTGAGAGAAAAGATGAAGGAAGCGAAACAGTATGTAACTTTCAAAGAAGGAGGAGACTTCACAATCACCTCCCCACAAGAAATCAAAAGAGACACGACGCTAAGAACGATATCTTTCAGAACAATTTCCAACATAACAAGGAAACCAACTCAATTATCCCAAAAAGAGATTGAGCTGGTCCTAAAAAATGTGTGGAGTGATATATCGTTCATACAAAAAGGGCCACTCTATGGGAATATAACGGTCCTAATGAAGGATCAATTGACGGCCAGGAAATACTCTGTGGCGCCAATTGTTTCCAAGCTACATACATTTTTTCCCACATATTTAGGGAAAAGAACGCAGAAAATAAGGGTCTCTGGAATCCGTCCAAATGCATGCATTTCCTGGGTACTAACAGGATTTTTAGAAGACGAGGACGGAATCCTCTCAGTAGGAGAAGTCACCACAGACGTTTTCGGCGGTTTGAGCGTGGAGGTTCTGGTCCAAATGAGACCAGAACGAATAGCTAGAATACCACAGAGGGTGTCCCTCGATGGAGAAACATTTATATATATTTCAGCCGAGGGTAGGAGGCCCATATGTTACTACTGTTCAAGCAGGGGTCATCTAAGGGCTGCTTGTCCTCAATTGACAAAAAAAAGGCTCTTTTGCCTACACACCACACACCACCACCGCCACCACCACTACCCGACAGCACGGACGAGGACCCAGCGGAAACGGCACCTAGTGACGAAGAGGGGGAACCCTTCCAACCTGTAAAAAGGAAAAAAAGAAAGCACCACTCGAACATAAACGAAACAAACACACAACCACCAACAAAAACAAAACAAACAGAACAAACAAAATCCGCCCCACCCTAAAACATAACACATACAACAAAACGTAAGCACACACAAGAACAACAAACAAACACAACACAAATAAAACAGTATACATACATTAACACAAATAACAAAGAACTAGTAAAAACAATACACAAAGACCCTTTGGTGGAAACTGAAGGGCAATTCTTTGCAAGCGCGGCCAACAAACCGCATTTAAAAATGATAAGACTCCCAATGGACACCTATGTAAAACTAAGAGAGAACTTTCCTGAGGACGTGGGGAAAACATGTACTCGACCCTATAACCGCGTCCTCTTGAAACGTTTCCCCACCCACACCTCACCAAACACCCCCACTCCACCACAGAACAACACCCCACCAAACAACCCCTCCAATACGCCCATGGATATTGTGCAACCTGCTCCTCAGGAGCCGAACAGGTAGGTCCTTCCTCTTTTAACCAACATGGCTGATATAAGAGTTGGGTGTCTGAATGTACGTGGCCTGGGACTGTCTTGGAAACAAGGCAAACTTTTAAACGATCTCAGGTCGCATAGAATGGATGTAATGGCTATTTGCGAGTCCAGGATCAGCAGCGAGCACCAACTGGCGCCCCTCTTCGACAACTTTGAGATCTTCGCATCTCTCTGTCAACCGGGGGGTGGGGGTGGAGTTGTCGTTCTGCTGCGAAAACACCTGGGCCTCGCCATACAGAAGGTGCACCTGGACCCGGAGGGTCGACTGGTGGTTTTAGACGTCGGCAGTAGTGAAAGTGGAGCCCTTAGACTAATAGCTGTGTACGCCCCTTTTTGGGCAGCGCGGCCGGAATACTTCCAACGTCTGGAAACTTTTCTGGGAACGTCCCGCTCCTTGCTTTTAGTGGGGGACTGGAATGGTATCCTGGATGCACGTTGGGACTATGTAGGGGCATGTGCCAATAGAGGGGGGTGTAAAAGCCTCAAAAGGTTAATCGGCCGATTTGACCTGGCCGATAGATATCGACTAGATTTTCCGACTGTACCACTATGGACGTGGACCAATCGCAGTGGAACATCTAGGTCGTACCTAGATAGGGTCCTAGTTAGAGAGAACGATAGGGACACATTTAGCTGTCCAAAAATGTTCATGGTTGACTATTCGGATCACAAGTTAGTGACCTGCATAGCCAACCTTGATAGAACCCATAGACAGGGACCCGGTTACTGGAAGCTGAACTTGTCCTTACCGAGAAGCAAAGCTTACAGTAAACGGATTAGCACGTTAGTTAAGCAGAGTTTGACAGGGGCAATTGTCAACAACAGGTGGTGGAGCTCTCTTAAGAGAGCAATTAGAATAGAATCGATAGGTTTTAGTCAGGAATTAGCAAGGGATAGGAACAAGACGGAAAGGGAATTAGTAGATAGAGTAGAAGAGGCGATTAGGAGTGGCAATGTAGCCGGCGTGCTGGCATCAAGAATGGCCTTAGACCAGTTCTTTGAGGTGAAGCATGAAGGCTGCGTTGTCAGGAGTAAAATACGTGCTCTGGGTAATGAGGGAGCCAAAGCTGTGAGCTGGGCCCGAGTGACAGAGGCAAAAAGTGGGAACAAGTCCACGATTCGGTCTTTGAAGGACCAGGATGGGCGTGTGATCCTTGAACCTGGGCAGATGTGTGCGGCCTTTCAGCGGCACTTTGCACGACTGTTCGAGAGGGGCGGCGCGCCGGGTGAGACTATGGATTTCAATCCATACCTCGACGGTCTGCCGCGCCTCTCGGACGCGGAGGCAAGTCCTGCGAAAGGACGATTTCAGCTGCTGAGATAGGGGCGGCGCTGAGCCAATGCGGCAAACGCAAATCCCCGGGTCTCGATGGTCTACCATACGAGCTATATGTAGCGATGCCGGACTTGTTCTCCGATATCCTCGAAGCGGTCTACTGCAACTGGCAGCAGAACGGGAGAATTCCCAGTTCTGTGACCAAGGGCGTAGTTACGCTGGTGAGGAAGGATGAGAACAAGGGGGATGACATAAGTAACTTCAGGCCCATAACTCTGCTAAATACAGAGTTAAAGATTTTGGCCAAGGTGTTAGCGAAGAGGTTGGCGCTTGTCGTTGGAAACCTGGTGGGAGAAGCGCAGACATGCGCAATCCCGTCCAGGTCCATTCACGACAATCTCCACCTTATGCGATACATCATAGAGAGGGTAGGGAATGAACCCGGCTTTGGTGGGGCCCTGATCAACTTGGATCAATCTAAAGCTTTCGATAGGGTTGACCATCGTTATCTGGATGCGGTGCTCGCGGCGGCAGGCTTCGGACCCGTTTTCAGGGGTTGGATTGCTGCGATGCACAGCAGCAACGTCTGCTCAAGGGTCAAGGTGAACGGCCACCTCTCGGAGCCGTTCCAAATCATGCGATCCATCCGACAGGGATGCCCTCTCTCCTCCCTACTGTATGTGCTGGCTCTTGAGCCACTACTGCGGAAGTTGGAGCGGTTGCAGGGCATCCCTTTGGAACCGGGATTGCAGAAAGCGGCGTCGGCCTACGCCGATGACGTGACAGTAATGGTGTCGAAAACCTCGCAAATCGGTGAGATCGGCACCTTACTGGAGGAATATGAAAGGTTTACAGGAGCCAAGCTGAACCGGGACAAGTCCGTCGGTTTGCAACTCGGAACATGGAGAGGCAAACCGATGCCCTCCAACGACGTCGTCGGACGCTGGACGGAGGGCCCGGTGAAGCTGCTTGGGGTCTGGTTCGGACCAGACCTCCAGGTGGAGAAAAACTGGAACGAGGTAACGGCCAGGGTGTTTGCACTCACCCAGAAGTGGGCCCAGTGCAAACTATCCCTGAAAGGTCGAGCGGAGGTGGCGAATACTTATATAGCATCCGTCATCTACTACCGCTTGACCGTCGTGCCTTGCCCAGTGAAAAGACTCGCCAAAATGGAGTGCGCGCTGTTCCAATTTCTTTGGAACAAGCGGACCCCTTTGGTGAGGAGATCCATCTGCTGTTAACACCCTTCGAAAGGAGGGCTGGGGATGCCGTGGCTACAGATGCGTAAACACGCATTAAGGCTACGGCACCTCCAGGTATTCCTCACCGGTCAACCGGTGTGGGCCCCGTTTGTGAGGCGAGCCTTTCCCAGACTCGTCTCGCTCACCGAGCTGCAATCCTGGGTCAAGCAAAGACCGAGAAAAGTGGGCGACTGGCACATTGAATGTGCCCAGGCGCTCACGGCCCTCTGGAAAGCGGACCCGGCAATCAGTGGAGACTCCACGTCGACATTCTATAGAGGGTTGGTACGCAGCAGGTGCGACGATGCTCTCGGAGAAGCTCTAGGCATGGAGGAAGATGAACTGGCCAGTCTGTTCGGTAGGACGTTTGGCCCTGGACCGATGGACAACTTCCAAAAGTCCATGGCTTGGCAGTGCTACCGAGGGGCTCTACCCGTTCGAGACAAGCTCCACAGGCATGGGAGCCTGGGTAGAGATCCTTTGAATAAGATCTGTCCGAGATGCGTGCATGTTGACGAAACCGTTGCGCACGCATTCGTACACTGCCCAGGCATTGCTGACCTGTGGGGCTATGTGGAACGACTACTGTCGAGGGTGGGACCAATCCGGTTGACCACCGAGTCCATTGTCACGATCAAACCGCCTCCCCCTTTCAAAAACGAAGGAGAGGCGGTTTTTCTCTGTGTGGTAGCCATGGCTAAAGAAGTTGTATGGTGGACGAGGCTGAAAGGGCTGAGGTCAGACACCTTTCTCTCCGGCCAACAACTGGTCCCCTTTTTCAAATACCATTTTAAAAGAAGGATCAGAATGGAGAGAGAGGTGCTCTACCCCAGCAAGTTTTATGAAAGGTGGGTGAAAGTAGGGAGAATGGCCAGAGTGAATGGGTCTTCTCTCTATATCAGCCTGTAGGTGAAAGAAGAGGAAAAAGAGGAGACGAGGGAAGCACCTACTCTTTGTGCTCCTGAGGAGAAGGGTTACACATTTTTTCCGGGGTGTGTGCGACCCATGTTAATGCCCCCTCCCTATTGAGGACTTCGTTTGTTGTTGTTATTTCATTGTTATATTTTTGTACTCGTTAATTATATGTAAACTTCCCCCTTGTATCTGTCCCTACCTTTTGTGCCCTAGTGGCAAATAAAGAAACCACTCTATATATACTATTGTATTTTCACAGTAAAGGCTTCACCTCACATAATATCTCACATAACATTTACATTACTCTATATATACTATTGTATTTTCACAGTAAAGACTTTACCTCACATAATACCTCACATAACATTTACATTACTCTATATATACTATTGTATTTTCACAGTAAAGACTTTACCTCACATAATATCTCACATAACATTTACATTACTCTATATATACTATTGTATTTTTACAGTAAAGGCTTTACCTCACATAATATCTCACATAACATTTACATTACTCTATATATACTATTGTATTTTCACAGTAAAGGCTTTACCTCACATAATATCTCACATAACATTTACATTACTCTATATATACTATTGTATTTTTACAGTAAAGGCTTTACCTCACATAATATCTCACATAACATTTACATTACTCTATATATACTATTGTATTTTCACAGTAAAGGCTTTACCTCACATAATATCTCACATAACATTTACATTACTCTATATATACTATTGTATTTTCACAGTAAAGACTTTACCTCACATAATATCTCACATAACATTTACATTACTCTATATATATACTATTGTATTTTCACAGTAAAGGTTTTACCTCACATAATATCTCACATAACATTTACATTACTCTATATATACTATTGTATTTTCACAGTAAAGACTTTACCTCACATAATATCTCACATAACATTTACATTACTCTATATATACTATTGTATTTTCACAGTAAAGACTTTACCTCACATAATACCTCACATAACATTTACATTACTCTATATATACTATTGTATTTTCACAGTAAAGACTTTACCTCACATAATACCTCAAATAACATTTACATTACTCTATATATACTATTGTATTTTCACAGTAAAGGTTTTACCTCACATAATATCTCACATAACATTTACATTACTCTATATATACTATTGTATTTTCACAGTAAAGACTTTACCTCACATAATATCTCACGTAACATTTACATTACTCAATATTTACTATTGTATTTTCACAGAAAAGGCTTTACCTCACATAATATCTCACATAACATTTACATTACTCTATATATACTATTGTATTTTCAAAGTAAAGGCTTTACCTCGCATAATATCTCACATAACATTTACATTACTCTATATATACTATTGTATTTTCACAATAAAGGCTTTACCTCACATAATATCTCACCTAACATTTACATTACTCTATATATACTATTATATTTTCACAGTAAAGGTTTTACATTACTCTATATATACTATTGTATTTTCACAGTAAAGGCTTTACCTCACATATCTCACATAATATGGAAGCAATGAGACTTTGATGTTATTTATTTTGAGAACAATACCTTAACATCAGTATGAGCAGCGGGTTATAGCTGGTTTGAACAGAAAGTGGTGAGAGAATTCTGGTCAGATATGGCCAGTTTCAATGCTAAAGGGTTAGGTTGTAGCATTCCTGCGATAATTAATTTCCTTTAGACACTAAAACCCATTATACATGACAAACAAGTACATTACTAGAAATTCCATTTGTTATAAAATAAATAGGTTGGGTTGGGGCCTCAATATGTAAACTAAACAACTAATTCTGGTTTTTAAAAACAATCAATGAAGACAACCTAGAAAAATTATTGATTTTCCACACATCCCCAATCCTATTTATTCCACCCCACCCACCCCAATTATTTGGGACCCAAGAATATAATTTTAAGTGTTTTTCTTTTTCTTTGTTTATGAAGTGGAGAAAATGGAAGAATCAAGAAAAATGGCAACTGCCCACATGAACTTAACGATGGAATTGGCTTTATTCTATGACCAATCAATATACAACTACTTGGAGGAAAAGACCAATTCCATATCTTTGGAAGATAAACTACAATATCTTTTGACTTCTTGGAATACTGTAAGTAAATACTCTAAATATGAACTTTCTGATTTTAAACATAATTTCCTTTTTCTATTTGAAAATATTTTTTGAAATATGTTAAGAAATAAAAGCTATAATTTCAATACTTCTTCTTGTCTGCTTCAGGTCCAGTATGAATTTAATAAAGAAAACCAACTAGGATATTCGATAAAGCTAGTTATTAAGTATATTAATGTTTTCAAAGAAAATCCTGTAAGCTTTATTTGATTCAAAATTTCCACAATAATATTATTTTTATCCAATACAGTTTTTAAAAAATAATGTACATCATGAAATATATGGTGTATAGTATATATCATGAAATATATATTGTATAATATATATCATGAAATATATGTTGTATAATATATATTGTGAAATATATGTTGTATTATATCATGAAGTATATGTTGTATAGTATATATCATGAAATATATGTTGTATAATATATATCATTAAATATATGTTGTATAATATATATCTTGAAATATATGTTGTATAATATACATCATGAAATATATGTTGCATAATATCATGAAATATATGTTGTATAATATCATGAAATATATGTTGTATAATATATATCGTGAAATATATGTTGTATTATATCCTGAAATATTTGTTGTATAATATATATCGTGAAATATATGTTGTATAATATATATCATGAAATATATGTTGTATTATATCATGAAGTATATGTTGTATAATATCATGAAATATTTGTTGTATTAAATCATGAAATATATGTTGTATTATATCATGAAATATCATCATCATCATCATCATTTTACATCCGCTTTTCCCTGTTGTATAATATCGTGAAATATATGTTGTATAATATCGTGAAATATATGTTGTATAATATATATCATGAAATATATGTTGTATAATATCATGAAATATATGTTGTATTATATCATGAAATATATGTTGCATAATATCGTGAAATATATGTTGTATAATATTGTGAAATATATGTTGTATAATATATATCATGAAATATATGTTGTATAATATCATGAAATATATGTTTATTATATCATGAAATATATGTTGTAAACTGAATGTTTGAGTTAATTAGCTAATTGTTAATTTATTGACAAACATTTGTATGAACCATCGATTATTTCCAGTCCTGGTACAAGACAAACAGTTTTGCAATGACTCTACGAAGTGTTTGTGAATGGGCAGCGAAAAGAAAACTTAACTTTGATCACATACATATCATAACTAAGTGAGTTTTATTATTGATCTCTGTTACATTGATCTCTGTTTCAATAAGTGTTTCAGTGAGAATGTTCTACTACTTCCCTTGATTAAATAGTTTAGAAACATCTGTCTTTCTCTGATGTCAGTAAAACTACAGTCAGTCAAGAATCTCTCTCACACACAACCTCCTTTCTCATAGGCTCACTATGAAGGAGTGATGCTAGAGCTGTGAATCTTGCATGCATTAATTTCAACTCTTCTTATTAATTACTGCCTTGTTTCTTTCCAGGGTCTATATTGAAAAATAAACCTCATTTAGTCATTTCATGAGAGTATCTTGGTCAGTCTATCAATTTTTCAGCTGACCCTCATGTAATAACCATATTGCTTCTTTCCAGGGTCTATGTTGAAAAATAAACCTCATTTGGTCATTCCATGAGAGTATCTTGGTCAACCTATCAACCTTCTGTGGTTAGAAAAAGCTATCTCACTTACCGCTTTTCATAGGCGCCGCTAAATCCAATTGCCGGTTTCTCCTCTTCCACGTGCGTCCAACTCATTAACACCGGGAGCTGCCAAACTCACGTCCACCACGTTCCTGATCACCACTAGAGAGAGGCCGACCTGCTGGCCCTTCCGGTCGAGCACCCTTCCGGCCAAGCACCCTTCCGGTCAAGCACTCTTCCGGTCGAGCACTCCCCAGCTTCCGGCCACCGCACACCACACTATACCTACACCTTCCATATTTGTTAACCTCAACATGTGTACAACATTCATGGATAGAAGTTAATTTTGTAATTGGATATTTAATTAAATTATGCTATGTTTATCTTGATGTTGTTGCCAGTCTATGACACCATTGAAGGTACTTTTGAATTTTTCCCACTGACCAATCATTGCTTAGGTCCTAACCACCCCAGAAATCAATGGAACTCACTGCATAATTCACATTCTGACTAATTTTTCACCTTTAGTTTTAGGTGTATCATGCAACATCAGGGGATGTGTTAAATGTTTTTAACAAGTTTCATTAGAACCTTTGATGATATCGCAGACTGTAAATAGAAAATTAACAAAAATATTCTTTTTTCTTTCTTTAAATCCCTAAAATAATTACTATTTCAGCAATAAAAATAGTAACTTACTTGGTCTTGGAGGTTCTGGAGGAATTTGTGGAGATGGTAAATGTGCAATTTCGAAATCAATCAAGTGGGGCCATTCCAATACTTTAAGTCATGAAATAGCACATGGGTGAGTAATTTATTTGTCTACCTAGGACTACATTTTCCAGTGTGCACATGGATAGTAAATTATTGCAGCTATGATCAGTTATGTTAGTCGTCTACCTTGGACTACATTTTCCAGTGTGTACATAGATAGGTAAATTATTACAGCTATGACAGTTATGTTAGTTGTCTACCTTGGACTATATTTTCCAGTATGCACAGGACTAGGTAAATTATTACAGTTATGACCAGTTATCTACCCGTAAAATCCCAAATAAAAATATGAATTATTAATCAGCAAAAAAGACATTTGTAATCTTTGGATGTATCTAAATTGTTGTTGTTGTTATTTCAGTATTGATATCCCCCATGACGACCACTCCAACTGTAAGAATTATACAAGTAGAGATGGTTTAATGGGAAACAGGAACACTGGATGGAGTCTATGTTCTGCTAAATACTTCAATAGATGGTTAAAATGGTAATTCTTTTTAAACTTTTCCTTACAAGATAGGGAAATACGTATATTTAGCATGCTTACATGTCTATCTTCTTCTTCGCCCACTTATTTCTGAGAGGGTCGTGGGGGCAGAGTCCTCAAACACTCCCTCCAGCAGATCATGCCAGAAGCTGATCCGGCTGGATCACCAAGCATGACCAGCTGAGTTCATGGATGTTATCCAATCATCTTGCTCGAGGTTTACCCCTGGGTCTCCTACCTGTTGGTTTTGCCAGTAAAATCTGTCCAGCGATTCTTTCCCAAGACATTCTAACCACATGACCGTAGTATCGGAGATGTGATCTCTTAATGTCTATATACAAATTGTGTTATTTTACATATACATTTACACAGTATTTATTATCTCTATACTGTATCATCATCATCATCATCATCATTATAATCACTGTTTAATGTCCATTTTTCTATGCTAACATGGGTTAGACAAATTGTCCCATTGTGAGACAAGTCAAATCAGATGACTGTGTCTTGCTCATCTAGAACTGTTTCTTATTTGGTTTCTACAGCTTGATGGCCTTTCTAACACCAACCACTTTACAGTGTGGACTGGAGGCTTTTTACCAACATGACCACTTTACAGTGTGGACTGGGGGCTTTTTATTGTGGCACCAACACGACCACTTTACAGTGTGGACTGGGGGCTTTTTATTGTGGCACCAAAGTTGATCACTTTACAGTGTGGACTGGGGGCTTTTTATTGTGGCACCAATATGACCATTTTACAGTGTGGACTGGGGGCTTTTTATTGTGGCACCAACACGACCACTTTACAGTGTGGACTGGGGGCTTTTTATTGTGGCACCAAAGTTGATCACTTTACAGTGTGGACTGGGGGCTTTTTATTGTGGCACCAATATGACCATTTTACAGTGTGGACTGGGGGCTTTTTATTGTGGCACCAACATGACCACTTTACAGTGTGGACTGGGGTCTTTTTATTGTGGCACCAAAGTTGATCACTTTACAGTGTGGACTGGGGGCTTTTTATTGTGGCACCAATATGACCATTTTACAGTGTGGACTGGGGGCTTTTTATTGTGGCACCAACATGACCACTTTACAGTGTGGACTGGGTACATTTTATTGTGACATCAACATGACCACTTTACAGTGTGGACTGGGTACATTTTATTATGACACCAACACGACCACTTTACAGTGTGGACTGGGGGTTATTATTGTGGCACCAACATGACCACTTTACAGTGTGGACTGGGAGCTTTTTATTGTGGGACCAACACGACGACTTTACAGTGTGGACTGGGTACTTTTTATTGTGACACCAAAATGACCACTTTACAGTGTGGACTGGGTACTTTTTATTGTGGCACCAACATGACCACTTTACAGTGTGGACTGGGGGCTTTTTATTGTGGCATCAACATGACCACTTTACAGTGTGGACTGGGGCTCATTATTGTGGAACCAACATGACCACTTTACAGTATGGACTGGGGGCTTTTTATTGTGGCACCAACATGACCACTTTACAGTGTGGACTGGAGGATTTTTATTGTGACACCAACATGACCACTTTACATTGTGAACTGGCGGCTTTTTATTGTGGCACCAGCATAACCAGTTTACAGTATGAACTGGCGGATTTTTATTGTGGCACCAGCACGACCACTTTACAGTGTGGACTGGGTACTTATTATTGTGGCACCAACATGACTACTTTACAGTGTCTACGGTGTGCTGGAGTTGCTACAACTGGAGAGGTTGGTCTAGGGGGGGGGGACTATATATAAATATATTGTCGATTGACCAAGTTTTTTTTATTTCAGGGGCAAAGGGAAATGTTTGCAGGAAGAAAATATTTTCTTCAACGTAACTAAAGTAAAAACAACCACAGTTGTAAATACTTTCGGAAATGGTTTACTACCTGGTAAGTGTGTGTGTATGGGGGCGGAGTATGTGTGTGTGAGAGAGTGTGGGTGGGAGAAAGTGAGTGTGTGTGTGAGAGGGAATGAGTGTGTGTGTGTGTGTGTGAGTATGTATGTGTGTGTGTGTGTCAAACCGGTCATAACTGGCTGCTCATACTGATGTTAACATATTGTTCTCAAAATAAATATCAAAATCTCTAGATTCAATATTATGTGAGATAAAGCCTTTTTATGTGAAAATACAGTAGTAAATTTAGAGTAATGTGAATGCTAAAGGGTTAAAGCCCCAGCTGAGTTCACTGGAGCAGCATGAAATGAAATGTTATGTTCAAGAACTCGACACAACCCACCCAGGAATCGAACCCATGACATTATGATTGTAAATTCAACACCCTTACCATTAGGCCATACACCTCTACTAGTCAAATACTGGGGTGAAATTAATCTCCTTCCATATTGCTGGCCTTGTGTCTAATTTAAAAACCCTTAATCTATTCACAGCATCATATACAACCCCAGATGATTACTGCCGAATGATGTACGGAAGAGGCTTCACTTCTGTCGATTTGTATCCAAAACAAGTGAGTATATTTTACAACAGTCCAACTCTTAAATATTCTTTTCATTTATTTTCCTCACAAACATTTCATAGTTCTGAAAAGGACGGAGAAAAAGTTCTCACATTTCCTCCCGTTTCTTTCTACACAGAATAATATAAAAGGTTTCTTTTATATGTTTCACAGTTATTTAGATGTTCATCAGGAAAAAAATACCTTTATTCTCCCACTTATAAAGAAAACTCACAGCAAATGGGACTTGTCCTCACATGAACAGGGTTAGACGAGCTGTCCCATTGTGAGACGAGCCAGGTTGGAGGACCGTGTTTTGCTCACACAGAAATGATTTTGGCTTGGTTTCTACAGCTTGATGCTCTTCTTAATGCTATATATATATATATATATATATATATATGTAGAAGTTGTATTTAATTTGTTGGAATTCCGACAAACATAAATGTTTATAACTGATTTAGAGCGCTCAACAAGTTACTGGAGTAAATATTCAATGATATTAAATAATTGGAAACTATATTTATAAAACCATATTTATTTTATTATATATATTTCAAGGGCAACCAAGCCAACCTTGGTGCGCTTTCATCAGATAAAATACAAAGTTTGTTTTATAAATAAAGACGTACCCATGAAGATTCAACCTTATCGGTCGGAAATTCGCTGGATAGTCAATATATATATATATATATATATTCTCCACGTATATATATATACATATGTAGATAGATAGATAGATATCTTTCTTTATTTGCCACAGGGGCGTACAAAAATGGGACATTACAAGACGTGACGGCGGGGGTTTTACATAAAAATAACTTTAACATTAATAAATAACAATAAACTATATATAATCAGTTGTAGTGCACCTGAGCACTGTACACAATAATTTCATTATTATTATTTTTTTTAATAATAAAATAACAATCGAAATCCCCAATAGGGGGGAAGATATATTACTGCAGGGTTGTTTTACACCCCGTGGATAGAACAACCCTCAACACCAGGAACACGTTTTGTAGGTGTTCCTGTCTTCCTTCTGTTTATCTTCCTCAACCTACAGGTTTATATACAGAGAAGGCCCATCCACTCGGGCCATTTTTGCCACATTCACCCACCTTTCAGCGAATTTACTGGGGTATAGCACCTCTCTCCCCACTCTCACCTTCCTTCTGAAGTGATGCTTAAAGAAGGGGATAAGTTGTTGTCCGGAGAGAAAGGTGTTTGCCCTCAGTCCTTTTAACCTCGCCCGCCATATTACCTCTTTCGCCGTAGCCACCAAACAGAGGAAAACCGCCTCTTCTTCGTTCTTAAATGAAGGCGGCGGGGTGATCCTCACAATGGACTCGGCTGACAACTGGATGCATCCCACACGTGACAGCAGCTGTTTGACATAATTCCACAGGTCGGTCACCCCTGGGCACTGAACAATTGCGTGCAGAACGGTTTCGATGTCCTGCTCGCATCTTGGACAGGTCCTTTTGGCGGGATCTTTGCCAGGGCGTCCGTGCCTGAAGATTTTGTCTCGAACTGGTAGAGCTCCTCGGTAGCACTGCCAGGCCAGAGACCTCTGGAAGTTATCCATAGGCCCTGGACGGAAAGTCCTCCCGAACAGACTGGTCAGTTCGTGCTCCTCGATGCCTAGAGTTTCCCCGAGAATGTCGTCGCACTTATCCTCCACTAATCCCCTATAGAATGTCGAAGTAGAGTCTCCACTGATTGCTGTTTTCACTGAGCGCGTGTTTGCGCATCATCAGCCACGGCATTCCCAGCCCTCCGTTAGAAGGGTGTTGACAGCAGATGGATCTCCTCACCAATGGAGCCTGTTTCTTTCAGAGGAACTTGAAGAGTAGGCGTTCTATTTTGGTAGATAGATAGATAGATAGATACATACATACATACACACACACATATATGTGTATATACATATACACACACATATATATATGTATATATACTTTCAGAAATGTGGAATAATTGCGTGTGCTTATCTGGAAAAAGGTAATAAACATGGACTTCTTAGAATCGGCACAGGTGGTATCGATGGTCTTCCTTGCGGTCAACAAATGGTAAGCAAAGTATTTCTGTCAATCAATTCTTATTTAACATCGATTTAAAAAAAAAAGATTTTTTAGTGTTTAGTAAAATTGTAATGAGCCCTGCCTCTTGCAGTTCCCCATAAAAGTCTGTCTGAAGGCTCGTGAGGCCAGTGCTTCTCCCGGTTTCATGGTGTGAAACGACTGAGAGTACAAGACTTCTTCCTGGACAAGATGCTAGTCCATTGCAGGGTTAAACGCCCAGTTATTACTGGTACTCATTTGCTGGGGCAATGTGAAATGAACTGTCTTGCTCAAGAATACAACACACAACCCAGCCCAGGAATCGAACCCATAACATTATGATCATAACTCTGTTTCCAAGTAACATACACATTACTGAGCCCCACTGGTCACTTCCCTTCAGCCATAGCTATCTAGATGACCTCTTGACCCCCGCTGATCACTGACCTCTTGACCCCCACTGGTCACTGACCTCTCGACCCCCCACTGGTCGCTGACCTCTCAACCCCCCACCACTGGTCACTGACCTCTCGACCTCTTCTGGTCACTTCTCTTCAGCCATAGCTATCTAGATGACCTCTTGACCCCCCTCTGGTCAATGACCTCTCGACCCCCACTGGTCACTTCTCTTCAGCCATAGTTATCTAGATGACCCCTTAACACCCACTGGTCACTTCCCTTCAGCCATAGCTATCTAGATGACCTCTCGACCCCCACTGATCACTGACCTCTTGACCCCCACTGGTCACTGACCTCTCGATCCCCCCCACTGGTCACTGACCTCTCGACCCCCTCCCCACTGGTCACTGACCTCTCGACTTCTTCTGGTCACTTCTCTTCAGCCATAGTTATCTAGATGACCCCTTGACACCCACTGGTCACTTCCCTTCAACTATAGCTATCTAGATGACCACTCGACCTCCACTGATCACTTCAGCCATTGCTATCTAGATGACTCTCTTCCTCCTGTTTGCTCCCTTAATGTCCAGAGTTCCATAAACTTTTCAAACGGAACGAACCACAAACCCTCAGTTGCCAACCTCCACTGGCATGCACCTAATTCTCCCCCTCTTCCTGCAGTAGTCCTCCATCAACTTCTAGTACTTTCTTCTCTGTCCCTCCCATCGTCTCTTCCTAGGCAACATCTCCAGTAGAATATCTTCACAATAAAGTTGAATGTACCAGATGTCATATAATGGACTCTAAAATTACATTTTAACAATTTAGGTTTGCCGTTCCAATATGCGTTGCGAGAGTTTGAATGAAACTAATTTATGGGTACCATTACCAGTAATAACAGGGGGATGGAGTGCATGGAGTCCTTACTCAGCCTGTAATCAAATGTGTGGAACAGGTGTGAGATTGTCCACACGGTACTGCAACAATCCTAAGTAAGTTATCTTATTCTTCTTTTTCTTTTTCTTCACCCACTTATTCCTGAGAGGGTTGTGGAGGCAGAGTCCTTAAACAAACAGTCTCCAACTGATCCAGCTGGATCCCCAAGACAACTGTTATGGTTTGCTCTCTTTCCGACCCTCTTTGGGGGTCTCAGGATAAGTAAGTTAACATGTTGTCATATGTCTAAAAGCTGGTCATGAGTCTTGGAGGCTCATCAGGCTGGTACTTATCTCGGTTTCTGTGGTGTTAAGTGACTGAAAGTACAGCACTTTCCCCTGGACAGCACGCCAGTCTATCACTGGATTAAACCCCCAGCTATTGCTGGTACTCATTTTCAGCTTAGTATACTGGAGCAACATGAAATGAGGTGTTTTGTTCAAGAACACAACACAAGGAATGTAACCCACAACACTATGATCATAAGTCCAACACCCTTACCACTAGGCTATGTGCTGTCATATTGTTGTATTAGTTTCTAAGTTAAAGCTGATAATTAGAGAATCATTTTCTCTCTTTTCCAGACCTTTTGGTACAGAATGGTGCAAAGGAAGCAGTGTACGAGCCAAGTTATGTAATATCCACGTATGTATAATTATGTTTCCTTATAATTACACATTTAAGTCTTATGTCCCCTATACTGTTTTACAACAAAACATGTTAATAAAAGGGTTAATGACATATCGTAATGAAAGGGTTAAAAACTATTCTATAAAGTGTTGTAGTTTGCTTGAAGCATTGTTGAATAGGAAATATATGTTTAAATAATTTTGAATACCATACAATGCATTAGAAAATTAAAAGTGCCAAGACAACAATAGAATCTTACCTTAGCAAATTTGTTATTTTGGCACTTTTAATTTTCTAATACATGGTTTTCAAAATTATTCAAATTTATATTCTACAAAGTTTGTCCCCTTTTTTTTACAGCCATGTAATAGAAGGGAGAGAAATGTTGCTGAAATCATCCGTCAACGTGCATCTGAGCATTGTGCCTTGTACGTCAGACATAATTATATTGATCCAAAGCAGTTTAATGGAACAGGAAAATCTCTTTCTGACATTTTTTCAGGTTAGTGTTAATACTGCTTTGATTTTAGTTCAGTTATACTGTACAGAGGGAGGCCATAATTAGATTGCTGCTGCTAACAAAGAAACACAATAAAGGTGAAGTAAGGACCGAAACTCTCACTTGAGATGGGGAGGGTTTCTTCTCTGAAGACCTTCTGCTGACCAGCTCACCTGAGAGTTTTACTTGAAGACCTTCTGCTGTCCAGCTCACCTGAAAGTTTTACTTGAAGACCTTCTGGTGACCAGCTCACCTGAAAGTTTTACTTGAAGACCTTCTGCTGACCAGCTCACCTGAAAGTTTTACTTGAAGACCTTCTGGTGACCAGCTCACCTGAAAGTTTTACCTGAAGACCTTCTGCTGTCCAGCTCACCTGAAAGTTTTACTTGAAGACCTGCTGACCAGCTCACCTGAAAGTTTTACTTGAAGACCTTCTGCTGACCAGCTCACCTGAAAGTTTTACTTGAAGAGCTTCTGCTGACCAGCTCACCTGAGAGTTTTACCTGAAGACCTTCTGCTGTCCAGCTCACCTGAAAGTTTTACTTGAAGACCTGCTGACCAGCTCACCTGAAAGTTTTACTTGAAGACCTTCTGCTGACCAGCTCACCTGAAAGTTTTACTTGAAGAGCTTCTGCTGACCAGCTCACCTGAGAGTTTTACCTGAAGACCTTCTGTTGAACAGCTCACCCGAGAGTTTTACCTGAAGACCTTCTGTTGAACAGCTCACCTGAGAGTTTTACCTGAAGACCTTCTGTTGAACAGCTCACCTGACAGTTTTACCTGAAGACCTTCTGTTGAACAGCTCACCTGACAGTTTTGTACCACTGTTTTATTACAAACAGAGAATATTTTCACATTTAATATAATTATATAAACTCATATACCTGTAATTCAAAAAGCTAGTTTTGTCACAAACTACGTCATGCTGAATCTCCCTGAGAATTATGTTTAACCTGTTGATTGGCACGTGTATTTTACACAGCTGCAGTTACTGTGCTGGTTTTTTTTTTTCCAGTAAAATGAAATTATGAACTGCTGGAAACGAGTTATCAGTGGCACTGGAATGCCTACATGTTAGGACGAGTTATCTTGTCTATAGCACGGAAGAGGTTAAAGGTCAACATGTCTGTGGAATACTCAGCCATTTTCATGAGCCGGGTCATTGTGTTGATCAAACAACTGGAACTCTCTTCATTGAAACAGACAGAAGTCCATTCCATCCCTGTATTTCTTTATCACAAACTATTATTTTAATTAAATCAACATCACAACTAATTATTTTATTTCTATATCTACCAGAACTTCGTTATTTTCTTAATTATCCTCATCAGTCAATTGGTGGCTTTGATGATCTGGGTCGCCATTTCAACGTCAGTCCCTCCGATTGTGCAGCTCTCTGCATCAGCAATGATAAATGTCATTCTTTTGAATATAAGAGGGAAAACAGGAAGTGTGATCTTTCAACCATAACAATTTCTAATCAAACCATCGGGGTACAACAACACTGGGACCTCTACATGTTGCCGTCGACAGGTGAGGTATTACTTTACACTAATAATTGTTTCTACTTGTGGCACAAGGCCAGCAATTACCCAGTACATTACTGGTACTTTATTTTATCGACCCCGTAAGAATGTAAGGCAAAGTTAACCTCGATGGGATTTGAACTCAGACCATAAAGGGACGTAACTATGCTAGAAAGCATGACGTCCAACCCTCTACCGATATTGCCAATTCTCCGCCCTTTATTTTATTTTACACTAATAATTGTTTCTACTTTTGGCACAAGGCCAGCAATTACCCAATACATTACTGGTACTTTATTTTATCGACCCCGTAAGGATGAAAGGCAAAGTTAACCTCGGCAGGATTTGAACTCAGATCAGAAAGGGGCGTAACTCTGTGCTACAAAGCATGTTGTCCGACCCTCTACCGATACTGCCAATCCACCAAATGGTTTCAAATTTAGAAAGAACTAGGCCAACAATTTTGTGAGAGAGAGGAGAATATTGATTAAATCAACCTCAGTATATGACTGGTATTCAGAGTTTAATGATTCTGAAAGGGTGAATTGTATTGTTGAGTCTCTTTAACTTTTCTTTCATCCGATACCAGCAGTCACCTATACATACCAGTCTCTCCTCTCCACACCACCGATGTTGTCCAAGGGAAAGGTGATGGCTGATACAGCTTGGCACCAGTGACATCACAACTCATTCCTATATTATATATACATTAAACCTGTGCTGTCCGTAATATATTTTTATGTAAACCCTTTGTGGTCAATAAAGAAAACCTCATTATTATTATTGTAATTTCATTTATCTTGCTTCATGTTCATACGAGTTATCACCAAGTCACAACCAGTGACCTCAAGAGACAACAAGGTCCGCCATGTTCAAGAAAAACACACACATGTATCTTTAGGTGTTTAGACTTGTGATGTATTTATATTGACAGAATCTTCCTTAGTATATGGGCAGTTCCCATTAGTACTATCTTTTCTATTTTTTCTATACGTGCGTTTCCTGGGATTTGGGATAAGTAATCACGAGACCCCTTAGGTATCATTCCTAGAGCGCCTACAATAACTGGTATTGTTTTAGTTCTCAATTTCCACATTTTTACAATTTCTATCTCTAGGTCTTTATACTTGCTCAAATTTTCAAATGTTTTTATAAATACATTCTTGTCTATTGGAACAGTCATGTCAATTAGCAGGCATACTACTACTACTACTACTACTACTACTACTACTACTACTACTACCACCACCACTACTACTACTACCACTACTACCACCACTACTACTACTACCACTACTACCACCACCACCACTACTACCACCACCACCACTACTACTACTACCACCACCACCACCACTACCACCACTACTACTACCACCACCACCACCACCACCACCACCACCACCACCACCACCACCACCACCACCACCACCACTACTACCACCACCACTACTACTACTACTACTACTACTACTACTACTACTACTACCACTACCACCACCACCACCACCACCACCACCACCACCACCACCACCACCACCACTACTATTACTACTACTATTATTATTATTATTATTATTCTACATTTGTGTCTACCCTCGTGCTATTTCAGTCAGTGAACTGTTTAAATACAGCCCCAAACACTCCATCAATGGGCACGATGATTTGGGTCGTATTTTCCATACTAACGTTGAAAACTGTGCCAGACTCTGTCTTAGAAATCGTTCTTGTCAATCATTTGAATATAAACGAGAACATTCCAAGTGTGACTTATCCACAGTGACAAGTAAGACCAAAGTAATCACCCCCAGGGCAGATTGGGATCACTATGAAATAGATGAGGACGGTAAGATATTGAAATATTTCATTCAATATTGGTGTCTGGATTTAACCCTTTAGCATTTAAACTGGCTGTGTCCGGCCAGAATTCTCTCACCTCTTTCTGTTCAAACCAGCTGTAACCGGCCACTCATACTGATATTAAGGTATTGTTCTCAAAATAAATAATATCAAATTCGCATAGATTCCATATAATGTAAGATAAAGCTTTTACTGTGAAAATACAATAATAAATATAGAGTAATGTAAATGCTAAAGGGTTAAGCACAAGGTTGGTAGTAGTATTGTGCATGTGTGTATGTGTGTATGTATGTATGTAAGTTTGTGTGTATGTATGTGTGTATGTATGAATGTGCATGTGTATGTATGTATGTATGTGTGTATATATGAGAGATGACCCCTTAGCCTTTGTCAAGGCAGAATTCTAAGAGAAGGAAAACTCTGATATAACACCTGCAACCCTGATGGTATCCAATGATGTTGACTTGTTCTTCTTTTTGGTGAATATCATCTTGGTTAAGAGAGTGGGACTGGCTTTGTGCAGTGCTTTTGCTCACTATAAAAGCTTCTGGAGATCTCTCTGCACTTGTCATCGCATGGTACCATGGGCCCAGCACTATGTGTCAATAATTGTCACAGGTGTAGTGTTTGTACCAGAGTTTTCAAGTCGCTGGCTGGACTAAAAAGTCATACACGTTCAGCGCATCGGTAGGGGTTCTCCTACATGAATATAAAGTAGTGGCCGTACTCGAAAACGAGTTGGCAGCCACCATATATGAGTGTAAGCATGTGTGTATATGTGTGTATGTATGTATTGTGTATGTCTGTAACCAGTCACAAATGTCCCCTACCCTCTGTCAATCAGTAAACCTTAGACACTATTGTTTACCAAACCAATCCTGTGGTTGATCTAGGGCTAAACAACAGCAACCATATAGCAAAAAATATAGTTTGATTACCTCTTCCTTTAGTTTGATTCTTTTTTATTAAACCCTATTTCTATGTGAACAGATAAAGTGTTTGGTAAGGAAGGTTTATGTGAAGTAAAATGTGATGCCACAAATCCCGATATTGAAGGGGGGCATATTGCCTTAATGCCTGATGGTACACCATGTAGCCTAACTTCTAGATGGCGCTGTCTACGTGGACAATGTCTGGTAAGTAGATTTATTCCTGGCTTTATTGAGAACCAGATTGGGTGGAGGGGGCATTAACTTGACTTTATATTTTAAATCTTACATTTCATATTCTATATTCCATATTTTTATATTCCATATTCTATAGTCTATATTCCATAGTCTATATTCCATATTCTATATGACATATTTCTATATTCCATATTCTATAGTCTATATTCCATATTTCCTATTCTATATTCCATATTTCATTTTCTATATTCCATTTCATTTTCTATATTCCATATTTCATATTTCTATATTCCATATTCCATATTTCAAATTCCATATTCTATATTCCATATTCTATATTCCATATTCTATATACCATATTCCATATTCTATATTCCATATTCTATATTCAATATTCTATATACCATATTCCATATTCTATAATCCATATTCTATATTTTATATTCCATATTCCATATTCTATATTCCATATTCTATATTCCATATTCTATATTCCATATTCTATATTCCATATTCTATATTCCACATTTCATATTCCATATTCAATATTCCATATTCCATATTCCATATTCTATATTCCATATTCTATATTCCACATTTCATATTCCATATTCAATATTCCATATTCCATATTCCATATTCTATATTCCATATTCTATATTCCACATTTCATATTCCATATTCAATATTCCATATTCCATATTCCATATTCCATATTCCACATTTCATATTCCATATTCAATATTCCATATTCCATATTCTATATTCCATATTCTATATTCCATATTCTATATTCCATATTCTATATTCCACATTTCATATTCCATATTCAATATTCCATATTCCATATTCCATATTCTATATTCCATATTCTATATTCCACATTTCATATTCCATATTCAATATTCCATGTTCCATATTCCATATTCGATATTCTATATTCCACATTTCATATTCCATATTCTATATTCCACATTTCATATTCCATATTCTATATTCCACATTTCAGATTCCATATTACATATTCCATATTCCATATTCCATATTCTATATTCCATATTCTATATTCCACATTTCATATTCCATATTACATATTCCATATTCCATATTCCATATTCTATATTCCATATTCTATATTCCACATTTCATATTCCATATTCAATATTCCATATTCTATATTCTATATTCCATATTCTATATTCCACATTTCATATTCCATATTCAATATTCCATATTCCATATTCTATATTCTATATTCCATATTTTATATTTGTTGTCTTTCCAGAATTTTCGCACTGAAGGATATGCAGAAGTTTGAAGGGTTGCAATGTCGAATATATTTCATCTAATTATAATAAATATACTTTTGATTCACTCAATTTCATTATATATCCACCAATAGGGCGGCAGATTGACAGAGTCAGTTGAGTGTCGGACATCATGTTTTGCAGCATAGAGTCATGGCCCTTTACGTTCTGAGTTCAAATCCCACCAAGGTTAACTTTGCCTTTCATCCTTACAGGGTCGATAAAATAAAGCACCAGTAATGCACTGGGGTCGATTTATTCAACTTCCCCTCCCCCAAAATTACTGGCCTTGTGCCTTAATCAGAAATCATTATATATTCACCAATCAAAATCAAATATATTTCTATCTAATTATAATAAATTTATTTTTGATTAAAACATTGTTAACAACATTTTCACTGTATATATTTTTTATGGTTTTGTAAATTTAACAATTTTCAAGACTGATTCCACCTTTAAAATATCATTGATTTTAATATTCAATAACAAAGAATTTTTGTCAATTTAATTTCAAAATAATAATCAAAATTCAACTTAACCTGTGCTACGGTAAATCTTCTACAAGAATTGTCAACTTTCAGGACACCATAATCAGGATCAATCGTTAAAATAGTGCAAGATTGAATACCACAAATCTGTAATTACTGTATTTCCCGGCGCCAAAGACGCTTTGTCCTCGAGGACGCACCCTAATTTTGTGGAAAAATAATAAACAACCTTTGGCCTCCAGGACTCGTGGTAGATTTTTTAGACTTATTTTAGGAAAAAGTAGCATCTTCAACGCCGGGAAGGACGGTATTTTGATCAAACTAGGATTTTTTTCAACACACTGGCATATATGTGTATATGTATATATATATGTGTATATATATATGTGTGTTTGTATAGATATATGTGTGCATACATTTATATGCATGAGTATATAAATATAAACATGCAGACACACACTAACATCAGTGTAGATTGTACAAGTTGTATGGTAAGTCAGCAGTGTTCTACAGAGAAGATGGTCTCCGTAAAAAGTTTTAAAATGCCCAAGTTATGATCTATATCACTATGGTAGCCCCACGACTTCATCGGAGGTTACAGGTCCTTATATTACTGGATTCATCAGAGGTTACAGGTCACTATATTACTGGACTTCATCAGGAGTTGCAGCTCCTTATATTACTGGACTTCATCAGAGGTTACAGGACCTTATATTACTGGATTCATCAGAGGTTACAGGTCACTATATTACTGGACTTCATCAGAGGTTACAGGTCCTTATATTACTGGACTTCATCAGCAGTTACAGGTCCCTATATTACTGGACTTCATCAGAGGTTACAGGTCTTTATATTACTGGACTTCATCAGAGGTTACAGGTCTTTATATTACTGGACTTCATCAGGAGTTACAGGTCCCTATATTACTGGACTTTATCAGAGGTTACAGGTCCCTATAATACTGGACTGCATCAGAGGTTTCAGGTCCTTATATTACTGGACTCATCAAAGGTTACAGGGCCCTATATTACTGGACTACATCAGGAGTTACAGGTCCCAATATTACTGGACATCATCAGGAGTTACAGGTCCTTATATTACTGGACTTCATCAGGAGTTACAGGTCCTTATATTACTGGACATCATCAGGAGTTACAGGACCTTATATTACTGGATTCATCAGAGGTTACAGGTCCCTATATTACTGGACTTCATCAGGAGTTGCAGCTCCTTATATTACTGGACTTCATCAGAGGTTACAGGACCTTATATTACTGGACTTCATCAGAGGTTACAGGTCCTTATATTACTGGATATCATCAGAGGTTACAGGTCCTTATATTACTGGACTTCATCAGAGGTTACAGGTCCCAATATTACTGGACATCATCAGGAGTTACAGGTCCTTATATTACTGGACTTCATCAGGAGTTACAGGTCCTTATATTACTGGACTTCATCAGGAGTTACAGGTCCTTATATTACTGGACTTCATCAGGAGTTACAGGTCCTTATATTACTGGACTTCATCAGGAGTTACAGGTTCCTATATTACTGGACTTCATCAGGAGTTACAGGTCCTTATATTACTGGACTTCATCAGGAGTTACAGGTCCTTATATTACTGGACTTCATCAGGAGTTACAGGTCCTTATATTACTGGACTTCATCAGGAGTTACAGGTCCTTATATTACTGGACTTCAACAGAGGTTACAGGTCCCTATATTACTGGACTTCATCAGAGGTTACAGGTCCCAATATTACTGGACTTCATCAGGAGTTACAGGTCCCTATATTACTGGACTTCATCAGGAGTTACAGGTCCCTATGTTACTGGACTTCATCAGAGGTTACAGGTCCCTATATTACTGGACTTTGTCAGAGGTTACAGGTCCTTATATTACTGGACTTCATCAGGAGTTACAGGTCATTATATTACTGGACATCATCAGGAGTTACAGGACCTTATATTACTGGATTCATCAGAGGTTACAGGTCACTATATTACTGGACTTCATCAGGAGTTGCAGCTCCTTATATTACTGGACTTCTTCAGAGGTTACAGGTCCTTATATTACTGGACTACATCAGAGGTTACAGGTCCTTATATTACTGGACTTCATCAGAGGTTACAGGTCCTTATATTACTGGACTTCATCAGAGGTTACAGGTCCTTATATTACTGGACTTCATCAGAGGTTACAGGTCCTTATATTACTGGACTTCATCAGAGGTTACAGGTCCTTATATTACTGGACTTCATCAGAGGTTACAGGTCCTTATATTATTGGACTTCATCAGAGGTTACAGGTCCTTATATTACTGGACTTCATCAGAGGTTACAGGTCCTTATATTACTGGTCATCATCAGGAGTTACAGGTCCCAATATTACTGGACATCATCAGGAGTTACAAGTCCTTATATTACTGGACTTCATCAGGAGTTACAGGTCCCAATATTACTAGACATCATCAGGAGTTACAGGTCCCAATATTACTGGACATTATCAGGAGTTACAGGTCCTTATATTACTGGACATCATCAGGAGTTACAAGTCCTTATATTACTGGACATCATCAGGAGTTACAAGTCCTTATATTACTGGACATCATCAGGAGTTACAGGTCCCAATATTACTAGACATTATCAGGAGTTACAGGTCCCAATATTACTGGACATCATCAGGAGTTACAGGTCCTTATATTACTGGACTTCATCAGGAGTTACAGGTCCTTATATTACTGGACTTCATCAGGAGTTACAGGTTCCTATATTACTGGACTTCAACAGAGGTTACAGGTCCCTATATTACTGGACTTCATCAAGAGTCACAGGTCCCAATATTACTGGACATCATCAGGAGTTACAGGTCCTTATATTACTGGACTTCATCAGGAGTTACAGGACCTTATATTACTGGATTCATCAGAGGTTACAGGTCACTATGTTACTGGACTTCATCAGAGGTTACAGGGCCTTATATTACTGGACTTCATCAGGAGTTGCAGCTCCTTATATTTCTGGACTTCATCAGAGGTTACAGGTCCTTATATTACTGGACTTCATCAGGAGTTACAGGTTCCTATATTACTGGACTTCAACAGAGGTTACAGGTCCCTATATTACTGGACTTCATCAGGAGTTGCAGCTCCTTATATTTCTGGACTTCATCAGAGGTTACAGGTCCTTATATTACTGGACTTCATCAGGAGTTACAGGTTCCTATATTACTGGACTTCAACAGAGGTTACAGGTCCCTATATTACTGGACTTCATCAGGAGTTGCAGCTCCTTATATTTCTGGACTTCATCAGAGGATACAGGGCCTTATATTACTGGACTTCATCAGGAGTTGCAGCTCCTTATATTTCTGGACTTCATCAGAGGTTACAGGTCCTTATATTACTGGACTTCATCAGGAGTTACAGGTTCCTATATTACTGGACTTCAACAGAGGTTACAGGTCCCTATATTACTGGACTTCATCAAGAGTTACAGGTCATTATATTACTGGACTTCATCAGAGGTTACAGGTCCTTATATTACTGGACTTCATCAGGAGTTACAGGTCCCTATGTTACTGGACTTCATCAGAGGTTACAGGTCCCTATATTACTGGACTTCATCAGGAGTTGCAGCTCCTTATATTTCTGGACTTCATCAGAGGTTACAGGTACTTATATTACTGGATTCATCAGAGGTTACAGGTACTTATATTACTGGACTTCATCAGAGGTTACAGGTCCCAATATTACTGGACATCATCAGGAGTTACAGGTCCTTATATTACTGGACTTCATCAGGAGTTACAGGTTCCTATATTACTGGACTTCAACAGAGGTTACAGGTCCCTATATTACTGGACTTCATCAGAGGTTACAGGTCCTTATATTACTGGACTTCATCAGAGGTTACAGGTCCCAATATTACTGGACATCATCAGGAGTTACAGGTCCTTATATTACTGGACTTCATCAGGTGTTACAGGTCACTATGTTACTGGACTTCATCAGAGGTTACAGGTCCCTATATTACTGGACTTCATCAGAGGTTACAGGTCCCTATATTACTGGACTTTATCAGAGGTTACAGGTTCTCATATTAGTGGACTTCATCAGGATTTAAAAGTCCCTATATTATTGGACTTCATCAGAGGTTACAGGTCCTTATATTACTGGACTTCATCAGGAGTTACAGGTCCCTATGTTACTGGACTTAATCAGAGGTTACAGGTCCCTATATTACTGGACTACATCAGAGGTTTCACGTCCTTATATTACTGGACTCATCAAAGGTTACAGGGCCCTATATTACTGGACTTCATCAGCAGTTACAGGTCCCAATATTACTGCACATCATCAGGAGTTACAGGTCCCTATATTACTGGACTTCATCAGGAGTTACAGGTCCCTATATTACTGGACTTCATCAGAGGTTACAGGTCCTTATATTACTGGACTGATCAGAGGTTACAGGTCCTTATATTACTGGACTTCATGAGGAATTACAGGTCCCTATATTACTGGACTTCATCAGAGGTTACAGGTCGCTATATTACTGGACTTCATCAGAGGTTTACAGGTCCCTATATTACTGGACTTTATCAGGACTTACAGGTACTTATATTAGTGGACTTCATCAGGAGTTACAGGTCCCTATATTACTGGACTTCATCAGAGGTTACAGGTCCTTATATTACTGGACTTCATCAGAGATTACAGGTCCCTATATGACTGGATTTCATCAGAGGTTACAGGTCCCTATATTACTGGACTTCATCAGGATTTAAAAGTCCCTATATTATTGGACTTCATCAGAGGTTACAGGTCCTTATATTGCTGGACTTCATCAGATGTTACAGGTCCTTATATTACTGGACTTCATCAGGAGATTCAAGTCCCTATATTACTGGACTTCATCAGAGGTTACAGGTACTTATATTACTGGACTTCATCAGAGGTTACAGGTCCCAATATTACTGGACATCATCAGGAGTTACAGGTCCTTATATTACTGGACTTCATCAGGAGTTACAGGTTCCTATATTACTGGACTTCATCAGAGGTTACAGGTCCCTATATTACTGGACTTCATCATAGGTTACAGGTCCCTATATTACTGGACTTCATCTGAGGTTACAGGACCTTATATTACTGGAGTTCATCAGGAGTTAATGGTCCCTATATTACTGGACTTCATCAGGAGATACAGGTCCCTATATTACTGGACTTCATCAGAGGTTACAGGTACTTATATTACTGGACTTCATCAGAGGTTACAGGTCCCTATATTACTGGACTTCATCAGAGGTAACAGGTTCTTATATTACTGAACATCATTAGAGGTTACAGGTCCTTATATTACTGGGCTTCAGCAGGAGATACAAGTCCCTATATTACTGGATTTCATCAGAGGTTACAGGTCCTTATATTACTGGACTTCATCAGAGGTTACAGGTCCTTATATTACTGGACTTCATCAGTCGTTACAGGTCTTATTTTACTGGAATTTATCAGAGGTTACAGCTCCTTATATTACTGGACTTCATCAGAGATTACAAGTCCCTATATTACTGGACTTCATCAGGAGTTACAGGCCCTTATATTACTGGACTTCATCAGAGGTTACAGTACCCTATATTACTGGACTTCATCAGAGGTTACAGGTCCCTATATTACTGGACTTCATAAGAGGTTCCAGATCCTTATATTACTGGACTTCATCAGAATTTACAGTCCCTTATATTAATGGACTTCATCAGGAGTTACAGGTCCTTATATTACTGGACTTCATCAGGAGTTACAGGTCCCTATATTACTGGACTTCATCAGAGGTTACAGGTCCCTATATAACTGGAATTCATCAGAGGTTACAGGTCCCTATATTACTGGACTTCATCAGGAGATACAGGTCCCCATATTGCTGGATTTCATCAGAGGTTACAGGTCCTTATATTAATGGACTTCATCAGGAGTTACAGGTCCTTATATTACTGGACTTCATCAGGAGTTACAGGTCTTTATATTACTGGACTTCATCAGAGGTTACAGGTATTTATATTACTGGACTTCATCAGAGGTTATAGGTATTTATATTACTGGACTTCATCAGAGGTTACAGGTCCCTATATTACCGGACTTCATCAGAGGCTACAGGTCCTTATATTACTGGACTTCATCAGGAGTTACAGGTCCCTATATTACTCGACTTCATCAGAGGTTACAGGTCCCTATATTACTGGACTTCATCAGAGGTAACAGGTTCTTATATTACTGGATATTATCAGATGTTACAGGTCCTTATATTACTGGACTTCCTCAGAGGTTACATGTCCCTATATTACTAAACATCATCAGGAGTTACAGGTCCTTATATTACTGGAATTCATCAGGAGTTACAGGTCCTTATATTACTGGACGTCATCAGAGGTTACAGGTCCTTATATTACTGGACTTCATCAGAGACTATAGGTCCCTATATTACTGAACTTCATCAGAGGTTACAGGTCCTTATATTACTGGACTTCATCAGAGGTTACAGGTCCCTATATTACTGGAGTTTATCAGGAGTTACAGGTCCTTATATTGCTGGACTTCATCAGGAGTTACAGGTCCTTATGTTACTGGATTCATCAGAGGTTACAGGTCACTATGTTACTGGACTTCATCAGAGGTTACAGGGCCTTATATTACTGGACTTCATCAGGAGTTGCAGCTCCTTATATTTCTGGACTTCATCAGAGGTTACAGGTTCTTATATTACTGGACTTCATCAGGAGTTACAGGTTCCTATATTACTGGACTTCAACAGAGGTTACAGGTCCCTATATTACTGGACTTCATCAAGAGTTGCAGCTCCTTATATTTCTGGACTTCATCAGAGGTTACAGGTCCTTATATTACTGGACTTCATCAAGAGTTACAGGTCATTATATTACTGGACTTCATCAGAGGTTACAGGTCCTTATATTACTGGACTTCATCAGGAGTTACAGGTCCCTATGTTACTGGACTTCATCAGAGGTTACAGGTCCCTATATTACTGGACTTCATCAGGAGTTGCAGCTCCTTATATTTCTGGACTTCATCAGAGGTTACAGGTACTTATATTACTGGACTTCATCAGAGGTTACAGGTACTTATATTACTGGACTTCATCAGAGGTTACAGGTCCCAATATTACTGGACATCATCAGGAGTTACAGGTCCTTATATTACTGGACTTCATCAGGAGTTACAGGTTCCTATATTACTGGACTTCAACAGAGGTTACAGGTCCCTATATTACTGGACTTCATCAGAGGTTACAGGTCCTTATATTACTGGACTTCATCAGAGGTTACAGGTCCCAATATTACTGGACATCATCAGGAGTTACAGGTCCTTATATTACTGGACTTCATCAGGAGTTACAGGTCACTATGTTACTGGACTTCATCAGAGGTTACAGGTCCCTATATTACTGGACTTCATCAGAGGTTACAGGTCCCTATATTACTGGACTTTATCAGAGGTTACAGGTTCTCATATTAGTGGACTTCATCAGGATTTAAAAGTCCCTATATTATTGGACTTCATCAGAGGTTACAGGTCCTTATATTACTGGACTTCATGAGGAGTTACAGGTCCCTATGTTACTGGACTTAATCAGAGGTTACAGGTCCCTATATTACTGGACTACATCAGAGGTTTCACGTCCTTATATTACTGGACTCATCAAAGGTTACAGGGCCCTATATTACTGGACTTCATCAGCAGTTACAGGTCCCAATATTACTGCACATCATCAGAAGTTACAGGTCCCTATATTACTGGACTTCATCAGGAGTTACAGGTCCCTATATTACTGGACTTCATCAGAGGTTACAGGTCCTTATATTACTGGACTCATCAGAGGTTACAGGTCCTTATATTACTGGACTTCATGAGGAATTACAGCTCCCTATATTACTGGACTTCATCAGAGGTTACAGGTCGCTATATTACTGGACTTCATCAGAGGTTTACAGGTCCCTATATTACTGGACTTTATCAGGACTTACAGGTACTTATATTAGTGGACTTCATCAGGAGTTACAGGTCCCTATATTACTGGACTTCATCAGAGGTTACAGGTCCTTATATTACTGGACTTCATCAGAGATTACAGGTCCCTATATGACTGGATTTCATCAGAGGTTACAGGTCCCTATATTACTGGACTTCATCAGGATTTAAAAGTCCCTATATTATTGGACTTCATCAGAGGTTATAGGTCCTTATATTGCTGGACTTCATCAGATGTTACAGGTCCTTATATTACTGGACTTCATCAGGAGATTCAGGTCCCTATATTACTGGACTTCATCAGAGGTTACAGGTACTTATATTACTGGACTTCATCAGAGGTTACAGGTCCCAATATTACTGGACATCATCAGGAGTTACAGGTCCTTATATTACTGGACTTCATCAGGAGTTACAGGTTCCTATATTACTGGACTTCATCAGAGGTTACAGGTCCCTATATTACTGGACTTCATCATAGGTTACAGGTCCCTATATTACTGGACTTCATCTGAGGTTACAGGACCTTATATTACTGGAGTTCATCAGGAGTTAATGGTCCCTATATTACTGGACTTCATCAGGAGATACAGGTCCCTATATTACTGGACTTCATCAGAGGTTACAGGTACTTATATTACTGGACTTCATCAGAGGTTACAGGTCCCTATATTACTGGACTTCATCAGAGGTAACAGGTTCTTATATTACTGAACATCATTAGAGGTTACAGGTCCTTATATTACTGGGCTTCAGCAGGAGATACAAGTCCCTATATTACTGGATTTCATCAGAGGTTACAGGTCCTTATATTACTGGACTTCATCAGAGGTTACAGGTCCTTATATTACTGGACTTCATCAGGCGTTACAGGTCCTATTTTACTGGAATTTATCAGAGGTTACAGCTCCTTATATTACTGGACTTCATCAGAGATTACAAGTCCCTATATTACTGGACTTCATCAGGAGTTACAGGCCCTTATATTACTGGACTTCATCAGAGGTTACAGTACCCTATATTACTGGACTTCATCAGAGGTTACAGGTCCCTATATTACTGGACTTCATAAGAGGTTCCAGATCCTTATATTACTGGACTTCATCAGAATTTACAGCCCCTTATATTAATGGACTTCATCAGGAGTTACAGGTCCTTATATTACTGGACTTCATCAGGAGTTACAGGTCCCTATATTACTGGACTTCATCAGAGGTTACAGGTCCCTATATAACTGGAATTCATCAGAGGTTACAGGTCCCTATATTACTGGACTTCATCAGGAGATACAGGTCCCCATATTGCTGGATTTCATCAGAGGTTACAGGTCCTTATATTAATGGACTTCATCAGGAGTTACAGGTCCTTATATTACTGGACTTCATCAGGAGTTACAGGTCTTTATATTACTGGACTTCATCAGAGGTTACAGGTATTTATATTACTGGACTTCATCAGAGGTTACAGGTATTTATATTACTGGACTTCATCAGAGGTTACAGGTCCCTATATTACCGGACTTCATCAGAGGCTACAGGTCCTTATATTACTGGACTTCATCAGGAGTTACAGGTCCCTATATTACTCGACTTCATCAGAGGTTACAGGTCCCTATATTACTGGACTTCATCATAGGTAACAGGTTCTTATATTACTGGATATTATCAGATGTTACAGGTCCTTATATTACTGGACTTCCTCAGAGGTTACATGTCCCTATATTACTAAACATCATCAGGAGTTACAGGTCCTTATATTACTGGAATTCATCAGGAGTTACAGGTCCTTATATTACTGGACGTCATCAGAGGTTACAGGTCCTTATATTACTGGACTTCATCAGAGACTATAGGTCCCTATATTACTGAACTTCATCAGAGGTTACAGGTCCTTATATTACTGGACTTCATCAGAGGTTACAGGTCCCTATATTACTGGAGTTTATCAGGAGTTACAGGTCCTTATATTGCTGGACTTCATCAGGAGTTACAGCTCCTTATATTACTGGACTTCATCAGAGGTTACAGGTCCTTATATTACTGGACTTCATCAGGCGTTACAGTTCCTTATTTTACTGGACTTCATCAGAGGTTAAGGGTCCTTATATTACTGGACTTCATCAGAGATTACAGGTCCCTATATTACTGGACTTCATCAGGAGTTACAGGCCCTTATGTTACTGGACTTCATCAGAGGCTACAGGTCGTATATTACCGGACTTCATCAGAGGTTACAGGTCCCTATATTACTGGCCTTCATCAGAGGTTACAGGTCCCTATATTACTGGACTTCAGCAGAGGTTCCAGGTCCTTATATTACTGGAGTTCATGAGGAGTTAAAGGTCCCTATATTACTGGACTTCATCAGGAGATACAGGTCCCTATATTACTCGACTTCATCAGAGGTTACAGGTCCTTATATTACTGGACTTCATCAGAGGTTACAGGTCCTTATATTACTGGACTTTATCAGGAGTTAAAGGTCCCTATATTACTGGACTTCATCAGGAGATACAGGTCCCTATATTACTGGACTTCATCAGAGGTTACAGGTACCTATATTACTGGACTTCATCAGAGGTTACAGGTCCCTATATTACTGGAGTTTATCAGGAGTTACAGGTGCTTATATTGCTGGACTTCATCAGGAGTTACAGGTCCTTATATTACTGGACTTCATCAGGAGATACAGGTCCCTATATTGCTGGACTTCATCAGAGGTTACAGGTCCTTATATTACTGGACTTCATCAGAGGTTACAGGTCCCTATATTACTGGAGTTTATCAGGAGTTACAGGTCCTTATATTACTGGACTTCATCAGGAGTTACAGGTTCCTATATTACTGGACTTCAACAGAGGTTACAGGTCCCTATATTACTGGACTTCATCAGGAGTCACAGGTCCCTATATTACTGGACTTCATCAGGAGTTACAGGCCCTTATGTTACTGGACTTCATCAGAGGCTACAGGTCCTATATTACCGGACTTCATCAGAGGTTACAGGTCCCTATATTACTGGCCTTCATCAGAGGTTACAGGTCCCTATATTACTGGACTTCAGCAGAGGTTCCAGGTCCTTATATTACTGGAGTTCATGAGGAGTTAAAGGTCCCTATATTACTGGACTTCATCAGGAGATACAGGTCCCTATATTACTCGACTTCATCAGAGGTTACAGGTCCTTATATTACTGGACTTCATCAGAGGTTACAGGTCCCTATATTACTGGACTTTATCAGGAGTTAAAGGTCCCTATATTACTGGACTTCATCAGGAGATACAGGTCCCTATATTGCTGGACTTCATCAGAGGTTACAGGTCCTTATATTACTGGACTTCATCAGAGGTTACAGGTCCCTATATTACTGGAGTTTATCAGGAGTTACAGGTCCTTATATTACTGGACTTCATCAGGAGTTACAGGTTCCTATATTACTGGACTTCAACAGAGGTTACAGGTCCCTATATTACTGGACTTCATCAGGAGTCACAGGTCCCTATATTACTGGACTTCATCAGAGGTTAGAGGTCTATATATTACTGGACTCATCAAAGGTTACAGGGCCCTATATTACTGGACTTCATCAGGAGTCACAGGTCCCTATATTACTGGACTACATCAGAGGTTTCAGGTCCTTATACTACTGGACTCATCAAAGGTTACAGGGCCCTATATTACTGGACTTCATCAGGAGTTACAGGTCCCAATATTACTGGACATCATCAGGAGTTACAGGTCCTTATATTACTGGACTTCATCAGGAGTTACAGGTCCTTATATTACTGGATTCATCAGAGGTTACAGGTCACTATGTTACTGGACTTCATCAGAGGTTACAGGACCTTATATTACTGGACTTCATCAGGAGTTGCAGCTCCTTATATTTCTGGACTTCATCAGAGGTTACAGGTCCTTATATTACTGGACTCATCAGAGGTTACAGGTGCTTATGTTACTGGACTTCATGAGGAATTACAGGTCCCTATATTACTGGACTTCATCAGAGGTTACAGGTCCTTATATTACTGGACTTCATCAGATGTTACAGGACCTTATATTACTGGAGTTCATCAGGAGTTAATGGTCCCTATATTACTGGACTTCATCAGGAGATACAGGTCCCTATATTGCTGGATTTCATCAGAGGTTACAGGTCCTTATATTACTGGATTTCATCAAGAGTTACAGGTCCCTGTATTACTGGATTCATCAGGAGATACAGGTCCCTATATTACTGGATTTCATCAGAGGTAACAGGTTCTTATATTACTGAACATCATCAGAGGTTACAGGTCCTTATATGACTGGGCTTCAGCAGGAGATACAGGTCCCTATATTACTGGATTTCATCAGAGGTTACAGGTCCTTATATTACTGGACTTCATCAGAGGTTACAGGTCCTTATATTACTGGACTTCATCAGGCGTTACAGGTCCTATTTTACTGGAATTCATCAGAGGTTACAGCTCCTTATATTACTGGACTTCATCAGAGATTACAAGTCCCTATATTACTGGACTTCATCAGAGGTTACAGGTCCCTATATTACTGGACTTCATAAGAGGTTCCAGATCCTTATATTACTGGACTTCATCAGAGTTTACAGCCCCTTATATTAATGGACTTCATCAGGAGTTGCAGGTCCTTATATTACTGGACTTCATCAGGAGTTACAGGTCCCTATATTACTGGACTTCATCAGAAGTTACAGGTCCCTATATTACTGCAATTCATCAGAGGTTACAGGTCCCTATATTACTGCAATTCATCAGGAGTTACAGGCCCTTATATTACCGGACTTCATCAGGAGTTACAGGTCCTTATATTACTGGACTTCATCAGGAGTTACAGGTCCCTATATTACTGCAATTCATGAGAGGTTACAGGTCCCTATATTACTGCACTTCATCAGGAGTTACAGGTCCTTATTTTACTGGACTTCATCAGGCGTTACAGTTCCCTATATTACTGGACTTCATCAGAGGTTACAGGTCCCTATATTACTGGCCTTCATCAGAGGTTACAGGTCCCTATATTACTGGACTTCATCAGAGGTTCCAGGTCCTTATATTACTGGAGTTCATGAGGGGTTAAAGGTCCCTATATTAGTGGACTTCATCAGGAGATACAGGTCCCTATATTACTCGACTTCATCAGAGGTTACAGGTCCTTATATTACTGGACTTCATCAGAGGTTACAGGTCCTTATATTACTGGACTTCATCAGGCGTTACAGTTCCTTATTTTACTGGACTTCATCAGAGGCTACAGGTCCTATATTACCGGACTTCATCAGAGGTTACAGGTCCCTATATTACTGGACTTCATCAGAGGTTCCAGGTCCTTATATTACTGGAGTTCATGAGGAGTTAAAGGTCCCTATATTACTGGACTTCATCAGGAGATACAGGTCCCTATATTACTCGACTTCATCAGAGGTTACAGGTCCTTATATTACTGGACTTCATCAGAGGTTACAGGTCCTTATATTACTGGACTTTATCAGGAGTTAAAGGTCCCTATATTACTGGACTTCATCAGGAGATACAGGTCCCTATATTACTGGACTTCATCAGAGGTTACAGGTCCTTATATTAATGGACTTCATCAGGAGTTACAGGTCTTTATATAACTGGACTTCATCAGAGGTTACAGGTATTTATATTACTGGACTTCATCAGAGGTTACAGGTCCTTATATTACTGGAGTTTATCAGGAGTTACAGGTCCTTATATTACTGGACTTCATCAGGCGTTACAGTTCCTTATTTTACTGGACTTCATCAGAGGTTACAGGTCCTTATATTACTGGACTTCATCAGAGATTACAGGTCCCTATATTACTGGACTTCATCAGGAGTTACAGGCCCTTATGTTACTGGACTTCATCAGAGGCTACAGGTCCTATATTACCGGACTTCATCAGAGGTTACAGGTCCCTATATTACTGGACTTCATCAGAGGTTACAGGTCCCTATATTACTGGACTTCATCAGAGGTTCCAGGTCCTTATATTACTGGAGTTCATCAGGAGATACAGGTCCCCATATTGCTGGACTTCATCAGAGGTTACAGGCCCTTAAATTACTGGACTTCATCAGGAGTTACAGGTCCTTATTTTACTGGACTTCATCAGAGGTTACAGGTCCTTATATTACTGGAGTTCATCAGGAGATACAGGTCCCCATATTGCTGGACTTCATCAGAGGTTACAGGTCCTTATATTACTGGAGTTTATCAGGAGTTACAGGTCCTTATATCACTGGACTTCATCAGGAGATACAGGTCCCTATATTGCTGGACTTCATCAGAGGTTACAGGTCCTTATATTACTGGACTTCATCAGAGATTACAGGGCTTTAAATTACTGGACTTCATGAGGAGTTACAGGTCCTTATATTACTGGACTTCATCAGAAGTTACAGGGCTTTAAATTACTGGACTTCATCAGGAGTTACAGGTCCCTATATTACTGGACTTCATCAGAGGTTACAGGTCCCTATATTACTGCACTTCATCAGGAGTTACAGGTCCTTATATTACTGGACTTTATCACGAGTTACAGGTCCCTCTTTTCTGGACTCCATCAGGAGTTACAGGTCTTTATATTACTGGACTTCATCTGGAGTTACAGGTCCTTATATTACTGGACTTCATCAGAGGTTACAGGTCCCTATATTACTGGACTTCATCAGAGGTTACAGGTTCTTATATTACTGGATTTAATCAGAGGTTACAGGTCCCTATATTATTGGATTTCATCGGTAGTTACAGGTCTTATATTACTGTACTTCATCAGGAGATACAGGTCCCTATATTGCTGGACTTCATCAAAGGTTACAGGTCCTTATATTACTGGACTTCATCAGAGCTTACAGGTCCTTATATTACTGGACTTCATCAGGAGTTACAGGTCTTTATATTACTGGACTTCATCAGAGGTTACAGGTCCCTATATTATTGGATTTCATCGGTAGTTACAGGTCTTATATTACTGTACTTCATCAGGAGATACAGGTCCCTATATTGCTGGACTTCATCAAATGTTACAGGTCCTTATATTACTGGACTTCATCAGAGCTTACAGGTCCTTATATTACTGGACTTCATCAGGAGTTACAGGTCTTTATATTACTGGACTTCATCAGAGGTTACAGGTCCTTATATTACTGGACTTCATCAGAAGCTACAGGTCCCGATATTACTGGACTTCATCATGAGATACAGGTCCCTATATTACTGGATTTCATCAGAGGTAACAGGTTCTTATATTACTGAAAATCATCAGAGGTTACAGGTCGTTATATTACTGGGCTTCATCAGGAGTTACAGGTCCCTATATAACTCGACTTCATCAGAGGTTACAGGTCCTTATATTACTGGACTTCATCAGGCGTTACAGGTCCTTATTTTACTGGAATTCATCAGAGGTTACAGCTACTTATATTACTGGACTTCATCAGAGATTACAGGCCCTTATATTACTGGACTTCATCAGAGGTTACAGTACCCTATATTACTAAACATCATCAGGAGTTACAGGTCCTTATATTACTGGAATTCATCAGGTGTTACAGGTCCTTATATTACTGGACTTCCTCAGAGGTTACATGTCCCTATATTACTAAACATCATCAGGAGTTACAGGTCCTTATATTACTGGAATTCATCAGGAGTTACAGGTCCTTATATTACTGGACGTCATCAGAGGTTACAGGTCCTTATATTACTGGACTTCATCAGAGACTATAGGTCCCTATATTACTGAACTTCATCAGAGGTTACAGGTCCTTATATTACTGGACTTCATCAGAGGTTACAGGTCCCTATATTACTGGAGTTTATCAGGAGTTACAGGTCCTTATATTTCTGGACTTCATCAGGAGTTACAGCTCCTTATATTACTGGACTTCATCAGAGGTTACAGGTCCTTATATTACTGGACTTCATCAGGCGTTACAGTTCCTTATTTTACTGGACTTCATCAGAGGTTAAGGGTCCTTATATTACTGGACTTCTTCAGAGATTACAGGTCCCTATATTACTGGACTTCATCAGGAGTTACAGGCCCTTATGTTACTGGACTTCATCAGAGGCTACAGTCCTATATTACCGGACTTCATCAGAGGTTACAGGTCCCTATATTACTGGCCTTCATCAGAGGTTACAGGTCCCTATATTACTGGACTTCAGCAGAGGTTCCAGGTCCTTATATTACTGGAGTTCATGTGGAGTTAAAGGTCCCTATATTACTGGACTTCCTCAGGAGATACAGGTCCCTATATTACTCGACTTCATCAGAGGTTACAGGTCCTTATATTACTGGACTTCATCAGAGGTTACAGGTCCTTATATTACTGGACTTTATCAGGAGTTAAAGGTCCCTATATTACTGGACTTCATCAGGAGATACAGGTCCCTAAATTACTGGACTTCATCAGAGGTTACAGGTACCTATATTACTGGACTTCATCAGAGGTTACAGGTCCCTATATTACAGGAGTTTATCAGGAGTTACAGGTCCTTATATTGCTGGACTTCATCAGGAGTTACAGGTCCTTATATTACTGGACTTCATCAGGAGATACAGGTCCCTATATTGCTGGACTTCATCAGAGGTTACAGGTCCTTATATTACTGGACTTCATCAGAGGTTACAGGTCCCTATATTACTGGAGTTTATCAGGAGTTACAGGTCCTTATATTACTGGACTTCATCAGGAGTTACAGGTTCCTATATTACTGGACTTCAACAGAGGTTACAGGTCCCGATATTACTGGACTTCATCAGGAGTCACAGGTCCCTATATTACTGGACTTCATCAGGAGTTACAGGCCCTTATGTTACTGGACTTCATCAGAGGCTACAGGTCCTATATTACCGGACTTCATCAGAGGTTACAGGTCCCTATATTACTGGCCTTCATCAGAGGTTACAGGTCCCTATATTACTGGACTTCAGCAGAAGTTCCAGGTCCTTATATTACTGGAGTTCATGAGGAGTTAAAGGTCCCTATATTACTGGACTTCATCAGGAGATACAGGTCCCTATATTACTCGACTTCATCAGAGGTTACAGGTCCTTATATTACTGGACTTCATCAGAGGTTACAGGTCCTTATATTACTGGACTTTATCAGGAGTTAAAGGTCCCTATATTACTGGACTTCATCAGGAGATACAGGTCCCTATATTACTGGACTTCATCAGAGGTTACAGGTACCTATATTACTGGACTTCATCAGAGGTTACAGGTCCCTATATTACTGGAGTTTATCAGGAGTTACAGGTCCTTATATTGCTGGACTTCATCAGGAGTTACAGGTCCTTATATTACTGGACTTCATCAGGAGATACAGGTCCCTATATTGCTGGACTTCATCAGAGGTTACAGGTCCTTATATTACTGGACTTCATCAGAGGTTACAGGTCCTTATATTACTGGACTTCATCAGGAGTTACAGGTCCCTATGTTACTGGACTTCATCAGAGGTTACAGGTCCCTATATTACTGGAGTTTATCAGGAGTTACAGCTCCTTATATTACTGGACTTCATCAGGAGTTACAGGTTCCTATATTACTGGACTTCAACAGAGGTTACAGGTCCCTATATTACTGGACTTCATCAGGAGTCACAGGTCCCTATATTACTGGACTTCATCAGAGGTTAGAGGTCTATATATTACTGGACTCATCAAAGGTTACAGGGCCCTATATTACTGGACTTCATCAGGAGTCACAGGTCCCTATATTACTGGACTACATCAGAGGTTTCAGGTCCTTATACTACTGGACTCATCAAAGGTTACAGGGCCCTATATTACTGGACTTCATCAGGAGTTACAGGTCCCAATATTACTGGACATCATCAGGAGTTACAGGTCCTTATATTACTGGACTTCATCAGGAGTTACAGGTCCTTATATTACTGGATTCATCAGAGGTTACAGGTCACTATGTTACTGGACTTCATCAGAGGTTACAGGACCTTATATTACTGGACTTCATCAGGAGTTGCAGCTCCTTATATTTCTGGACTTCATCAGAGGTTACAGGTCCTTATATTACTGGACATCATCAAGAGTTACAGGTCATTATATTACTGGACTTCATCAGAGGTTACAGGTCCTTATATTACTGGACTTCATCAGGAGTTACAGGTCCCTATGTTACTGGACTTCATCAGAGGTTACAGGTCCCTATATTACTGGACTACATCAGAGGTTTCACGTCCTTATATTACTGGACTCATCAAAGGTTACAGGGCCCTATATTACTGGACTTCATCAGGAGTTACAGGTCCCAATATTACTGCACATCATCAGGAGTTACAGGTCCCTATATTACTGGACTTCATCAGGAGTTACAGGTCCCTATATTACTGGACTTCATCAGAGGTTACAGGTCCTTATATTACTGGACTCATCAGAGGTTACAGGTCCTTATATTACTGGACTTCATGAGGAATTACAGGTCCCTATATTACTGGACTTCATCAGAGGTTACAGGTCGCTATATTACTGGACTTCATCAGAGGTTTACAGGTCCCTATATTACTGGACTTTATCAGGACTTACAGGTCCTTATATTAGTGGACTTCATCAGGAGTTACAGGTCCCTATATTACTGGACTTCATCAGAGGTTACAGGTCCTTATATTAGTGGACTTCATCAGATGTTACAGGACCTTATATTACTGGAGTTCATCAGGAGTTAATCGTCCCTATATTACTGGACTTCATCAGGAGATACAGGTCCCTATATTGCTGGATTTCATCAGAGGTTACAGGTCCTTATATTACTGGATTTCATCAAGAGTTACATGTCCCTGTATTACTGGATTCATCAGGAGATACAGGTCCCTATATTACTGGATTTCATCAGAGGTAACAGGTTCTTATATTACTGAACATCATCAGAGGTTACAGGTCCTTATATGACTGGGCTTCAGCAGGAGATACAGGTCCCTATATTACTGGATTTCATCAGAGGTTACAGGTCCTTATATTACTGGACTTCATCAGAGGTTACAGGTCCTTATATTACTGGACTTCATCAGGCGTTACAGGTCCTATTTTACTGGAATTCATCAGAGGTTACAGCTCCTTATATTACTGGACTTCATCAGAGATTACAAGTCCCTATATTACTGGACTTCATCAGAGGTTACAGGTCCCTATATTACTGGACTTCATAAGAGGTTCCAGATCCCTATATTACTGGACTTCATCAGAGTTTACAGCCCCTTATAATAATGGACTTCATCAGGTGTTGCAGGTCCTTATATTACTGGACTTCATCAGGAGTTACAGGTCCCTATATTACTGGACTTCATCAGGAGTTACAGGTCCCTATATTACTGCAATTCATGAGAGGTTACAGGTCCCTATATTACTGCACTTCATCAGGAGTTACAGGTCCTTATATTACTGGACTTCATCAGAGGTGACAGGTCCTTATTTTACTGGACTTCATCAGGCGTTACAGTTCCCTATATTACTGGACTTCATCAGAGGTTACAGGTCCCTATATTACTGGCCTTCATCAGAGGTTACAGGTCCCTATATTACTGGACTTCATCAGAGGTTCCAGGTCCTTATATTACTGGAGTTCATGAGGGGTTAAAGGTCCCTATATTACTGGACTTCATCAGGAGATACAGGTCCCTATATTACTCGACTTCATCAGAGGTTACAGGTCCTTATATTACTGGACTTCATCAGAGGTTACAGGTCCTTATATTACTGGACTTCATCAGGCGTTACAGTTCCTTATTTTACTGGACTTCATCAGAGGCTACAGGTCCTATATTACCGGACTTCATCAGAGGTTACAGGTCCTTATATTACTGGACTTTATCAGGAGTTAAAGGTCCCTATATTACTGGACTTCATCAGGAGATACAGGTCCCTATATTGCTGGACTTCATCAGAGGTTACAGGTCCTTATATTACTGGACTTCATCAGAGATTACAGGGCTTTAAATTACTGGACTTCATGAGGAGTTACAGGTCCTTATATTACTGGACTTCATCAGAAGTTACAGGGCTTTAAATTACTGGACTTCATCAGGAGTTACAGGTCCCTATATTACTGGACTTCATCAGAGGTTACAGGTCCTTATATTATTGGACTTCATCAGGAGTTACAGGTCCTTATATTATTGGACTTCATCAGGAGTTACAGGTCCCTATATTACTGCACTTCATCAGAGGTTACAGGTCCCTATATTACTGCACTTCATCAGGAGTTACAGGTCCTTATATTACTGGACTTTATCACGAGTTACAGGTCCCTCTTTTCTGGACTCCATCAGGAGTTACAGGTCTTTATATTACTGGACTTCATCTGGAGTTACAGGTCCTTATATTACTGGACTTCATCAGAGGTTACAGGTCCCTATATTACTGGACTTCATCAGAGGTTACAGGTTCTTATATTACTGGATTTAATCAGAGGTTACAGGTCCCTATATTATTGGATTTCATCGGTAGTTACAGGTCTTATATTACTGTACTTCATCAGGAGATACAGGTCCCTATATTGCTGGACTTCATCAAAGGTTACAGGTCCTTTTATTACTGGACTTCATCAGAGCTTACAGGTCCTTATATTACTGGACTTCATCAGGAGTTACAGGTCTTTATATTACTGGACTTCATCAGAGGTTACAGGTCCCTATATTATTGGATTTCATCGGTAGTTACAGGTCTTATATTACTGTACTTCATCAGGAGATACAGGTCCCTATATTGCTGGACTTCATCAAAGGTTACAGGTCCTTATATTACTGGACTTCATCAGAGCTTACAGGTCCTTATATTACTGGACTTCATCAGAGGTTACAGGTTCTTATATTACTGGATTTAATCAGAGGTTACAGGTCCCTATATTATTGGATTTCATCGGTAGTTACAGGTCTTATATTACTGTACTTCATCAGGAGTTACAGATCTTTATATTACTGGACTTCATCAGAGGTTACAGGTCCTTATATTACTGGACTTCATCAGAAGCTACAGGTCCCGATATTACTGGACTTCATCATGAGATACAGGTCCCTATATTACTGGATTTCATCAGAGGTAACAGGTTCTTATATTACTGAAAATCATCAGAGGTTACAGGTCGTTATATTACTGGGCTTCATCAGGAGTTACAGGTCCCTATATTACTCGACTTCATCAGAGGTTACAGGTCCTTATATTACTGGACTTCATCAGGCGTTACAGGTCCTTATTTTACTGGAATTCATCAGAGGTTACAGCTCCTTATATTACTGGACTTCATCATAGATTACAGGCCCTTATATTACTGGACTTCATCAGAGGTTACAGTACCCTATATTACTGGACTTCATCAGAGGTTACAGGTCCCTATATTACTGGACTTCATAAGAGGTTCCAGGTCCTTATATTACTGGACTTCATCAGAGATTACAGGTCCTTATATTACTGGAATTCATCAGGAGTTACAGGTCCCTATATTACTGGACTTCATCAGAGGTTACAGGTCCCTATATTACTGGAATTCATCAGAGGTTACAGGTCCTTATATTACTGGAGTTTATCAGAGTTTACAGGTCCCTATATTACTGGACTTCATCAGGCGTTACAGGTCCTTATATTACTGGACTTCATCAGAGGTTACAGGTCCCTATATTACTGGAATTCATCAGAGGTTACAGGTCCCTATATTAGTGGACTTCATCAGAGATTCCAGGTCCTTATATTACTGGAGTTCATGAGGAGTTAAAGGTCCCTATATTACTGGAGTTCATGAGGAGTTAAAGGTCCCTATATTACTGGACTTCATCAGAGGTTACAGGTCCCTATATTACTGGACTTCATCAGAGGTTACAGGTTCTTATATTACTGGACTTCATCAGACGTTACAGGTCCCTATATTACTGGTCTCATCAGGGGTTACAGGTCCTTATATTACTGGACTTCATCAGAGGTTACAGGTCCTTATATTATTGGACTTCATCAGAGGTTACAGGTCCTTATATTACTGGACTTCATCAGGAGTTACAGGTCCTTATATTACTGGACTTCATCAGGAGATACAGGTCCCTATATTACTGGACTTCATCAGAGGTTACAGGTCCTTATATTACTGGACTTCATCAGAGGTTACAGGTCCTTATATTACTGGACTTCATCAGGAGTTACAGGTCCTTATATTACTGGATTTTATCAGGAGTTACAGGTCCCTATATTACTGGACTTCATCAGAGGTTACAGGTCTTTATATTACTGGACTTCATCAGAGGTTACAAGTCCCTATATTACTGGACTTCATCACGAGTTACAGGTCCCTATATTACTGGACTTCCACAGAGGTTACAGGTCCCTATATTACTGGACTTCATCAGAGGTTACACGTCTCTATATTACTGGATTTCATCAGAGGTTACAGGTCGTTATATTACTGGACTTCATCAGATGTTACAGTTCCTTATATTACTGGACTTCATCAGAGGTTACAGGTCCCTATATTACTGGACTTCTTCAGAGCTTACAGGTCCCTATATTACTGGACTTCATCAGAGGTTACAGGTCCTTATATTACTGGACTTCATCACAGGTTACAGGTCCCTATATTACTGGACTTCATCAGAAGCTACAGGTCCCTATATTACTGGACTTCATCAGGAGATTCAGGTCCCTATATTACTGGACTTCATCAGAGGTAACAGGTTCTTATATTACTGATCATCATCAACGGTTACAGGTCCTTATATTACTGGACTTCATCAGAGGTTACAGGTCCTTATATTATTGGACTTCATCAGGAGATACAGGTCCCTATATTGCTGGACTTCATCAAAGGTTACAGGTCCTTATATTACTGGACTTCATCAGAGGTTACAGGTCCTTATATTACTGGACTTCATCAGGAGTTTCAGGTCCCTATATTACTGGACTTCATCAGGAGTTACAGGTCCCTATATTACTGGACTTCATCAGGAGTTCCAGGTCCCTGTATTACTGGACTTCATCAGAGGTTACAGGTCCCTATATTACTGGACTTCCTCAGAGGTTACAGGACCTTATTTTACTGGACTTCATCAGGAGTTACAGGTCCCTATATTACTGGACTTCATCAGGAGTTACAGGTCCCTATATTACTGGACTTCATCAGAGGTTACAGGTCCTTATATTACTGGACTTCATCAGAGGTTACAGGTCCTTATATTACTGGACTTCATCAGAGGTTACAGGTCCCTATATTACTGGATTTCATCAGAGGTTACAGGTCCTTATATTACTGGTCTCATCAGGAGTTACAGGTCCCTATATTACTGGACTTCATCAGGAGTTACAGGTCCCTATATTACTGGACTTCATCAGAGGTAACAGGTCCTTATATTACTGGAATTCATCAGAGGTTACAGGTCCTTATATTACTGGACTTCATCAGAGATTACAGGTACTTATATTACTGGACTTCATCAGAGGTTACAGGTTCTTATATTACTGCACTTCATCAGAGGTTACAGGTCCCTATATTACTGGACTTCATCAGACGTTACAGGTCCTTATATTACTGGACTTCATCAGAGGTTACATGTCCTTATATTACTGGACATCATCAAAGGTTACAGGTCCCTATATTATTGGACTTCATCAGAGGTTACAGGTCCTATATTACTGGACTTCATCAGAGCTTACAGGTCCTTATATTACTGGACATCATCAGGAGTTACAGGTCCCTATATTACTGGACTTCATCAGAGGTTACAGGTCCCTATATTACTGGACTTCATCAGAGGTTACAGGTCCCTATATTACTGGACTTCCATCAGAGGTAACAGGTCCCTATATTACTGGACTTCATCAGAGGTTACAGGTCCCTATATTACTGGACTTCATCAGAGGTTACAGGTCCCAATATTACTGGACTTCCACAGAGGTTACATGTCCCTATATTAATGGAGTTAACCAGGAGTTACAGGTCCTTATATTACTGGACTTAATCAGGAGTAACAGATCCTTATATTACTGGACTTCATCAGAGGTTACAGGTCCTTTTTTACTGGACTTCGTCAGGTGTTACAGGTTCTTATATTACTGGACTTCATCAGACGTTACGGGTCCCTATATTACTGGTCTCATCAGGGGTTACAGGTCCTTATATTACTGGACTTCATCGGAGGTTACGGGTCCTTATATTACTGGACTTCATCAGAGGTTACAGGTCCTTATATTACTGGACTTCATCAGGAGTTACAGGTCCTTATATTACTGGACTTCATCAGGAGATACAGGTCCCTATAGTACTGGACTTCATCAGAGGTTACAGGTCCTTATATTACTGGACTTCATCAGAGGTTACAGTTCCTTATATTACTGGACTTCATCAGAGGTTACAGGTCCTTATATTACTGGACTTCGTCAGGAGTTACAGGTACTTATATTACTGGACTTCATCAGGAGTTACAGGTCCTTATATTACTGGATTTTATCAGGAGTTACAGGTCCCTATATTACTGGACTTCATCAGAGGTTACAGGTCTTTATATTACTGGACTTCATCAGAGGTTACAAGTCCCTATATTACTGGACTTCATCAGGAGTTACAGGTCCCTATATTACTGGACTTCCACAGAGGTTACATGTCCCTATATTACTGGACTTCATCAGGAGATTCAGGTCCCTATATTGCTGGACTTCATCAGAGGTTACAGGTCCTTATATTACTGGACTTCATCAGAGGTTACAGGTCCTTATATTACTGGACTTCATCAGGAGTTACAGGTCCTTATATTACTGGACTTCATCAGGAGTTACAGGTCCCTATATTACTGGACTTCTTCAGAGCTTACAGGTCCCTATATTACTGGACTTCATCATAGGTTACAGGTCCTTATATTACTGGACTTCATCACAGGTTACAGGTCCCTATATTACTGGACTTCATCAGAAGCTACAGGTCCCTATATTACTGGACTTCATCAGGAGATACAGGTCCCTATATTACTGGACTTCATCAGAGGTAACAGGTTCTTATATTACTGAACATCATCAGAGGTTACAGGTCCTTATATTACTGGGCTTCATCAGGAGTTACAGGTCCCTATATTACTCGACTTCATCAGAGGTTACAGGTCCTTATATTACTGGACTTCATCAGAGGTTACAGGTCTCTATATTACTAAACATCATCAGGAGTTACAGGTCCTTATATTACTGGACTTCATCAGAGGTTACAGGTCCTTATATTACTGTACTTCATCAGGGGTTACAGGTCCTTATATTACTGGACTTCATCAGGCGTTACAGGTACTTATTTTACTGGAATTCATCTGAGGTTACAGGTCCTTATATTACTGGACTTCATCAGAGATTACAGGTCCCTATATTACAGGATTTCATCAGGAGTTACAGGCCCTTATATTACTGGGTTCATCAGAGGTTACAGGACCCTATATTACTAGACTTCATCAGAGGTTCCAGGTCCTTATATTACTGGACTTCATCAGAGTTTACAGGTCCTTATATTACTGGACTTCATCAGGAGTCACAGGCCTTATATTACTGGACTTCATCAGGAGTTACAGGTCCCTATATTACTGGACTTCATCAGAGGTAACAGGATCTTATATTACTGGATATTATCAGAGGTTACAGGTCCTTATATTACTGGACTTCATTAGAGGTTACAGGTCGCTATATTACTAAACATTATCAGGAGTTACAGGTCCTTGTATTACTGGAATTCATCAGGAGATACAGGTCCATATATTACTGGACTTCATCAGAGGTACAGGTCCCAATACTACTGGACTTCATCAGGAGTTACAGGCCCTTATGTTACTGGACTTCATCAGAGGCTACAGGTCCTATATTACCGGACTTCATCAGAGGTTACAGGTCCCTATATTACTGGCCTTCATCAGAGGTTACAGGTCCCTATATTACTGGACTTCAGCAGAGGTTCCAGGTCCTTATATTACTGGAGTTCATGAGGAGTTAAAGGTCCCTATATTACTGGACTTCATCAGGAGATACAGGTCCCTATATTACTCGACTTCATCAGAGGTTACAGGTCCTTATATTACTGGACTTCATCAGAGGTTACAGGTCCTTATATTACTGGACTTTATCAGGAGTTAAAGGTCCCTATATTACTGGACTTCATCAGGAGATACAGGTCCCTATATTACTGGACTTCATCAGAGGTTACAGGTACCTATATTACTGGACTTCATCAGAGGTTACAGGTCCCTATATTACTGGAGTTTATCAGGAGTTACAGGTCCTTATATTGCTGGACTTCATCAGGAGTTACAGGTCCTTATATTACTGGACTTCATCAGGAGATACAGGTCCCTATATTGCTGGACTTCATCAGAGGTTACAGGTCCTTATATTACTGGACTTCATCAGAGGTTACGTGTCCCTATATTACTGGAGTTTATCAGGAGTTACAGGTCCTTATATTACTGGACTTCATCAGGAGTTACAGGTTCCTATATTACTGGACTTCAACAGAGGTTACAGGTCCCTATATTACTGGACTTCACCAGGAGTCACAGGTCCCTATATTACTGGACTTCATCAGAGGTTAGAGGTCTATATATTACTGGACTCATCAAAGGTTACAGGGCCCTATATTACTGGACTTCATCAGGAGTCACAGGTCCCTATATTACTGGACTACATCAGAGGTTTCAGGTCCTTATACTACTGGACTCATCAAAGGTTACAGGGCCCTATATTACTGGACTTCATCAGGAGTTACAGGTCCCAATATTACTGGACATCATCAGGAGTTACAGGTCCTTATATTACTGGACTTCATCAGGAGTTACAGGTCCTTATATTACTGGATTCATCAGAGGTTAAAGGTCACTATGTTACTGGACTTCATCAGAGGTTACAGGACCTTATATTACTGGACTTCATCAGGAGTTGCAGCTCCTTATATTTCTGGACTTCATCAGAGGTTACAGGTCCTTATATTACTGGACATCATCAAGAGTTACAGGTCATTATATTACTGGACTTCATCAGAGGTTACAGGTCCTTATATTACTGGACTTCATCAGAGGTTTACAGGTCCCTATATTACTGGACTTTATCAGGACTTACAGGTCCTTATATTAGTGGACTTCATCAGGAGTTACAGGTCCCTATATTACTGGACTTCATCAGAGGTTACAGGTCCTTATATTACTGGACTTCATCAGATGTTACAGGACCTTATATTACTGGAGTTCATCAGGAGTTAATGGTCCCTATATTACTGGACTTCATCAGGAGATACAGGTCCCTATATTGCTGGATTTCATCAGAGGTTACAGGTCCTTATATTAGTGGATTTCATCAAGAGTTACAGGTCCCTGTATTACTGTATTCATCAGGAGATACAGGTCCCTATATTACTGGATTTCATCAGAGGTAACAGGTTCTTATATTACTGAACATCATCAGAGGTTACAGGTCCTTATATGACTGGGCTTCAGCAGGAGATACAGGTCCCTATATTACTGGATTTCATCAGAGGTTACAGGTCCTTATATTACTGGACTTCATCAGAGGTTACAGGTCCTTATATTACTGGACTTCATCAGGCGTTACAGGTCCTATTTTACTGGAATTCATCAGAGGTTACAGCTCCTTATATTACTGGACTTCATCAGAGATTACAAGTCCCTATATTACTGGACTTCATCAGAGGTTACAGGTCCCTATATTACTGGACTTCATAAGAGGTTCCAGATCCTTATATTACTGGACTTCATCAGAATTTACAGCCCCTTATATTAATGGACTTCATCAGGAGTTGCAGGTCCTTATATTACTGGACTTCATCAGGAGTTACAGGTCCCTATATTACTGGACTTCATCAGAAGTTACAGGTCCCTATATTACTGCAATTCATCAGAGGTTACAGATCCCTATATTACTGCAATTCATCAGGAGTTACAGGCCCTTATATTACCGGACTTCATCAGGAGTTACAGGTCCTTATATTACTGGACTTCATCAGGAGTTACAGGTCCATATATTACTGCAATTCATGAGAGGTTACAGGTCCCTATATTACTGCACTTCATCAGGAGTTACAGGTCCTTATATTACTGGACTTCATCAGAGGTTACAGGTCCTTATTTTACTGGACTTCATCAGGCGTTACAGTTCCCTATATTACTGGACTTCATCAGAGGTTACAGGTCCCTATATTACTGGCCTTCATCAGAGGTTACAGGTCCCTATATTACTGGACTTCATCAGAGGTTCCAGGTCCTTATATTACTGGAGTTCATGAGGGGTTAAAGGTCCCTATATTACTGGACTTCATCAGGAGATACAGGTCCCTATATTACTCGACTTCATCAGAGGTTACAGGTCCTTATATTACTGGACTTCATCAGAGGTTACAGGTCCTTATATTACTGGACTTCATCAGGCGTTACAGTTCCTTATTTTACTGGACTTCATCAGAGGCTACAGGTCCTATATTACCGGACTTCATCAGAGGTTACAGGTCCCTATATTACTGGCCTTCATCAGAGGTTACAGGTCCCTATATTACTGGACGTCATCAGAGGTTCCAGGTCCTTATATTACAGGAGTTCATGAGGAGTTAAATGTCCCTATATTACTGGACTTCATCAGGAGATACAGGTCCCTATATTACTGGACTTCATCAGAGGTTACAGGTCCTTACATTAATGGACTTCATCAGGAGTTACAGGTCTTTATATTACTGGACTTCATCAGAGGTTACAGGTATTTATATTACTGGACTTCATCAGAGGTTACAGGTCCTTATATTACTGGAGTTTATCAGGAGTTACAGGTCCTTATATTACTGGACTTCATCAGGCGTTACAGTTCCTTATTTTACTGGACTTCATCAGAGGTTACAGGTCCTTATATTACTGGACTTCATCAGAGATTACAGGTCCCTATATTACTGGACTTCATCAGGAGTTACAGGCCCTTATGTTACTGGACTTCATCAGAGGCTACAGGTCCTATATTACCGGACTTCATCACAGGTTACAGGTCCCTATATTACTGGACTTCATCAGAGGTTACAGGTCCCTATATTACTGGACTTCATCAGAGGTTCCAGGTCCTTATATTACTGGAGTTCATCAGGAGATACAGGTCCCCATATTGCTGGACTTCATCAGAGGTTACAGGCCCTTAAATTACTGGACTTCATCAGGAGTTACAGGTCCTTATTTTACTGGACTTCATCAGAGGTTACAGGTCCTTATATTACTGGAGTTCATCAGGAGATACAGGTCCCCATATTGCTGGACTTCATCAGAGGTTACAGGTCCTTATATTACTGGAGTTTATCAGGAGTTACAGGTCCTTATATCACTGGACTTCATCAGGAGATACAGGTCCCTATATTGCTGGACTTCATCAGAGGTTACAGGTCCTTATATTACTGGACTTCATCAGAGATTACAGGGCTTTAAATTACTGGACTTCATGAGGAGTTACAGGTCCTTATATTACTGGACTTCATCAGAAGTTACAGGGCTTTAAATTACTGGACTTCATCAGGAGTTACAGGTCCCTATATTACTGGACTTCATCAGAGGTTACAGGTCCTTATATTATTGGACTTCATCAGGAGTTACAGGTCCTTATATTATTGGACTTCATCAGGAGTTACAGGTCCCTATATTACTGCACTTCATCAGAGGTTACAGGTCCCTATATTACTGCACTTCATCAGGAGTTACAGGTCCTTATATTACTGGACTTTATCACGAGTTACAGGTCCCTCTTTTCTGGACTCCATCAGGAGTTACAGGTCTTTATATTACTGGACTTCATCTGGAGTTACAGGTCCTTATATTACTGGACTTCATCAGAGGTTACAGGTCCCTATATTACTGGACTTCATCAGAGGTTACAGGTTCTTATATTACTGGATTTAATCAGAGGTTACAGGTCCCTATATTATTGGATTTCATCGGTAGTTACAGGTCTTATATTACTGTACTTCATCAGGAGATACAGGTCCCTATATTGCTGGACTTCATCAAAGGTTACAGGTCCTTATATTACTGGACTTCATCAGAGCTTACAGGTCCTTATATTACTGGACTTCATCAGGAGTTACAGGTCTTTATATTACTGGACTTCATCAGAGGTTACAGGTCCCTATATTATTGGATTTCATCGGTAGTTACAGGTCTTATATTACTGTACTTCATCAGGAGATACAGGTCCCTATATTGCTGGACTTCATCAAAGGTTACAGGTCCTTATATTACTGGACTTCATCAGAGCTTACAGGTCCTTATATTACTGGACTTCATCAGGAGTTACAGGTCTTTATATTACTGGACTTCATCAGAGGTTGCAGGTCCTTATATTACTGGACTTCATCAGAAGCTACAGGTCCCGATATTACTGGACTTCATCATGAGATACAGGTCCCTATATTACTGGATTTCATCAGAGGTAACAGGTTCTTATATTACTGAAAATCATCAGAGGTTACAGGTCGTTATATTACTGGGCTTCATCAGGAGTTACAGGTCCCTATATTACTCGACTTCATCAGAGGTTACAGGTCCTTATATTACTGGACTTCATCAGGCGTTACAGGTCCTTATTTTACTGGAATTCATCAGAGGTTACAGCTCCTTATATTACTGGACTTCATCAGAGATTACAGGCCCTTATATTACTGGACTTCATCAGAGGTTACAGTACCCTATATTACTGGACTTCATCAGAGGTTACAGGTCCCTATATTACTGGACTTCATAAGAGGTTCCAGGTCCTTATATTACTGGACTTCATCAGAGATTACAGGTCCTTATATTACTGGAATTCATCAGGAGTTACAGGTCCCTATATTATTGGACTTCATCAGAGGTTACAGGTCCCTATATTACTGGAATTCATCAGAGGTTACAGGTCCTTATATTACTGGAGTTAATCAGAGTTTACAGGTCCCTATATTACTGGACTTCATCAGGCGTTACAGGTCCTTATATTACTGGACTTCATCAGAGGTTACAGGTCCCTATATTACTGGAATTCATCAGAGGTTACAGGTCCCTATATTAGTGGACTTCATCAGAGATTCCAGGTCCTTATATTACTGGAGTTCATGAGGAGTTAAAGGTCCCTATATTACTGGACTTCATCAGGCGTTACAGGTCCTTATATTACTGGACTTCATCAGAGGTTACAGGTCCCTATATTACTGGAATTCATCAGAGGTTACAGGTCCCTATATTAGTGGACTTCATCAGAGATTCCAGGTCCTTATATTACTGAAGTTCATGAGGAGTTAAAGGTCCCTATATTACTGGACTTCATCAGAGGTTACAGGTCCCTATATTACTGGACTTCATCAGAGGTTACAGGTCCCAATATTACTGGACTTCCACAGAGGTTACATGTCCCTATATTAATGGAGTTAACCAGGAGTTACAGGTCCTTACATTACTGGACTTAATCAGGAGTAACAGATCCTTATATTACTGGACTTCATCAGAGGTTACAGGTCCTTATATTACTGGACTTCGTCAGGTGTTACAGGTTCTTATATTACTGGACTTCATCAGACGTTACAGGTCCCTATATTACTGGTCTCATCAGGGGTTACAGGTCCTTATATTACTGGACTTCATCAGAGGTTACAGGTCCTTATATTATTGGACTTCATCAGAGGTTACAGGTCCTTATATTACTGGACTTCATCAGGAGTTACAGGTCCTTATATTACTGTACTTCATCAGGAGATACAGGTCCCTATATTACTGGACTTCATCAGAGGTTACAGGTCCTTATATTACTGGACTTCATCAGAGGTTACAGGTCCTTATATTACTGGACTTCATCAGGAGTTACAGGTCCTTATATTACTGGATTTTATCAGGAGTTACAGGTCCCTATATTACTGGACTTCATCAGAGGTTACAAGTCCCTATATTACTGGACTTCATCAGGAGTTACAGGTCCCTATATTACTGGACTTCCACAGAGGTTACAGGTCCCTATATTACTGGACTTCATCAGAGGTTACACGTCTCTATATTACTGGATTTCATCAGAGGTTACAGGTCGTTATATTACTGGACTTCATCAGATGTTACAGGTCCTTATATTACTGGACTTCATCAGAGGTTACAGGTCCCTATATTACTGGACTTCTTCAGAGCTTACAGGTCCCTATATTACTGGACTTCATCAGAGGTTACAGGTCCTTATATTACTGGACTTCATCACAGGTTACAGGTCCCTATATTACTGGACTTCATCAGAAGCTACAGGTCCCTATATTACTGGACTTCATCAGGAGATTCAGGTCCCTATATTACTGGACTTCATCAGAGGTAACAGGTTCTTATATTACTGATCATCATCAGAGGTTACAGGTCCTTATATTACTGGGCTTCATCAGAGGTTACAGGTCCTTGTATTACTGGACTTCATCAGAGGTTACAGGTCCCTATATTACTAAACATCATCAGGAGTTACAGGTCCTTATATTACTAGACTTCATCAGAGGTTACAGGTCCTTATATTACTGTACTTCATCAGGGGTTACAGGTCCCTATATTACTGGACTTCATCAGAGGTTACAGGTCCTTATATTACTAGACTTCATCAGAGGTTACAGGTCCCTATATTACTGGAGTTTATCAGGAGTTACAGGTCCTTATATTTCTGGACTTCATCAGAGGTTACAGGTCCTTAAATTACTGGATTTCATCAGGACTTACAGGTCCCTATATTACTGGACTTCATCAGGAGATACAGGTCCCTATATTGCTGGACTTCATCAGAGGTTACAGGTCCTTATATTACTGTACTTCATCAGAGGTTACAGGTCCTTATATTACTGGACTTCATCAGGCGTCACAGTTCTTTATTTTACTGGACTTCATCATAGCTTACAGGTCCTTATATTACCGGACTTCATCAGAGGTTACAGGTCCTTATATTACTGGACTTCATCAGAGGTTATAGGTCCTTATATTACTGGACTTCATCAACAGTTACAGGTCCTTATATTACTGAACTTCATCAGAAGTTAAAGGCCCTTATGTTACTGGACTTCGTCAGAGGTTACAGGTCCTTATATTACTGGACTTCATCAGAGCTTATAGGTCCTTATATTACTGGACTTCATCAACAGTTACAGGTCCTTATATTACTGGACTTCATCAGGAGTTACAGGTCCCTATATTACTGGACTTCATCAATGGTTACAGGTCCTTATATTACTGGACTTCATCAGGAGTTACAGGTCCCTATATTACTGGACTTCATCAGGAGTTACAGGTCCCTATATTACTGGACTTCATCAGAGGTTACAGGTCCTTATATTACTGGACTTCATCAGAGGTTACAGGTCCTTATATTACTGGACTTCATCAGAGGTTATATGTACTTATATTACTGTACTTCATCAGAGGTTACAGGTCCCTATATTACTGGACTTCATCAGAGGTTACATGTCCCTATATTAATGGAGTTAGCCAGGAGTTACAGGTCCTTATATTACTGGAATTCATCAGAGGTTACAGGTCCTTATATTACTGGACTTCGTCAGGTGTTACAGGTTCTTATATTACTGGACTTCATCAGAGGTTACAGGTCCCTATATTACTGGTCTCATCAGGGGTTACAGGTCCTTATATTACTGGACTTCATCAGGAGTTACAGGTTCTTATATTAATGGACTTCATCAACGGTTACAGGTCCTTATATTACTGGACTTCATCAGAGGTTACAGGTCCTTATATTATTGGACTTCATCAGGAGATACAGGTCCCTATATTGCTGGAATTCATCAAAGGTTACAGGTCCTTATATTACTGGACTTCATCAGAGGTTACAGGTCCTTATATTACTGGACTTCATCAGGAGTTTCAGGTCCCTATATTACTGGACTTCATCAGGAGTTACAGGTCCCTATATTACTGGACTTCATCAGGAGTTCCAGGTCCCTGTATTACTGGACTTCATCAGAGGTTACAGGTCCCTATATTACTGGACTTCCTCAGAGGTTACAGGACCTTATTTTACTGGACTTCATCAGGAGTTACAGGTCCCTATACTACTGGACTTCATCAGGAGTTACAGGTCCCTATATTACTGGACTTCATCAGAGGTTACAGGTCCTTATATTACTGGACTTCATCAGAGGTTACAGGTCCTTATATTACTGGACTTCATCAGAGGTTACAGGTCCCTATATTACTGGATTTCATCAGAGGTTACAGGTCCTTATATTACTGGTCTCATCAGGAGTTACAGGTCCCTATATTACTGGACTTCATCAGGAGTTACAGGTCCCTATATTACTGGACTTCATCAGAGGTAACAGGTCCTTATATTACTGGAATTCATCAGAGGTTACAGGTCCTTATATTACTGGACTTCATCAGAGATTACAGGTACTTATATTACTGGACTTCATCAGAGGTTACAGGTTCTTATATTACTGCACTTCATCAGAGGTTACAGGTCCCTATATTACTGGACTTCATCAGACGTTACAGGTCCTTATATTACTGGACTTCATCAGAGGTTACATGTCCTTATATTACTGGACTTCATCAAAGGTTACAGGTCCCTATATTATTGGACTTCATCAGAGGTTACAGGTCCTATATTACTGGACTTCATCAGAGCTTACAGGTCCTTATATTACTGGACATCATCAGGAGTTACAGGTCCCTATATTACTGGACTTCATCAGAGGTTACAGGTCCCTATATTACTGGACTTCATCAGAGGTTACAGGTCCCTATATTACTGGACTTCCATCAGAGGTAACAGGTCCCTATATTACTGGACTTCATCAGAGGTTACAGGTCCCTATATTACTGGACTTCATCAGAGGTTACAGGTCCCAATATTACTGGACTTCCACAGAGGTTACATGTCCCTATATTAATGGAGTTAACCAGGAGTTACAGGTCCTTATATTACTGGACTTAATCAGGAGTAACAGATCCTTATATTACTGGACTTCATCAGAGGTTACAGGTCCTTATATTACTGGACTTCGTCAGGTGTTACAGGTTCTTATATTACTGGACTTCATCAGACGTTACGGGTCCCTATATTACTGGTCTCATCAGGGGTTACAGGTCCTTATATTACTGGACTTCATCGGAGGTTACAGGTCCTTATATTACTGGACTTCATCAGAGGTTACAGGTCCTTATATTACTGGACTTCATCAGGAGTTACAGGTCCTTATATTACTGGACTTCATCAGGAGATACAGGTCCCTATAGTACTGGACTTCATCAGAGGTTACAGGTCCTTATATTACTGGACTTCATCAGAGGTTACAGTTCCTTATATTACTGGACTTCATCAGAGGTTACAGGTCCTTATATTACTGGACTTCGTCAGGAGTTACAGGTACTTATATTACTGGACTTCATCAGGAGTTACAGGTCCTTATATTACTTGATTTTATCAGGAGTTACAGGTCCCTATATTACTGGACTTCATCAGAGGTTACAAGTCCCTATATTACTGGACTTCATCAGGAGTTACAGGTCCCTATATTACTGGACTTCCACAGAGGTTACATGTCCCTATATTACTGGACTTCATCAGGAGATTCAGGTCCCTATATTGCTGGACTTCATCAGAGGTTACAGGTCCTTATATTACTGGACTTCATCAGAGGTTACAGGTCCTTATATTACTGGACTTCATCAGGAGTTACAGGTCCTTATATTACTGGACTTCATCAGGAGTTACAGGTCCCTATATTACTGGACTTCTTCAGAGCTTACAGGTCCCTATATTACTGGACTTCATCATAGGTTACAGGTCCTTATATTACTGGACTTCATCACAGGTTACAGGTCCCTATATTACTGGACTTCATCAGAAGCTACAGGTCCCTATATTACTGGACTTCATCAGGAGATACAGGTCCCTATATTACTGGACTTCATCAGAGGTAACAGGTTCTTATATTACTGAACATCATCAGAGGTTACAGGTCCTTATATTACTGGGCTTCATCGGGAGTTACAGGTCCCTATATTACTCGACTTCATCAGAGGTTACAGGTCCTTATATTACTGGACTTCATCAGAGGTTACAGGTCTCTATATTACTAAACATCATCAGGAGTTACAGGTCCTTATATTACTGGACTTCATCAGAGGTTACAGGTCCTTATATTACTGTACTTCATCAGGGGTTACAGCTCCTTATATTACTGGACTTCATCAGGCGTTACAGGTACTTATTTTACTGGAATTCATCTGAGGTTACAGGTCCTTATATTACTGGACTTCATCAGAGATTACAGGTCCCTATATTACAGGATTTCATCAGGAGTTACAGGCCCTTATATTACTGGGTTCATCAGAGGTTACAGGACCCTATATTACTGGACTTCATCAGAGTTTACAGGTCCTTATATTACTGGACTTCATCAGGAGTCACAGGCCTTATATTACTGGACTTCATCAGGAGTTACAGGTCCCTATATTACTGGACTTCATCAGAGGTAACAGGATCTTATATTACTGGATATTATCAGAGGTTACAGGTCCTTATATTACTGGACTTCATCAGAGGTTACAGGTCGCTATATTACTAAACATTATCAGGAGTTACAGGTCCTTGTATTACTGGAATTCATCAGGAGATACAGGTCCATATATTACTGGACTTCATCAGAGGTACAGGTCCCAATACTACTGGACTTCATCAGGAGTAACAGGTCCCTATATTACTGGACTTCATCAGAGGTTACAGGTCCTTATATTACTAGACTTCATCAGAGGTTACATGTCCCTATATTACTGGAGTTTATCAGGAGTTACAGGTCCTTATATTTCTGGACTTCATCAGAGGTTACAGGTCCTTAAATTACTGGACTTCATCAGGACTTACAGGTCCTTATATTACTGGACTTCATCAGGAGATACAGGGCCCTATATTGCTGGACTTCATCAGAGGTTACAGGTCCTTATATTACTGGACTTCATCAGGCGTCACAGTTCCTTATTTTACTGGACTTCATCATAGTTTACAGTTCCTTATATTACCGGACTTCATCAGAGATTACAGGTCCCTATATTACTGGACTTCATCAGGAGTTACAGGCCCTTATGTTACTGGACTTCGTCAGAGGTTACAGGTCCTTATATTACTGGACTTCATCAGAGGTTACAGGTCCTTATATTACTGGACTTCATCAGAGGTTATAGGTACTTATATTACTGGACTTCATCAACAGTTACAGGTCCTTATATTACTGTACTTCATCAGAGGTTATAGGTACTTATATTACTGGACTTCATCAACAGTTACAGGTCCTCATATTACTGGACTTCATCAATGGTTACAGGTCCTTATATTACTGGACTTCATCAGGAGTTACAGGTCCCTGTATTACTGGACTTCATCAGAGGTTACAGGTCCCTATATTACTGGACTTCCTCAGAGGTTACAGGACCTTATATTACTGGACTTCATCAGGAGTTACAGTTCCCTATATTACTGGACTTCATCAATGGTTACAGGTCCTTATATTACTGGACTTCATCAGGAGTTACAGGTCCCTGTATTACTGGACTTCATCAGAGGTTACAGGTCCCTATATTACTGGACTTCCTCAGAGGTTACAGGACCTTATATTACTGGACTTCATCAGGAGTTACAGGTCCCTATATTACTGGACTTCATCAGGAGTTACAGGTCCCTATATTACTGGACTTCATCAGAGGTTACAGGTCCTTATATTACTGGACTTCATCAGGAGATAAAAGGTCCCTGTATTACTGGACTTCATCAGAGGTTACAGGTCCCTATATTACTGGACTTCATCAGAGGTTACAGGTCCTTATATTACTGGACTTCATCAGGAGTTACAGGTCCCTATATTACTGGACTTCATCAGAGGTTACAGGTCCTTATATTACTGGACGTCATCAGAGGTTACAGGTCCTTTTATTACTGGACTTCATCAGAGGTTACAGGTCCCTATATTACTGGACTTCATCAGAGGTTACAGGTCCTTATATTACTGGTCTCATCAGGAGTTACAGGTCCCTATATTACTGGACTTCATCAGGAGTTACAGGTCCCTATATTAGTGGACTTCATCAGAGGTTACAGGTCCTTATATTACTGGACTTCATCAGAGGTTACAGGTCCTTATATTACTGGACTTCATCAGAGATTACAGGTACTTATATTACTGGACTTCATCAGAGGTTACATGTCCTTATATTACTGCACTTCATCAGAGGTTACAGGTCCCTATATTACTGGACTGCATCAGATGTTACAGGTCCTTATATTACTGGACTTCATCAGAGGTTACATGTCCCTATATTACTAGACTTCATCAAAGGTTACAGGTCCCTATATTACTGGACTTCATCAGAGGTTACAGGTCCTATATTACTGGACTTCATCAGAGCTTACAGGTCCTTATATTACTGGACATCATCAGGAGTTACAGGTCCCTATATTACTGGACTTCATCAGAGGTTACAGGTCCCTATATTACTGGACTTCATCAGAGGTTACAGGTCCTTATATTACTGGACTTCATCAGAGATTACAGGTCCCTATATTACTAAACATCATCAGGAGTTACAGGTGCTTATATTACTGGACTTCATCAGGAGTCACAGGCCTCATATTACTGTACTTCATCAGAGGTTACAGGTCCTTATATTACTAGACTTCATCAGAGGTTACATGTCCCTATATTACTGGAGTTTATCAGGAGTTACAGGTCCTTATATTTCTGGACTTCATCTGAGGTTACAGGTCCTTAAATTACTAGATTTCATCAGGATTTACAGGTCCTTATATTACTGGACTTCATCAGGAGATACAGGTCCCTATATTGCTGGACTTCATCAGAGGTTACAGGTCCTTATATTACTGGACTTCATCAGGCGTCACAGTTCCTTATTTTACTGGACTTCATCATAGCTTACAGTTCCTTATATTACCGGACTTCATCAGAGATTACAGGTCCCTATATTACTGGACTTCATCAGGAGTTACAGGCCCTTATGTTACTGGACTTCGTCAGAGGTTACAGGTCCTTATATTACTGGACTTCATCAGAGGTTACAGGTCCTTATATTACTGGACTTCATCAACAGTTACAGGTCCTTATATTACTGTACTTCATCAGAGGTTATAGGTACTTATATTACTGGACTTCATCAACAGTTACAGGTCCTCATATTACTGGACTTCATCAATGGTTACAGGTCCTTATATTACTGGACTTCATCAGGAGTTACAGGTCCCTGTATTACTGGACTTCATCAGAGGTTACAGGTCCCTATATTACTGGACTTCCTCAGAGGTTACAGGATCTTATATTACTGGACTTCATCAGGAGTTACAGGTCCCTATATTACTGGACTTCATCAGGAGTTACAGGTCCCTATATTACTGGACTTCATCAGAGGTTACAGGTCCTTATATTACTGGACTTCATCAGGAGTTACAGGTCCCTGTATTACTGGACTTCATCAGAGGTTACAGGTCCCTATATTACTGGACTTCATCAGAGGTTACAGGTCCTTATATTACTGGACGTCATCAGAGGTTACAGGTCCTTATATTACTGGAGTTCATCAGAGGTTACAGGTCCCTATATTACTGGACTTCATCAGAGGTTACAGGTCCTTATACTACTGGTCTCATCAGGAGTTACAGGTCCCTATATTACTGGACTTCATCAGGAGTTACAGGTCCCTATATTAGTGGACTTCATCAGAGGTTACATGTCCTTATATTACTGGACTTCATCAGAGGTTACAGGTCCTTATATTACTGGAATTCATCAGAGATTACAGGTACTTATATTACTGGACATCATCAGGAGTTACAGGTCCATATATTACTGGACTTCATCAGAGGTACAGGTCCCTATACTACTGGACTTCATCAGGAGTTACAGGTCCCTATATTACTGGACTTCATCAGAGGTTACAGGTCCTTATATTACTAGACTTCATCAGAGGTTACATGTCCCTATATTACTGGAGTTTATCAGGAGTTACAGGTCCTTATATTTCTTGACTTCATCTGAGGTTACAGGTCCTTAAATTACTAGATTTCATCAGGATTTACAGGTCCTTATATTACTGGACTTCATCAGGAGATACAGGTCCCTATATTGCTGGACTTCATCAGAGGTTACAGGTCCTTATATTACTGGACTTCATTAGGCGTCACAGTTCCTTATTTTACTGGACTTCATCATAGCTTACAGTTCCTTATATTACCGGACTTCATCAGAGATTACAGGTCCCTATATTACTGGACTTCATCAGGAGTTACAGGCCCTTATGTTACTGGACTTCGTCAGAGGTTACAGGTCCTTATATTACTGGACTTCATCAGAGGTTACAGGTCCTTATATTACTGGACTTCATCAGAGGTTATAGGTACTTATATTACTGGACTTCATCAACAGTTACAGGTCCTTATATTACTGTACTTCATCAGAGGTTATAGGTACTTATATTACTGGACTTCATCAACAGTTACAGGTCCTCATATTACTGGACTTCATCAATGGTTACAGGTCCTTATATTACTGGACTTCATCAGGAGTTACAGGTCCCTGTATTACTGGACTTCATCAGAGGTTACAGGTCCCTATATTACTGGACTTCCTCAGAGGTTACAGGATCTTATATTACTGGACTTCATCAGGAGTTACAGGTCCCTATATTACTGGACTTCATCAGGAGTTACAGGTCCCTATATTACTGGACTTCATCAGAGGTTACAGGTCCTTATATTACTGGACTTCATCAGGAGTTACAGGTCCCTGTATTACTGGACTTCATCAGAGGTTACAGGTCCCTATATTACAGGACTTCATCAGAGGTTACAGGTCCTTATATTACTGGACTTCATCAGGAGTTACAGGTCCCTATATTACTGGACTTCATCAGAGGTTACAGGTCCTTATATTACTGGACGTCATCAGAGGTTACAGGTCCTTATATTACTGGACTTCATCAGAGGTTACAGGTCCCTATATTACTGGACTTCATCAGAGGTTACAGGTCCTTATATTACTGGTCTCATCAGGAGTTACAGGTCCCTATATTACTGGACTTCATCAGGAGTTACAGGTCCCTATATTAGTGGACTTCATCAGAGGTTACATGTCCTTATATTACTGGACTTCATCAGAGGTTACAGGTCCTTATATTACTGGACTTCATCAGAGATTACAGGTACTTATATTACTGGACTTCATCAGAGGTTACAGGTCCTTATATTACTGCACTTCATCAGAGGTTACAGGTCCCTATATTACTGGACTGCATCAGATGTTACAGGTCCTTATATTACTGGACTTCATCAGAGGTTACATGTCCCTATATTACTAGACTTCATCAAAGGTTACAGGTCCCTATATTACTGGACTTCATCAGAGCTTACAGGTCCTTATATTACTGGACATCATCAGGAGTTACAGGTCCCTATATTACTGGACTTCATCAGAGGTTACAGGTCCCTATATTACTCGACTTCATCAGAGGTTACAGGTCCTTATATTACTGGACTTCATCAGAGGTTACAGGTCCCTATATTACTAAACATCATCAGGAGTTACAGGTGCTTATATTACTGGACTTCATCAGGAGTCACAGGCCTCATATTACTGTACTTCATCAGAGGTTACAGGTCCATATATTACTGGACTTCATCAGAGGTACAGGTCCCTATACTACTGGACTTCATCAGGCGTTACAGGTCCTTATTTTACTGGAATTCATCAGAGGTTACAGGTCCTTATATTACTGGACTTCATCAGAGATTACAGGTCCCTATATTACTGGACTTCATCAGATGTTACAGGTCCTTATATTACTGGACCTCATCGGAGGTTACAGTTCCCTATATTACTGTAGTTCATCAGGAGTTACAGGTCCCTATATTACTGGACTTCATCAGAGGTTACAGGTCCTTATATTACTGGACTTCATCAGAGGTTACAGGTCCTTATATTACTGGACTTCATCAGAGGTTACAGGTCCTTATATTACTGGACCTCGTCAGGAGTTACAGGTACTTATATTACTGGACTTCATCAGGAGTTACAGGTCCTTATGTTACTGGATTTTATCAGGAGTTACAGGTCCCTATATTACTGGACTTCATCAGAGGTTACAGGTCTTTATATTACTGGACTTCATCAGAGGTTACAAGTCCCTATATTACTGGACTTCATCAGGAGTTACAGGTCCCTATATTACTGGACTTCCACAGAGGTTACATGTCCCTATATTACTGGACTTCATCAGGAGATTCAGGTCCCTATATTGCTGGACTTCATCAGAGGTTACAGGTCCTTATATTACTGGACTTCATCAGAGGTTACAGGTCCTTATATTACTGGACTTCATCAGCAGTTACAGGTCCTTATATTACTGGACTTCATCAGGAGTTACAGGTCCCTATATTACTGGACTTCATCAGAGGTTACAGGCCTCTATATTACTGGATTTCATCAGAGGTTACAGGTCCTTATATTACTGGACTTCATCAGAGGTTACAGGTCCCTATATTACTGGACTTCTTCAGAGCTTACAGGTCCCTATATTACTGGACTTCATCAGAGGTTACAGGTCCCTATATTACTAAACAACATCAGGAGTTACAGGTCCTTATATTACTGGACTTCATCAGAGGTTACAGGTCCTTATATTACTGTACTTCATCAGGGGTTACAGGTCCTTATATTACTGGACTTCATCAGGCGTTACAGGTCCTTATTTTACTGGAATTCATCAGAGGTTACAGGTCCTTATATTACTGGACTTCATCAGAGATTACAGGTCCCTATATTACAGGATTTCATCAGGAGTTACAGGCCCTTATATTACTGGGTTCATCAGAGGTTACAGGACCCTATATTACTAGACTTCATCAGAGGTTCCAGGTCCTTATATTACTGGACTTCATCAGAGTTTACAGGTCCTTATATTACTGGACTTCATCAGGAGTCACAGGCCTTATATTACTGGACTTCATCAGGAGTTACAGGTCTCTATATTACTGGACTTCATCAGAGGTAACAGGTTCTTATATTACTGGATATTATCAGAGGTTACAGGTCCTTATATTACTGGACTTCATCAGAGGTTACAGCTCGCTATATTACTAAACATCATCAGGAGTCCTTGTATTACTGGAATTCATCAGGAGATACAGGTCCATATATTACTGGACTTCATCAGAGGTACAGGTCCCTATACTACTGGACTTCATCAGGAGTTACAGGTCCCTATATGACTGGACTTCATCAGAGGTTACAGGTCCTTATATTACTAGACTTCATCAGAGGTTACATGTCCCTATATTACTGGAATTTATCAGGAGTTACAGGTCCTTATATTTCTGGACTTCATCAGAGGTTACAGGTCCTTAAATTACTGGATTTCATCAGGACTTACAGGTCCTTATATTACTGGACTTCATCAGGAGTTACAGGTCTCTGTATTACTGGACTTCATCAGAGGTTACAGGTCCCTATATTACTGGACTTCCTCAGAGGTTACAGGACCTTATATTACTGGACTTCATCAGGAGTTACAGGTCCCTATATTACTGGACTTCATCAGGAGTTACAGGTCCATATATTACTGGACTTCATCAGAGGTTACAGGTCCTCATATTACTGGACTTCATCAGAGGTTACAGGTCCTTATATTACTGTACTTCATCAGAGGTTATAGGTACTTATATTACTGGACTTCATCAACAGTTACAGGTCCTCATATTACTGGACTTCATCAATGGTTACAGGTCCTTATATTACTGGACTTCATCAGGAGTTACAGGTCCCTGTATTACTGGACTTCATCAGAGGTTACAGGTCCCTATATTACTGGACTTCCTCAGAGGTTACAGGACCTTATATTACTGGACTTCATCAGGAGTTACAGTTCCCTATATTACTGGACTTCATCAATGGTTACAGGTCCTTATATTACTGGACTTCATCAGGAGTTACAGGTCCCTGTATTACTGGACTTCATCAGAGGTTACAGGTCCCTATATTACTGGACTTCCTCAGAGGTTACAGGACCTTATATTACTGGACTTCATCAGGAGTTACAGGTCCCTATATTACTGGACTTCATCAGGAGTTACAGGTCCCTATATTACTGGACTTCATCAGAGGTTACAGGTCCTTATATTACTGGACTTCATCAGGAGTTACAGGTCCCTGTATTACTGGACTTCATCAGAGGTTACAGGTCCCTATATTACTGGACTTCATCAGAGGTTACAGGTCCTTATATTACTGGACTTCATCAGGAGTTACAGGTCCCTATATTACTGGACTTCATCAGGAGTTACAGGTCCCTATATTACTGGACTTCATCAGAGGTTACAGGTCCTTATATTACTGGTCTCATCAGGAGTTACAGGTCCCTATATTACTGGACTTCATCAGGAGTTACAGGTCCCTATATTAGTGGACTTCATCAGAGGTTACAGGTCCTTATATTACTGGACTTCATCAGAGGTTACAGGTCCTTATATTACTGGACTTCATCAGAGATTACAGGTACTTATATTACTGGACTTCATCAGAGGTTACAGGTCCTTATATTACTGCACTTCATCAGAGGTTACAGGTCCCTATATTACTGGACTGCATCAGATGTTACAGGTCCTTATATTACTGGACTTCATCAGAGGTTACATGTCCCTATATTACTAGACTTCATCAAAGGTTACAGGTCCCTATATTACTGGACTTCATCAGAGGTTACAGGTCCTATATTACTGGACTTCATCAGAGCTTACAGGTCCTTATATTACTGGACATCATCAGGAGTTACAGGTCCCTATATTACTGGACTTCATCAGAGGTTACAGGTCCCTATATTACTGGACTTCATCAGAGGTTACAGGTCCTTATATTACTGGACTTCATCAGAGATTACAGGTCCCTATATTACTAAACATCATCAGGAGTTACAGGTGCTTATATTACTGGACTTCATCAGGAGTCACAGGCCTCATATTACTGTACTTCATCAGAGGTTACAGGTCCTTATATTACTAGACTTCATCAGAGGTTACATGTCCCTATATTACTGGAGTTTATCAGGAGTTACAGGTCCTTATATTTCTGGACTTCATCTGAGGTTACAGGTCCTTAAATTACTAGATTTCATCAGGATTTACAGGTCCTTATATTACTGGACTTCATCAGGAGATACAGGTCCCTATATTGCTGGACTTCATCAGAGGTTACAGGTCCTTATATTACTGGACTTCATCAGGCGTCACAGTTCCTTATTTTACTGGACTTCATCATAGCTTACAGTTCCTTATATTACCGGACTTCATCAGAGATTACAGGTCCCTATATTACTGGACTTCATCAGGAGTTACAGGCCCTTATGTTACTGGACTTCGTCAGAGGTTACAGGTCCTTATATTACTGGACTTCATCAACAGTTACAGGTCCTTATATTACTGTACTTCATCAGAGGTTATAGATACTTATATTACTGGACTTCATCAACAGTTACAGGTCCTCATATTACTGGACTTCATCAATGGTTACAGGTCCTTATATTACTGGACTTCATCAGGAGTTACAGGTCCCTGTATTACTGGACTTCATCAGAGGTTACAGGTCCCTATATTACTGGACTTCCTCAGAGGTTACAGGATCTTATATTACTGGACTTCATCAGGAGTTACAGGTCCCTATATTACTGGACTTCATCAGGAGTTACAGGTCCCTATATTACTGGACTTCATCAGAGGTTACAGGTCCTTATATTACTGGACTTCATCAGGAGTTACAGGTCCCTGTATTACTGGACTTCATCAGAGGTTACAGGTCCCTATATTACTGGACTTCATCAGAGGTTACAGGTCCTTATATTACTGGACTTCATCAGGAGTTACAGGTCCCTATATTACTGGACTTCATCAGAGGTTACAGGTCCTTATATTACTGGACGTCATCAGAGGTTACAGGTCCTTATATTACTGGACTTCATCAGAGGTTACAGGTCCCTATATTACTGGACTTCATCAGAGGTTACAGGTCCTTATACTACTGGTCTCATCAGGAGTTACAGGTCCCTATATTACTGGACTTCATCAGGAGTTACAGGTCCCTATATTAGTGGACTTCATCAGAGGTTACATGTCCTTATATTACTGGACTTCATCAGAGGTTACAGGTCCTTATATTACTGGACTTCATCAGAGATTACAGGTACTTATATTACTGGACATCATCAGGAGTTACAGGTCCATATATTACTGGACTTCATCAGAGGTACAGGTCCCTATACTACTGGACTTCATCAGGAGTTACAGGTCCCTATATTACTGGACTTCATCAGAGGTTACAGGTCCTTATATTACTAGACTTCATCAGAGGTTACATGTCCCTATATTACTGGAGTTTATCAGGAGTTACAGGTCCTTATATTTCTGGACTTCATCTGAGGTTACAGGTCCTTAAATTACTAGATTTCATCAGGATTTACAGGTCCTTATATTACTGGACTTCATCAGGAGATACAGGTCCCTATATTGCTGGACTTCATCAGAGGTTACAGGTCCTTATATTACTGGACTTCATCAGGCGTCACAGTTCCTTATTTTACTGGACTTCATCATAGCTTACAGTTCCTTATATTACCGGACTTCATCAGAGATTACAGGTCCCTATATTACTGGACTTCATCAGGAGTTACAGGCCCTTATGTTACTGGACTTCGTCAGAGGTTACAGGTCCTTATATTACTGGACTTCATCAGAGGTTACAGGTCCTTATATTACTGGACTTCATCAGAGGTTATAGGTACTTATATTACTGGACTTCATCAACAGTTACAGGTCCTTATATTACTGTACTTCATCAGAGGTTATAGGTACTTATATTACTGGACTTCATCAACAGTTACAGGTCCTCATATTACTGGACTTCATCAATGGTTACAGGTCCTTATATTACTGGACTTCATCAGGAGTTACAGGTACCTGTATTACTGGACTTCATCAGAGGTTACAGGTCCCTATATTACTGGACTTCCTCAGAGGTTACAGGATCTTATATTACTGGACTTCATCAGGAGTTACAGGTCCCTATATTACTGGACTTCATCAGGAGTTACAGGTCCCTATATTACTGGACTTCATCAGAGGTTACAGGTCCTTATATTACTGGACTTCATCAGGAGTTACAGGTCCCTGTATTACTGGACTTCATCAGAGGTTACAGGTCCCTATATTACAGGACTTCATCAGAGGTTACAGGTCCTTATATTACTGGACTTCATCAGGAGTTACAGGTCCCTATATTACTGGACTTCATCAGAGGTTACAGGTCCTTATATTACTGGACGTCATCAGAGGTTACAGGTCCTTATATTACTGGACTTCATCAGAGGTTACAGGTCCCTATATTACTGGACTTCATCAGAGGTTACAGGTCCTTATATTACTGGTCTCATCAGGAGTTACAGGTCCCTATATTACTGGACTTCATCAGGAGTTACAGGTCCCTATATTAGTGGACTTCATCAGAGGTTACAGGTCCTTATATTACTGGACTTCATCAGAGATTACAGGTACTTATATTACTGGACTTCATCAGAGGTTACAGGTCCTTATATTACTGCACTTCATCAGAGGTTACAGGTCCCTATATTACTGGACTGCATCAGATGTTACAGGTCCTTATATTACTGGACTTCATCAGAGGTTACATGTCCCTATATTACTAGACTTCATCAAAGGTTACAGGTCCCTATATTACTGGACTTCATCAGAGGTTACAGGTCCTATATTACTGGACTTCATCAGAGCTTACAGGTCCTTATATTACTGGACATCATCAGGAGTTACAGGTCCCTATATTACTGGACTTCATCAGAGGTTACAGGTCCCTATATTACTGGACTTCATCAGAGGTTACAGGTCCTTATATTACTGGACTTCATCAGAGATTACAGGTCCCTATATTACTAAACATCATCAGGAGTTACAGGTGCTTATATTACTGGACTTCATCAGGAGTCACAGGCCTCATATTACTGTACTTCATCAGAGGTTACAGGTCCTTATATTACTAGACTTCATCAGAGGTTACATGTCCCTATATTACTGGAGTTTATCAGGAGTTACAGGTCCTTATATTTCTGGACTTCATCTGAGGTTACAGGTCCTTAAATTACTAGATTTCATCAGGATTTACAGGTCCTTATATTACTGGACTTCATCAGGAGATACAGGTCCCTATATTGCTGGACTTCATCAGAGGTTACAGGTCCTTATATTACTGGACTTCATCAGGCGTCACAGTTCCTTATTTTACTGGACTTCATCATAGCTTACAGTTCCTTATATTACCGGACTTCATCAGAGATTACAGGTCCCTATATTACTGGACTTCATCAGGAGTTACAGGCCCTTATGTTACTGGACTTCGTCAGAGGTTACAGGTCCTTATATTACTGGACTTCATCAACAGTTACAGGTCCTTATATTACTGTACTTCATCAGAGGTTATAGATACTTATATTACTGGACTTCATCAACAGTTACAGGTCCTCATATTACTGGACTTCATCAATGGTTACAGGTCCTTATATTACTGGACTTCATCAGGAGTTACAGGTCCCTGTATTACTGGACTTCATCAGAGGTTACAGGTCCCTATATTACTGGACTTCCTCAGAGGTTACAGGATCTTATATTACTGGACTTCATCAGGAGTTACAGGTCCCTATATTACTGGACTTCATCAGGAGTTACAGGTCCCTATATTACTGGACTTCATCAGAGGTTACAGGTCCTTATATTACTGGACTTCATCAGGAGTTACAGGTCCCTGTATTACTGGACTTCATCAGAGGTTACAGGTCCCTATATTACTGGACTTCATCAGAGGTTACAGGTCCTTATATTACTGGACTTCATCAGGAGTTACAGGTCCCTATATTACTGGACTTCATCAGAGGTTACAGGTCCTTATATTACTGGACGTCATCAGAGGTTACAGGTCCTTATATTACTGGACTTCATCAGAGGTTACAGGTCCCTATATTACTGGACTTCATCAGAGGTTACAGGTCCTTATACTACTGGTCTCATCAGGAGTTACAGGTCCCTATATTACTGGACTTCATCAGGAGTTACAGGTCCCTATATTAGTGGACTTCATCAGAGGTTACATGTCCTTATATTACTGGACTTCATCAGAGGTTACAGGTCCTTATATTACTGGACTTCATCAGAGATTACAGGTACTTATATTACTGGACATCATCAGGAGTTACAGGTCCATATATTACTGGACTTCATCAGAGGTACAGGTCCCTATACTACTGGACTTCATCAGGAGTTACAGGTCCCTATATTACTGGACTTCATCAGAGGTTACAGGTCCTTATATTACTAGACTTCATCAGAGGTTACATGTCCCTATATTACTGGAGTTTATCAGGAGTTACAGGTCCTTATATTTCTGGACTTCATCTGAGGTTACAGGTCCTTAAATTACTAGATTTCATCAGGATTTACAGGTCCTTATATTACTGGACTTCATCAGGAGATACAGGTCCCTATATTGCTGGACTTCATCAGAGGTTACAGGTCCTTATATTACTGGACTTCATCAGGCGTCACAGTTCCTTATTTTACTGGACTTCATCATAGCTTACAGTTCCTTATATTACCGGACTTCATCAGAGATTACAGGTCCCTATATTACTGGACTTCATCAGGAGTTACAGGCCCTTATGTTACTGGACTTCGTCAGAGGTTACAGGTCCTTATATTACTGGACTTCATCAGAGGTTACAGGTCCTTATATTACTGGACTTCATCAGAGGTTATAGGTACTTATATTACTGGACTTCATCAACAGTTACAGGTCCTTATATTACTGTACTTCATCAGAGGTTATAGGTACTTATATTACTGGACTTCATCAACAGTTACAGGTCCTCATATTACTGGACTTCATCAATGGTTACAGGTCCTTATATTACTGGACTTCATCAGGAGTTACAGGTCCCTGTATTACTGGACTTCATCAGAGGTTACAGGTCCCTATATTACTGGACTTCCTCAGAGGTTACAGGATCTTATATTACTGGACTTCATCAGGAGTTACAGGTCCCTATATTACTGGACTTCATCAGGAGTTACAGGTCCCTATATTACTGGACTTCATCAGAGGTTACAGGTCCTTATATTACTGGACTTCATCAGGAGTTACAGGTCCCTGTATTACTGGACTTCATCAGAGGTTACAGGTCCCTATATTACAGGACTTCATCAGAGGTTACAGGTCCTTATATTACTGGACTTCATCAGGAGTTACAGGTCCCTATATTACTGGACTTCATCAGAGGTTACAGGTCCTTATATTACTGGACGTCATCAGAGGTTACAGGTCCTTATATTACTGGACTTCATCAGAGGTTACAGGTCCCTATATTACTGGACTTCATCAGAGGTTACAGGTCCTTATATTACTGGTCTCATCAGGAGTTACAGGTCCCTATATTACTGGACTTCATCAGGAGTTACAGGTCCCTATATTAGTGGACTTCATCAGAGGTTACATGTCCTTATATTACTGGACTTCATCAGAGGTTACAGGTCCTTATATTACTGGACTTCATCAGAGATTACAGGTACTTATATTACTGGACTTCATCAGAGGTTACAGGTCCTTATATTACTGCACTTCATCAGAGGTTACAGGTCCCTATATTACTGGACTGCATCAGATGTTACAGGTCCTTATATTACTGGACTTCATCAGAGGTTACATGTCCCTATATTACTAGACTTCATCAAAGGTTACAGGTCCCTATATTACTGGACTTCATCAGAGCTTACAGGTCCTTATATTACTGGACATCATCAGGAGTTACAGGTCCCTATATTACTGGACTTCATCAGAGGTTACAGGTCCCTATATTACTCGACTTCATCAGAGGTTACAGGTCCTTATATTACTGGACTTCATCAGAGGTTACAGGTCCCTATATTACTAAACATCATCAGGAGTTACAGGTGCTTATATTACTGGACTTCATCAGGAGTCACAGGCCTCATATTACTGTACTTCATCAGAGGTTACAGGTCCTTATATTACTGGACTTCATCAGAGATTACAGGTCCCTATATTACTGGACTTCATCAGAGGTTACAGGTCCTTATATTACTGGACCTCATCGGAGGTTACAGTTCCCTATATTACTGTAGTTCATCAGGAGTTACAGGTCCCTATATTACTGGACTTCATCAGAGGTTACAGGTCCTTATATTACTGGACTTCATCAGAGGTTACAGGTCCTTATATTACTGGACTTCATGAGAGGTTACAGGTCCTTATATTACTGGACCTCGTCAGGAGTTACAGGTACTTATATTACTGGACTTCATCAGGAGTTACAGGTCCTTATGTTACTGGATTTTATCAGGAGTTACAGGTCCCTATATTACTGGACTTCATCAGAGGTTACAGGTCTTTATATTACTGGACTTCATCAGAGGTTACAAGTCCCTATATTACTGGACTTCATCAGGAGTTACAGGTCCCTATATTACTGGACTTCCACAGAGGTTACATGTCCCTATATTACTGGACTTCATCAGGAGATTCAGGTCCCTATATTGCTGGACTTCATCAGAGGTTACAGGTCCTTATATTACTGGACTTCATCAGAGGTTACAGGTCCTTATATTACTGGACTTCATCAGCAGTTACAGGTCCTTATATTACTGGACTTCATCAGGAGTTACAGGTCCCTATATTACTGGACTTCATCAGAGGTTACAGGCCTCTATATTACTGGATTTCATCAGAGGTTACAGGTCCTTATATTACTGGACTTCATCAGAGGTTACAGGTCCCTATATTACTGGACTTCTTCAGAGCTTACAGGTCCCTATATTACTGGACTTCATCAGAGGTTACATGTCCTTATATTACTGGACTTCATCACAGGTTACAGGTTCTTATATTACTGAACATCATCAGAGGTTACAGGTCCTTATATTACTGGGCTTCATCAGGAGTTACAGGTCCCTATATTACTCGACTTCATCAGAGGTTACAGGTCCTTATATTACTCGACTTCATCAGAGGTTACAGGTCCCTATATTACTAAACAACATCAGGAGTTACAGGTCCTTATATTACTGGACTTCATCAGAGGTTACAGGTCCTTATATTACTGTACTTCATCAGGGGTTACAGGTCCTTATATTACTGGACTTCATCAGGCGTTACAGGTCCTTATTTTACTGGAATTCATCAGAGGTTACAGGTCCTTATATTACTGGACTTCATCAGAGATTACAGGTCCCTATATTACAGGATTTCATCAGGAGTTACAGGCCCTTATATTACTGGGTTCATCAGAGGTTACAGGACCCTATATTACTAGACTTCATCAGAGGTTCCAGGTCCTTATATTACTGGACTTCATCAGAGTTTACAGGTCCTTATATTACTGGACTTCATCAGGAGTCACAGGCCTTATATTACTGGACTTCATCAGGAGTTACAGGTCTCTATATTACTGGACTTCATCAGAGGTAACAGGTTCTTATATTACTGGATATTATCAGAGGTTACAGGTCCTTATATTACTGGACTTCATCAGAGGTTACAGCTCGCTATATTACTAAACATCATCAGGAGTCCTTGTATTACTGGAATTCATCAGGAGATACAGGTCCATATATTACTGGACTTCATCAGAGGTACAGGTCCCTATACTACTGGACTTCATCAGGAGTTACAGGTCCCTATATGACTGGACTTCATCAGAGGTTACAGGTCCTTATATTACTAGACTTCATCAGAGGTTACATGTCCCTATATTACTGGAATTTATCAGGAGTTACAGGTCCTTATATTTCTGGACTTCATCAGAGGTTACAGGTCCTTAAATTACTGGATTTCATCAGGACTTACAGGTCCTTATATTACTGGACTTCATCAGGAGTTACAGGTCTCTGTATTACTGGACTTCATCAGAGGTTACAGGTCCTCATATTACTGGACTTCATCAGAGGTTACAGGTCCTTATATTACTGGACTTCATCAGAGGTTACAGGTCCCTATATTACTGGACTTCATCAGAGGTTACAGGTCCTTATATTACTGGTCTCATCAGGAGTTACAGGTCCCTATATTACTGGACTTCATCAGGAGTTACAGGTCCCTATATTACTGGACTTCATCAGAGGTTAAAGGTCCTTATATTACTGGACTTCATCAGAGGTTACAGGTCCTTATATTACTGCACTTCATCAGAGGTTACAGGTCCCTATATTACTGGACTTCATCAGATGTTACAGGTCCTTATATTACTGGACTTCCTCAGAGGTTACATGTCCCTATATTACTGGACTTCATCAAAGGTTACAGGTCCCTATATTACTGGACTTCATCAGAGGTTACAGGTCCTATATTACTGGACTTCATCAGGAGTTACAGGTCCCTATATTACTGGACTTCATCAGAGGTTACAGGTCCCTATATTACTCGAATTCATCAGAGGTTACAGGTCCTTATATTACTGGACTTCATCAGAGGTTACAGGTCCCTATATTACTAAACATCATCAGGAGTTACAGGTGCTTATATTACTGGGCTTCATCAGAGGTTACAGGTCCATATATTACTGGACTTCATCAGAGGTACAGGTCCCTATACTACTGGACTTCATCAGGCGTTACAGGTCCTTATTTTACTGGAATTCATCAGAGGTTACAGGTCCTTATATTACTGGACCTCATCGGAGATTACAGGTTCTTATATTACTGGACCTCATCGGAGGTTACAGGTCCCTATATTACTGTAGTTCATCAGGAGTTACAGGTCCGTATATTGCTGGACTTCATCAGAGGTTACTGGTCCTTATATTACTGGACTTCATCAGGAGATACAGGTCCCTATATTGCTGGATTTCATCAGAGGTTACAGGTCCTTATATTACTGGACTTTATCAGGAGTTATAGGTCCTTATATTACTGGACTTCATCAGAGGTTACAGGTCCCTATATTACTGGACTTCATCAGATAATACAGGTCCTTATATTACTGGACTTCATCAGGAGATACAGGTTCCTATATTACTGGACTTCATCAGAGATTACAGGTCCCTATATTACTAAACATCATCAGGAGTTACAGGTCCTTATATTACTGGACTTCATCAGAGGTACAGGTCCCTGTACTACTGGAGTTCATCAGGAGTTACAGGTCCCTATATTACTGGACTTCATCAGAGGTTACAGGTCCTTATATTACTGGACTTCATCAGAGGTTACAGGTCCCTATATTACTGGAGTTTATCAGGAGTTACAGGTCCTTATATTTCTGGACTTCATCAGAAGTTAGAGGTCCTTAAATTACTGGATTTCATCAGGACTTGCAGGTCCTTATATTACTGGACTTCATCAGGAGATACAGGTCCCTATATTGCTGGACTTCATCAGAGGTTACAGGTCCTTATATTACTGGACTTCATCAGAGGTTACAGGTCCTTATATTACTGGACTTCATCAGGCGTCACAGTTCCTTATTTTACTGGACTTCATCATAGCTTACAGGTCCTTATATTATCGGACTTCATCAGAGATTACAGGTCCCTATATTACTGCACTTCATCAGGAGTTACAGGCCCTTATGTTACTGGACATCGTCAGAGGTTACATGTCCTTATATTGCTGGACTTCATCAGAGGTTACAGGTCCTTATATTACTGGACTTCATCAGAGGTTGTAGGTACTTATATTACTGGACTTCATCAACAGTTACAGGTCCCTATATTACTGGACTTCATCAATGGTTACAGGTCCTTATATTACTGGACTTCATCAGGAGTTACAGGTCCCTGTATTACTGGACTTCATCAGATGTTACAGATCCCAAATTACTGGACTTCCTCAGAGGTTACAGGACCTTATATTACTGGACTTCATCAGGAGTTACAGGTCCCTATAGTACTGGACTTCATCAGGAGTTACAGGTCCCTATATTACTGGACTTCATCAGAGGTTACAGGTCCTTATATTACTGGACTTCATCAGAGGTTACAGGTCCTTATATTACTGGACTTCATCAGAGGTTACAGGTCCCTATATTACTGGATTTCATCAGAGGTTACAGGTCCTTATATTACTGGTCTCATCAGGAGTGACAGATCCCTATATTACTGGACTTCATCAGGAGTTACAGGTTCCTATATTACTGGACTTCATCAGAGGTTACATGTCCTTATATTACTGGACTTCATCAGAGGTTACAGGTCCTTATATTACTGGACTTCATCAGAGGTTACAGGTCCTTATATTACTGGACTTCATCAGAGGTTACAGGTCTTTATATTACTGGACTTCATCAGAGCTTACAGGTCCTTATATTACTGGACTTCTTCAGAGGTTACAGTTCCCTATATTACTGGACTTCATCAGAGGTTACAGGTCCTTATATTACTGGACTTCATCAGAGGTTACAGGTCTCTATATTACTGGACTTCCACAGAGGTTACATGTCCCTATATTAATGGAGTTAGCCAGGAGTTACAGGTCCTTATATTACTGGACTTCATCAGAGGTTACAGGTCTCTATATTACTGGACTTCCACAGAGGTTACATGTCCCTATATTAATGGAGTTAGCCAGGAGTTACAGGTCCTTATATTACTGGACTTCATCAGGAGTTACAGGTCCCTATATTACTGGACTTCATCAATGGTTACAGGTCCTTATATTACTGGACTTCATCAGGAGTTACAGGTCCCTGTATTACTGGACTTCATCAGAGGTTACAGATCCCAAATTACTGGACTTCCTCAGAGGTTACAGGACCTTATATTACTGGACTTCATCAGGAGTTACAGGTCCCTATAGTACTGGACTTCATCAGGAGTTACAGGTCCCTATATTACTGGACTTCATCAGAGGTTACAGGTCCTTATATTACTGGACTTCATCAGAGGTTACAGGTCCTTATATTACTGGACTTCGTCAGGTGTTACAGGTTCTTATATTACTGGACTTCATCAGAGATTACAGGTCCCTATATTACTGGTCTTATCAGGGCTTACAGGTCCTTATATTACTGGACTTCATCAGGAGTTACAGGTTCTTATATTAATGGACTTCATCAACGGTTACAGGTCCTTATATTACTGGACTTCATCAGGAGTTACAGGTCCTTATATTACTGGACTCCATGAGAGGTTACAGGTCCTTATATTATTAGACTTCATCAGGAGATACAGGTCCCTATATTGCTGGACATCATCAGATGTTACAGGTCCTTATATTACTGGACTTCATCAGAGGTTACAGGTCCTTATATTACTGGACTTCATCAGAGGTTACAGGTCCCTATATTACTGGACTTCATCAGAAGTTACAGGTCCTTATATTACTGGTCTCATCAGGAGTTACAGGTCCCTATATTACTGGACTTCATCAGGAGTTACAGGTCCCTATATTACTGGACTTCATCAGAGGTTACAGGTCCTTATATTACTGGACTTCATCAGAGGTTACAGGTCCTTATATTATTGGACTTCATCAGGAGATACAGGTCCCTATATTGCTGGACTTCATCAGAGGTTACAGGTCCTTATATTACTGGACTTCATCAGGAGTTACAGGTCCTTATATTACTGGACTTCATCAGGAGTTACAGGTCCCTATATTACTGGACTTCATCAGGAGTTACAGGTCCCTGTATTACTGGACTTCATCAGAGGTTACAGGTCCCTATATTACTGGACTTCCTCAGAGGTTACAGGACCTTATTTTACTGGACTTCATCAGGAGTTACAGGTCCCTATATTACTGGACTTCATCTGGAGTTACAGGTCCCTATATTACTGGACTTCATCAGAGGTTACAGGTCCTTATATTACTGGACTTCATCAGAGGTTACAGGTCCTTATATTACTGGACTTCATCAGAGGTTACAGGTCCCTATATTACTGGACTTCATCAGAGGTTACAGGTCCTTATATTACTGGTCTCATCAGGAGTTACAGGTCCCTATATTACTGGACTTCATCAGGAGTTACAGGTCCCTATATTACTGGACTTCATCAGAGGTTACAGGTCCTTATATTATTGGACTTCATCAGAGGTTACAGGTCCTTATATTACTGGACTTCATCAGAGATTACAGGTACTTATATTACTGGACTTCATCAGAGGTTACAGGCCCTTATATTACTGCACTTCATCAGAGGTTACAGGTCCCTATATTACTGGACTTCATCAGACGTTTCAGGTCCTTATATTACTGGACTTCATCAGAGGTTACATGTCCCTATATTACTGGACTTCATCAAAGGTTACAGGTCCCTATATTACTGGACTTCATCAGAGGTTACATGTCCTATATTACTGGACTTCATCAGAGCTTACAGGTCCTTATATTACTGGACATCATCAGGAGTTACAGGTCCCTATATTACTGGACTTCATCAGAGGTTACAGGTCCCTATATTACTGGACTTCATCAGAGGTTACAGGTCCCTATATTACTGGACTTCCATCAGAGGTAACAGGTCCCTATATTACTGGACTTCATGAGAGTTTACAGGTCCCTATATTACTGGACTTCATCAGAGGTTACAGGTCCCAATATTACTGGACTTCCACAGAGGTTACATGTCCCTATATTAATGGAGTTAACCAGGAGTTACAGGTCCTTATATTACTGGACTTAATCAGGAGTAACAGATCCTTATATTACTGGACTTCATCAGAGGTTACAGGTCCTTATATTACTGGACTTCATCAGAGGTTACAGGTCCTTATATTACTGGACTTCATCAGGTGTTACAGGTTCTTATATTACTGGACTTAATCAGACGTTACAGGTCCCTATATTACTGGTCTCATCAGGGGTTACAGGTCCTTATATTACTGGACTTCATCAGAGGTTACAGGTCCTTATATTAATGGACTTCATCAGAGGTTACAGGTCCTTATATTACTGGACTTCATCAGGAGTTACAGGTCCTTATATTACTGGACTTCATCAGAGGTTACAGGTCCTTATATTACTGGACTTCCTCAGGAGATACAGGTCCCTATATTACTGGACTTCATCAGAGGTAACAGGTTCTTATATTACTGAACATCATCAGAGGTTACAGGTCCTTATATTACTGGGCTTCATCAGGAGTTACAGGTCCCTATATTACTCGACTTCATCAGAGGTTACAGGTCTTATATTACTTGACATCATCAGAGGTTACAGGTCCCTATATTACTAAACATCATCAGGTGTTACAGGTCCTTATATTACTGGACTTCATCAGAAGTTACAGGTCCTTATATTACTGTACTTCATCAGAGGTTACAGGTCCTTATATGACTGGACTTCAGGCGTTACAGGTCCTTATTTTACTGGAATTCATCAGAGGGTACAGGTCCTTATATTACTGGACTTCATCAGAGATTACAGGTCCCTATATTACAGGATTTCATCAGGAGTTACAGGCCCTTATATTACTGGGTTCATCAGAGGTTACAGGACCCTATATTACTGGACTTTATCAGAGGTTCCAGGTCCTTATATTACTGGACTTCATTAGAGTTTACAGGTCCTTATATTACTGGACTTCATCAGGAGTCACAGGCCTTATATTACTGGACTTCATCAGGAGTTACAGGTCCCTATATTACTGGACTTCATCAGAGGTGACAGGTCCCTATATTACTGGACTTCATCAGAGGTTACAGGTCCTTATATTTCTGGAGTTTATCAGAGGTTACAGGTCCCTATATTACTGGTCTCATCAGGGGTTACAGGTCCTTATATTACTGGACTTCATCAGAGGTTACAGGTCCTTATATTACTGGACTTCATCAGGAGTTACAGGTTCTTATATTACTGGACTTCATCAGAGGTTACAGGTCCTTATATTACTGGACTTCATCAGGAGTTACAGGTCCCTATATTACTGGACTTCATCAGGATTTACAGGTCCTTATATTACTGGACTTCATCAGAGGTTGCAGGTCCTTATATTACTGGATTTCATCAGGAGTTACAGGTCCTTATATTACTGGACTTCCTCAGGAGTTACAGGTCCTTATATTCCTGGACTTCATCAGAGGTTACAGGTCCTTATATTACTGGACTTCCTCAGGAGTTACAGGTCTCTATATTACTGGATTTCATCAGAGGTTACAGGTCCTTATATTACTGGACTTCATCAGCAGTTACAGGTCCTTATATTACTGGACTTCATCAGGAGTTACAGGTCCCTATATTACTGGACTTCATCAATGGTTACAGGTCCTTATATTACTGGACTTAACAGGAGTTACATGTCCATATATTACTGGACTTCATCAGGAGTTACCGGTCCCTATATTACTGGACTTCCTGAGGCGTTACATGTCCCTATATTACTGGACTTCATCAGAGGTTACAGGTCCTTATATTACTGGACTTCATCAGGAGTTACAGGTCCCTATATTACTGGACTTCATCAGAGGTTACAGGTTCCTATATTACTGCACTTCATCAGAGGATACAGGTCCCTATATTACTGGACTTCATCAGATGTTACAGGACCTTATATTACTGGACTTCATCAGAGGTTACAGTTCCTCATCTTACTGGACTTCATCAGAGGTTACTGGTCCTTATATTACTGGACTTCATTGGAGGTTACAGGTCTTATATTACTGGACTTCACCAGAGGTTACAGGTCCTTATATTACTGGAATTCATCAGAGGTTACAGGTCCCTATATTACTGGACTTCATGAGAGGTTACAGATCCCTATATTACTAGAGTTCATCAGGAGTTACAGGTACTTATATTACTGGACTTCATCAGAGGCTACAGGTCCCTATATTACTGGACTTCATCAGAGGTTATAGGTCTTTATATTACTGGACTTCATCAGAGGTTACAAGTCCCTATATTACTGGACTTCATCAGGAGTTACAGGTCCCTATATTACTGGACTTCATCAGAGGTTACAGGTCCCTATATTACCGGACTTCATCAGGAGTTACAGGTCCCTATATTACTGGACTTCATCAGGAGTTACAGGTCCCAATATTACTGGACTTCATCAGAAGCTACAGGTCCCTATATTACTGGACTTCATCAGGAGTTACAGGTCCCTATATTACTGGACTTCATCAGAGGTTACAGGTCCCTATATTACTGGACTTCATCAGAGGTTACAGGTCCTTATATTACTGGACTTCATCAGGAGTTACAGGTCCCTGTATTACTGGACTTCATCAGAGGTTACAGGTCCCTATATTACTGGACTTCCTCAGAGGTTACAGGACCTTATATTACTGGACTTCATCAGGAGTTACAGGTCCCTATATTACTGGACTTCATCAGGAGTTACAGGTCCCTATATTACTGGACTTCATCAGAGGTTACAGGTCCCTATATTACTGGACTTCCATCAGAGGTAACAGGTCCCAATATTACTGGACTTCCACAGAGGTTACATGTCCCTATATTAATGGAGTTAACCAGGAGTTACAGGTCCTTATATTACTGGACTTAATCAGGAGTAACAGATCCTTATATTACTGGACTTCATCAGAGGTTACAGGTCCTTATATTACTGGACTTCGTCAGGTGTTACAGGTTCTTATATTACTGGACTTCATCAGACGTTACAGGTCCCTATATTACTGGTCTCATCAGGGGTTACAGGTCCTTATATTACTGGACTTCATCAGAGGTTACAGGTCCTTATATTACTGGACTTCATCAGGAGTTACAGGTCCTTATATTACTGGACTTCATCAGGAGTTACAGGTCCCTATATTACTGGACTTCATCAGAGGTTACAGGTCCTTATATTACTGGACTTCATCAGGAGTTACAGGTCCCTATATTACTGGACTTCATCAGGATTTACAGGTCCTTATATTACTGGACTTCATCAGAGGTTACAGGTCCTTATATTACTGAACTTCATCAGGAGTTACAGGTCCTTATATTACTGGACTTCCTCAGGAGTTACAGGTCCTTATATTACTGGACTTCATCAGAGGTTACAGGTCCTTATATTACTGGACTTCCTCAGGAGTTACAGGTCTCTATATTACTGGATTTCATCAGAGGTTACAGGTCCTTATATTACTGGACTTCATCAGCAGTTACAGGTCCTTATATTACTGGACTTCATCAGGAGTTACAGGTCCCTATATTACTGGACTTCATCAATGGTTACAGGTCCTTATATTACTGGACTTCAACAGGAGTTACATGTCCATATATTACTGGACTTCATCAGGAGTTACCGGTCCCTATATTACTGGACTGCATGAGGCGTTACAGGTCCCTATATTACTAGACTTCATCAGAGGTTACAGGTCATTATATTACTGGACTTCATCAGGTGTTACAGGTCCCTATATTACTGGACTTCATCAGAGGTTACAGGTCCCTATATTACTGCACTTCATCAGAGGATACAGGTCCCTATATTACTGGACTTCATCAGATGTTACAGGTCCTTATATTACTGGACTTCATCAAAGGTTACAGTTCCTCATCTTACTGGACTTCATCAGAGGTTACTGGTCCTTATATTACTGGACTTCATTGGAGGTTACAGGTCTTATATTACTGGACTTCACCAGAGGTTACAGGTCCTTATATTACTGGAATTCATCAGAGGTTACAGGTCCTTATATTACTGGACTTCATCAGAGGTTACAGATCCCTATATTACTAGAGTTCATCAGGAGTTACAGGTCCTTATATTACTGGACTTCATCAGAGGCTACAGGTCCCTATATTACTGGACTTCATCAGAGGTTATAGGTCTTTATATTACTGGACTTCATCAGAGGTTACAAGTCCCTATATTACTGGGCTTCATCAGGAGTTACAGGTCCCTATATTACTGGACTTCATCAGAGGTTACAGGTCCCTATATTACCGGACTTCATCAGGAGTTACAGGTCCCTATATTACTGGACTTCATCAGGAGTTACAGGTCCCAATATTACTGGACTTCATCAGAAGCTACAGGTCCCTATATTACTGGACTTCATCAGGAGTTACAGGTCCCTATATTACTGGACTTCATCAGAGGTTACAGGTCCCTATATTACTGGACTTCATCAGAGGTTACTGGTCCTTCTATTACTGGACTTCATCAGGAGTTACAGGTCCCTGTATTACTGGACTTCATCAGAGGTTACAGGTCCCTATATTACTGGACTTCCTCAGAGGTTACAGGACCTTATATTACTGGACTTCATCAGGTGTTACAGGTCCCTATATTACTGGACTTCATCAGGAGTTACAGGTCCCTATATTACTGGACTTCATCAGAGGTTACAGGTCCTTATATTACTGGACTTCATCAGAGGTTACAGGTCCTTATATTACTGGACTTCATCAGAGGTTACAGGTCCCTATATTACTGGACTTCATCAGAGGTTACAGGTCCCTATATTACTGCACTTCATCAGGAGTTACAGGTCCCTATATAACTGGACTTCATCAGAGGTTACAGGTCCCTATATTACTGGACTTCATCATGTCCTTAGATATATTACACGATTTCATTAAGAAGACGAAGGACAAGGAGTATAAGTAGTAATGTGTTGAGTGATTGTCTTAGGAACCGTCAACCTAGTTCAAGATTTAAGCAATACAAAGTATATTAGTCTATAATTAAAGTAAATAACACAATCTAATCCTTTTGTGATTAACTAATTACAAAAGTTAATCTTATTATTTGATAATTACTCCAGCCAATCAAGCAATCTTATAATTTACTAATTAAGGTGATTAAACATTATTAAATGAAAAGAGTCGTTAATTGAAGGTTTTAGAGAGCTGCTCCTATGTCATAATCACACAGGAAAGAAGGTTGGTGGATTGGCAGAATCAGTAGAGCACCAGAGAAAATACTTTCTGCTGTTTCTTACATCTTTAACATTTCAATCCCACTGGGATCAACTTTGCTTTTCATCCTTCCAGAGACAATAAAATAAAGTACCAGTCATGCACTGGGGTTGATTTGATTAACTTTGCCTTTCAACCTTCCAGGATCAATACAAGAAAGTACCAGTGATGTACTGAGGTTAATTTCATCAATTTTGCCCCCCCCCCCCCCTGTGGTGTGAGGGAAAGATATGGTGTGGGGTGTGGGAGAGATATGGTGTGGGGTGAGGAACAGATATGGTGTGGGGTGAGGGAGAGATATGGTGTGGGGTGAGGGAGAGATATGGTGTGGGGTGGGGAAGAGATATTGTGTGGGGTGGGGGAGAGATATAGTGTGGGGTGGGGAAGAGATATGGTGTGGGGTGAGGGAGAGATATGGTGTGGGGTGGGGAAGAGATATGGTGTGGGGTGGGGGAGAGATATGGTGTGGGGTGGGGAAGAGATATGGTGTGGGGTGGGGGAGAGATATAGTGTGGGGTGAGGGAGAGATATGGTGTGGGGTGGGGATATAGTGTGGGGTGGAGGAGAGATATGGTGTGGAGTGAGGAAGAGATATAGTGTGGGGTGGAGGAGAGATATGGTGGGGGTGGGGAAGAGATATGGTGTGGGGTGGGGGAGAGATATAGTGTGGGGTGGGGAAGAGATATGGTGTTAGGTGAGGGAGAGATATGGTGGGGGTGGAGAAGAGATATGGTGTGGGGTGGGGTTGGAGATATTTTGTGGGGTGGGGAAGAGATATGGTGTTAGGTGGGGGAGAGATATGAGGTGGGGTGGGAGATATACATATTGTGGGGTGGGGTGGGGGAGATATAGTGTGGGGTGGAAGAGAGATATGGTGTGGAGTGAGGAAGAGATATAGTGTGGGGTGGAGGAGAGATATGGTGAGGGTGGGGAAGAGATATGGTGTGGGGTGGGGGAGAGATATAGTGTGGGGTGGGGAAGAGATATGGTGTGGGGTGGGGAAGAGATATGGTGTGGGGTGGGGATATAGTGTGGGGTGGAGGAGAGATATGGTGGGGGTGGGGAAGAGATATGGTGTGGGGTGGGGGAGAGATATAGTGTGGGTTGGGGAAGAGATATCGTGTGGGTGAGGGAGAGATATGGTGTGGGGTGAGGGAGAGATATGGTGTGGGGTGAGGGAGAGATATGGTGTGGGGTGGGGGAGAGATATAGTGTGGGTTGGGGAAGAGATATCGTGTGGGTGAGGGAGAGATATGGTGTGGGGTGAGGGAGAGATATGGTGTGGGGTGAGGGAGAGATATGGTGTGGGGTGGGGGAGAGATATAGTGTGGAGTGAGGAAGAGATATAGTGTGGGGTGGAGGAGAGATATTGTGGGGGTGGGGAAGATATATGGTGTGGGGTGGGGGAGAGATATAGTGTGGGGTGGGGAAGAGATATGGTGTTAGGTGAGGGAGAGATATGGTGGGGGTGGAGAAGAGATATGGTGTGGGGTGGGGGAGAGATATAGTGTGGGGTGGGGAAGAGATATGGTGTTAGGTGGGGGAGAGATATGAGGTGGGGTGGGGAAGATATAGTGTGGGGTGGGGAAGAGATATGGTGTGGAGTGGGGGAGAGATATAGTGTGGGGTGGAGGAGAGATATGGTGTGGGGTGGGGGAGAGATATAGTGTGGGGTGGGAAGAGATATGGTGTGGGGTGGGGAAGAGATATGGTGTGGTATGAGGGAGAGATATGGTGTGGGGAAGAGATAAGGTGTGGGGTGGGGGAGAGATATAGTGTGGGGTGTGGAAGAGATATGGTGTGGAGTGGGGGAGAGATATGGTGTGGGGTGGGGAATAGATATAGTGTGGGGTAAGGGGGATATAGTTTGGGGTGGGGGAGAGATATAGTGTGTGTTGAGGGGGGATATAGTATGGGGTGGGGGAGAAATATAGTGTGGGGTAAGGGGGGATAGAGTCTGGGGTTGGGGAGAATTATATTGTGGGTTGAGGGGGATATAGTCTGGGGTGGGGAGAGATATAGTGTGGGGTGAGGGAGAGATATGGTGAGGGGTGGGGGAGAGATATGGTGTGGGGTGGTGGAGAGATATAGTGTGGTGGGGAGAGATATAGTGTGGGGTGAGGGAGAGATATGGTGTGGAGTGGGGGAGAGATATGGTGAAGGGTGGGGGAGATATATGGTGTGGGGTGGTGGAGAGATATAGTGTGGAGGGGGGAGATATGGTGTGGGGTGGGGGATAGATATGGTGAGGGGTGGGGGAGTGATATGGTGTGGAGTGAGGGAGAGATATGGTGTGGGGTAGTGGAGAGATATAGTGTGGAGGGGGGAGATATGGTGTGGGGTGGGGGATAGATATGGTGAGGGGTGGGGGAGAGATATGGTGTGGGGGGGAGATATGGTGTGGGGTGGTGGAGAGATATAGTGTGGAGGGGGAGATATGGTGTGGGTGGGGGATAGATATGGTGAGGGGTGGGGGAAAGATATGGTGTGGAGTGAGGGAGAGATATGGTGTGGGGTGGAGGTAGATACATATTGTGGGATGGGGAAGAGATATAGTGTGTGGTGAGGGAGAGATAAAATGTGAAGTGGGGGGAGATATGGTTTGGGGTGGGGGAGAGAATTGGTGAGGGGCAGGGGAGAGATATGGTGTGAAGTGAGGGGGAGATATGGTGTGGGGTGGAGGGAGAGATATGGTGTGTGGTGGGGAGAGATATAGTGTGGGTTTTAACATTTACAGTGTCCATCAAATGTTAACCCTTTAGCATTTAAATCAGCCATCTCTGGCCAGAATTCTCTCACCTCTTTCTGTTTTAACCAGCTTTAACCAGCTGCTCATACTGATGTTAAAGTATTGTTCTCAAAATAAATAGCATCAAACTCTCATAAATTTGACATTATGTGAGATAATTATGTGAGGTAAAGCCTTTACTGTGAAAATACAATAGTATATATAGAGTAATGTAAATGTTATGTGAGATATTATGAGGTAAAACCTTTACTGTGAAAATACAATAGTATATATAGAGTAGTGTAAATGTTATGTGAGATATTATGTGAGGTAAAGCCTTTACTGTGAAAATACAATAGTATATATAGAGTAATGTAAATGTTATGTGAGATATTATGTGAGGTAAAACCTTTACTGTGAAAATACAATAGTATATATAGAGTAATGTAAATGTTATGTCAGATATTATGTGAGGTAAAGCCTTTTCTGTGAAAGTACAATAGTATATATAGAGTAATTTCTTTATTTGCCACCAGGGCACAAAAGATAGGGACAGATACAAGAGGGGAAGTTTACATATAATTAACGAGTACAAAAATATAACAATGAAATAACAACAAACGAAGTCCTCAATAGGGAGGGGGCATTAACATGGGTCGCACACATCCCGGAAAAAATGTGCAACCCTTCTCCTCAGGAGCACAAAGAGTAGGTGCTTCCCTCGTCTCCTCTTTTTCCTCTTCTTTCACCTACAGGCTGATATAGAGAGAAGACCCATTCACTCTGGCCATTCTCCCTACTTTCACCCACCTTTCATAAAACTTGCTGGGGTAGAGCAGCTCTCTCTCCATTCTGATCCTTCTTTTAAAATGATATTTGAAAAAGGGGACCAGTTGTTGGCCGGAGAGAAAGGTGTCTGACCTCAGCCCTTTCAGCCTCGTCCACCATACAACTTCTTTAGCCATGGCTATCACACAGAGAAAAACCGTCTCTCCTTCGTTTTTGAAAGGGGGAGGCGGTTTGATCGTGACAATGGACTCGGTGGTCAACCGGATTGGTCCCTCCCTCGACAGTAGTCGTTCCACATAGCCCCACAGGTCAGCAATGCCTGGGCAGTGTACGAATGCGTGCGCAACGGTTTTGTCGTCATGCACGCATCTCGGACAGATCTTATTCAAAGGATCCCTACCCAGGCTCCCATGCCTGTGGAGCTTGTCTCGAACGGGTAGAGCCCCTCGGTAGCACTGCCAAGCCAGGGACTTTTGGAAGTTGTCCATCGGTCCAGGGCCAAACGTCCTACCGAACAGACTGGCCAGTTCACCTTCCTCCATGCCTAGAGCTTCTCCGAGAGCATCGTCGCACCTGCTGCGTACCAACCCTCTATAGAATGTCGAGGTGGAGTCTCCACTGATTGCCGGGTCCGCTTTCCAGAGGGCCGTGAGCGCCTGGGCACATTCAATGTGCCTGTCGCCCACTTTTCTCGGTCTTTGCTTGACCCAGGATTGCAGCTCGGTGAGCGAGACGAGTCTGGGAAAGGCTCGCCTCACAAACGGGGCCCACACCGTTTGACCGGTGAGGAATACCTGGAGGTGCCGTAGCCTTAATGCGTGTTTACGCATCTGTAGCCACGGCATACCCAGCCCTCCTTTCGAAGGGTGTTGACAGCAGATGGATCTCCTCACCAACGGGGTCCGCTTGTTCCAAAGAAATTGGAAGAGTGCGCGCACTCCATTTTGGCGAGTCTTTTCACTGGGCAAGGCACGACGGTCAAGCGGTAGTAGATGACGGATGCTATATAAGTGTTCGCCACCTCCGCTCGACCTTTCAGGGATAGTTTGCACTGGGCCCACTTCTGGGTGAGTGCAAACACCCTGGCCGTTACCTCGTTCCAGTCTTTCTCCACCTGGAGGTCTGGTCCGAACCAGACCCCAAGCAGCTTCACCGGGCCCTCCGTCCAGCGTCCGACGACGTCGTTGGAGGGCATCGGTTTGCCTCTCCATGTTCCGAGTTGCAAACCGACGGACTTGTCCCGGTTCAGCTTGGCTCCTGTAAACCGTTCATATTCCTCCAGTAAGGTGCCGATCTCACTGATTTGCGAGGTTTTCGACACCATTACTGTCACGGCATCGGCGTAGGCCGACGCCGCTTTCTGCAATCCCGGTTCCAAAGGGATGCCCTGCAACCGCTCCAACTTCCGCAGTAGTGGCTCAAGAGCCAGCACATACAGAAGAGAGGAGAGAGGGCATCCCTGTCGGATGGATCGCATGATTTGGAACGGCTCCGAGAGGTGGCCGTTCACCTTGACCCTTGAGCAGACGTTGCTGCTGTGCATCGCAGCAATCCAACCCCTGAAAACGGGTCCGAAGCCTGCCGCCGCGAGCACCGTATCCAGGTAACGATGGTTAACTCTATCGAAAGCTTTAGATTGATCCAAGTTGATCAGGGCCCCACCAAAGCCGGGTTCATTCCCTACCCTCTCTATGATGTATCGCATAAGGTGGAGATTGTCGTGAATGGACCTGGACGGGATTGCGCATGTCTGCGCTTCTCCCACCAGGTTTCCGACGACAAGGGCCAACCTCTTCGCTAACACCTTGGCCAAAATCTTTAACTCTGTATTTAGCAGAGTTATGGGCCTGAAGTTACTTATGTCATCACCCTTGTTCTCGTCCTTCCTCACCAGCGTAACTACGCCCTTGGTCACAGAACTGTGAATTCTCCCGTTCTGCTGCCAGTTGCAGTAGACCGCTTCGAGGATATCGGAGAACAAGTCCGGCATCGCTACATATAGCTCGTATGGTAGACCATCGAGACCCGGGGATTTGCGTTTGCCGCATTGGCTCAGCGGCGCCCCTATCTCAGCAGCTGAAATCGGCCTTTCGCAGGACTTGCCTCCGCGTCCGAGAGGCGCGGCAGACCGTCGAGGTATGGATTGAAATCCATAGTCTCACCCGGCGCGCCGCCCCTCTCGAACAGTCGTGCAAAGTGCCGCTGAAAGGCCGCACACATCTGCCCAGGTTCAAGGATCACACGCCCATCCTGGTCCTTCAAAGACCGAATCGTGGACTTGTTCCCACTTTTTGCCTCTGTCACTCGGGCCCAGCTAACAGCTTTGGCTCCCTCATTACCCAGAGCACGTATTTTACTCCTGACAACGCAGCCTTCATGCTTCACCTCAAAGAACTGGTCTAAGGCCATTCTTGATGCCAGCACGCTGGCTACATTGCCACTCCTAATCGCCTCTTCTACTCTATCTACTAATTCCCTTTCCGTCTTGCTAATTCCTGACTAAAACCTATCGATTCTATTCTAATTGCTCTCTTAAGAGAGCTCCACCACCTGTTGTTGACAATTGCCCCTGTCAAACACTGCTTAACTAACGTGCTAATCCGTTTACTGTAAGCTTTGCATGTCGGTAAGGACAATTTCAGCTTCCAGTAACCGGGTCCCTGTCTATGGGTTCTATCAAGGTTGACTATGCAGGTCACTAACTTGTGATCCGAATAGTCAACCATGAACATTTTTGGACTGCTAAATGTGTCCCTATCCTTATCTCTAACTACGACCCATAGTGGTACAGTCGGAAAATCTAGTCGATATCTATCGGCCAGGTCAAATCGGCCGATTAACCTTTTAAGGCCTTTACACCCCCCCCCTCTATTGGCACATGCCCCTACATAGTCCCAACGTGCATCCAGGATACCATTCCAGTCCCCCACTAAAAGCAAGGAGCGGGACGTTCCCAGAAAAGTTTCCAGACGTTGGAAGTAGTCCGGCCGCGCTGCCCAAAAAGGGGCGTACACAGCAATTAGTCTAAGGGCTCCACTTTCACTACTGCCGACGTCTAAAACCACCAGTCGACCCTCCGGGTCCAGGTGCACCTTCTGTATGGCGAGGCCCAGGTGTTTTCGCAGCAGAACGACAACTCCACCCCCACCCCCCGGTTGACAGAGAGATGCGAAGATCTCAAAGTCGTCGAAGAGGGGCGCCAGTTGGCGCTCGCTGCTGATCCTGGACTCGCAAATAGCCATTACATCCATTCTATGTGACCTGAGATCGTTTAAAAGTTTGCCTTGTTTCCAAGACAGTCCCAGGCCGCGTACATTCAGACACCCAACTCTTATATCAGCCATGTTGGTTAAAAGAGGAAGGACCTACCTGTTCGGCTCCTGAGGAGCAGGTTGCAAAATATCCATGGGCGTATTGGAGGGGTTGTTTGGTGGGGTGTTGTTCTGCGGTGGGGTGGGGGTGTTTGGTGAGGTGTGGGTGGGGAAACGTTTCAAGAGGACGCGGTTATAGGGTCGAGTACATGTTTTCCCCACGTCCTCAGGAAAGTTCTCTCTTAGTTTTGCATAGGTGTCCATTGGGAGTCTTATCATTTTTAAATGCGGTTTGTTGGCCGCGCTTGCAAAGAATTGCCCTTCAGTTTCCACCGAAGGGTCTTTGTGTATCGTTTTTACTAGTTCTTTGTTATTTGTATTAATGTATGTATACTGTTTTATTTGTGTTGTGTTTGTTTGTTGTTCTTGTGTGTGCTTGCGTTTTGTTGTATGTGTTATGTTTTGGGGTGGGGTGAATTTTGTTTGTTCTGTTTGTTTTGGTTTTTGTTGGTGGTTGTGTGTTTGTTTCGTTTATGTTCGTGTGGTGTTTTCTTTTTTTTCTTTTTACAGGTTGGAAGGGTTCCCCCTCTTCGTCACTAGGTGCCGTTTCAGCTGGGTACTCGTCCGTGCTGTCGGGTAGTGGTGTATTTTGGGGTTTTGTTGTGTTTGTGTGTGTTTTGGGAGTTGTTTTGGGTGGGACCGTGTCTTGTGTTGATTTTCCGTGTTGATTTTGTTGTTGCTGTTGTTTTTGTTGTTGTGGTGGTGGTGGTAGTGGTGGTGGTGGTGGCAGTGGTGGTGGCAGTGGTGGTGAGTGGGGTGTAGGCAAAAGAGCCTTTTTTTGTCAATTGAGGACAGGCAGCCCTTAGATGACCCCCTTCTTGAACAGTAGTAACATATAGGCCTCCTACCCTCGGCTGAAATGTATATAAATTTTTCTCCATCGAGGGACACCCTCTGTGGTATTCTAGCTATTCGTTCTGGTCTCATTGGGACCAGAACCTCCACGCTCAAACCGCCGAAAACGTCTGTGGTGACTTCTCCTACTGAGAGGATTCCGTCCTCGTCTTCTAAAAATCCTGTTAGTACCCAGGAAATGCATGCATTTGGCCGGATTCCGGAGACTCTTATTTTTTGAGTTCTTTTCCCAAAATATGTGCGGAAAAATGTGTGTAGCTTGGAAACAATTGGCGCCACAGAGTATTTCCTGGCCGTCAATTGATCCTTCATTAGCACCGTTATATTCCCATAGAGTGGCCCTTTTTGTATGAACGATATATCACTCCACACATTTTTTAGGACCAGCTCAATTTCTTTTGGGGATAATTGAGCTGATTTCCTCGTTATGTTGGAAATTGTTCTGAAAGATATCGTTCTTAGTGTCGTGTCTCTTTTGATTTCTTGTGGTGGGGGGGGGGGGGTGATTGTGAAGTCTCCTCCTTCTTTGAAAGTTACATACTGTTTTGCTTCCTTCATCTTTTCTCTCAGAGTTGTAATGTCCAGTTGCTTGCAGGTCTGTGTTTTTCGGACCGCCTGTGCAAAGGAGGCACCAGTAGTGGGTTCGCTTTGTTTGGTGTTATCGTTATTTTTTCCTTGGTTGGTGTTGTGACTATTGCTGTTGTTGATCGTGCTGTTATTGTCATTGTTGTTTTTGTCTGCGTTTATGTGACTTTCTGGGTTTTCACCCATTTTTACAAATTTTTCTTTTAATTCCGTGTTCCATGTTTCTTTTGCAGAAGTGAGGAGGGAAGACTTAGAGCCTTGTGCTTCTAGCTTCTCTGTATCACCTTTCTTAGGGGGCGTGGCTTTCTCGTTAGGATGAGATGTGAAAATTCCGTCCATTTCTATCAGTTTACCGTAATAAATTTTTAAAAGGAAAATTCGCCCCAAAAAGGGGCGAAAATAAATAAACTCAAAGTTTGACCCCCCAGGCAAGGGGTTAACGTATATTACAGTATAAAAAAATTAATCAAAACTCACTTTTGAGTAAGTAAATCCAACTCGGTAGCCGAGCTTGTTCACACACGTCAACACACGTCTCTCGTATACGAGATGTTATGTGAGATATTATGAGGTAAAGCCTTTACTGTGAAAATACAATAGTATATAGAGAGTAATGTAAATGTTATGCGAGATATTATGTGAGGTAAAGCCTTTACTGTGAAAATACAATAGTATATATAGAGTAATGTAAATGTTATGTGAGATATTATGTGAGGTAAAGCCTTTACTGTGAAAATACAATAGTATATATAGAGTAATGTAAATGTTATGTGAGATATTATGTGAGGTAAAGCCTTTACTGTGAAAATACAATAGTATATATAGAGTAATGTAAATGTTATGTGAGATATTATGTGAGGTATAGCCTTTACTGTGAAAATACAATAGTATATATAGAGTAATGTAAATGTTATGTGAGATATTATGTGAGGTAAAGCCTTTACTGTGAAAATACAATAGTATATATAGAGTAATGTAAATGTTATGTGAGATATTATGTGAGGTATAGCCTTTACTGTGAAAATACAATAGTATATATAGAGTAATGTAAATGTTATGTGAGATATTATGTGAGGTATAGCCTTTACTGTGAAAATACAATAGTATATATAGAGTAATGTAAATGTTATGTGAGATATTATGTGAGGTAAAGCCTTTACTGTGAAAATACAATAGTATATATAGAGTAATGTAAATGTTATGTGAGATATTATGTGAGGTATAGCCTTTACTGTGAAAATACAATAGTATATATAGAGTAATGTTAAAGGGTTAGGATGATAATGTAGTGAGTCAAATTTGAAAATCTCTTACAGTGTTTGACAGTGACTCTTGTTTGACAGTGAGTCTTATGTATATCTCTGTGCGTGTAAGAGAGAAAGAGAGAGCATGTTGTAACACCACCACTACCCTACCCCCCCCCCCCTCACTACCCCCCCCCCCCTCACACACACACACACACCCTACTATCACCACCCCTACCCCCACACACACACCCCATCCACACTACCACCCCACTACTACCACCACTACACCCCCACTACCACCACCATCACCACCACCACCCTACCCCCACTACCACCACCGTCACCACCACCGTCACCACCACCGTCACCACCACCACCCTACCCCCCACTACCACCACCACTACACCCCCACTACCACCACCACCCTACCCCCACTACCACCACCCTACCCCCACCCTACCCCCACTACCACCACCACTACACCCCCACTACCACCACCATCACCACCACCACCCTAGCCCCCCACTACCACCCCCACTACACCCCCACTACCACCACCATCACCACCACCACCCTACCCCCCACTGCCATCACCACCACACCACCATCACCACTACCCCCCCACACACACTACCACCACACCCCCACTACACTACCACCACCATCACCTCCACACCACAGGTAGACCAATCCAATAATCCCTGACTCTATGTAAGTAACAACATTATACCTGTCGTAACATGTCCAGGTAAATAAAGTTGGTTGTTTTATTATTTATTGGGTCAGTCAGGGTTCTGCTTCAATGGACGCTGCCATGGCAACGAAACTTCCTCAAGGATTTCTTTCCTTCTTTCTTTCTTTCTTTCTTTCTTTCTTTCTTTCGTCTCTTGTTATTTGAGTTGGAGTGGCAGAGAGAGAGAGGGAGAGAGATATTGTGAGGGAGAGGGATTACGTAGATAGAGTGTGTGTGAGAGAGAGGGGTGGATAGAGATAGAGAGAGGGAGATAGAGAAAGGGATTACGTAGATAGAGTGTGTGAGAGAGAGAGGGGTAGATAGAGATAGAGAGAGGGATTACGTAGATAGAGTGTGTGTGAGAGAGAGGGGTGGATAGAGATAGAGAGAGGGAGATAGAGAGAGGGATTACGTAGATAGAGTGTGTGAAAGAGATAGAGAAAGAAGGGTAGATAGAGAGATATAGAGGGGTAGATAGAGATAGATAGAGAGGGATAGAGAGAGATATACATACATAGATAGAGAATGAAAGACAGAGAGAAAGAGATAGATAGATAGACAGAGACAGAGACAGAGAGAGACAGAGATAGATAGAGAGAGATAGAGAGATAGAGAGAGAGATAGAGAGAGATAGAGAGAGACAGAGACAGAGATAGAGAGAGACAGAGACAGAGACAGAGATAGAGAGAGACAGAGATAGATAGAGAGAGACAGAGATAGATAGAGAGAGACAGAGAGAGATAGAGAGAGACAGAGATAGACAGAGATAGACAGAGACAGAGATAGATAGATAGAGAGAGAGAGAGAGAGAGAGAGAGAGAGAGAGAGAGAGAGAGAGAGAGAGAGAGAGATAGACAGAGACAGGGACAGAGATAGAATTGTTGTGTGGAAGAAAGACGTGAAAAAAACTCAACAAAATTTGATAAAAGAATCAACATAAATTGGTAACAAATTTCTACCTGGTGTTGTTGTTGGTTGTGTTTGGTGTTGTTGTTGTTGTTGTTGTTGGTGGTGGTGGTGGTATTGTTGTTGTTGTTGTTGGTGGTGGTGGCGGTGTTATTGTTGCTATTGTTGTTGTTGTTTTTGTTGTTGCTTCAACTGAACCCAGAGAAATGTAAGAAGCAGACGAAATTTTGATAGAGGAAAGGAGATAACAAATAATTAGCAAATAATAATCAACAACAAATAATTAACAAATAATATTAAGCAACTTTATAGAACGAATTTCTGTGAATAATTCTGTAAGTAATGTTTTCTTTGTTGTTAAATATTTCACATTAATGTATTTCTATATATAAATGTACGCGTATGTGTGTATGTATGTATGTATGTGTATGTATGTGTGTGTGTATATATATACACACATACATACGACAAAGGGCGGAAGAACTCATAAGGGTCAACGGCGATCCAAAAGTGTGTAAATATGTGTATACACATGTACATGTGTGTGTATATGTGTATATGCATGGGTGCATGTGTATGTATATGCGCGGGGACATAGAAATAGTCGGGCTGGACACCCGATCGCGCGGTTAAACCACTGGGAGTGAAGGACCCCTAGCCATTCTCAGGGCATTCTTCTAGGAGAAGGTAACTCAGGAAACTGGGATAACTCCGATATAAAACCTGCGGCTCAGTAGTTACCGATGATGTTGATCTTTTCTTCTTTTCGGGTTATAGCTACTGTCGCTCAGAGAGTGGGATTGGCTCAGTGCAGTCTTTCCTCACTTTAAAAAATATCTTCACGCACAGGCATTGCACGATAGAATTAATTAATTATTATTAATAATGGTATATCGTGCAATGGCCATACTCGATAACGAGGGGGCAGCCATCATCATCATCATCATCATCACCGTTTTACGTCCGTTCTTCCACGCTAGCATGGGTTAGACGGGTTGTCCTGTTGTGGGCAGTGTCTGGTCGGCTGACCATGCCTTACTCATACAGGAACTGATTTGGCTTGATTTCTACAGCTGGATGCCCTTCCTAACAACAACCTCATTTATAGTGAGTGCTGGGTGCTTTTTCGTGGCGACTACACGTCCACTTTACAGTGTGGGCTGGGTGCTTTTTTGCCGTGGCACCTCCACGACGACCTTGCAGTGGGAGGTTGTGGGAGCATATTGTCTATATGCTTCAGCTTGTACCTATGGGAGGTCGAGTACTCTGTATTACTGCGTGACGCCAGAGGTCACGGTGGTTTGTCATCGCCTTTGAGAGGTGTAATTGGGTAAGGTCGGCTTTTATCACCTCATCCCAGGTCTTCTTGGGTCTCCCCACTCCGCGGTTTCCATCGACTTTTAGTGCTATGCACCTTTTTATGCAGCTGTCATCCTTCATACGCATCACATGTCCATACCAACGCAACCGCCTCTCCTGCACACAGCATTTGATTCCTCTTATGTTCAGTCTCTCTCTCAATTCATTTATGCTTTGTCGTTCGCGTATATTACTATTACACATCCATCGGAGCATGCAGGCTTCGTTTCTCTCTAATCTACGTAAGTCTTCCACCTTCAGCGCCCAGATCTCACTACCATGTAACATTGCTGTTCGGATACACGCATCATTCAGTCTGCCTTTCATTTTGAGGGAGAAGCCTTTTGCAGCTAGCAGTGGCAGTAGTTCCCTGAACTTCTTCCATCCCGTTCTTACCCTAGTTGTTGTACTTTCTGAACACCCACCTCCGCTGCTAATTCGGTCACCTAGGTAGCAGAAGCTGTCTACTGTCTCTACAGAGCCCTCCCAGAGATTGGTGATACTTGTTTCCCGTGGCTGTTTGCTGCTTGCTGTCCCAGTACAGCTGCTGCATGTGAAGCCTACATTCTTAATTAAGCTTCCTGAGATCCCGCTACATCTCTTGTGTACCCATTGTTTGCATTTGGGGCAGAGAATGGAGTTCCTACCTACACCTTTCCTACATACTGAGCAAGGCCATTTCCCTGAGGGGATCTGGGTTCTGTTTTCTCGTCTACTTACAAGGACCTTAATCTTTGTCATGTTGACTTTGAGACACTTTCTTTTTAGTCCCTGCTTCCAAGTTTGGAATTTCTTCTCTAGTTCTACCATAGATTCAGCTATAAGTGCGAGATACAGCATACAGGAGTTCCCATGGGCATCCGGTCTTAAACTCCTCCGTTATTGCCTGCAGGACTATGAACAGGAGAGGGCTAAGAACAGAGCCCTGGTGGACACCAACCTGTACGCTAAATTCCTCGCTATACTCATTGCTAATTCTAACTTTGGTGACTGCTCCCCTATACATGGCTTGTACAGCTTTCACAAGCCATTCATCTACTCCTAGTTTTCTAAGAGCCCACCAGATTACAGCACGTGGAACTCTGTCAAAGGCTTTCTCGAGATCGACGAATTCCAGGTAGAGTGGCTTACTTTTAGCTAGGTACTTTTCCTGTAACTGCCTCACAAGGAAGAGGGCATCAGTGGTGCCTCTTCCTGGTACAAACCCAAATTGCATCTCATCTAGTTTCACCCCGTCCCTAATCAACTGTGCTATAACTCTTTCTGTTACTTTCATGACCTGGTCCATCAGCTTTATACCTCTATAGTTTCCTCTATCAAGTGCATCACCTTTACCTTTGTAGCAGTTGACAATGATGCTACTGCACCAATCTTTTGGTATGACACCTTCTAGTATTACCTGGTTAACAATACGTGTGGTTATAGTGTGACCTACATACCCAGATGCCTTCAGCATCTCGGCAGCTATACCCGATGGACCGGTTTGCCTTACTTACTACGCTGCTGCTGACTTGTACTGCTGGCCCCTCTATAGGGTCTACTTGGGGTAGGGTTTGTTCTTCCCATGCATTCCCTCATTTAGTAATCTATCATAATGACTCTTCCATGCATCTTTCTTCTCAGCACTTGTGAGGGCAAGCTCACCTTTATCATTCCGGATACACTTCTCTCCAATGACATCACAATTCTCTCTGACACACTGCCTCGCAATCTCGAACACCTCCTGTTTCTGGTCCTCACGTTGCAAAACATGCTTGAATTTTCTATCCTCTGCTTCCCTCCTAGCTAAGTATACTTGTCGCCTAGCTTCCCTCTTGGTCTCTATGTAATGTACCCTGCGCCCACGGTTATTCCATTCTTTCCATGCCTGTCTCTTGGCCTTAACTGCCTCATCTACCTTATTGTTCCACCACCAAGTCACTCTCTTCCTGCTTGTGGTCTTACTCCAGCCACAGACCTCATCCGTCGCCTCTAGTAAGTTATTTTTTAGGAACTCCCAGTGCTCTTCTACATTGAATGTCTCTATCTGTTCTTCTCTACTGTCGTAGGCGTTGAGTAAAATATCTTTAAATCTGTTACTGGCTGAGGGGTCTTTCAGCTTCCAGATCTTTCTTCTCCAGGTTGGCCTCTGTTTCCAGCTTCGTCTAGTTCTGACCGTGAGGTCGCTGACAACTAAGCTATGTTGGGAGGTACATATATATATATATATATATATATATATATATATATATATATATATCATCATCATCATCATCATCATCATTTCATTTTACGTCCACTTTTCCCTGCTTGCAAGGGTGGGACGGGAACTGATTCTGGCTTGTTTTCTACAGCTGGATGCCCCTCCTAACACCAACCTCATTTACAGAGATGCTGGGTGCTTTTTTCCCGTGGCACCTCCACGTCCACTTTACAGTGTGGGTTGGGTGCTTTTTCGCCGCGGCACCTACACGACCACTTTGCAGTGGAATGATAGAGACCCCAGTCTCTATCATCTCATTTCTACAGCTGAGTAAACTGGAGCAATGTGAAATAAAATGTCTTGCTCAAGGAAACAACACATCACCCGGTCTGAGAATTGAACTCACAACCTTTCGATTGCAAGGCCAATGCTCTAACCACTAAGCCATGTATGTATGTATATATATATATATTTATGTCAGGTCACCAGTTGGTGCTACTGGTAACATGTATCCCAGTACAACCTGTCTCATGGTCGGGTCGTTGGCGACTAAGCTGGCAACCCCACCAAGGTTTCTTGGTGAGGAGGGTGACTTTGGACATCCTGCAGGACTAAAAACAAAACCTGTCAAAGAGCAAAGGAGCTCTTAAGAGTCAATGACCATCCAAAATTACCAGGAGAGATGACCCCTTAGCCTTTGTCAAGGCAGAATTCTAGGAGAAGGAAAACTCTGATATAACACCTGCAACCCTGATGGTATCCAATGATGTTGACTTGTTATTCTTTTTGGTAAATATCATCTTGGTTAAGAGAGTGGGACTGGCTTTGTGCAGTGCCTTTGCTCACTATAAAAGCTTCACGGCACAGGCATTGCTTTACATCTGGAGATCACTCTGCACTTGTCGTTATATGGTACCATGGGCCAGCACTATGTGTCAATAATTGTCACAAGTGTAGTGTTTGTACCAGAGTTTTCAAGTCGCTGGCTGGACCAAGTCACACTCGTTCAGCGCATCAGTAGGGGTTCTCCTACATGGATATAAAGTAGTGGCCGTACTCGAAAACGAGTTGGCAGCCACCATATATATATATATATATATATATATATATATATATATATATATATGCATATACATATCAATTATTGTTAGTACATATTAAAGTTTAAGCAAAGAATTTCTGCTTTCACCCTATTGTGGGATCATCTTATTATTATTGGATTGGCAGTATCGGGAGATGGTCGGACGCCATGCTTTGACGCATAGAGTTATGGCCCTTGCCATTCTGAGTTCGAATCCCGCCGAGGATAACTTTGCCTTTCATCCTTACGGGGTCGATAAAATAAAGTACCAGTAATGTGCTGGGTAATTGCTGGCCTTGTGCCAAAAGTAGAAACAATTGGAGAGGGGGGGGCCGAGCGGAGATGGCTGAAGGTGGTGTTTGTGTATGGGTGTAGGTGTATGTGTGTGTATGTGAATGTGAGAGTTGGGGGAAGAACGAGGTTCCGTGTTCAGGTAAAAGGGAGGCTGGTGTGACGTGGGGTGGGGTGTAAGTCAGTATGTGCGTGCGTGTGGATGGAGGGGTGGGGGGAGTCAGGAGGCTGTGTGTGTGTATGTGGGGATACGCACGTGTGTGTTTGTGTTTATATGTGGTGTGAATGTAGTTGGCGTGGTTCGAAAATAATGTAAGTGTTTGTTCGTGTGTATGTTCCTAAGGTATTTCCATGGAGTGTGAGACAAAATGTTGGAGATTGCCCGTGTCGTAGAATGGATAGGTGGAACGATGACCAGTGGTGTGAAATCCTGGTGTGGTAGTGCGGAAGTGGAGAGATGTGGGGTGTGCACGCAACAGGAAGTGGCCAGAGGGTCAAGGCAGAGTGAAGAGATAGCAGTAGAGGAGGATGACAGGTAAAGAAAGGGTCTGTATGTTGAGTGGACTGTGTCTGTGTGTGCGGAGGTATGGTGGACAGGGGAGAGGATGGGTAGGTGTGAAAGGTGGAGGGAGAAGGTGGTGGTGTGGGGGATGGTATATTAGTGGAGGTGTTAGTGGGATGGGTGTGTTTGAAGGGGTGTAGATGAAGCGGGGAGAGAGAAAGGGTGTTGGGGACGGGGGAGGGAGTGTTGTGTACTGGTGTGTGTGTGCGTGTTTGGATATGAGTGTGTGTGGTAAAGAGGGTGTTAGTATTACTGGTGGTGGGGAGGGGGTTGAATGCGGGTGTGTAAGTGGGGGTTAGTGGTGGTTGGGTGTGTGGAGTGGGTGGTGTATCGGTGTGTGTGTGTGTGATGGTGTGTGTTCGTGTATGTGGGTGAGGGGAAGGTGGGTTGGGGGATGCTAGTAATATTAGTTGTGGGGTGGTCAGATGTGGATGTGTGGGTGGGGGTTAGAGGTGGTAGTAGGGTGTGTGGATAGTGTGAGTGCGTGTATGTACAGGTGGGTGTGGCGGCTGTTATTATTATTAGCTGTGGGGTGGGACAAGGGGGTAAGGGCGGTGAAACTGAGGAGTGTGTTAGTGGTGTTAGTGGGGGATGTGTGTGTGAGAGGGAAGGGGGTCTGTCGAAGGCTAAAGGAATAGGGGTGGGGAGTTCAGGCCGAGGGTGTGTGTGAGTCTGTAGGGTGAAGATGGTGTGTTGTTCGACCGTGAGGCGGGTGGCGGGTGTCCCATGGCATTGGAGTAGGCCTCAGACTGGGAGGTGGTGCGCGGAATGTCCAAGGGAGCCAAAGTGGCGGGCGATGGGGGAACTCCCGCCGAGACGAATATCGCGGAGGTGCTCCGTGATCCGATCCGCCAGGTGACGTCCAGTCTGTCCGACGTAGGTGGCGCTGCACTCCGTACAGCGAACTCCGTTGACGAGGTTGGAGGAGGTGCAGAGGAAGGCGTGCCGGACAGAGAGAGAGTGGCTGTTGGGACCCTGGAAGGTGGGGGTGTTGGTGATGTGGGGGCAGGTGGGCAGGTGTGGCAGCGAGGCCTGGAGCAGGGAAGGGAAGGGGGGTAGAAGAGCATGGGTTGGGGTGGGGAGCTGCGACTGAGGAGGTAGCGGAGAATACGCGCACATTTGAAGGAGGGGGGTGGGGGAGGGGGAGGCGTCGGACTGGAGACGTCGAAAGAGGCAGAGGACAGTGCGGTAGAGGGGTAGAGTGGAGAGGTGGTAGGTGATGGGGAAGGGGAGACGGTGGGTGGGTGTGTGGGGGCATGGGGTGAGGGCGGTGGAGCGGTGGACCGCACGGGCGTAAGTGAGGGCGGTGTGGGCGAAGGAGAGGAGGTAACCTCTCCGGATGAAATGGCTGACTAAAGAAAGGGCCTGGGATTCGAAGTCAGCATCTCGGCTGCAGAGGCGGCGGATCAGGAGGAGTTGGGAGTAGGGAATAGAGTGTTTGGTGTGTGTGGGGTGGGAGGAGGTGAAGTCGAGGTGGGAGTGGGAGTCGGTGGGTTTGAAGAAGGCGGAGGTGATGAGGGAGCGGTGGGAGGGGTCGCTGGTGGCGGAGATGTCCAAGAAGTGGACTCGGGTGGTGGAGATAGAGGTGGTGAAAGAGTCCAGAAAGGCGGAGATGAGTTCAGTGGGGCAGTTGCAAGCTGAGACGATGGGGCGGCCTGGGTTGTCGGGTTTGTGGAGTATGAGGTGAAAGTAGATGGAGGGGGTGCGGGGGGAAGTGGTGGGAGGGAGGAGGAGACGAGGCGTTGGATGGTGGAGGAAAATTGTTGTTGGGGTCAGAGGGTATAGGGTGGTAGAAGAGGTGGTTACGGAGCTGCCTGAGGGCTTCAGCCGTGTAGAGGTCAGCGTGCCATACCACCATGGCGCCTCCCTTGTCCACCGGTTTGATGACAATGTCATCTTGGCTACGGAGGGAACGGAGAGTGAGTAGCTCGCCCCGTGTGATGTTATGCCGTTTGGAACAGAAGTCAAACCGATTTACTGTGCTACGGCAGGCGTCGACATATACATATGTGTGTGTGTCTATATAAAGACCCTCCCATATATATATAGTGATAAGAAACTCTTAGAAGAGCTGGGCAGCAGCAGATCTTCAGAGAAGGACCTGCCCCACCTAAGCAAGTGTACGGTCCTTAACTTATCTGTGTGTGTGTGTATGTGTGTAGAATATAATATGTATATTGGTCATAGTATGAAGTTGTAGTAGAAGACACTTGCCCAAGGTGCCACACTGTTGGACTGACCTGGAAAACCCTGAGGTTTCCAATTGGACCCCTTAACAACACTGCCTTGAGGGTACCAAATGGACCCCTTAACAAAACTGTCTTAAGGGTACCAAATGGATCCCTTAACAACACAGCCATGAGGGTACCAAATGGACCCCTTAACAACACATTTATGTTTGCACATAGTTTCTTTATGTAATATGTTCAAATAACCCTGATATCAGCTATTCTATTGCTACTGCAGAGTAGGGTCCACCTTATGGTATACTACACAATTGGTTTTAGCATCCCCCAGAGCCAGCAAGTTCCTCTCAAAGTGTTTCTATGGTATTTATTCAATGTTTCAGGTGGAACTAATTAAAAGTATATTAACATCGAATGAGGTTCAGCCCCAACAAAGATAATGCCGTTAATAAAAGGAGGAATAAAAAGTAAATATAAAACTATCTTTTATCAACATTAACACTTTAGCATTTAAACCAGCTGTAACCGGCCAGCACTCTCTCACCTCTTTCTGTTCAAACCAGCTGTAACCGGCCAGCACCCTCTCACCTCTTTCTGTTCAAACCAGCCTTAACTGGCCAGAACTCTCTCACCTCTTTCTGTTCAAACCAGCCGTAACAGGCCAGAACTCTCTCACCTCTTTCTGTTCAAACCAGCCAAAACCAGCCACTCATACTTATGTTAAAGTATTGTTCTCAAAATAAATAATATCAAAATCTCATAGATTTGATATTATGTGAGATAAAGCCTTTACCGTGAAAATACAATAGTATATATAGGGTAATATAAATGCTAAAGGGTTAAATATTATTTTATTGTGGAAGAGAAGTTTTAGACATAAAAATATTAATTATTTTATTTTGGAAAAGATGTTTTAGCCATGAAAATATTAAATAATATTTTATTTTGGAAACGATGTTTTAGCCATGAAAATATTAAATAATATTTTATTGTGGAAAAGATGTTTTAGCCATGAAAATATTAAATAATATTTTATTGTGGAAAAGATGTTTTAGCCATGAAAATATTAAATAATATTTTATTGTGGAAAAGATGTTTTAGCCATGAAAATATTAAATAATATTTTATTTTGGAAAAGATGTTTTAGCCATGAAAATATTAAATAATATTTTATTGTGGAAAAGATGTTTTAGCCATGAAAATATTAAATAATATTTTATTGTGGAAAAGATGTTTTAGCCATGAAAATAAGTCTGACATTGCAACTCACTTCTACATCTGAGTAAACTGGAACAATGTGAAATAGTGTCTTGCTGAAGGATATAATGTATCACCCGGTCTGACAATCAAACTCACAACCTCTTGATTGCAAACCCAATGCTCTAACCACTGAACCATGTGTCTTCACTTAAAACATTACAAGTCACTATTTTTACAGAAATAATTCCAAATTAATATTTTAAAAAATATATATACTTTATTATTATTATTAATCTATTGAGGGTGGTGGATTGACAGTAATTGGTAGAGCATCCGACAACATCATTTGTGGCATTGAGTTACGTCCCTTTACGTTCTGAGTTTAAATCCCAACAAGGGTAGCTTTGTCTTTCATCCTTAGGGGGGTTTGATAAAATAAATTCTAGTAACATACTGGGATCGATTTAATTAACTTTCCCCTCCCCGCAAAATTGTTGGCCTTGTGCCTAAATCAGGTTAACTTTGCCTTACAGGGTACGATAAAATAAAGTACCAGTAATGCACTGGGGTAATTGCTGGCCTTGTGCCAAAAGTAGAAACAATTATTATTATTAACAAAGGCCAGTGGATTGGCAGAGCGTCGGACACCATGCGTTGCAGCATAGAGTTACGTCCCTTTACCTTCTGAGTTCAAATTCTTTTGAAGTTAACTTTGCCTTTCATCCTTACAGGGGTTGATAAAATAAAGTACCAGTAATGCACTGGGGGTCGATTTATTCCCCTTTCCACTCCCCCCAAAATTGGGCTTATGTTAAGAACCATTATTAATATTGTTTTCTATTTATTAGATACTTGGGTGGAAGGATCACCAATGTCAAGTTTGGTAGTTCAGGTAATAAACTTTAAATAACTAAATATCTGAGAAGAGTCGCAGGTGAGAAAATTATAATTGTTTTCAGGGTATTCATCCCATCTTTAGTGCTGAAAGATTTAAAAAAAAAAAATATTTCCATCTCCATAAAAGGTGGTGAATTGTGAGAATCAGTGGATCATCGGAGGAGATACTGTGCAATATTTGTTATGTTTCTTTATGTTCTGTGTTCAAATGAAAGGTCAACTTTGCTTTTCATTGTTTCAGGGACAATAAACAAAATACATGTCTAATTCTTCTCTCTCTGTGGAAGAAATTGGACCGATTGTATGTCATGATGGCATCCCTAAGACTCTATTAACAGTTAAGGATCCAGTGATCGTTGACAAGTGATGTACATAAATGTAAAAACATTTCATCTTTAAATATGAAATTAATAATCTGAAAGATCATAATTATATTAACAATAATTAATTTTTGTTTATTATAAATTGACACATTTTAATCATCAAATCAGATATTTATGGAAATTTCTAAAATGAATGTCTAAATATTTTAATTAGGGCGCACCTGTTCCCTTAAACTCCGACCAGAAGAAAAGTTGCAGGTAAAAAACAAAACCTTATTTTATATACCATTCTTCTCAACTTGATGGGAAATTAATTTTAGATATGAATTCTATCAATTTGTGTATGATAATACTATTCTTATGTTTGTCCGTATGTCATACAAACACTGCACTCTGTCAACAGATTTCAAAAATATTTTATTTAGAATTCACTGAAACACAAAGAAAATATTTTGAATAGTTTTCACTAATATATATATATATATATATATATATATATATATCCAGAGGTCCAACGAGCTTTTGATTCCAGAGTTGGGCCAGATCAAACCTTGAGCTGATTAATAGCAAAACGCGAGTCACCAATCAATAAATGTAATGAAGGCTTAACAAATCAGCCTTGTATTATTATTATTATTATTATATATATATATATATATATATATATATATATATATATATATATATATATATATATATATATATATATATATACACACACATATATATGTCCGAACACAAAGGAACCAAACTCCCACTGTCACTGCCTCCATCTCACCAGCTCTCCCTATCTCTCACTATTATGAGCAAATGGGGGTCCACATGCTGGCAGCTCCACGACCCTGCTGGACAGAATAGAGAAGATAAAAATATAATCAGTTTTATATGTTTGAGTAATTTGGTTTTAAGAACTAAATATTGTTGTTTTGGTGGTTTTCATGGCACATGAGATTGTCATTTGATTGCTTTTGAATAGGGGAGGTGAAGTTAAGAAAAACCATGCAGGGAGAGTTAAAAGATACAAACAGCCAGTTAATAAAGAAATATCTGTCAAAATACCGTAAGACACAAAGACTATTTCCAGTTTGAATTGAGTACCATTATATATTTTGCGCTGTTTTCATCATTAGCTACACTTTTTCACAAATATAAATATTTCTTTTACTTACTATGTTGTGGCTTTGTTATCAGTTTTTCTTCAGTTTGATCTTCAAAATATTATAGTGTGTTAACCCCGTGTTTACCAGCTGGTACCCCTATGTGTTAACCCCTGTTTATCTACTAAGGCCCCTATGTGTTAACCCCATGTTTACCAGCTGGTACCCCTATGTGTTAACCCCATGTTTACCTACTAAGGCTCCTATGTGTTAACCCCATGTTTACCAGCTGGTACTCCTATGTGTTAACCCCTTGTTTATCTACTAAGGCCCTTATGTGTTAATCCCATGTTTACCAGTTGGTACCCCTATGTGTTAACCCCTTGTTTATCTACTAAGGCCCTTATGTGTTAACCCCTTGTTTACCTACTAGGGCCCCTATGTGTTAACTCCATGTTTACCATCTGGTACCCCTATGTGTTAACCTCTTGTTTACCTACTAGGGCCCTTATCTCTTATGTTTTTAACATTTTGATGCACTGCTGTATTTTTGCTTATCATTGCTTACTATTAGTGTGCAGTATGTGACTTGCTATCTATCTACCTGTCTGTCTGTCTGTCTATCTATCTACCTGTCTGTCTGTCTGTCTACCTGTCTATCTATCTACCTGTCTGCCTGTCTATCTATCTATCTGTCTGTCTGTCTGCCTATCTATCTATCTATCTATCTGTGGCCAGAGTGCTAGCGTCGAGAACGGCCCTGGGCCAGTTCTTCGACGCGAAACACGAAGGCTGCATCGTCCGAAGCAAAATACGTGCTCTGGGAAACGAGGGGACCAAAGCTGTTAGCTGGGCCCGCGTGACAGAAGCCAAAAGAGGAAGCAGATCCACTATCCAGTCTTTGCGAGACCAGGATGGACGGGTGATCCTTGAACCTAAGCAGATGTGCGAGGCTTTTCAAAAGCACTTTGCCGGATTGTTCGGAAGGGGCGGGGAGCCGGTTGGGGAAGTGGACTTCGGTCCATACCTCGACGGCCTGCCGCGTCTCTCGGACAGGGAGGCGAAGTCCTGCGAGGAGCCGATTTCAGCCGCTGAGATAGAGGACGTGCTGAGCCAATGCGGCAAACGCAAATCCCCGGGTCTCGATGGTCTTCCATACAAACTATATCTAGCTATGCCGGACTTGTTCCCCGATCTCCTCGAGGCGGTCTACTGCAACTGGCAACAGAACAGGAGAATTCCCTGTGCTGTGACCAAGGGCATAGTCACGCTAGTGAGGGGGACGAGAACAAAGGGGACGATATAAATAATTTCAGGCCCATAACTCTGCTAAATACAGAGTTACAGATTTTGGCCAAGGTGCTAGCAAAGTGGTTGGCGCTTGTCGTGGGCAACCTGGTGGGAGATGCGCAGACATGTGCTATCCCGTCCAGGTCCATCCACGACAACCTCCACCTCATGCGATACATCATAGAGAGGGTTGGGAACGAACCCGGCTTTGGTGGGGCCCTGATCAACTTGGATCAATCTAAGGCATTCGATAGGGTCGACAATGGTTACCTGGATGCGGTGCTAGCGGCGGCAAGCTTCGGACCCGTTTTCAGGGGCTGGATCAATGCCATGCACAGCAGCCGCATCTGCTCTAGAGTCAAGGTGAACGGCTACCTCTCGGAGCCATTCGAAATCGCGTGGTCAATCCGACAGGGGTGCCCTCTCTCCTCCCTTCTGTATGTAATGCCTCTAGAGCCACTGCTGCGGAAGTTGGAGTTGTTGCAGGGCATCCCGTTGGAACCGGGATTGCGGAAAGCGGTGTCGGCCTACGCCGACGACGTAACAGTGATGGTGTCTACGGCCTTGGAAATCGGGGCGATTGGCACCTTACTGGAGGAGTATGAAAGGTTTACAGGGGATAAGCTGAACCGGGACAAGTCGATCGGTCTGCACCTCGGCACGTGGAGGGGCAAATCGATGCCCTCCGATGGCGGCGTCGGGCGCTGGACGGAAGGCCCGGTGAAGTTGCTCGGCGTCTGGTTTGGACCAGACCTCCAGGTGAAGAAGAACTGGGGTGAGGTAACGAACAGGGTGTTTGCACTGACCCAGAAGTGGGCCGAGTGCAAACTGTCCCTGAAAGGTCGGGCGGAGGTGGCGAACACTTATATAGCGTCCGTCATCTACTACCGCCTGACCGTTGTGCCTTGCCCAAGGGAAACGCTCACCAAAATGGAGCGCGCACTATTCCAATTCCTTTGGAAGAAGCGGGCTCCTATGGTGAGGAGATCCATCTGCTGTCAACACCCTTTGAAAGGAGGGCTGGGGATGCCGTGGCTAATGATACGTAAACACGCATTAAGGCTATGGCACCTCCAGGTATTCCTCTCCGGTCAACCGGTGTGGGCCCCGTTTGTGAGGCGAGCCTTTCCCAGACTCGTCTCACTCACCGAGCTGCAATCCTGGGTCAAGCAAAGACCGAGAAAACTGGGCGCCTGGCACACCGAGTGTGCCCAGGCGCTCACGGCTCTCTGGCAGGCGGACCTGACTGTCAGTGGAGAATCCACCTCGTCATTCTATAGAGGGCTGGTGGTTAGCAGGTGCGACAAGGCCCTCGGAGAAGCCCTAGGCATGGAGGAAGATGAACTGGCCAACCTGTTCGGTAGGACATTCAGCCCGGGACCCATGGATAACTTCCAGAGGTCCCTGGCCTGGCAGTGCTACAGAAGGGCTCTGCCCGTTCGAGAAAGGCTCTACAGACACGGGCGCCCGGGTAGGGACCCCTCGAAAAAGATCTGTCCCAGATGCGTGTGTGACGAGGAAACCGTTGCACACGCATTGGTACACTGCTCGGGCATTACTGATCTGTGGGGCTATGTCGAACAACTGCTGTCAAGGGTGGGACCGATCCGGTTGGCCACCAAGTCTATTGTAACGATCAAGCCGCCTCCCCTCTTCAAAAACGAAGGAGAGGCGGTGTTTCTGTGCGTAATAGCCATGGCGAAAGAGGTTGTATGGTGGACGTGTCTGAAAGGACTGAGGTCAGACACCTTTCTCTCTGGCCAACAACTGGTCCGTTTCTTCCGATATCATTTCGGAAGAAGGATCAGGATGGAGAGAGAGGTGCTGCACCCCAGCCGTTTCTATGAAAGATGGGTGAAAGTGGCGAGAATGGCCCGTGTGAATGGGCCTTCGCTCTACATCAGACTATAGGTGAGGAAGATGAAAGACCAAGGGAGCACCCCTTCTCTGTGCTCCTGAGGAAAAGGGTTGCACACTTTTTTTCGGGGGTGTGTGCGACCCCCCAAGGCGCCTCCTCTCTATTGAGGATTTTATTATAAATTCTATTCTGTTATATTTTATTTTATTTTTATATTTTGTTATTGCCTCCTCCGTATTGAGGACGCCTTGTTTTGTAAACTCCCCCCTTTGTACTTGTCCCACTTTTGATGCCCTGGTGGCAAATAAAAGAAACATATCTATCTATCTACCTGTCTGTCTGTCTGTCTATCTACCTGTCTGTCTGCCTCTCTAACTTCTGGATGGACACGTGTTAAACTTGCTCGGTAAGTTTTGTTTAAATTTCCTTAGAAATTCGTCATTGCGAACTTTTAATTTTATACCAATTTGTAGAGGGACTGACAGGTCAAATTTTGATCTGGTCAGTCCTCCAAAATATCGCGTCTCTCGGACAGGGAGGCGATTTCAGCCGCTGAGATAGAGGACTGCTGAGCCAATGCGGCAAACGCAAATTCCCGGGTCTCGGTGGTCTTCCATACGAACTATATCTAGCTATGCCGGACTTGTTCCCCGATCTCCTCGAGGCGGTCTACTGCAACTGGCAACAGAACGGGAGAATTCCCTGTGCTGTGACCAAGGGCGTAGTCACGCTAGTGAGGAAGGACGAGAACAAGGGGGACGATATAAATAATTTCAGGCCCATAACTCTGCTAAATACAGAGTTACAGATTTTGGCCAAGGTGCTAGCAAAGAGGTTGGCGCTTGTCGTGGGCACCTGGTGGGAGATGCGCAGACATGTGCTATCCTGTCCAGGTCCATCCACGACAACCTCCACCTCATGCGATACATCATAGAGAGGGTTGGGAACGAACCCGGCTTTGGTGGGGCTCTGATCAACTTGGATCAATCTAAGGCGTTCGATAGGGTCGACCATGGTTACCTGGATACGGTGCTAGCGGCGGCAGGCTTCGGATCCGTTTTCAGGGGCTGGATCAATGCCATGCACAGCAGCCGCATCTGCTCTAGGGTCAAGGTGAACGGCTACCTCTCGGAGCCGTTCGAAATCGCGCGGTCCATCCGACAAGGGTGCCCTCTCTCCTCCCTTCTGTATGTAATGACTCTAGAGCCACTGCTGCGGAAGTTGGAGTTGTTGCAGGTCATCCCGTTGGAACCGGGGTTGCGGAAAGCGGCGTCGGCCTACGCCGACGACGTTACAGCAATGGTGTCGACGGCCTTGGAAATCGGGGCGATTGGCACCTTACTGGAGGAGTATGAAAGGTTTACAGGGGCTAAGCTGAACCGGGACAAGTCGATCGGTCTGCACCTCGGCACGTGGAGGGGCAAATCGATGCCCTCCGATGGCGGCGTCGGGCGCTGGACGGAAGGCCCGGTGAAGTTGCTCGGGGTCTGGTTCGGACCAGACCTCCAGGTGGAGAAGAACTGGGGTGAGGTAACGAACAGGGTGTTTGCACTGACCCAGAAGTGGGCCGAGTACAAACTGTCCCTGAAAGGTCGGGCGGAGGTGGCGAACACTTATATAGCGTCCGTCATCTACTACCGCCTGACCGTTGTGCCTTGCCCAAGAGAAACGCTCGCCAAAATGGAGCGCGCACTCTTCCAATTCTTTTGGAATAAGCGGGCTCTTATGGTGAGGAGATCCATCTGCTGTCAACACCCTTCGAAAGGAGGGCTGGGGATGCCGTGGCTAATGATACGTAAACACGCATTAAGGCTACGGCACCTCCAGGTATTCCTCACCAGTCAACCGGTGTGGGCCCCGTTTGTGAGGCGAGCCTTTCCCAGACTCGTCTCACTCACCGAGCTGCAATCCTGGGTCAAGCAAAGACCGAGAAAACTGGGCGCCTGGCACACCGAGTGTGCCCAGGTGCTCACGGCTCTCTGGCAGGCGGACCCGGCTGTCAGTGGAGAATCCACCTCGTCATTCTATAGAGGGCTGGTGGTTAGCAGGTGCGACAACGCCCTCGGAGAAGCCCTAGGCATGGAGGAAGACGAACTGGCCAACCTGTTCGGTAGGACATTCAGCCCGGGACCCATGGATAACTTCCAGAGGTCCCTGGCCTGGCAGTGCTACAGAAGGGCTCTGCCCGTTCGAGAAAGGCTCTACAGACACGGGCGCCCGGGTAGGGACCCCTCGAAAAAGATCTGTCCCAGATGCGTGTGCGACGAGGAAACCGTTGCATATGCATTGGTACACTGCTCGGGCATTGCCGATCTGTGGGGCTATGTCGAACAAATGCTGTCAAGGGTGGGACCGATCCGGTTGACCACCGAGTCTATTGTAACGATCAAGCCGCCTCCCCTCTTCAAAAACGAAGGAGAGGCGGTGTTTCTGTGTGTAATAGCCATGGTGAAAGAGGTTGTATGGTGGACGCATTTGAAAGGCTGAGGTCAGACACCTTTCTCTCTGGCCAACAACTGGTCCTTTTTTTCCGATACCATTTCGGAAGAAGGATCAGGATGGAGAGAGAGGTGCTGCACCCCATCCAGTTTTATGAAAGGTGGGTGAAAGTGGCGAGAATGGCCCGTGTGAATGTTATTTGTTTTTTTTTACTCGTTCTTTTGTGTAAACTCCCCCCTTTGTATTTGTCCCCTTCTTTTGCGCCCTCGTGGCAATAAATAGAAACATATCTATCCATCTACCTGTCTGTCTGTCTGCCTGTCTATCTATCTATCTACCTATCTATCTGTGTCTGCCTGTCTGTCTGTCTGCCTACCTATCTATCTATCACTCTTGCACGAAGGTCAGCAGATCGAGAGGCGTCATCAGACATAGAGCCTACCAGGTCCAATACAGCCCTCAATCGCTGGTGTTTCACTACCAACCCCGCTACATTATCCAAGGTGACGTTGAACCTCTGGAGATCTTCCTTAATCACGTCCAGCCATCTGGTGTGGGGCTGGTTACAGGGCTTCTGCCAGAAAAGTTCATATGCTGACCAAGATACTCTCATAGAATGACCAAATGAGGTTCATTTTTTCAAGATAATCCCTGGAAAGAAACAATGCAGTTATTAATAAGATGAGTTGAAATTTATACATGCAAGATTTCACAACTCTAGCATCACTCCTTCATAGTCAGCCTATGACTTTTTCAGCTGAGCCTCATAGCTCAACGGGTGGCCCTATATTTTTCAGGTCTTCACTCCTATAAATATCATGGTCCCCTTTATGTTGTTTATGAAATATTTCAACATATTTATTTCAGGGAATATAAAGCTGATATTTCACAGGAAGAGGGAACTAATTCAGGTAAACCTTTACATATTTATTTTCTCCTATAAACAGCCTCTTATTGTGACATCACTGTCTCAATCTTAATTCCTATATTTTCTCCTATAAACAGCCTCTTATTGTGACATCACTGTCTCAATCTTAATTCCTATATTTTCTCCTATAAACTGTCTCTTATTGTGACATCACTGTCTCAATCTTAATTCCTATATATTTCTCCTATAAACAGCCTCTTATTGTGACATCACTGTCTCAATCTTAATTCCTATATTTTCTCCTATAAACAGCTTCTTATTGTGACATCACTGTCTCAATCTTAATTCCTATATTTTCTCCTATAAACAGCCTCTTATTGTGACATCACTGTCTCAATCTTAATTCCTATATTTTCTCCTATAAACTGCCTCTTATTGTGACATCACTGTCTCAATCTTAATTCCTATATTTTCTCCTATAAACTGCCTCTTATTGTGACATCACTGTCTCAATCTTTATTCCTATATTTTCTCCTATAAACAGCCTCTTATTGTGACATCACTGTCTCAATCTTAATTCCTATATTTTCTCCTATAAACTGCCTCTTATTGTGACATCACTGTCTCAATCTTAATTCCTATATTTTCTCCTATAAACAGCTTCTTATTGTGACATCACTGTCTCAATCTTAATTCCTATATTTTCTCCTATAAACAGCCTCTTATTGTGACATCACTGTCTCAATCTTAATTCCTATATTTTCTCCTATAAACAGCTTCTTATTGTGACATCACTGTCTCAATCTTAATTCCTATATTTTCTCCTATAAACAGCTTCTTATTGTGACATCACTGTCTCAATCTTAATTCCTATATTTTCTCCTATAAACAGCCTCTTATTGTGACATCACTGTCTCAATATTAATTCCTATATTTTCTCCTATAAACTGCCTCTTATTGTGACATCACTGTCTCAATCTTAATTCCTATATTTTCTACTATAAACAGCCTCTTATTGTGACATCACTGTCTCAATCTTAATTCCTATATTTTCTCCTATAAACTGCCTCTTATTGTGACATCACTGTCTCAATCTTAATTCCTATATTTTCTCCTATAAACAGCCTCTTATTGTGACATCACTGTCTCAATCTTAATTCCTATATTTTCTCCTATAAACAGCCTCTTATTGTGACATCACTGTCTCAATCTTAATTCCTATATTTTCTCCTATAAACAGCCTCTTATTGTGACATCACTGTCTCAATCTTAATTCCTATATTTTCTCCTATAAACTGCCTCTTATTGTGACATCACTGTCTCAATCTTAATTCCTATATTTTCTCCTATAAACAGCCTCTTATTGTGACATCACTGTCTCAATCTTAATTCCTAAATTTTCTCCTATAAACTGCTCCTTATTGTGACATCACTGTCCCAATCATTTTTACCTCTTTATTTCCTCCTATAAACTGCTCGTTAATGTGATGCCATTGTCTCATAATTAGCAGAAGAAATTCCTCAAGTAGAAAAAACAGACTTGAAAAATCTATTAAGTGGAAGACTTGACAATTTACCCAAATTACCAAGTTCCATAATTCGAGTATTTCTCAGTTCAACATTTAAAGGTAGGAGTTTCTCATATTTAAACATATTTTAATTTCTAGCATGTGTCTGAGTGGTTAGAGAATTGGATTCACAATTGTGAGGTTGTGAGTTTGATTCCCAAACTGGGCAATGTGGTATGTCCTTGAGCAAGACACTTTATTTCACATTGCTCCTTCTGCCTGGAGTAGTGACCGGTAGATAGTATCAGCAATGGAAAGACCAATGAAAACATTGTTTCTTTGGTCTAATTTGACGAGTTCCGCACAACTCGGTAACCAAACAAGTTCTGCCCAACTCGGTAACCAAATGAGGTCTGGGAACTTGTCAAGTGAAGTTTTTTTTTCAAAATATATTCTAATTCGAGCTGACTAGTGGAACATTTTTTTTATATATATATTTATATATATATATGAGCAGTGGTACTCGGCGTTGCACGGGATAAGGTATTTTGGAATGCGGGCCGCCAACAGACCTAATTGTGGAAAAACTGCATGCCTGGACAATATGCAAAGAAAATAAACAGAATACTCTGATGGCTGGATAATCTTTAAGATTTTCCTCGATGAAGCAGGAAAAATAGAGGTTTTCACCTAATGCGGGCCCTAGGCCATAACAAAGTTGGATTTTCTTTGCTCACGGTATGAAGAAGAGACTGACTAATACATAGTTACAATTTCAAGGAAATCGGTCTGACATAACGCTTCCAAAAACACCTAAAAAGCTGAAAAAACGCAGTTTTTCACCTAATGTGGGTCCTAGGGGAACAAAAAGTTGAATTTTTCTATGTGCATAACACTCCCTGAAACATAAGTAATATACATGTAAAGTTTGAAAAAAATCGGTTGGGTACTTCTCGAGTTTTAGGGATTCAAATTCACAGACACAGACACACACACACACACACATCCTCAGTTTTATATATATAGATTATACTATTTTATATTACATGATATTATATATATATTGGTAGAGGGCGGTGGATTGGCAGTATTGGTAGAGGGTCGGGGCCATGCTTTGACGTATAGAGTTACGGCACTTGCCATTCTGAGTTCAAATCCCGCCGAGGTTAACTTTGCCTTTCATCCTTACGGGGTCGATAAAATAAAGTACCAGTAATACACTGGGTAATTGCTGGCCTTGTGCCTAAAGTAGAAACAATTATATTATATTATATATTACATTATATTATACTATATTTCACTATATTATATTATACTATATTATATTATACTATACTATACTATACTATACTATACTATACTATATTACACTATATTACACTATATTATGTTATATTATATATTACATTACAATACATTATATTATACTATATTTCACTATGGGATTGGCAATATCAGTAGAAGTTCGGATGCCATGCTTTGCAGCATAGAGTTACGCTCCTTTATGGTGTGAGTTAAATCCCGCCGAGGTTCATTTTGCCTTTCATCCTTACGGGGTCGATAAAATAAAGTACCAGTAATGTACTGGTGTAATTGCTGGCCTTGTGCCAATAGTAGAAACAATTATATTATACTACACTATATTATATTATATACTAGCAGTGGTACCCGGCGTTGCACGGGATAAGGTATTTTGGAAGGTGGGCCGCCAACAGACCTAATCATGGAAAAACTGCATGCCTGGACAATATGTAAAGAAAATAAACAATATGTAAAGAAAATAAACCGAATACTCTGATGGCTGGATAATCTTTAAGATTTTCCTCGATGAAGCAGGAAAAATGCAGGTTTTCACCTAATGCGGGCCCTGGGGGATTATGTGCATAATATGCCTTGAAATTTCGGGAAAATCGACTAGAAAAAAAAAAGCCCTAAAAAGCTGAAAAAATGAAGTTTTTCACCTAATGTGGGCCCTAGGCCATAAAAAAGTTGGATTTTCTTTGCTCATGGTATGAAGAAGCGACTGACTAATACATAGTTACAATTTCAAGGAAATCGGTCAGACGTAACGCCTCAAAAAAACCCTAAAAAGCTGAAAAAACGCAGTTTTTCACCTAATGCGGGCCCTAGGGGATCAAAAAAGTGGAATTTTTCTATGTGCATAACACTCCCTGAAACATAAGTAATACACATGTAAAGTTTGAAACAAATCGGTTGGGTACTTTTCGAGTTATAGGGATTCAAACTCACAGACACACACACACAGACATCCTCAGGTAAGTGACATAATGCAGACAGCCAGACATACAGACAGATATTATAAGGGCGCGACGTTATATGTATGTATCTATCTAAAAAGAGAAAGACTAAGACTTATAGAGAGAGATCGCTAAATTGCCTAATGCGGTCCCTAGGGCATTGAAAATTAGAAATTGTTTATGCTCAGAACACTCCCTGAAACATAAGTATTACATGTGTAAAGTTTGAAAACAGTCGGTGGTTCTCGAGTTTTAGGGATTCAAACTCACACAGACAGACATCCTCAGTTTTATATATATAGACTAGCAGTAAAGCCCGGCGTTGCTCGGGGTCGCTCAGTAGCTGTGTTAAAGTTACAATGTTAAGTTTCTTTTTTGGCTTAAAAACTGTAATGTCTACTGTGCAGACTTGCATGTGGTGTTTTTGATTAATATTCCCTCAACCAACAATATGCCTTATGAAGTTAAGAAAACATAACGATAACCCGAATGTTATAACAAAAGAGGATGCTGGGGATAAAAACTGCACTGGTTATTTATTAACAAAGATCGAAAATGTAAACACTGCAACGCAGAGAAAAACATTAGCGTAACCAAATTATCAGTTATGTCTGTCTGCACGCCTATATCACCTCTCTGCACGCCTGAAATATTTGCTTGTTTTACGTAGTCTTTAAATAGACTTGTTTTCAAGTAAAAATATTGTTTTAAAATGCTTTTAAATGGAAATGAAGCAAAACGGAAGTTTAGTGTTCGAACGTATTGTGTTAATGTCATTTTAAACGCTGAGAAAGCCAGCGTAATTTTTTACGTAAGACGCTCAATGTAAACAGAACAAAGGGAAATAACTGATAACTTACGCTCAAAAATCGATACATTATATTCGATTTCGTCACATAGGGTGGGTTAATTTGAAATTTTTTTTTTCCGATGTCTTCGCTAGGGCTCAATGTACAAGTATAGCAATTTCGGTGCAATTCCGTGAGAGATTCTAAGAGGAGATGTGTGCCAAAAATCGATAGACAGACAGACAACCACAGTTTTATATATATAGATTACATTATATTATATAAGGTGGTGGATTGGCAGTATCAGTAGAGGGTCGGACGCCATGCTTTGACGCATAGAGTTACGGCCCTTTTATGATCTGAGTTCAAATCCCGCCGAGGTTAACTTTGCCTTTCATCCTTACGGGGTCGATAAAATAAAGTACCAGTCACGCACTGGGGTCAATTTTATCGACTTTCCCCTCCCCCCAAAATTGCTGGCCTTGTGCCTACCTATATAAGAAACCATTATATTATACTATATTATTATATATCTTTAGAATTATATATACCCCCAAGGATCATTTTTATTTATTTAGTTTTGTTTATGTTTTATTTTTCTAGACACTCAAATAGAAAGAAATGCTTTGATGTCCAATGTTTACCCCAAGATACGAGAGTATTGCTCCTCTGGAGGTCTTGACTTTCAGGTCATTGATATGAGATGGGGAATTCCAGAGGCTAGCCAACTAGAATTTTCCACTAAAGACCTTTGTCTTGCTGAAATAGAGAACTGTCAACATTTATCAATGGGGCCAAATTTTGTGGTAAGTCATTTTAACAAATTCTCTTGTAGTCAGTCATTTTTGTTGTTGTTGTTGTTGTTGTTGTTTAGCCTTTCACCACCACCACCCCCCTAATTGAGTAGGCCTATATGGTCAAATTTTTTCCTATCTATCTATCTAACCATCCATATATCTGCCAATCTAACCATCTAACCATCTATCTATCTATCCTCTTCTTTAAGTACCACTTCAGAAGGAAGGTGAGAGTGGAGAGAGAGAGGTGCTACACCCCAGTAAATTCACTGAAAGGTGGGTGAATGTGGCGAAAATGGCCCGAGTGAATGGGCCTTCTCTGTATATAAACCTGTAGGTTGAGGAAGACAAACAGAGAGAAGACGGGAACACCTACAAAACGTGTTTCTGGTGTTGAGGGTTGTTCTATCCACGGGGTGTAAAACAACCCTGCAGTAACGTTCCCCCCTATTGGGGATTTCAATTGTTATTTTATTATATATAGTTTATTGTTATTTGTTAATGTTAAAGTTATTTTTATGTAAAACCCCCGCTGTCACGTCTTGTAATGTCCCATTTTTGTACGCCCCTGTGGCAAATAAAGAAAGATATCTATCTATACATCTATCTGCCAATCTAACCATCCATCCATCTATCTATTTACCTAACTCTCCATCTATCTACCCAACCCTCTACATTTCAGGGGTTTATTGGTACTCGATATGGCTACAGACCCTTACCTAATACAATTGGTGAACATCATTTCAAACACATCTTAATAGAAGGTAAAGTAATGGATTCCAATAGCATAGATTTACTCAAGAAATGGTACATCAAAGATGCTAACGCCGTTCCTCCTGTTTATATCCTTCAGGTAGCTATTTAAACAAATTTCTCAAACAACACTTTCTCACTATTTTGTATTTTAAATAAATAATCACGATGAAGGAGTCAGGTAATGAGCTGCGTTGTTTTCACTAAATTGACATTAAGGCAAGGTCAATTAAGGTCAACTCTCTATTGAAGGAGTCACTGACGTAAGACAAGGTCAACTCTCTATTGAAGGAGTCACTGACCTAAGACAAAGTCAACTCTCTATTGAAGGAGTCACTGACCTAAGACAAGGTCAACTCTCTATTGAAGGAGTCACTGAACTAAGACAAGGTCAGCTCTCTATTGAAGGAGTCACTGACCTAAGACAAAGTCAACTCTCTATTGAAGGAGTCACTGACCTAAGACAAGGTCAACTCTCTATTGAAGGAGTCACTGAACTAATACAAGGTCAACTCTCTATTGAAGGAGTCACTGACCTAAGACAAAGTCAACTCTCTATTGAAGGAGTCACTGACCTAAGACAAGGTCAACTCTCTATTGAAGGAGTCACTGAACTAATACAAGGTCAACTCTCTATTGAAGGAGTCACTGACCTAAGACAAAGTCAACTCTCTATTGAAGGAGTCACTGACCTAAGACAAGGTCAACTCTCTATTGAAGGAGTCACTGAACTAATACAAGGTCAACTCTCTATTGAAGGAGTCACTGAACTAAGACAAGGTCAACTCTCTATTGAAGGAGTCACTGAACTAATACAAGGTCAACTCTCTATTGAAGAAGTCACTGAATTAATACAAGGTCAACTCTCTATTGAAGGAGTCACTGAACTAATAGAAGGTCAACTCTCTATTGAAGAAGTCACTGAACTAATACAAGGTCAACTCTCTATTGAAGGTGTCACTGAACTAATACAAAGTCAACTCTCTATTGAAGGAGTCACTGACCTAAGACAAAGTCAACTCTCTATTGAAGGAGTCACTGACCTAAGACAAGGTCAACTCTCTATTGAAGGAGTCACTGAACTAATACAAGGTCAACTCTCTATTGAAGAAGTCACTGAACTAATACAAGGTCAACTCTCTATTGAAGGAGTCACTGAACTAATAGAAGGTCAACTCTCTATTGAAGAAGTCACTGAACTAAGACAAGGTCAACTCTCTATTGAAGGAGTCACTGAACTAATACAAGGTCAAATCTCTATTGAAGGAGTCACTGAACTAAGACAAGGTCAACTCTCTATTGAAGGAGTCACTGACCTAAGACAAAGTCAACTCTCTATTGAAGGAGTCACTGAACTAATACAAGGTCAACTCTCAATTGAAGGAGTCACTGAACTAAGACAAGGTCAACTCTCTATTGAAGGAGTCACTGACCTAAGACAAATTCAACTCTCTATTGAAGGACTCACTGACCTAAGACAAGGTCAACTCTCTATTGAAGGAGTCACTGACCTAAGATAAAGTCAACTCTCTATTGAAGGAGTCACTGACCTAAGACAAGGTCAACTCTCTATTGAAGGAGTCACTGAACTAATACAAGGTCAACTCTCTATTGAAGGAGTCACTGAACTAATACAAGGTCAACTCTCTATTGAAGAAGTCACTGAACTAATACAAGGTCAACTCTCTATTGAAGGAGTCACTGAACTAATAGAAGGTCAACTCTCTATTGAAGAAGTCACTGAACTAATACAAGGTCAACTCTCTATTGAAGGAGTCACTGAACTAATACAAGGTCAACTCTCTATTGAAGGAGTCACTGAACTAATACAAGGTCAACTCTCTATTGAAGGAGTCACTGAACTAATACAAGGTCAACTCTCTATTGAAGGAGTCACTGAACTAAGACAAGGTCAACTCTCTATTGAAGGAGTCACTGAACTAATACAAGGTCAACTCTCTATTGAAGGAGTCACTGACCTAAGACAAAGTCAACTCTCTATTGAAGGAGTCACTGACCTAAGACAAGGTCAACTCTCTATCGAAGGAGTCACTGACCTAAGACAAGGTCAACTCTCTATTGAAGGAGTCACTGAACTAAGACAAGGTCAACTCTCTATTGAAGGAGTCACTGAACTAATAGAAGGTCACCTCTCTATTGAAGAAGTCACTGAACTAATACAAGGTCAACTCTCTATTGAAGGAGTCACTGAACTAATACAAGGTCAAATCTCTATTGAAGGAGTCACTGACCTAAGACAAAGTCATCTCTCTATTGAAGGAGTCACTGACCTAAGACAAGCTCAACTCTCTATTGAAGGAGTCACTGAACTAATACAACGTCAACTCTCTATTGAAGGAGTCACTGACCTAAGACAAGGTCAACTCTCTATTGAAGGAGTCACTGAACTAAGACAAGGTCAACTCTCTATTGAAGGAGTCACTGAACTAATACAAGGTCAACTCTCTATTAAAGGAGTCACTGAACTAAGACAAGGTCAACTCTCTATTGAAGGAGTCACTGAACTAATACAAGGTCAACTCTCTATTGAAGGAGTCACTGAACTAAGATAAGGTCAACTCTCTATTGAAGGAGTCACTGACCTAAGACAAGCTCAACTCTCTATTGAAGGAGTCACTGAACTAATACAAGGTCAAATCTCTATTGAAGGAGTCACTGAACTAAGACAAGGTCAACTCTCTATTGAAGGAGTCACTGACCTAAGACAAAGTCAACTCTCTATTGAAGGAGTCACTGAACTAATACAAGGTCAACTCTCAATTGAAGGAGTCACTGACCTAAGACATAGTCAACTCTCTATTGAAGGAGTCACTGAACTAAGACAAGGTCAACTCTCTATTGAAGGAGTCACTGACCTAAGACAAATTCAAGTCTCTATTGAAGGAGTCACTGACCTAAGACAAGGTCAACTCTCTATTGAAGGAGTCACTGAACTAATACAAGGTCAAATCTCTATTGAAAGAGTCACTGAACTAAGACAAGGTCAACTCTCTATTGAAGGAGTCACTGACCTAAGACGAAGTCAACTCTCTATTGAAGGAGTCACTGAACTAATACAAGGTCAACTCTCTATTGAAGGAGTCACTGACCTAAGACAAAGTCAACTCTCTATTGAAGGAGTCACTGACCTAAGACAAGGTCAACTCTCTATTGAAGGAGTCACTGAACTAATACAAGGTCAACTCTCTATTGAAGGAGTCACTGAACTAAGACAAGGTCAACTCTCTATTGAAGGAGTCACTGAACTAATACAAGGTCAACTCTCTATTGAAGAAGTCACTGAACTAATACAAGGTCAACTCTCTATTGAAGGAGTCACTGAACTAAGATAAGGTCAACTCTCTATTGAAGGAGTCACTGACCTAAGACAAGGTCAACTCTCTATTGAAGGAGTCACTGAACTAAGACAAGGTCAACTCTCTATTGAAGGAGTCACTGAACTAAGATAAGGTCAACTCTCTATTGAAGGAGTCACTAACCTAAGACAAAGTCAACTCTCTATTGAAGGAGTCACTGAACTAATACAAGGTCAACTCTCTATTGAAGGAGTCACTGAACTAATACAAGGTCAAATCTCTATTGAAAGAGTCACTGAACTAAGACAAGGTCAACTCTCTATTGAAGGAGTCACTGACCTAAGACGAAGTCAACTCTCTATTGAAGGAGTCACTGAACTAATACAAGGTCAACTCTCTATTGAAGGAGTCACTGACCTAAGACAAAGTCAACTCTCTATTGAAGGAGTCACTGACCTAAGACAAGGTCAACTCTCTATTGAAGGAGTCACTGAACTAATACAAGGTCAACTCTCTATTGAAGGAGTCACTGAACTAAGACAAGGTCAACTCTCTATTGAAGGAGTCACTGAACTAATACAAGGTCAACTCTCTATTGAAGAAGTCACTGAACTAATACAAGGTCAACTCTCTATTGAAGGAGTCACTGAACTAAGATAAGGTCAACTCTCTATTGAAGGAGTCACTGACCTAAGACAAGGTCAACTCTCTATTGAAGGAGTCACTGAACTAAGACAAGGTCAACTCTCTATTGAAGGAGTCACTGAACTAAGATAAGGTCAACTCTCTATTGAAGGAGTCACTAACCTAAGACAAAGTCAACTCTCTATTGAAGGAGTCACTGAACTAATACAAGGTCAACTCTCTATTGAAGGAGTCACTGAACTAAGACAAGGTCAACTCTCTATTGAAGGAGTCACTGACCTAAGACAAGGTCAACTCTCTATTGAAGGAGTCACTGAACTAAGACAAGGTCAACTCTCTATTGAAGGAGTCACTGACCTAAGACAAGGTCAACTCTCTATTGAAGGAGTCAATGAACTAAGACAAGGTCAACTCTCTATTGAAGGAGTCACTGAACTAAGATAAGGTCAACTCTCTATTGAAGGAGTCACTGACCTAAGACAAAGTCAACTCTCTATTGAAGGAGTCACTGAACTAAGACAAGGTCAACTCTCTATTGAAGGAGTCACTGAACTAAGACAAGGTCAACTCTCTATTGAAGGAGTCACTGACCTAAGACAAGGTCAACTCTCTATTGAAGGAGTCACTGAACTAAGACAAGGTCAACTCTCTATTGAAGGAGTCACTGAACTAAGACAAGGTCAACTCTCTATTGAAGGAGTCACTGACCTAAGACAAGGTCAACTCTCTATTGAAGGAGTCACTGACCTAAGACAAAGTCAACTCTCTATTGAAGGAGTCACTGACCTAAGACAAGGTCAACTCTCTATTGAAGGAGTCACTGAACTTATACAAGGTCAAATCTCTATTGAAGGAGTCACTGAACTAAGACAAGGTCAACTCTCTATTGAAGGAGTCACTGACCTAAGACAAAGTCAACTCTCTATTGAAGGAGTCACTGACCTAAGACAAGGTCAACTCTCTATTGAAGGAGTCAATGAACTAAGACAAGGTCAACTCTCTATTGAAGGAGTCACTGAACTAAGATAAGGTCAACTCTCTATTGAAGGAGTCACTGACCTAAGACAAAGTCAACTCTCTATTGAAGGAGTCACTGAACTAAGACAAGGTCAACTCTCTATTGAAGGAGTCACTGAACTAAGACAAGGTCAACTCTCTATTGAAGGAGTCACTGACCTAAGACAAGGTCAACTCTCTATTGAAGGAGTCACTGAACTAAGACAAGGTCAACTCTCTATTGAAGGAGTCACTGAACTAAAACAAGGTCAACTCTCTATTGAAGGAGTCACTGACCTAAGACAAGGTCAACACTCTATTGAAGGAGTCACTGACCTAAGACAAGGTCAACTCTCTATTGAAGGAGTCACTGAACTAATACAAGGTCAAATCTCTACTGAAGGCGTCGCTGACCTAAGACAAGGTCAACTCTCTATTGAAGGAGTCACTGAACTAATACAAGGTCAACTCTCTATTGAAGGAGTCACTGAACTAATACAAGGTCAACTCTCTATTGAAGGAGTCACTGAACTAATACAAGGTCAACTCTCTATTGAAGGAGTCACTGAACTAAGACAAGGTCAACTCTCTATTGAAGGAGTCACTGAACTTATACAAGGTCAAATCTCTATTGAAGGAGTCACTGAACTAAGACAAGGTCAACTCTCTATTGAAGGAGTCACTGACCTAAGACAAAGTCAACTCTCTATTGAAGGAGTCACTGAACTAATACAAGGTCAACTCTCTATTGAAGGAGTCACTGACCTAAGACAAAGTCAACTCTCTATTGAAGGAGTCACTGACCTAAGACAAGGTCAACTCTCTATTGAAGGAGTCACTGAACTAATACAAGGTCAACTCTCTATTGAAGGAGTCACTGAACTAAGACAAGGTCAACTCTCTATTGAAGGAGTCACTGAACTAATACAAGGTCAACTCTCTATTGAAGGAGTCACTGAACTAAGACAAGGTCAACTCTCTATTGAAGGAGTCACTGAACTAAGACAAGGTCAACTCTCTATTGAAGGAGTCACTGACCTAAGACAAATTCAACTCTCTATTGAAGGAGTCACTGACCTAAGACAAGGTCAACTCTCTATTGAAGGAGTCACTGAACTAATACAAGGTCAAATCTCTATTGAAGAAGTCACTGAACTAAGACAAGGTCAACTCTCTATTGAAGGAGTCACTGACCTAAGACAAGGTCAACTCTCTATTGAAGGAGTCACTGAACTAATACAAGGTCAAATCTCTATTGAAGGAGTCACTGAACTAAGACAAGGTCAACTCTCTATTGAAGGAGTCACTGACCTAAGACAAAGTCAACTCTCTATTGAAGGAGTCACTGACCTAAGACAAGGTCAACTCTCTATTGAAGGAGTCACTGAACTAATACAAGGTCAACTCTCTATTGAAGGAGTCACTGAACTGAGACAAGGTCAACTCTCTATTGAAGGAGTCACTGAACTAATACAAGGTCAACTCTCTATTGAAGAAGTCACTGAACTAATACAAGGTCAACTCTCTATTGAAGGAGTCACTGAACTAATACAAGGTCAACTCTCTATTGAAGGAGTCACTGAACTAAGACAAGGTCAACTCTCTAATGAAGGAGTCACTGAACTAAGACAAGGTCAACTCTCTATTGAAGGAGTCACTGAACTAATACAAGGTCAACTCTCTATTGAAGCAGTCACTGAACTAAGACAAGGTCAACTCTCTATTGAAGGAGTCACTGACCTAAGACAAAGTCAACTCTCTATTGAAGGAGTCACTGACCTAAGACAAGGTCAACTCTCTATTGAAGGAGTCACTGAACTAATACAAGGTCAAATCTCTATTGAAGGAGTCACTGAACTAAGACAAGGTCAACTCTCTATTGAAGGAGTCACTGACCTAAGACAAAGTCAACTCTCTATTGAAGGAGTCACTGAACTAATACAAGGTCAACTCTCAATTGAAGGAGTCACTGAACTAAGACAAGGTCAACTCTCTATTGAAGGAGTCACTGACCTAAGACAAATTCAACTCTCTATTGAAGGAGTCACTGAACTAATACAAGGTCAACTCTCTATTGAAGGAGTCACTGAACTAAGACAAGGTCAACTCTCTATTGAAGGAGTCACTGAACTAATACAAGGTAAACTCTCTATTGAAGAAGTCACTGAACTAATACAAGGTCAACTCTCTATTGAAGGAGTCACTGAACTAATAGAAGGTCACCTCTCTATTGAAGAAGTCACTGAACTAATACAAGGTCAACTCTCTATTGAAGGAGTCACTGAACTAATACAAGGTCAAATCTCTATTGAAGAAGTCACTGAACTAAGACAAGGTCAACTCTCTATTGAAGGAGTCACTGACCTAAGACAAAGTCAACTCTCTATTAAAGGAGTCACTGAACTAATACCAGGTCAACTCTCTATTGAAGGAGTCACTGACCTAAGACAAAGTCAACTCTCTATTGAAGGAGTCACTGACCTAAGACAAGGTCAACTCTCTATTGAAGGAGTCACTGAACTAATACAAGGTCAACTCTCTATTGAAGGAGTCACTGAACTAAGACAAGGTCAACTCTCTATTGAAGGAGTCACTGAACTAATACAAGGTCAACTCTCTATTGAAGAAGTCACTGAATTAATACAAGGTCAACTCTCTATTGAAGGAGTCACTGAACTAATAGAAGGTCAACTCTCTATTGAAGAAGTCACTGAACTAATACAAGGTCAACTCTCTATTGAAGGTGTCACTGAACTAATACAAAGTCAACTCTCTATTGAAGGAGTCACTGACCTAAGACAAAGTCAACTCTCTATTGAAGGAGTCACTGACCTAAGACAAGGTCAACTCTCTATTGAAGGAGTCACTGAACTAATACAAGGTCAACTCTCTATTGAAGGAGTCACTGAACTAAGACAAGGTCAACTCTCTATTGAAGGAGTCACTGAACTAATACAAGGTCAACTCTCTATTGAAGGAGTCACTAACCTAAGACAAAGTCAACTCTCTATTGAAGGAGTCACTGAACTAATACAAGGTCAACTCTCTATTGAAGGAGTCACTGAACTAATACAAGGTCAAATCTCTATTGAAAGAGTCACTGAACTAAGACAAGGTCAACTCTCTATTGAAGGAGTCACTGACCTAAGACGAAGTCAACTCTCTATTGAAGGAGTCACTGAACTAATACAAGGTCAACTCTCTATTGAAGGAGTCACTGACCTAAGACAAAGTCAACTCTCTATTGAAGGAGTCACTGACCTAAGACAAGGTCAACTCTCTATTGAAGGAGTCACTGAACTAATACAAGGTCAACTCTCTATTGAAGGAGTCACTGAACTAAGACAAGGTCAACTCTCTATTGAAGGAGTCACTGAACTAATACAAGGTCAACTCTCTATTGAAGAAGTCACTGAACTAATACAAGGTCAACTCTCTATTGAAGGAGTCACTGAACTAAGATAAGGTCAACTCTCTATTGAAGGAGTCACTGACCTAAGACAAGGTCAACTCTCTATTGAAGGAGTCACTGAACTAAGACAAGGTCAACTCTCTATTGAAGGAGTCACTGAACTAAGATAAGGTCAACTCTCTATTGAAGGAGTCACTAACCTAAGACAAAGTCAACTCTCTATTGAAGGAGTCACTGAACTAATACAAGGTCAACTCTCTATTGAAGGAGTCACTGAACTAAGACAAGGTCAACTCTCTATTGAAGGAGTCACTGACCTAAGACAAGGTCAACTCTCTATTGAAGGAGTCACTGAACTAAGACAAGGTCAACTCTCTATTGAAGGAGTCACTGACCTAAGACAAGGTCAAGTCTCTATTGAAGGAGTCACTGAACTAAGACAAGGTCAACTCTCTATTGAAGGAGTCACTGACCTAAGACAAGGTCAACTCTCTATTGAAGGAGTCACTGAACTAAGACAAGGTCAACTCTCTATTGAAGGAGTCACTGAACTAAGACAAGGTCAACTCTCTATTGAAGGAGTCACTGACCTAAGACAAGGTCAACTCTCTATTGAAGGAGTCACTGACCTAAGACAAAGTCAACTCTCTATTGAAGGAGTCACTGACCTAAGACAAGGTCAACTCTCTATTGAAGGAGTCACTGAACTTATACAAGGTCAAATCTCTATTGAAGGAGTCACTGAACTAAGACAAGGTCAACTCTCTATTGAAGGAGTCACTGACCTAAGACAAAGTCAACTCTCTATTGAAGGAGTCACTGACCTAAGACAAGGTCAACTCTCTATTGAAGGAGTCAATGAACTAAGACAAGGTCAACTCTCTATTGAAGGAGTCACTGAACTAAGATAAGGTCAACTCTCTATTGAAGGAGTCACTGACCTAAGACAAAGTCAACTCTCTATTGAAGGAGTCACTGAACTAAGACAAGGTCAACTCTCTATTGAAGGAGTCACTGAACTAAGACAAGGTCAACTCTCTATTGAAGGAGTCACTGACCTAAGACAAGGTCAACTCTCTATTGAAGGAGTCACTGAACTAAGACAAGGTCAACTCTCTATTGAAGGAGTCACTGAACTAAAACAAGGTCAACTCTCTATTGAAGGAGTCACTGACCTAAGACAAGGTCAACACTCTATTGAAGGAGTCACTGACCTAAGACAAGGTCAACTCTCTATTGAAGGAGTCACTGAACTAATACAAGGTCAAATCTCTACTGAAGGCGTCGCTGACCTAAGACAAGGTCAACTCTCTATTGAAGGAGTCACTGAACTAATACAAGGTCAACTCTCTATTGAAGGAGTCACTGAACTAATACAAGGTCAACTCTCTATTGAAGGAGTCACTGAACTAATACAAGGTCAACTCTCTATTGAAGGAGTCACTGAACTAAGACAAGGTCAACTCTCTATTGAAGGAGTCACTGAACTTATACAAGGTCAAATCTCTATTGAAGGAGTCACTGAACTAAGACAAGGTCAACTCTCTATTGAAGGAGTCACTGACCTAAGACAAAGTCAACTCTCTATTGAAGGAGTCACTGAACTAATACAAGGTCAACTCTCTATTGAAGGAGTCACTGACCTAAGACAAAGTCAACTCTCTATTGAAGGAGTCACTGACCTAAGACAAGGTCAACTCTCTATTGAAGGAGTCACTGACCTAAGACAAAGTCAACTCTCTATTGAAGGAGTCACTGACCTAAGACAAGGTCAACTCTCTATTGAAGGAGTCACTGAACTAATACAAGGTCAAATCTCTATTGAAGGAGTCACTGAACTAAGACAAGGTCAACTCTCTATTGAAGGAGTCACTGACCTAAGACAAAGTCAACTCTCTATTGAAGGAGTCACTGAACTAATACAAGGTCAACTCTCAATTGAAGGAGTCACTGAACTAAGACAAGGTCAACTCTCTATTGAAGGAGTCACTGACCTAAGACAAATTCAACTCTCTATTGAAGGAGTCACTGAACTAATACAAGGTCAACTCTCTATTGAAGGAGTCACTGAACTAAGACAAGGTCAACTCTCTATTGAAGGAGTCACTGAACTAATACAAGGTAAACTCTCTATTGAAGAAGTCACTGAACTAATACAAGGTCAACTCTCTATTGAAGGAGTCACTGAACTAATAGAAGGTCACCTCTCTATTGAAGAAGTCACTGAACTAATACAAGGTCAACTCTCTATTGAAGGAGTCACTGAACTAATACAAGGTCAAATCTCTATTGAAGAAGTCACTGAACTAAGACAAGGTCAACTCTCTATTGAAGGAGTCACTGACCTAAGACAAAGTCAACTCTCTATTAAAGGAGTCACTGAACTAATACAAGGTCAACTCTCTATTGAAGGAGTCACTGACCTAAGACAAAGTCAACTCTCTATTGAAGGAGTCACTGACCTAAGACAAGGTCAACTCTCTATTGAAGGAGTCACTGAACTAATACAAGGTCAACTCTCTATTGAAGGAGTCACTGAACTAAGACAAGGTCAACTCTCTATTGAAGGAGTCACTGAACTAATACAAGGTCAACTCTCTATTGAAGAAGTCACTGAATTAATACAAGGTCAACTCTCTATTGAAGGAGTCACTGAACTAATAGAAGGTCAACTCTCTATTGAAGAAGTCACTGAACTAATACAAGGTCAACTCTCTATTGAAGGTGTCACTGAACTAATACAAAGTCAACTCTCTATTGAAGGAGTCACTGACCTAAGACAAAGTCAACTCTCTATTGAAGGAGTCACTGACCTAAGACAAGGTCAACTCTCTATTGAAGGAGTCACTGAACTAATACAAGGTCAACTCTCTATTGAAGGAGTCACTGAACTAAGACAAGGTCAACTCTCTATTGAAGGAGTCACTGAACTAATACAAGGTCAACTCTCTATTGAAGGAGTCACTAACCTAAGACAAAGTCAACTCTCTATTGAAGGAGTCACTGAACTAATACAAGGTCAACTCTCTATTGAAGGAGTCACTGAACTAATACAAGGTCAAATCTCTATTGAAAGAGTCACTGAACTAAGACAAGGTCAACTCTCTATTGAAGGAGTCACTGACCTAAGACGAAGTCAACTCTCTATTGAAGGAGTCACTGAACTAATACAAGGTCAACTCTCTATTGAAGGAGTCACTGACCTAAGACAAAGTCAACTCTCTATTGAAGGAGTCACTGACCTAAGACAAGGTCAACTCTCTATTGAAGGAGTCACTGAACTAATACAAGGTCAACTCTCTATTGAAGGAGTCACTGAACTAAGACAAGGTCAACTCTCTATTGAAGGAGTCACTGAACTAATACAAGGTCAACTCTCTATTGAAGAAGTCACTGAACTAATACAAGGTCAACTCTCTATTGAAGGAGTCACTGAACTAAGATAAGGTCAACTCTCTATTGAAGGAGTCACTGACCTAAGACAAGGTCAACTCTCTATTGAAGGAGTCACTGAACTAAGACAAGGTCAACTCTCTATTGAAGGAGTCACTGAACTAAGATAAGGTCAACTCTCTATTGAAGGAGTCACTAACCTAAGACAAAGTCAACTCTCTATTGAAGGAGTCACTGAACTAATACAAGGTCAACTCTCTATTGAAGGAGTCACTGAACTAAGACAAGGTCAACTCTCTATTGAAGGAGTCACTGACCTAAGACAAGGTCAACTCTCTATTGAAGGAGTCACTGAACTAAGACAAGGTCAACTCTCTATTGAAGGAGTCACTGACCTAAGACAAGGTCAAGTCTCTATTGAAGGAGTCACTGAACTAAGACAAGGTCAACTCTCTATTGAAGGAGTCACTGACCTAAGACAAAGTCAACTCTCTATTGAAGGAGTCACTGACCTAAGACAAGGTCAACTCTCTATTGAAGGAGTCACTGAACTTATACAAGGTCAAATCTCTATTGAAGGAGTCACTGAACTAAGACAAGGTCAACTCTCTATTGAAGGAGTCACTGACCTAAGACAAAGTCAACTCTCTATTGAAGGAGTCACTGACCTAAGACAAGGTCAACTCTCTATTGAAGGAGTCAATGAACTAAGACAAGGTCAACTCTCTATTGAAGGAGTCACTGAACTAAGATAAGGTCAACTCTCTATTGAAGGAGTCACTGACCTAAGACAAAGTCAACTCTCTATTGAAGGAGTCACTGAACTAAGACAAGGTCAACTCTCTATTGAAGGAGTCACTGAACTAAGACAAGGTCAACTCTCTATTGAAGGAGTCACTGACCTAAGACAAGGTCAACTCTCTATTGAAGGAGTCACTGAACTAAGACAAGGTCAACTCTCTATTGAAGGAGTCACTGAACTAAAACAAGGTCAACTCTCTATTGAAGGAGTCACTGACCTAAGACAAGGTCAACACTCTATTGAAGGAGTCACTGACCTAAGACAAGGTCAACTCTCTATTGAAGGAGTCACTGAACTAATACAAGGTCAAATCTCTACTGAAGGCGTCGCTGACCTAAGACAAGGTCAACTCTCTATTGAAGGAGTCACTGAACTAATACAAGGTCAACTCTCTATTGAAGGAGTCACTGAACTAATACAAGGTCAACTCTCTATTGAAGGAGTCACTGAACTAATACAAGGTCAACTCTCTATTGAAGGAGTCACTGAACTAAGACAAGGTCAACTCTCTATTGAAGGAGTCACTGATCTTATACAAGGTCAAATCTCTATTGAAGGAGTCACTGAACTAAGACAAGGTCAACTCTCTATTGAAGGAGTCACTGACCTAAGACAAAGTCAACTCTCTATTGAAGGAGTCACTGAACTAATACAAGGTCAACTCTCTATTGAAGGAGTCACTGACCTAAGACAAAGTCAACTCTCTATTGAAGGAGTCACTGACCTAAGACAAGGTCAACTCTCTATTGAAGGAGTCACTGAACTAATACAAGGTCAACTCTCTATTGAAGGAGTCACTGAACTAAGACAAGGTCAACTCTCTATTGAAGGAGTCACTGAACTAATACAAGGTCAACTCTCTATTGAAGGAGTCACTGAACTAAGACAAGGTCAACTCTCTATTGAAGGAGTCACTGAACTAAGACAAGGTCAACTCTCTATTGAAGGAGTCACTGACCTAAGACAAATTCAACTCTCTATTGAAGGAGTCACTGACCTAAGACAAGGTCAACTCTCTATTGAAGGAGTCACTGAACTAATACAAGGTCAAATCTCTATTGAAGAAGTCACTGAACTAAGACAAGGTCAACTCTCTATTGAAGGAGTCACTGACCTAAGACAAGGTCAACTCTCTATTGAAGGAGTCACTGAACTGAGACAAGGTCAACTCTCTATTGAAGGAGTCACTGAACTAATACAAGGTCAACTCTCTATTGAAGAAGTCACTGAACTAATACAAGGTCAACTCTCTATTGAAGGAGTCACTGACCTAAGACAAGGTCAACTCTCTATTGAAGGAGTCACTGAACTAATACAAGGTCAACTCTCTATTGAAGGAGTCACTGAACTAAGACAAGGTCAACTCTCTATTGAAGGAGTCACTGAACTAATACAAGGTCAACTCTCTATTGAAGGAGTCACTAACCTAAGACAAAGTCAACTCTCTATTGAAGGAGTCACTGAACTAATACAAGGTCAACTCTCTATTGAAGGAGTCACTGAACTAATACAAGGTCAAATCTCTATTGAAAGAGTCACTGAACTAAGACAAGGTCAACTCTCTATTGAAGGAGTCACTGACCTAAGACGAAGTCAACTCTCTATTGAAGGAGTCACTGAACTAATACAAGGTCAACTCTCTATTGAAGGAGTCACTGACCTAAGACAAAGTCAACTCTCTATTGAAGGAGTCACTGACCTAAGACAAGGTCAACTCTCTATTGAAGGAGTCACTGAACTAATACAAGGTCAACTCTCTATTGAAGGAGTCACTGAACTAAGACAAGGTCAACTCTCTATTGAAGGAGTCACTGAACTAATACAAGGTCAACTCTCTATTGAAGAAGTCACTGAACTTATACAAGGTCAACTCTCTATTGAAGGAGTCACTGAACTAAGATAAGGTCAACTCTCTATTGAAGGAGTCACTGACCTAAGACAAGGTCAACTCTCTATTGAAGGAGTCACTGAACTAAGACAAGGTCAACTCTCTATTGAAGGAGTCACTGAACTAAGATAAGGTCAACTCTCTATTGAAGGAGTCACTAACCTAAGACAAAGTCAACTCTCTATTGAAGGAGTCACTGAACTAATACAAGGTCAACTCTCTATTGAAGGAGTCACTGAACTAAGACAAGGTCAACTCTCTATTGAAGGAGTCACTGACCTAAGACAAGGTCAACTCTCTATTGAAGGAGTCACTGAACTAAGACAAGGTCAACTCTCTATTGAAGGAGTCACTGACCTAAGACAAGGTCAACTCTCTATTGAAGGAGTCAATGAACTAAGACAAGGTCAACTCTCTATTGAAGGAGTCACTGAACTAAGATAAGGTCAACTCTCTATTGAAGGAGTCACTGACCTAAGACAAAGTCAACTCTCTATTGAAGGAGTCACTGAACTAAGACAAGGTCAACTCTCTATTGAAGGAGTCACTGAACTAAGACAAGGTCAACTCTCTATTGAAGGAGTCACTGACCTAAGACAAGGTCAACTCTCTATTGAAGGAGTCACTGAACTAAGACAAGGTCAACTCTCTATTGAAGGAGTCACTGAACTAAGACAAGGTCAACTCTCTATTGAAGGAGTCACTGACCTAAGACAAGGTCAACTCTCTATTGAAGGAGTCACTGACCTAAGACAAAGTCAACTCTCTATTGAAGGAGTCACTGACCTAAGACAAGGTCAACTCTCTATTGAAGGAGTCACTGAACTTATACAAGGTCAAATCTCTATTGAAGGAGTCACTGAACTAAGACAAGGTCAACTCTCTATTGAAGGAGTCACTGAACTAAGACAAGGTCAACTCTCTATTGAAGGAGTCACTGACCTAAGACAAATTCAACTCTCTATTGAAGGAGTCACTGACCTAAGACAAGGTCAACTCTCTATTGAAGGAGTCACTGAACTAATACAAGGTCAAATCTCTATTGAAGAAGTCACTGAACTAAGACAAGGTCAACTCTCTATTGAAGGAGTCACTGACCTAAGACAAGGTCAACTCTCTATTGAAGGAGTCACTGAACTGAGACAAGGTCAACTCTCTATTGAAGGAGTCACTGAACTAATACAAGGTCAACTCTCTATTGAAGAAGTCACTGAACTAATACAAGGTCAACTCTCTATTGAAGGAGTCACTGACCTAAGACAAGGTCAACTCTCTATTGAAGGAGTCACTGAACTAATACAAGGTCAACTCTCTATTGAAGGAGTCACTGAACTAAGACAAGGTCAACTCTCTATTGAAGGAGTCACTGAACTAATACAAGGTCAACTCTCTATTGAAGGAGTCACTAACCTAAGACAAAGTCAACTCTCTATTGAAGGAGTCACTGAACTAATACAAGGTCAACTCTCTATTGAAGGAGTCACTGAACTAATACAAGGTCAAATCTCTATTGAAAGAGTCACTGAACTAAGACAAGGTCAACTCTCTATTGAAGGAGTCACTGACCTAAGACGAAGTCAACTCTCTATTGAAGGAGTCACTGAACTAATACAAGGTCAACTCTCTATTGAAGGAGTCACTGACCTAAGACAAAGTCAACTCTCTATTGAAGGAGTCACTGACCTAAGACAAGGTCAACTCTCTATTGAAGGAGTCACTGAACTAATACAAGGTCAACTCTCTATTGAAGGAGTCACTGAACTAAGACAAGGTCAACTCTCTATTGAAGGAGTCACTGAACTAATACAAGGTCAACTCTCTATTGAAGAAGTCACTGAACTTATACAAGGTCAACTCTCTATTGAAGGAGTCACTGAACTAAGATAAGGTCAACTCTCTATTGAAGGAGTCACTGACCTAAGACAAGGTCAACTCTCTATTGAAGGAGTCACTGAACTAAGACAAGGTCAACTCTCTATTGAAGGAGTCACTGAACTAAGATAAGGTCAACTCTCTATTGAAGGAGTCACTAACCTAAGACAAAGTCAACTCTCTATTGAAGGAGTCACTGAACTAATACAAGGTCAACTCTCTATTGAAGGAGTCACTGAACTAAGACAAGGTCAACTCTCTATTGAAGGAGTCACTGACCTAAGACAAGGTCAACTCTCTATTGAAGGAGTCACTGAACTAAGACAAGGTCAACTCTCTATTGAAGGAGTCACTGACCTAAGACAAGGTCAACTCTCTATTGAAGGAGTCAATGAACTAAGACAAGGTCAACTCTCTATTGAAGGAGTCACTGAACTAAGATAAGGTCAACTCTCTATTGAAGGAGTCACTGACCTAAGACAAAGTCAACTCTCTATTGAAGGAGTCACTGAACTAAGACAAGGTCAACTCTCTATTGAAGGAGTCACTGAACTAAGACAAGGTCAACTCTCTATTGAAGGAGTCACTGACCTAAGACAAGGTCAACTCTCTATTGAAGGAGTCACTGAACTAAGACAAGGTCAACTCTCTATTGAAGGAGTCACTGAACTAAGACAAGGTCAACTCTCTATTGAAGGAGTCACTGACCTAAGACAAGGTCAACTCTCTATTGAAGGAGTCACTGACCTAAGACAAAGTCAACTCTCTATTGAAGGAGTCACTGACCTAAGACAAGGTCAACTCTCTATTGAAGGAGTCACTGAACTTATACAAGGTCAAATCTCTATTGAAGGAGTCACTGAACTAAGACAAGGTCAACTCTCTATTGAAGGAGTCACTGACCTAAGACAAAGTCAACTCTCTATTGAAGGAGTCACTGACCTAAGACAAGGTCAACTCTCTATTGAAGGAGTCAATGAACTAAGACAAGGTCAACTCTCTATTGAAGGAGTCACTGAACTAAGATAAGGTCAACTCTCTATTGAAGGAGTCACTGACCTAAGACAAAGTCAACTCTCTATTGAAGGAGTCACTGAACTAAGACAAGGTCAACTCTCTATTGAAGGAGTCACTGAACTAAGACAAGGTCAACTCTCTATTGAAGGAGTCACTGACCTAAGACAAGGTCAACTCTCTATTGAAGGAGTCACTGAACTAAGACAAGGTCAACTCTCTATTGAAGGAGTCACTGAACTAAAACAAGGTCAACTCTCTATTGAAGGAGTCACTGACCTAAGACAAGGTCAACACTCTATTGAAGGAGTCACTGACCTAAGACAAGGTCAACTCTCTATTGAAGGAGTCACTGAACTAATACAAGGTCAAATCTCTACTGAAGGCGTCGCTGACCTAAGACAAGGTCAACTCTCTATTGAAGGAGTCACTGAACTAATACAAGGTCAACTCTCTATTGAAGGAGTCACTGAACTAATACAAGGTCAACTCTCTATTGAAGGAGTCACTGAACTAATACAAGGTCAACTCTCTATTGAAGGAGTCACTGAACTAAGACAAGGTCAACTCTCTATTGAAGGAGTCACTGAACTTATACAAGGTCAAATCTCTATTGAAGGAGTCACTGAACTAAGACAAGGTCAACTCTCTATTGAAGTAGTCACTGACCTAAGACAAAGTCAACTCTCTATTGAAGGAGTCACTGAACTAATACAAGGTCAACTCTCTATTGAAGGAGTCACTGACCTAAGACAAAGTCAACTCTCTATTGAAGGAGTCACTGACCTAAGACAAGGTCAACTCTCTATTGAAGGAGTCACTGAACTAATACAAGGTCAACTCTCTATTGAAGGAGTCACTGAACTAAGACAAGGTCAACTCTCTATTGAAGGAGTCACTGAACTAATACAAGGTCAACTCTCTATTGAAGGAGTCACTGAACTAAGACAAGGTCAACTCTCTATTGAAGGAGTCACTGAACTAAGACAAGGTCAACTCTCTATTGAAGGAGTCACTGACCTAAGACAAAGTCAACTCTCTATTGAAGGAGTCACTGACCTAAGACAAGGTCAACTCTCTATTGAAGGAGTCACTGAACTAATACAAGGTCAACTCTCTATTGAAGGAGTCACTGAACTGAGACAAGGTCAACTCTCTATTGAAGGAGTCACTGAACTAATACAAGGTCAACTCTCTATTGAAGAAGTCACTGAACTAATACAAGGTCAACTCTCTATTGAAGGAGTCACTGAACTAATAGAAGGTCACCTCTCTATTGAAGAAGTCACTGAACTAATACAAGGTCAACTCTCTATTGAAGGAGTCACTGAACTAATACAAGGTCAACTCTCTATTGAAGGAGTCACTGAACTAATACAAGGTCAACTCTCTATTGAAGGAGTCACTGAACTAAGACAAGGTCAACTCTCTAATGAAGGAGTCACTGAACTAAGACAAGGTCAACTCTCTATTGAAGGAGTCACTGAACTAATACAAGGTCAACTCTCTATTGAAGCAGTCACTGAACTAAGACAAGGTCAACTCTCTATTGAAGGAGTCACTGACCTAAGACAAAGTCAACTCTCTATTGAAGGAGTCACTGACCTAAGACAAGGTCAACTCTCTATTGAAGGAGTCACTGAACTAATACAAGGTCAAATCTCTATTGAAGGAGTCACTGAACTAAGACAAGGTCAACTCTCTATTGAAGGAGTCACTGACCTAAGCCAAAGTCAACTCTCTATTGAAGGAGTCACTGAACTAATACAAGGTCAACTCTCAATTGAAGGAGTCACTGAACTAAGACAAGGTCAACTCTCTATTGAAGGAGTCACTGACCTAAGACAAATTCAACTCTCTATTGAAAGAGTCACTGAACTAATACAAGGTCAACTCTCTATTGAAGGAGTCACTGAACTAAGACAAGGTCAACTCTCTATTGAAGGAGTCACTGAACTAATACAAGGTAAACTCTCTATTGAAGAAGTCACTGAACTAATACAAGGTCAACTCTCTATTGAAGGAGTCACTGAACTAATAGAAGGTCACCTCTCTATTGAAGAAGTCACTGAACTAATACAAGGTCAACTCTCTATTGAAGGAGTCACTGAACTAATACAAGGTCAAATCTCTATTGAAGAAGTCACTGAACTAAGACAAGGTCAACTCTCTATTGAAGGAGTCACTGACCTAAGACAAAGTCAACTCTCTATTAAAGGAGTCACTGAACTAATACAAGGTCAACTCTCTATTGAAGGAGTCACTGACCTAAGACAAAGTCAACTCTCTATTGAAGGAGTCACTGACCTAAGACAAGGTCAACTCTCTATTGAAGGAGTCACTGAACTAATACAAGGTCAACTCTCTATTGAAGGAGTCACTGAACTAAGACAAGGTCAACTCTCTATTGAAGGAGTCACTGAACTAATACAAGGTCAACTCTCTATTGAAGAAGTCACTGAATTAATACAAGGTCAACTCTCTATTGAAGGAGTCACTGAACTAATAGAAGGTCAACTCTCTATTGAAGAAGTCACTGAACTAATACAAGGTCAACTCTCTATTGAAGGTGTCACTGAACTAATACAAAGTCAACTCTCTATTGAAGGAGTCACTGACCTAAGACAAAGTCAACTCTCTATTGAAGGAGTCACTGACCTAAGACAAGGTCAACTCTCTATTGAAGGAGTCACTGAACTAATACAAGGTCAACTCTCTATTGAAGGAGTCACTGAACTAAGACAAGGTCAACTCTCTATTGAAGGAGTCACTGAACTAATACAAGGTCAACTCTCTATTGAAGAAGTCACTGAACTAATACAAGGTCAACTCTCTATTGAAGGAGTCACTGAACTAATAGAAGGTCAACTCTCTATTGAAGAAGTCACTGAACTAAGACAAGGTCAACTTTCTATTGAAGGAGTCACTGAACTAATACAAGGTCAAATCTCTATTGAAGGAGTCACTGAACTAAGACAAGGTCAACTCTCTATTGAAGGAGTCACTGACCTAAGACAAAGTCAACTCTCTATTGAAGGAGTCACTGAACTAATACAAGGTCAACTCTCAATTGAAGGAGTCACGGAACTAAAACAAGGTCAACTCTCTATTGAAGGAGTCACTGACCTAAGACAAATTCAACTCTCTATTGAAGGAGTCACTGACCTAAGACAAAGTCAACTCTCTATTGAAGGAGTCACTGAACTAATACAAGGTCAACTCTCAATTGAAGGAGTCACTGAACTAAAACAAGGTCAACTCTCTATTGAAGAAGTCACTGAACTAAGACAAGGTCAACTCTCTATTGAAGGAGTCACTGACCTAAGACAAAGTCAACTCTCTATTGAAGGAGTCACTGAACTAATACAAGGTCAACTCTCTATTGAAGGAGTCACTGACCTAAGACAAAGTCAACTCTCTATTGAAGGAGTCACTGACCTAAGACAAGGTCAACTCTCTATTGAAGGAGTCACTGAACTAATACAAGGTCAACTCTCTATTGAAGGAGTCACTGAACTAAGACAAGGTCAACTCTCTATTGAAGGAGTCACTGAACTAATACAAGGTCAACTCTCTATTGAAGAAGTCACTGAACTAATACAAGGTCAACTCTCTATTGAAGGAGTCACTGAACTAATAGAAGGTCAACTCTCTATTGAAGAAGTCACTGAACTAATACAAGGTCAACTCTCTTTTGAAGGAGTCACTGAACTAATACAAGGTCAACTCTCTATTGAAGGAGTCACTGAACTAATACAAGGTCAACTCTCTATTGAAGGAGTCACTGAACTAATACAAGGTCAACTCTCTATTGAAGGAGTCACTGAACTAAGACAAGGTCAACTCTCTATTGAAGGAGTCACTGAACTAATACAAGGTCAACTCTCTATTGAAGGAGTCACTGACCTAAGACAAAGTCAACTCTCTATTGAAGGAGTCACTGACCTAAGACAAGGTCAACTCTCTATTGAAGGAGTCACTGACCTAAGACAAGGTCAACTCTCTATTGAAGGAGTCACTGAACTAAGACAAGGTCAACTCTCTATTGAAGGAGTGACTGACCTAAGACAAAGTCAACTCTCTATTGAAGGAGTCACTGAACTAATACAAGGTCAACTCTCTATTGAAGGAGTCACTGACCTAAGACAAAGTCATCTCTCTATTGAAGGAGTCACTGACCTAAGACAAGCTCAACTCTCTATTGAAGGAGTCACTGAACTAATACAACGTCAACTCTCTATTGAAGGAGTCACTGAACTAAGACAAGGTCAACTCTCTATTGAAGGAGTCACTGAACTAAGACAAGGTCAACTCTCTATTGAAGGAGTCACTGAACTAATACAAGGTCAACTCTCTATTAAAGGAGTCACTGAACTAAGACAAGGTCAACTCTCTATTGAAGGAGTCACTGAACTAATACAAGGTCAACTCTCTATTGAAGGAGTCACTGAACTAAGATAAGGTCAACTCTCTATTGAAGGAGTCACTGACCTAAGACAAGCTCAACTCTCTATTGAAGGAGTCACTGAACTAATACAAGGTCAAATCTCTATTGAAGGAGTCACTGAACTAAGACAAGGTCAACTCTCTATTGAAGGAGTCACTGACCTAAGACAAAGTCAACTCTCTATTGAAGGAGTCACTGAACTAATACAAGGTCAACTCTCAATTGAAGGAGTCACTGACCTAAGACATAGTCAACTCTCTATTGAAGGAGTCACTGAACTAAGACAAGGTCAACTCTCTATTGAAGGAGTCACTGACCTAAGACAAATTCAACTCTCTATTGAAGGAGTCACTGACCTAAGACAAGGTCAACTCTCTATTGAAGGAGTCACTGAACTAATACAAGGTCAAATCTCTATTGAAAGAGTCACTGAACTAAGACAAGGTCAACTCTCTATTGAAGGAGTCACTGACCTAAGACGAAGTCAACTCTCTATTGAAGGAGTCACTGAACTAATACAAGGTCAACTCTCTATTGAAGGAGTCACTGACCTAAGACAAAGTCAACTCTCTATTGAAGGAGTCACTGACCTAAGACAAGGTCAACTCTCTATTGAAGGAGTCACTGAACTAATACAAGGTCAACTCTCTATTGAAGGAGTCACTGAACTAAGACAAGGTCAACTCTCTATTGAAGGAGTCACTGAACTAATACAAGGTCAACTCTCTATTGAAGAAGTCACTGAACTAATACAAGGTCAACTCTCTATTGAAGGAGTCACTGAACTAAGATAAGGTCAACTCTCTATTGAAGGAGTCACTGACCTAAGACAAGGTCAACTCTCTATTGAAGGAGTCACTGAACTAAGACAAGGTCAACTCTCTATTGAAGGAGTCACTGAACTAAGATAAGGTCAACTCTCTATTGAAGGAGTCACTAACCTAAGACAAAGTCAACTCTCTATTGAAGGAGTCACTGAACTAATACAAGGTCAACTCTCTATTGAAGGAGTCACTGAACTAAGACAAGGTCAACTCTCTATTGAAGGAGTCACTGAACTAATACAAGGTCAACTCTCTATTGAAGAAGTCACTGACCTAATACAAGGTCAACTCTCTATTGAAGGAGTCACTGACCTAAGACAAGGTCAACTCTCTATTGAAGGAGTCACTGAACTAAGACAAGGTCAACTCTCTATTGAAGGAGTCACTGAACTAAGACAAGGTCAACTCTCTATTGAAGGAGTCACTGACCTAAGACAAGGTCAACTCTCTATCGAAGGAGTCACTGAACTAATACAAGGTCAACTCTCTATTGAAGGAGTCACTGAACTAAGATAAGGTCAACTCTCTATTGAAGGAGTCACTGACCTAAGACAAAGTCAGCTCTCTATTGAAGGAGTCACTGAACTAAGACAAGGTCAACTCTCTATTGAAGAAGTCACTGAACTTATACAAGGTCAACTCTCTATTGAAGGAGTCACTGAACTAAGACAAGGTCAACTCTCTATTGAAGGAGTCACTGACCTAAGACAAAGTCAACTCTCTATTGAAGGAGTCAGTGACCTAAGACAAGGTCAACTCTCTATTGAAGGAGTCACTGACCTAAGACAAGGTCAACTCTCTATTGAAGGAGTCACTGAACTAATACAAGGTCAAATCTCTATTGAAGGAGTCACTGAACTAAGACAAGGTCAACTCTCTATTGAAGGAGTCACTGACCTAAGACAAAGTCAACTCTCTATTGAAGGAGTCACTGACCTAAGACAAGGTCAACTCTCTATTGAAGGAGTCACTGAACTTATACAAGGTCAAATCTCTATTGAAGGAGTCACTGAACTAAGACAAGGTCAACTCTCTATTGAAGGAGTCACTGACCTAAGACAAAGTCAACTCTCTATTGAAGGAGTCACTGAACTAATACAAGGTCAACTCTCAATTGAAGGAGTCACTGACCTAAGACATAGTCAACTCTCTATTGAAGGAGTCACTGAACTAAGACAATGTCAACTCTCTATTGAAGGAGTCACTGACCTAAGACAAATTCAACTCTCTATTGAAGGAGTCACTGATCTAAGACAAGGTCAACTCTCTATTGAAGGAGTCACTGAACTAATACAAGGTCAACTCTCTATTGAAGGAGTCGCTGACCTAAGACAAGGTCAACTCTCTATTGAAGGAGTCACTGAACTAATACAAGGTCAAATCTCTATTGAAGGAGTCACTGAACTAAGACAAGGTCAACTCTCTATTGAAGGAGTCACTGACCTAAGACAAAGTCAACTCTCTATTGAAGGAGTCACTGACCTAAGACAAGGTCAACTCTCTATTGAAGGAGTCACTGAACTTATAAAAGGTCAAATCTCTATTGAAGGAGTCACTGAACTAAGACAAGGTCAACTCTCTATTGAAGGAGTCACTGACCTAAGACAAAGTCAACTCTCTATTGAAGGAGTCACTGAACTAATACAAGGTCAACTCTCTATTGAAGGAGTCACTGACCTAAGACAAAGTCAACTCTCTATGGAAGGAGTCACTGACCTAAGACAAGGTCAACTCTCTATTGAAGGAGTCACTGACCTAAGACAAGGTCAACTCTCTATTGAAGGAGTCACTGAACTAAGACAAGGTCAACTCTCTATTGAAGGAGTCACTGACCTAAGACAAAGTCAACTCTCTATTGAAGGAGTCACTGAACTAATACAAGGTCAACTCTCTATTGAAGGAGTCACTGACCTAAGACAAAGTCAACTCTCTATTGAAGGAGTCACTGACCTAAGACAAGGTCAACTCTCTATTGAAGGAGTCACTGAACTAATACAAGGTCAACTCTCTATTGAAGGAGTCACTGAACTAAGACAAGGTCAACTCTCTATTGAAGGAGTCACTGAACTAAGACAAGGTCAACTCTCTATTGAAGGAGTCACTGAACTAATACAAGGTCAACTCTCTATTAAAGGAGTCACTGAACTAAGACAAGGTCAACTCTCTATTGAAGGAGTCACTGAACTAATACAAGGTCAACTCTCTATTGAAGGAGTCACTGAACTAAGATAAGGTCAACTCTCTATTGAAGGAGTCACTGACCTAAGACAAAGTCAACTCTCTATTGAAGGAGTCACTGACCTAAGACAAGGTCAACTCTCTATTGAAGGAGTCACTGAACTAATACAAGGTCAAATCTCTATTGAAGGAGTCACTGAACTAAGACAAGGTCAACTCTCTATTGAAGGAGTCACTGACCTAAGACAAAGTCAACTCTCTATTGAAGGAGTCACTGAACTAATACAAGGTCAACTCTCAATTGAAGGAGTCACTGACCTAAGACATAGTCAACTCTCTATTGAAGGAGTCACTGAACTAAGACAAGGTCAACTCTCTATTGAAGGAGTTACTGACCTAAGACATATTCAACTCTCTATTGAAGGAGTCACTGACCTAAGACAAGGTCAACTCTCTATTGAAGGAGTCACTGAACTAATACAAGGTCAAATCTCTATTGAAAGAGTCACTGAACTAAGACAAGGTCAACTCTCTATTGAAGGAGTCACTGACCTAAGACAAAGTCAACTCTCTATTGAAGGAGTCACTGAACTAATACAAGGTCAACTCTCTATTGAAGGAGTCACTGACCTAAGACAAAGTCAACTCTCTATTGAAGGAGTCACTGACCTAAGACAAGGTCAACTCTCTATTGAAGGAGTCACTGAACTAATACAAGGTCAACTCTCTATTGAAGGAGTCACTGAACTAAGACAAGGTCAACTCTCTATTGAAGGAGTCACTGAACTAATACAAGGTCAACTCTCTATTGAAGGAGTCACTGAACTAAGATAAGGTCAACTCTCTATTGAAGGAGTCACTGACCTAAGACAAAGTCAACTCTCTATTGAAGGAGTCACAGACCTAAGACAAGGTCAACTCTCTATTGAAGGAGTCACTGAACTAATACAAGGTCAAATCTCTATTGAAGGAGTCACTGAACTAAGACAAGGTCAACTCTCTATTGAAGGAGTCACTGACCTAAGACAAAGTCAACTCTCTATTGAAGGAGTCACTGAACTAATACAAGGTCAACTCTCAATTGAAGGAGTCACTGACCTAAGACATAGTCAACTCTCTATTGAAGGAGTCACTGAACTAAGACAAGGTCAACTCTCTATTGAAGGAGTCACTGACCTAAGACATATTCAACTCTCTATTGAAGGAGTCACTGACCTAAGACAAGGTCAACTCTCTATTGAAGGAGTCACTGAACTAATACAAGGTCAAATCTCTATTGAAAGAGTCACTGAACTAAGACAAGGTCAACTCTCTATTGAAGGAGTCACTGACCTAAGACAAAGTCAACTCTCTATTGAAGGAGTCACTGAACTAATACAAGGTCAACTCTCTATTGAAGGAGTCACTGACCTAAGACAAAGTCAACTCTCTATTGAAGGAGTCACTGACCTAAGACAAGGTCAACTCTCTATTGAAGGAGTCACTGAACTAATACAAGGTCAACTCTCTATTGAAGGAGTCACTGAACTAAGACAAGGTCAACTCTCTATTGAAGGAGTCACTGAACTAATACAAGGTCAACTCTCTATTGAAGAAGTCACTGAACTAATACAAGGTCAACTCTCTATTGAAGGAGTCACTGAACTAAGATAAGGTCAACTCTCTATTGAAGGAGTCACTGACCTAAGACAAGGTCAACTCTCTATTGAAGGAGTCACTGAACTAAGACAAGGTCAACTCTCTATTGAAGGAGTCACTGAACTAAGACAAGGTCAACTCTCTATTGAAGGAGTCACTGAACTAAGATAAGGTCAACTCTCTATTGAAGGAGTCACTAACCTAAGACAAAGTCAACTCTCTATTGAAGGAGTCACTGAACTAATACAAGGTCAACTCTCTATTGAAGGAGTCACTGAACTAAGACAAGGTCAACTCTCTATTGAAGGAGTCACTGACCTAAGACAAGGTCAACTCTCTATTGAAGGAGTCACTGAACTAAGACAAGGTCAACTCTCTATTGAAGGAGTCACTGAACTAAGACAAGGTCAACTCTCTATTGAAGGAGTCACTGACCTAAGACAAGGTCAACTCTCTATTGAAGGAGTCACTGAACTAATACAAGGTCAACTCTCTATTGAAGGAGTCACTGAACTAAGATAAGGTCAACTCTCTATTGAAGGAGTCACTGACCTAAGACAAAGTCAACTCTCTATTGAAGGAGTCACTGAACTAAGACAAGGTCAACTCTCTATTGAAGAAGTCACTGAACTTATACAAGGTCAACTCTCTATTGAAGGAGTCACTGAACTAAGACAAGGTCAACTCTCTATTGAAAGAGTCACTGACCTAAGACAAAGTCAACTCTCTATTGAAGGAGTCACTGACCTAAGACAAGGTCAACTCTCTATTGAAGGAGTCACTGACCTAAGACAAGGTCAACTCTCTATTGAAGGAGTCACTGAACTAATACAAGGTCAAATCTCTACTGAAGGAGTCGCTGACCTAAGACAAGGTCAACTCTCTATTGAAGGAGTCACTGAACTAATACAAGGTCAACTCTCTATTGAAGGATTCACTGAACTAAGACAAGGTCAACTCTCTATTGAAGGAGTCACTGAACTAAGACAAGGTCAACTCTCTATTGAAGGAGTCACTTAACTAATACAAGGTCAACTCTCTATTGAAGGAGTCACTGAACTAATACAAGGTCAACTCTCTATTGAAGGAGTCACTGAACTAAGACAAAGTCAACTCTCTATTGAAGGAGTCACTGACCTAAGATAAGATCAACTCTCTATTGAAGGAGTCACTGAACTAATACAAGATCAACTCTCTATTGAAGGAGTCACTGAACTAAGACAAAGTCAACTCTCTATTGAAGGAGTCACTGACCTAAGACAAGGTCAACTCTCTATTGAAGGAATCACTGAACTAAGACAAGGTCAACTCTCTATTGAAGGAGTCACTGAACTAAGACAAGGTCAACTCTCTATTGAAGGAGTCACTGAACTAAGACAAGGTCAACTCTCTATTGAAGGAGTCACTGAACTAATACAAGGTCAACTCTCTATTGAATGAGTCACTGAACTAAGACAAGGTCAACTCTCTATTGAAGGAGTCACTGACCTAAGACAAGGTCAACTCTCTATTGAAGGAATCACTGAACTAAGACAAGGTCAACTCTCTATTGAAGGAGTCACTGAACTAAGACAAGGTCAACTCTCTATTGAAGGAGTCACTGAACTAAGATAAGGTCAACTCTCTATTGAAGGAGTCACTGACCTAAGACAAGCTCAACTCTCTATTGAAGGAGTCACTGAACTAATACAAGGTCAAATCTCTATTGAAGGAGTCACTGAACTAAGACAAGGTCAACTCTCTATTGAAGGAGTCACTGACCTAAGACAAAGTCAACTCTCTATTGAAGGAGTCACTGAACTAATACAAGGTCAACTCTCAATTGAAGGAGTCACTGACCTAAGACATAGTCAACTCTCTATTGAAGGAGTCACTGAACTAAGACAAGGTCAACTCTCTATTGAAGGAGTCACTGACCTAAGACAAATTCAACTCTCTATTGAAGGAGTCACTGACCTAAGACAAGGTCAACTCTCTATTGAAGGAGTCACTGAACTAATACAAGGTCAAATCTCTATTGAAAGAGTCACTGAACTAAGACAAGGTCAACTCTCTATTGAAGGAGTCACTGACCTAAGACGAAGTCAACTCTCTATTGAAGGAGTCACTGAACTAATACAAGGTCAACTCTCTATTGAAGGAGTCACTGACCTAAGACAAAGTCAACTCTCTATTGAAGGAGTCACTGACCTAAGACAAGGTCAACTCTCTATTGAAGGAGTCACTGAACTAATACAAGGTCAACTCTCTATTGAAGGAGTCACTGAACTAAGACAAGGTCAACTCTCTATTGAAGGAGTCACTGAACTAATACAAGGTCAACTCTCTATTGAAGAAGTCACTGAACTAATACAAGGTCAACTCTCTATTGAAGGAGTCACTGAACTAAGATAAGGTCAACTCTCTATTGAAGGAGTCACTGACCTAAGACAAGGTCAACTCTCTATTGAAGGAGTCACTGAACTAAGACAAGGTCAACTCTCTATTGAAGGAGTCACTGAACTAAGATAAGGTCAACTCTCTATTGAAGGAGTCACTAACCTAAGACAAAGTCAACTCTCTATTGAAGGAGTCACTGAACTAATACAAGGTCAACTCTCTATTGAAGGAGTCACTGAACTAAGACAAGGTCAACTCTCTATTGAAGGAGTCACTGAACTAATACAAGGTCAACTCTCTATTGAAGAAGTCACTGACCTAATACAAGGTCAACTCTCTATTGAAGGAGTCACTGACCTAAGACAAGGTCAACTCTCTATTGAAGGAGTCACTGAACTAAGACAAGGTCAACTCTCTATTGAAGGAGTCACTGAACTAAGACAAGGTCAACTCTCTATTGAAGGAGTCACTGACCTAAGACAAGGTCAACTCTCTATCGAAGGAGTCACTGAACTAATACAAGGTCAACTCTCTATTGAAGGAGTCACTGAACTAAGATAAGGTCAACTCTCTATTGAAGGAGTCACTGACCTAAGACAAAGTCAGCTCTCTATTGAAGGAGTCACTGAACTAAGACAAGGTCAACTCTCTATTGAAGAAGTCACTGAACTTATACAAGGTCAACTCTCTATTGAAGGAGTCACTGAACTAAGACAAGGTCAACTCTCTATTGAAGGAGTCACTGACCTAAGACAAAGTCAACTCTCTATTGAAGGAGTCAGTGACCTAAGACAAGGTCAACTCTCTATTGAAGGAGTCACTGACCTAAGACAAGGTCAACTCTCTATTGAAGGAGTCACTGAACTAATACAAGGTCAAATCTCTATTGAAGGAGTCACTGAACTAAGACAAGGTCAACTCTCTATTGAAGGAGTCACTGACCTAAGACAAAGTCAACTCTCTATTGAAGGAGTCACTGACCTAAGACAAGGTCAACTCTCTATTGAAGGAGTCACTGAACTTATACAAGGTCAAATCTCTATTGAAGGAGTCACTGAACTAAGACAAGGTCAACTCTCTATTGAAGGAGTCACTGACCTAAGACAAAGTCAACTCTCTATTGAAGGAGTCACTGAACTAATACAAGGTCAACTCTCAATTGAAGGAGTCACTGACCTAAGACATAGTCAACTCTCTATTGAAGGAGTCACTGAACTAAGACAATGTCAACTCTCTATTGAAGGAGTCACTGACCTAAGACAAATTCAACTCTCTATTGAAGGAGTCACTGATCTAAGACAAGGTCAACTCTCTATTGAAGGAGTCACTGAACTAATACAAGGTCAACTCTCTATTGAAGGAGTCGCTGACCTAAGACAAGGTCAACTCTCTATTGAAGGAGTCACTGAACTAATACAAGGTCAAATCTCTATTGAAGGAGTCACTGAACTAAGACAAGGTCAACTCTCTATTGAAGGAGTCACTGACCTAAGACAAAGTCAACTCTCTATTGAAGGAGTCACTGACCTAAGACAAGGTCAACTCTCTATTGAAGGAGTCACTGAACTTATAAAAGGTCAAATCTCTATTGAAGGAGTCACTGAACTAAGACAAGGTCAACTCTCTATTGAAGGAGTCACTGACCTAAGACAAAGTCAACTCTCTATTGAAGGAGTCACTGAACTAATACAAGGTCAACTCTCTATTGAAGGAGTCACTGACCTAAGACAAAGTCAACTCTCTATGGAAGGAGTCACTGACCTAAGACAAGGTCAACTCTCTATTGAAGGAGTCACTGACCTAAGACAAGGTCAACTCTCTATTGAAGGAGTCACTGAACTAAGACAAGGTCAACTCTCTATTGAAGGAGTCACTGACCTAAGACAAAGTCAACTCTCTATTGAAGGAGTCACTGAACTAATACAAGGTCAACTCTCTATTGAAGGAGTCACTGACCTAAGACAAAGTCAACTCTCTATTGAAGGAGTCACTGACCTAAGACAAGGTCAACTCTCTATTGAAGGAGTCACTGAACTAATACAAGGTCAACTCTCTATTGAAGGAGTCACTGAACTAAGACAAGGTCAACTCTCTATTGAAGGAGTCACTGAACTAAGACAAGGTCAACTCTCTATTGAAGGAGTCACTGAACTAATACAAGGTCAACTCTCTATTAAAGGAGTCACTGAACTAAGACAAGGTCAACTCTCTATTGAAGGAGTCACTGAACTAATACAAGGTCAACTCTCTATTGAAGGAGTCACTGAACTAAGATAAGGTCAACTCTCTATTGAAGGAGTCACTGACCTAAGACAAAGTCAACTCTCTATTGAAGGAGTCACTGACCTAAGACAAGGTCAACTCTCTATTGAAGGAGTCACTGAACTAATACAAGGTCAAATCTCTATTGAAGGAGTCACTGAACTAAGACAAGGTCAACTCTCTATTGAAGGAGTCACTGACCTAAGACAAAGTCAACTCTCTATTGAAGGAGTCACTGAACTAATACAAGGTCAACTCTCAATTGAAGGAGTCACTGACCTAAGACATAGTCAACTCTCTATTGAAGGAGTCACTGAACTAAGACAAGGTCAACTCTCTATTGAAGGAGTTACTGACCTAAGACATATTCAACTCTCTATTGAAGGAGTCACTGACCTAAGACAAGGTCAACTCTCTATTGAAGGAGTCACTGAACTAATACAAGGTCAAATCTCTATTGAAAGAGTCACTGAACTAAGACAAGGTCAACTCTCTATTGAAGGAGTCACTGACCTAAGACAAAGTCAACTCTCTATTGAAGGAGTCACTGAACTAATACAAGGTCAACTCTCTATTGAAGGAGTCACTGACCTAAGACAAAGTCAACTCTCTATTGAAGGAGTCACTGACCTAAGACAAGGTCAACTCTCTATTGAAGGAGTCACTGAACTAATACAAGGTCAACTCTCTATTGAAGGAGTCACTGAACTAAGACAAGGTCAACTCTCTATTGAAGGAGTCACTGAACTAATACAAGGTCAACTCTCTATTGAAGGAGTCACTGAACTAAGATAAGGTCAACTCTCTATTGAAGGAGTCACTGACCTAAGACAAAGTCAACTCTCTATTGAAGGAGTCACAGACCTAAGACAAGGTCAACTCTCTATTGAAGGAGTCACTGAACTAATACAAGGTCAAATCTCTATTGAAGGAGTCACTGAACTAAGACAAGGTCAACTCTCTATTGAAGGAGTCACTGACCTAAGACAAAGTCAACTCTCTATTGAAGGAGTCACTGAACTAATACAAGGTCAACTCTCAATTGAAGGAGTCACTGACCTAAGACATAGTCAACTCTCTATTGAAGGAGTCACTGAACTAAGACAAGGTCAACTCTCTATTGAAGGAGTCACTGACCTAAGACATATTCAACTCTCTATTGAAGGAGTCACTGACCTAAGACAAGGTCAACTCTCTATTGAAGGAGTCACTGAACTAATACAAGGTCAAATCTCTATTGAAAGAGTCACTGAACTAAGACAAGGTCAACTCTCTATTGAAGGAGTCACTGACCTAAGACAAAGTCAACTCTCTATTGAAGGAGTCACTGAACTAATACAAGGTCAACTCTCTATTGAAGGAGTCACTGACCTAAGACAAAGTCAACTCTCTATTGAAGGAGTCACTGACCTAAGACAAGGTCAACTCTCTATTGAAGGAGTCACTGAACTAATACAAGGTCAACTCTCTATTGAAGGAGTCACTGAACTAAGACAAGGTCAACTCTCTATTGAAGGAGTCACTGAACTAATACAAGGTCAACTCTCTATTGAAGAAGTCACTGAACTAATACAAGGTCAACTCTCTATTGAAGGAGTCACTGAACTAAGATAAGGTCAACTCTCTATTGAAGGAGTCACTGACCTAAGACAAGGTCAACTCTCTATTGAAGGAGTCACTGAACTAAGACAAGGTCAACTCTCTATTGAAGGAGTCACTGAACTAAGACAAGGTCAACTCTCTATTGAAGGAGTCACTGAACTAAGATAAGGTCAACTCTCTATTGAAGGAGTCACTAACCTAAGACAAAGTCAACTCTCTATTGAAGGAGTCACTGAACTAATACAAGGTCAACTCTCTATTGAAGGAGTCACTGAACTAAGACAAGGTCAACTCTCTATTGAAGGAGTCACTGACCTAAGACAAGGTCAACTCTCTATTGAAGGAGTCACTGAACTAAGACAAGGTCAACTCTCTATTGAAGGAGTCACTGAACTAAGACGAGGTCAACTCTCTATTGAAGGAGTCACTGACCTAAGACAAGGTCAACTCTCTATTGAAGGAGTCACTGAACTAATACAAGGTCAACTCTCTATTGAAGGAGTCACTGAACTAAGATAAGGTCAACTCTCTATTGAAGGAGTCACTGACCTAAGACAAAGTCAACTCTCTATTGAAGGAGTCACTGAACTAAGACAAGGTCAACTCTCTATTGAAGAAGTCACTGAACTTATACAAGGTCAACTCTCTATTGAAGGAGTCACTGAACTAAGACAAGGTCAACTCTCTATTGAAAGAGTCACTGACCTAAGACAAAGTCAACTCTCTATTGAAGGAGTCACTGACCTAAGACAAGGTCAACTCTCTATTGAAGGAGTCACTGACCTAAGACAAGGTCAACTCTCTATTGAAGGAGTCACTGAACTAATACAAGGTCAAATCTCTACTGAAGGAGTCGCTGACCTAAGACAAGGTCAACTCTCTATTGAAGGAGTCACTGAACTAATACAAGGTCAACTCTCTATTGAAGGAGTCACTGAACTAAGACAAGGTCAACTCTCTATTGAAGGAGTCACTGAACTAAGACAAGGTCAACTCTCTATTGAAGGAGTCACTTAACTAATACAAGGTCAACTCTCTATTGAAGGAGTCACTGAACTAATACAAGGTCAACTCTCTATTGAAGGAGTCACTGAACTAAGACAAAGTCAACTCTCTATTGAAGGAGTCACTGACCTAAGATAAGATCAACTCTCTATTGAAGGAGTCACTGAACTAATACAAGATCAACTCTCTATTGAAGGAGTCACTGAACTAAGACAAAGTCAACTCTCTATTGAAGGAGTCACTGACCTAAGACAAGGTCAACTCTCTATTGAAGGAATCACTGAACTAAGACAAGGTCAACTCTCTATTGAAGGAGTCACTGAACTAAGACAAGGTCAACTCTCTATTGAAGGAGTCACTGAACTAAGACAAGGTCAACTCTCTATTGAAGGAGTCACTGAACTAATACAAGGTCAACTCTCTATTGAATGAGTCACTGAACTAAGACAAGGTCAACTCTCTATTGAAGGAGTCACTGACCTAAGACAAGGTCAACTCTCTATTGAAGGAATCACTGAACTAAGACAAGGTCAACTCTCTATTGAAGGAGTCACTGAACTAAGACAAGGTCAACTCTCTATTGAAGGAGTCACTGAACTAAGACAAGGTCAACTCTCTATTGAAGGAGTCACTGAACTAATACAAGGTCAACTCTCTATTGAAGGAGTCACTGAACTAAGACAAGGTCAACTCTCTATTGAAGGAGTCACTGACCTAAGACAAGGTCAACTCTCTATTGAAGGAGTCACTGAACTAAGACAAGGTCAACTCTCTATTGAAGGAGTCACTGAACTAATACAAGGTCAACTCTCTATTGAAGGAGTCACTGACCTAAGACAAGGTCAACTCTCTATTGAAGGAGTCACTGAACTAAGACAAGGTCAACTCTCTATTGAAGGAGTCACTGAACTAATACAAGGTCAACTCTCTATTGAAGGAGTCACTGAACTAAGACAAGGTCAACTCTCTATTGAAGGAGTCACTGAACTAATACAAGGTCAACTCTCTATTGAAGGAGTCACTGAACTAAGACAAGGTCAACTTTCTATTGAAGGAGTCACTGACCTAAGACAAGGTCAACTCTCTACTGAAGGAGTCACTGACCTAAGACAAGGTCAACTCTCTACTGAAGGAATCACTGACCTAAGACAAGCTCAACTCTCTATTGAATGAGTCACTGACCTAAGACAAGGTCAACTCTCTATTGAAGGAGTTACTGAACTAAGACAAGGTCAACTCTCTATTGAAGGAGTCACTGAACTAAGACAAGGTCAACTCTCTATTGAAGGAGTCACTGACCTAAGACAAGGTCAACTCTCTATTGAAGGAGTCACTGAACTAAGACAAGGTCAACTCTCTATTGAAGAAGTCACTGAACTAAGACAAGGTCAACTCTCTATTGAAGGAGTCACTGAACTAATACAAGGTCAACTCTCTATTGAAGGAGTCACTGGACTAATACAAGGTCAACTCTCTATTGAAGGAGTCACTGACCTAAGACAAGGTCAACTCTCTATTGAAGGAGTCACTGAACTAATACAAGGTCAACTCTCTATTGAAGGAGTCACTGAACTAAGACAAGGTCAACTCTCTATTGAAGGAGTCACTGAACTAATACAAGGTCAACTCTCTATTGAAGAAGTCACTGAACTTATACAAGGTCAACTCTCTATTGAAGGAGTCACTGAACTAAGATAAGGTCAACTCTCTATTGAAGGAGTCACTGACCTAAGACAAGGTCAACTCTCTATTGAAGGAGTCACTGAACTAAGACAAGGTCAACTCTCTATTGAAGGAGTCACTGAACTAAGATAAGGTCAACTCTCTATTGAAGGAGTCACTAACCTAAGACAAAGTCAACTCTCTATTGAAGGAGTCACTGAACTAATACAAGGTCAGCTCTCTATTGAAGGAGTCACTGAACTAAGACAAGGTCAACTCTCTATTGAAGGAGTCACTGACCTAAGACAAGGTCAACTCTCTATTGAAGGAGTCACTGAACTAAGACAAGGTCAACTCTCTATTGAAGGAGTCACTGACCTAAGACAAGGTCAACTCTCTATTGAAGGAGTCAATGAACTAAGACAAGGTCAACTCTCTATTGAAGGAGTCACTGAACTAAGATAAGGTCAACTCTCTATTGAAGGAGTCACTGACCTAAGACAAAGTCAACTCTCTATTGAAGGAGTCACTGAACTAAGACAAGGTCAACTCTCTATTGAAGGAGTCACTGAACTAAGACAAGGTCAACTCTCTATTGAAGGAGTCACTGACCTAAGACAAGGTCAACTCTCTATTGAAGGAGTCACTGAACTAAGACAAGGTCAACTCTCTATTGAAGGAGTCACTGAACTAAGACAAGGTCAACTCTCTATTGAAGGAGTCACTGACCTAAGACAAGGTCAACTCTCTATTGAAGGAGTCACTGACCTAAGACAAAGTCAACTCTCTATTGAAGGAGTCACTGACCTAAGACAAGGTCAACTCTCTATTGAAGGAGTCACTGAACTTATACAAGGTCAAATCTCTATTGAAGGAGTCACTGAACTAAGACAAGGTCAACTCTCTATTGAAGGAGTCACTGACCTAAGACAAAGTCAACTCTCTATTGAAGGAGTCACTGACCTAAGACAAGGTCAACTCTCTATTGAAGGAGTCAATGAACTAAGACAAGGTCAACTCTCTATTGAAGGAGTCACTGAACTAAGATAAGGTCAACTCTCTATTGAAGGAGTCACTGACCTAAGACAAAGTCAACTCTCTATTGAAGGAGTCACTGAACTAAGACAAGGTCAACTCTCTATTGAAGGAGTCACTGAACTAAGACAAGGTCAACTCTCTATTGAAGGAGTCACTGACCTAAGACAAGGTCAACTCTCTATTGAAGGAGTCACTGAACTAAGACAAGGTCAACTCTCTATTGAAGGAGTCACTGAACTAAAACAAGGTCAACTCTCTATTGAAGGAGTCACTGACCTAAGACAAGGTCAACACTCTATTGAAGGAGTCACTGACCTAAGACAAGGTCAACTCTCTATTGAAGGAGTCACTGAACTAATACAAGGTCAAATCTCTACTGAAGGCGTCGCTGACCTAAGACAAGGTCAACTCTCTATTGAAGGAGTCACTGAACTAATACAAGGTCAACTCTCTATTGAAGGAGTCACTGAACTAATACAAGGTCAACTCTCTATTGAAGGAGTCACTGAACTAAGACAAGGTCAACTCTCTATTGAAGGAGTCACTGAACTTATACAAGGTCAAATCTCTATTGAAGGAGTCACTGAACTAAGACAAGGTCAACTCTCTATTGAAGGAGTCACTGACCTAAGACAAAGTCAACTCTCTATTGAAGGAGTCACTGAACTAATACAAGGTCAACTCTCTATTGAAGGAGTCACTGACCTAAGACAAAGTCAACTCTCTATTGAAGGAGTCACTGACCTAAGACAAGGTCAACTCTCTATTTAAGGAGTCACTGAACTAATACAAGGTCAACTCTCTATTGAAGGAGTCACTGAACTAAGACAAGGTCAACTCTCTATTGAAGGAGTCACTGAACTAATACAAGGTCAACTCTCTATTGAAGGAGTCACTGAACTAAGACAAGGTCAACTCTCTATTGAAGGAGTCACTGAACTAAGACAAGGTCAACTCTCTATTGAAGGAGTCACTGACCTAAGACAAAGTCAACTCTCTATTGAAGGAGTCACTGACCTAAGACAAGGTCAACTCTCTATTGAAGGAGTCACTGAACTAATACAAGGTCAACTCTCTATTGAAGGAGTCACTGAACTGAGACAAGGTCAACTCTCTATTGAAGGAGTCACTGAACTAATACAAGGTCAACTCTCTATTGAAGAAGTCACTGAACTAATACAAGGTCAACTCTCTATTGAAGGAGTCACTGAACTAATAGAAGGTCACCTCTCTATTGAAGAAGTCACTGAACTAATACAAGGTCAACTCTCTATTGAAGGAGTCACTGAACTAATACAAGGTCAACTCTCTATTGAAGGAGTCACTGAACTAATACAAGGTCAACTCTCTATTGAAGGAGTCACTGAACTAAGACAAGGTCAACTCTCTAATGAAGGAGTCACTGAACTAAGACAAGGTCAACTCTCTATTGAAGGAGTCACTGAACTAATACAAGGTCAACTCTCTATTGAAGCAGTCACTGAACTAAGACAAGGTCAACACTCTATTGAAGGAGTCACTGACCTAAGACAAAGTCAACTCTCTATTGAAGGAGTCACTGACCTAAGACAAGGTCAACTCTCTATTGAAGGAGTCACTGAACTAATACAAGGTCAAATCTCTATTGAAGGAGTCACTGAACTAAGACAAGGTCAACTCTCTATTGAAGGAGTCACTGACCTAAGCCAAAGTCAACTCTCTATTGAAGGAGTCACTGAACTAATACAAGGTCAACTCTCAATTGAAGGAGTCACTGAACTAAGACAAGGTCAACTCTCTATTGAAGGAGTCACTGACCTAAGACAAATTCAACTCTCTATTGAAGGAGTCACTGAACTAATACAAGGTCAACTCTCTATTGAAGGAGTCACTGAACTAAGACAAGGTCAACTCTCTATTGAAGGAGTCACTGAACTAATACAAGGTAAACTCTCTATTGAAGAAGTCACTGAACTAATACAAGGTCAACTCTCTATTGAAGGAGTCACTGAACTAATAGAAGGTCACCTCTCTATTGAAGAAGTCACTGAACTAATACAAGGTCAACTCTCTATTGAAGGAGTCACTGAACTAATACAAGGTCAAATCTCTATTGAAGAAGTCACTGAACTAAGACAAGGTCAACTCTCTATTGAAGGAGTCACTGACCTAAGACAAAGTCAACTCTCTATTAAAGGAGTCACTGAACTAATACAAGGTCAACTCTCTATTGAAGGAGTCACTGACCTAAGACAAAGTCAACTCTCTATTGAAGGAGTCACTGACCTAAGACAAGGTCAACTCTCTATTGAAGGAGTCACTGAACTAATACAAGGTCAACTCTCTATTGAAGGAGTCACTGAACTAAGACAAGGTCAACTCTCTATTGAAGGAGTCACTGAACTAATACAAGGTCAACTCTCTATTGAAGAAGTCACTGAATTAATACAAGGTCAACTCTCTATTGAAGGAGTCACTGAACTAATAGAAGGTCAACTCTCTATTGAAGAAGTCACTGAACTAATACAAGGTCAACTCTCTATTGAAGGTGTCACTGAACTAATACAAAGTCAACTCTCTATTGAAGGAGTCACTGACCTAAGACAAAGTCAACTCTCTATTGAAGGAGTCACTGACCTAAGACAAGGTCAACTCTCTATTGAAGGAGTCACTGAACTAATACAAGGTCAACTCTCTATTGAAGGAGTCACTGAACTAAGACAAGGTCAACTCTCTATTGAAGGAGTCACTGAACTAATACAAGGTCAACTCTCTATTGAAGAAGTCACTGAACTAATACAAGGTCAACTCTCTATTGAAGGAGTCACTGAACTAATAGAAGGTCAACTCTCTATTGAAGAAGTCACTGAACTAAGACAAGGTCAACTCTCTATTGAAGGAGTCACTGAACTAATACAAGGTCAAATCTCTATTGAAGGAGTCACTGAACTAAGACAAGGTCAACTCTCTATTGAAGGAGTCACTGACCTAAGACAAAGTCAACTCTCTATTGAAGGAGTCACTGAACTAATACAAGGTCAACTCTCAATTGAAGGAGTCACGGAACTAAAACAAGGTCAACTCTCTATTGAAGGAGTCACTGACCTAAGACAAATTCAACTCTCTATTGAAGGAGTCACTGACCTAAGACAAAGTCAACTCTCTATTGAAGGAGTCACTGAACTAATACAAGGTCAACTCTCAATTGAAGGAGTCACTGAACTAAAACAAGGTCAACTCTCTATTGAAGAAGTCACTGAACTAAGACAAGGTCAACTCTCTATTGAAGGAGTCACTGACCTAAGACAAAGTCAACTCTCTATTGAAGGAGTCACTGAACTAATACAAGGTCAACTCTCTATTGAAGGAGTCACTGACCTAAGACAAAGTCAACTCTCTATTGAAGGAGTCACTGACCTAAGACAAGGTCAACTCTCTATTGAAGGAGTCACTGAACTAATACAAGGTCAACTCTCTATTGAAGGAGTCACTGAACTAAGACAAGGTCAACTCTCTATTGAAGGAGTCACTGAACTAATACAAGGTCAACTCTCTATTGAAGAAGTCACTGAACTAATACAAGGTCAACTCTCTATTGAAGGAGTCACTGAACTAATAGAAGGTCAACTCTCTATTGAAGAAGTCACTGAACTAATACAAGGTCAACTCTCTTTTGAAGGAGTCACTGAACTAATACAAGGTCAACTCTCTATTGAAGGAGTCACTGAACTAATACAAGGTCAACTCTCTATTGAAGGAGTCACTGAACTAATACAAGGTCAACTCTCTATTGAAGGAGTCACTGAACTAAGACAAGGTCAACTCTCTATTGAAGGAGTCACTGAACTAATACAAGGTCAACTCTCTATTGAAGGAGTCACTGACCTAAGACAAAGTCAACTCTCTATTGAAGGAGTCACTGACCTAAGACAAGGTCAACTCTCTATTGAAGGAGTCACTGACCTAAGACAAGGTCAACTCTCTATTGAAGGAGTCACTGAACTAAGACAAGGTCAACTCTCTATTGAAGGAGTGACTGACCTAAGACAAAGTCAACTCTCTATTGAAGGAGTCACTGAACTAATACAAGGTCAACTCTCTATTGAAGGAGTCACTGACCTAAGACAAAGTCATCTCTCTATTGAAGGAGTCACTGACCTAAGACAAGCTCAACTCTCTATTGAAGGAGTCACTGAACTAATACAAGGTCAAATCTCTATTGAAAGAGTCACTGAACTAAGACAAGGTCAACTCTCTATTGAAGGAGTCACTGACCTAAGACGAAGTCAACTCTCTATTGAAGGAGTCACTGAACTAATACAAGGTCAACTCTCTATTGAAGGAGTCACTGACCTAAGACAAAGTCAACTCTCTATTGAAGGAGTCACTGACCTAAGACAAGGTCAACTCTCTATTGAAGGAGACACTGAACTAATACAAGGTCAACTCTCTATTGAAGGAGTCACTGAACTAAGACAAGGTCAACTCTCTATTGAAGGAGTCACTGAACTATTACAAGGTCAACTCTCTATTGAAGAAGTCACTGAACTAATACAAGGTCAACTCTCTATTGAAGGAGTCACTGAACTAAGATAAGGTCAACTCTCTATTGAAGGAGTCACTGACCTAAGACAAGGTCAACTCTCTATTGAAGGAGTCACTGAACTAAGACAAGGTCAACTCTCTATTGAAGGAGTCACTGAACTAAGATAAGGTCAACTCTCTATTGAAGGAGTCACTAACCTAAGACAAAGTCAACTCTCTATTGAAGGAGTCACTGAACTAATACAAGGTCAACTCTCTATTGAAGGAGTCACTGAACTAAGACAAGGTCAACTCTCTATTGAAGGAGTCACTGAACTAATACAAGGTCAACTCTCTATTGAAGAAGTCACTGACCTAATACAAGGTCAACTCTCTATTGAAGGAGTCACTGACCTAAGACAAGGTCAACTCTCTATTGAAGGAGTCACTGAACTAAGACAAGGTCAACTCTCTATTGAAGGAGTCACTGAACTAAGACAAGGTCAACTCTCTATTGAAGGAGTCACTGACCTAAGACAAGGTCAACTCTCTATCGAAGGAGTCACTGAACTAATACAAGGTCAACTCTCTATTGAAGGAGTCACTGAACTAAGATAAGGTCAACTCTCTATTGAAGGAGTCACTGACCTAAGACAAAGTCAGCTCTCTATTGAAGGAGTCACTGAACTAAGACAAGGTCAACTCTCTATTGAAGAAGTCACTGAACTTATACAAGGTCAACTCTCTATTGAAGGAGTCACTGAACTAAGACAAGGTCAACTCTCTATTGAAGGAGTCACTGACCTAAGACAAAGTCAACTCTCTATTGAAGGAGTCAGTGACCTAAGACAAGGTCAACTCTCTATTGAAGGAGTCACTGACCTAAGACAAGGTCAACTCTCTATTGAAGGAGTCACTGAACTAATACAAGGTCAAATCTCTATTGAAGGAGTCACTGAACTAAGACAAGGTCAACTCTCTATTGAAGGAGTCACTGACCTAAGACAAAGTCAACTCTCTATTGAAGGAGTCACTGACCTAAGACAAGGTCAACTCTCTATTGAAGGAGTCACTGAACTTATACAAGGTCAAATCTCTATTGAAGGAGTCACTGAACTAAGACAAGGTCAACTCTCTATTGAAGGAGTCACTGACCTAAGACAAAGTCAACTCTCTATTGAAGGAGTCACTGAACTAATACAAGGTCAACTCTCAATTGAAGGAGTCACTGACCTAAGACATAGTCAACTCTCTATTGAAGGAGTCACTGAACTAAGACAATGTCAACTCTCTATTGAAGGAGTCACTGACCTAAGACAAATTCAACTCTCTATTGAAGGAGTCACTGATCTAAGACAAGGTCAACTCTCTATTGAAGGAGTCACTGAACTAATACAAGGTCAACTCTCTATTGAAGGAGTCGCTGACCTAAGACAAGGTCAACTCTCTATTGAAGGAGTCACTGAACTAATACAAGGTCAAATCTCTATTGAAGGAGTCACTGAACTAAGACAAGGTCAACTCTCTATTGAAGGAGTCACTGACCTAAGACAAAGTCAACTCACTATTGAAGGAGTCACTGACCTAAGACAAGGTCAACTCTCTATTGAAGGAGTCACTGAACTTATACAAGGTCAAATCTCTATTGAAGGAGTCACTGAACTAAGACAAGGTCAACTCTCTATTGAAGGAGTCACTGACCTAAGACAAAGTCAACTCTCTATTGAAGGAGTCACTGAACTAATACAAGGTCAACTCTCTATTGAAGGAGTCACTGACCTAAGACAAAGTCAACTCTCTATGGAAGGAGTCACTGACCTAAGACAAGGTCAACTCTCTATTGAAGGAGTCACTGACCTAAGACAAGGTCAACTCTCTATTGAAGGAGTCACTGAACTAAGACAAGGTCAACTCTCTATTGAAGGAGTCACTGACCTAAGACAAAGTCAACTCTCTATTGAAGGAGTCACTGAACTAATACAAGGTCAACTCTCTATTGAAGGAGTCACTGACCTAAGACAAAGTCAACTCTCTATTGAAGGAGTCACTGACCTAAGACAAGGTCAACTCTCTATTGAAGGAGTCACTGAACTAATACAAGGTCAACTCTCTATTGAAGGAGTCACTGAACTAAGACAAGGTCAACTCTCTATTGAAGGAGTCACTGAACTAAGACAAGGTCAACTCTCTATTGAAGGAGTCACTGAACTAATACAAGGTCAACTCTCTATTAAAGGAGTCACTGAACTAAGACAAGGTCAACTCTCTATTGAAGGAGTCACTGAACTAATACAAGGTCAACTCTCTATTGAAGGAGTCACTGAACTAAGATAAGGTCAACTCTCTATTGAAGGAGTCACTGACCTAAGACAAAGTCAACTCTCTATTGAAGGAGTCACTGACCTAAGACAAGGTCAACTCTCTATTGAAGGAGTCACTGAACTAATACAAGGTCAAATCTCTATTGAAGGAGTCACTGAACTAAGACAAGGTCAACTCTCTATTGAAGGAGTCACTGACCTAAGACAAAGTCAACTCTCTATTGAAGGAGTCACTGAACTAATACAAGGTCAACTCTCAATTGAAGGAGTCACTGACCTAAGACATAGTCAACTCTCTATTGAAGGAGTCACTGAACTAAGACAAGGTCAACTCTCTATTGAAGGAGTTACTGACCTAAGACATATTCAACTCTCTATTGAAGGAGTCACTGACCTAAGACAAGGTCAACTCTCTATTGAAGGAGTCACTGAACTAATACAAGGTCAAATCTCTATTGAAAGAGTCACTGAACTAAGACAAGGTCAACTCTCTATTGAAGGAGTCACTGACCTAAGACAAAGTCAACTCTCTATTGAAGGAGTCACTGAACTAATACAAGGTCAACTCTCTATTGAAGGAGTCACTGACCTAAGACAAAGTCAACTCTCTATTGAAGGAGTCACTGACCTAAGACAAGGTCAACTCTCTATTGAAGGAGTCACTGAACTAATACAAGGTCAACTCTCTATTGAAGGAGTCACTGAACTAAGACAAGGTCAACTCTCTATTGAAGGAGTCACTGAACTAATACAAGGTCAACTCTCTATTGAAGGAGTCACTGAACTAAGATAAGGTCAACTCTCTATTGAAGGAGTCACTGACCTAAGACAAAGTCAACTCTCTATTGAAGGAGTCACAGACCTAAGACAAGGTCAACTCTCTATTGAAGGAGTCACTGAACTAATACAAGGTCAAATCTCTATTGAAGGAGTCACTGAACTAAGACAAGGTCAACTCTCTATTGAAGGAGTCACTGACCTAAGACAAAGTCAACTCTCTATTGAAGGAGTCACTGAACTAATACAAGGTCAACTCTCAATTGAAGGAGTCACTGACCTAAGACATAGTCAACTCTCTATTGAAGGAGTCACTGAACTAAGACAAGGTCAACTCTCTATTGAAGGAGTCACTGACCTAAGACATATTCAACTCTCTATTGAAGGAGTCACTGACCTAAGACAAGGTCAACTCTCTATTGAAGGAGTCACTGAACTAATACAAGGTCAAATCTCTATTGAAAGAGTCACTGAACTAAGACAAGGTCAACTCTCTATTGAAGGAGTCACTGACCTAAGACAAAGTCAACTCTCTATTGAAGGAGTCACTGAACTAATACAAGGTCAACTCTCTATTGAAGGAGTCACTGACCTAAGACAAAGTCAACTCTCTATTGAAGGAGTCACTGACCTAAGACAAGGTCAACTCTCTATTGAAGGAGTCACTGAACTAATACAAGGTCAACTCTCTATTGAAGGAGTCACTGAACTAAGACAAGGTCAACTCTCTATTGAAGGAGTCACTGAACTAATACAAGGTCAACTCTCTATTGAAGAAGTCACTGAACTAATACAAGGTCAACTCTCTATTGAAGGAGTCACTGAACTAAGATAAGGTCAACTCTCTATTGAAGGAGTCACTGACCTAAGACAAGGTCAACTCTCTATTGAAGGAGTCACTGAACTAAGACAAGGTCAACTCTCTATTGAAGGAGTCACTGAACTAAGACAAGGTCAACTCTCTATTGAAGGAGTCACTGAACTAAGATAAGGTCAACTCTCTATTGAAGGAGTCACTAACCTAAGACAAAGTCAACTCTCTATTGAAGGAGTCACTGAACTAATACAAGGTCAACTCTCTATTGAAGGAGTCACTGAACTAAGACAAGGTCAACTCTCTATTGAAGGAGTCACTGACCTAAGACAAGGTCAACTCTCTATTGAAGGAGTCACTGAACTAAGACAAGGTCAACTCTCTATTGAAGGAGTCACTGAACTAAGACAAGGTCAACTCTCTATTGAAGGAGTCACTGACCTAAGACAAGGTCAACTCTCTATTGAAGGAGTCACTGAACTAATACAAGGTCAACTCTCTATTGAAGGAGTCACTGAACTAAGATAAGGTCAACTCTCTATTGAAGGAGTCACTGACCTAAGACAAAGTCAACTCTCTATTGAAGGAGTCACTGAACTAAGACAAGGTCAACTCTCTATTGAAGAAGTCACTGAACTTATACAAGGTCAACTCTCTATTGAAGGAGTCACTGAACTAAGACAAGGTCAACTCTCTATTGAAAGAGTCACTGACCTAAGACAAAGTCAACTCTCTATTGAAGGAGTCACTGACCTAAGACAAGGTCAACTCTCTATTGAAGGAGTCACTGACCTAAGACAAGGTCAACTCTCTATTGAAGGAGTCACTGAACTAATACAAGGTCAAATCTCTACTGAAGGAGTCGCTGACCTAAGACAAGGTCAACTCTCTATTGAAGGAGTCACTGAACTAATACAAGGTCAACTCTCTATTGAAGGAGTCACTGAACTAAGACAAGGTCAACTCTCTATTGAAGGAGTCACTGAACTAAGACAAGGTCAACTCTCTATTGAAGGAGTCACTTAACTAATACAAGGTCAACTCTCTATTGAAGGAGTCACTGACCTAAGACAAGGTCAACTCTCTATTGAAGGAATCACTGAACTAAGACAAGGTCAACTCTCTATTGAAGGAGTCACTGAACTAAGACAAGGTCAACTCTCTATTGAAGGAGTCACTGAACTAAGACAAGGTCAACTCTCTATTGAAGGAGTCACTGAACTAATACAAGGTCAACTCTCTATTGAATGAGTCACTGAACTAAGACAAGGTCAACTCTCTATTGAATGAGTCACTGACCTAAGACAAGGTCAACTCTCTATTGAAGGAATCACTGAACTAAGACAAGGTCAACTCTCTATTGAAGGAGTCACTGAACTAAGACAAGGTCAACTCTCTATTGAAGGAGTCACTGAACTAAGACAAGGTCAACTCTCTATTGAAGGAGTCACTGAACTAATACAAGGTCAACTCTCTATTGAAGGAGTCACTGAACTAAGACAAGGTCAACTCTCTATTGAAGGAGTCACTGACCTAAGACAAGGTCAACTCTCTATTGAAGGAGTCACTGAACTAAGACAAGGTCAACTCTCTATTGAAGGAGTCACTGAACTAATACAAGGTCAACTCTCTATTGAAGGAGTCACTGACCTAAGACAAGGTCAACTCTCTATTGAAGGAGTCACTGAACTAAGACAAGGTCAACTCTCTATTGAAGGAGTCACTGAACTAATACAAGGTCAACTCTCTATTGAAGGAGTCACTGAACTAAGACAAGGTCAACTCTCTATTGAAGGAGTCACTGAACTAATACAAGGTCAACTCTCTATTGAAGGAGTCACTGAACTAAGACAAGGTCAACTTTCTATTGAAGGAGTCACTGACCTAAGACAAGGTCAACTCTCTACTGAAGGAGTCACTGACCTAAGACAAGGTCAACTCTCTACTGAAGGAATCACTGACCTAAGACAAGCTCAACTCTCTATTGAAGGAGTCACTGACCTAAGACAAGGTCAACTCTCTATTGAAGGAGTTACTGAACTAAGACAAGGTCAACTCTCTATTGAAGGAGTCACTGAACTAAGACAAGGTCAACTCTCTATTGAAGGAGTCACTGACCTAAGACAAGGTCAACTCTCTATTGAAGGAGTCACTGAACTAAGACAAGGTCAACTCTCTATTGAAGAAGTCACTGAACTAAGACAAGGTCAACTCTCTATTGAAGGAGTCACTGAACTAATACAAGGTCAACTCTCTATTGAAGGAGTCACTGGACTAATACAAGGTCAACTGTCTATTGAAGGAGTCACTGAACTAATACAAGGTCAACTCTCTATTGAAGGAGTCACTGACCTAAGACAAGGTCAACTCTCTATTGAAGGAGTCACTGAACTAAGACAAGGTCAACTCTCTATTGAAGAAGTCACTGAACTAAGACAAAGTCAACTCTCTATTGAAGGAGTTACTGACCTAAGACAAGGTCAACTCTCTATTGAAGGAGTCACTGACCTAAGACAAGGTCAACTCTTCTCTTGAAATGTTTCAAAAATATTGGATCAACTGATATTGTGCAATTTCTCTCCATAGCTTGATACTTCTAGATTTCAACATTAACTCACTAAAAGGAGTTTGTATCTTGAAATCATGGGGATAATAACATTGAAGTCTTTTCTACTCGCCATATTTACCATGTAAATATATATTTCCCGTTTCAAATTTTCCTTAATTTGTCACAAAAATTGTTCTTCTGCAGATTATACATAAGTAGTTTGCAAGCAGTATGTGCCCCATGGGCCTCATATTTGAGACGTCCTTGCTTTAAAAAGTAGTTTACCAATCTTGAATTTATTCTAATCCCAATGAAACTTCCCATTTTAGCCAATTCGTAATGTTTACCCCCATTACATGTCACGTGACCCAAATATGGCAGAGCAACGTGAAAAAGACATGCAAAGCTGGAAAGAAAACGAACGTGACTTGTTGGATCTTCTACGAAAGGCTTCTGTTGGGGTTTATGAAAATGGTCTGATGACCGAACCAGAAAAACATGACTTTTTTGCATCAGGTAAATAGTTTTGTAAATATTTCCAACAATTTTCATTATGTTTTTTTTTTTTGCACTTTTGTGTAGTGAGGGAATGGCTGTGTGGAGAAGGGATGGCTGTGTGGAGCAGGTATGGTTGTGTTACTCCAAAGATCCTTCAAAGGAACCCCATTTCGGTCATTTGTATTCCCAATTGTATTCTTCTTCTGATGACCAATTGGTGAAGCTGCCACATTATTTCACCAACTCCAGCAATTCTTGAAAACAACCCCTCCTTGATACTTTTGTTTCTGTGTAACTTCACTCAAATGAAGGATCCACTTACATCTGTGTAACTTTACTAAAATGAAGGGTCGACTTATATCTGTGTAACTTTACTAAAATGAAGGGTCCACTTACATCTGTGTAACATCACTAAAATGAAGGGTCCACTGTACAGGCTTTCTTGAGAGGCCAAATGTCATCATATCATTATTCTACTAAATCTAATTCTGTCAAAATCCCTTGAATCAGCAGAGCATCATTGGATGTTCTGTGTTTCAGCATTTCATCAACCCTCTTTCCAATATCCACCCTTAATTAAGTCTCACCCTTACCAGTCTATCATTTCCAAAACTCAACACTATAAACCTTCTTCCACCTTGTAATGTTACCATTTATTAGCATTCTTTCTTATCTGTTTACACAATATAATCATACATTGTTTTGTTATTTGATATTTTTATATGATAAAGTGACAGAGTCAGAAATGATAAAAGGTCTCTTTCAAGTTGAAAACCCACTGGAAAAATCCTTGGTATATTTGAGAAAATTTACAGATTTTCCTGATTCTCTGGATGGTGATGATATTGGTGGTGAGATAGGACAAGAAGGAAATATGGTAGATGACAGTCCAACAATGTATGTTGATGTTGTTGAAAGCAACAAGAAGGTAAAATAGTTTTAACCCTTTCCTTTTCACACTTCTAATATAAGATACTGTTTATTATTTTCAAGAGTATTTGGAGTGATTTAGTATTATAAGTAGATTCATCCTTATTTATGTTGGTGTTTGGAGCATAACTTAACAGAGGTTTTTTCATAAAATGATGATGTCTTTAATTTTATCAACCTATTGAACGTGTTAAAATAAGGACTTCTTTATTTAACCCTTTACCATTTTCATTGTATTTTAAAGGTTCCTATTTAACCCTTTACCATTTACATTACTCTATATTTACTATTGTCTGTTCATGGTAAAGGCTTTATCTCACATAATTTTCTCACATAACATCAAAGCTATAAGATTTTGATATTATTTTGAGAACAGTGCCTTAATATCGGTATAAGCAGCCGATTATGGTTAGTTTAAATAGAAAGAGCTGATAGAATTCTGATTGGATATGACTGGTTTAAACAGAAAGAGCTGAGAGAATTCTGGTCAGATATGGCTGGTTGAAATGCTAAAGGGTTAAATGTGCTTAAATAATAATTTCTTAATTTTAAAGCTGCTAAAATAATAATTGTTTCTATCAACAGAAAAAAGTCGATGAAGAAGCGAAAGGATTGTTAGAGAGTTATATTGCAAGGTTAGAGACTAACAAACTGATTACAAATGTTTTTGATGTTCCTTGGTTACCAGGAGGAATAGAACTTGGAGAATATCATGAACCTCATCAAGAATATGTCAGTGAATTCTGTGAGACATTTATATCTGATATGATAGAGCTGATACAACGAGCATTGGATGACCAAGAAAAAATATATAAAGAGTATCAATCATATTATGAAATTCTTCATCATTTGCACTTTTGTGTTCAGAAATGTGAGCTTTTCTGTGGCCAAGAAGACTTACTAGAGAAAATAAAGGAAATCATGAAAGAAAACAGTACAAGGAAACCCCTTGTTATTCACGCTCCTTCAGGAATAGGTAAAACATCTATATTAGCTATGATTATGAATAATTTATCTTCTTGGTTCTCAAATGATTATCTCGCTGTCATACGTTTCCTAGGGACCACCCCAGAAACATGCAATATCTACAATGTATTGCTCAGTGTGATGAAACAATTAGCATTTACAACTGGCATGATTTTAGATCCAATGGGCTGTGAGGGTATGGAGCACCTTGAAAAGTACTTCCCAAGATTTCTACGTCAATTTGGTCAAAGCATCAAAAAGCCTGTCTTTATTCTACTTGATTCTCTTGATCAATTGTCCAAAGATCACGATGCCTTCTTTATGGCCTGGCTCCCAGATTTTCTACCAACCAATGTTCACGTCATTGTCTCTACCTTGCCTCAGAAATTGATCATGAAAAACCTTACAAATCGATTGAAGCAAGATGAATGTTTTATTGAAGTTCCTTTAATGTCAGAAACAATCGGAGAAGAAGTGTTAAAGAAATTCTTATCTGTGCGAAAACGAACGATCACCAATTCTCAGAAAGAAGAGCTTCTGACAAAGTTTTCAAAAGTTTCCAGTCCTCTTTACTTAAAACTTCTTCTCCATGATGCCAGTCAGTGGCAATCACATCAAAATATTGATTTTCAACAATTACCAGATTCTGTGAGCTCAGCCATAGAACAACATTTTGAAAACTTGGAACGTAAATTTGGTAAAACACTAGTAGAATTTGCACTTGGTTATTTAACAGTTAGCTTGAATGGTCTAACAGAAATTGAACTTATTGATGTGTTGTCATGCAATAACGAGGTTTTGAATGCTATATTTGAAATGAATGATCCCCCCTCGAGAAAAATAATTAATTTACCTCCCTTTCTTTGGGCTCGTATTTATCATGAGTTGAGGGACTATTTCACCGGTCGTTTTTCACACGGGAAATCTACATTTTATTGGTATCATCGACAATTTATCGAAGCTGCAACTAGAAGATACACTCAAATTAAAGAAAGCCTTCATGCAGATCTTGCAGAAATATTTGCAAGTGAAACAAATATTAAAAAGGACTTGATACTGCAACAACGAAATTGGGTTATATATGATGCTGATCGGAACATAACTCCACAAATACTTAATTCTGAGAACAAGAGGAAACTTGAATGTATTACTTACCATATATGCCGGGCTGGAGATTTTATCAACACTAAAGATGTTAAAGAAAAGGTTTTCTGTAATATTCATTTTCTTTTTACAAAGATATCTGTTTTCTCAAGAGAACATGTCATACAAGAAATAAAGGAATTCCTTTCTAAGAGACCTGATAGAGAAATTCAAGTGATTCTTGAACTTTTGCAAGACATAAATGAAGAAATTCAATCACTGGAACGATTAGCTTTTCTAATTTTAGCTAATTTAGCTAAAACAAATAATGATTCCAGCTTGAGACGTCTTATAGAAGAATCTGAACGACTTCTGTATTCCTCAAGTAAAAAAATGTTAATACCAACTTGTAATTGTCTGAAGAATCGTAATAACGATCCTAGCACACACTCGAGGTTAGTTTTCTCATTTCCAAACTACTCTAGTATCATCCAAAATAAAGATGGAATAATAATACTGAAAAAACAGACTTCGAGGATATGGCCATTTGCAGCAATATTAACCAATGGATGTGTAGAAATGACTCGTCTTAGCCAGGGACAACTTAAATATTTTATTCCAACCACTGACGGAGACAAAATTTATTTACTTGCAACAGAAAGGATAGGATCTTTAAACAGTAACACAATGAAAATTCGGTGGCAGAATGATGATCTACTGAAAAATTATGGCAAACCTTATCTCTGTTCTTGGACAAATGATGGATCATACTTAGCTGTAGCTTTTAATACCTATCAAATATCTTTATTTTATGTGCGAGAAAACAAATTACGAATGAGTACGGCTTTTAACATAAAAGAGGATGTGGTGCTCAATAATCTGTGCTTAGTCCACTATGGAGACAACCTGTGTGTGTTTGCTTCGTCAACTAATGGAGAACTGATTGAATATTCTAAGCTGGATAATCATAACCCTTCAACAAAACAAAAGAAACTTGGTTCAACAATTTCTAGTTTACATATGTCTAACAACAACGAGTTAATAATATTACAAATCAAAGGAAAACAAACCATGTTTTGCTCTTTTCTAACAGAAACCTTGGAGGAAACAGGAAAATGTAAATTTGATAATGAATCAATAGAATTTGAAGTTTGTTCTATGTCGGCTTTAATGGCAGTTCTCAAAGACAGTAATAAAATAAGCATATTAAATGCTTCCAGCTACTCAGAAAGTCAGGTTGTTAAACTTCCATGTTCTACCATTACCTGTTACACTATAAAATGGATGACACATCAAGTACTTGCAGCTTCTGAAGACTCTTTGATTATATTTGATTACAACAAAGAAACTATTCTCTTCAAGATGGAAACCTGTTCTGACCCAATAAAAAACTTGGCATTGTCAGGAAACTTTGTGCTTACCATAGATACAAACTTCATGTTAAAGTTGTGGGACTTTAGAGAAGCAAACAGTGTGTCAGATAAGATGACAAATCCACATGTAAATTGTCATATCACCGAACAAGAGGATATCATTAGTTTTGCCATCAGCCAGAAAGCAACAACGATAATTACTGGTTCACAACAAAATCAAATATACGAATGGAATATGAAAGGTTCTCTTATAAAAAGTTTCAAAATTAATATACGTCCACAAGAAATACATTTGATAAATGATAAATATCTTCTTACATATGAAAAATCAAAAGGTATGTTGGATATATACGACTTTGATACAACAGAATTGTATTATTCATATACAGATGTGTATATCTTGGCTATGACAATATATCATTTACCTGAGGAATTACTGGTATACACTGTTAATGATCACAAAACTTATCTTACCATTGCAGTCTGTAATATTAATAAGAAAAAAATTATGATGGAAATACCGATTTTAAAAGACTTTGAATTTACCAGTCTTGAAGTGTCACTTACGTCTCTTGGTTCCTATATTCTGTTCAAGTGTGGAGTTACTGATTCTGATTATAAGCTCATAGAACAAGAGTGGAAAACTAAAGGTGGTTTCAAACCTCAACCATATCCATACAGATTTGCTGCAATAAAACTAGACAGTGGAACTGGTCTCTTAAGACAATGTTTCCGACAACTAACAGACATTCCTACATTAGGAGGGGCCGCCTTACCTCTCCAGGGTAACCATATCATGATAGTTGCTGGTCGGGCTGTTTTTATTTGGGATATTTTCACAGGAAAATGTGACGAAGCCATATCAAAAACTGTTTACAAAAAGAGTAAATTTCGCCGATATTTGAGCTCTGATGAACCAAACTACAATGGTTTATGTTTGGAAAAATCTGCCAATTCTGAGTACATTGCCATTGGTTATGAAGATGGTTATGTAATTATATACCGCACAAATAATGGAAGACCTGTAACAGAGCAACCAGAGACTAAACATGAGGCAGCTGTAAGTAACATAGACAGAATATCTTCCTTTGTTTTGGCTTTCTTTTATTACTTGAGAATTATAGGGTGATACAGTAGCAAAGTCGGTAAAGTAGTGTTTCTTTTGACTTTTTACTTTATCTTCTTTTTCTTCATCTTTGCCCAGTTATTCCTGAGAGGGTCATGGGGGCAGAGTCCTCAAACACTCCTTCCAGCAGCAACCATCACCAACTGATCCGGCTGGATCCCCCAAGTGAGACGAGTCAAGCTCATGGATGTTATCCAACCATTTTGCTTGGGTCAACTTTACCTTTTATCTTTCTGAGGCTGATAAAATAAAGTAGTGGCCTTCTGCTTAAAGAAGGAATCCTTTTTTCAGAATTATCATCATCATCGTTTTTACACCCACTTTTTCATGCTAGGATCGGTTGGACGGGTCCTTCTCAGTACTACATCTCTCCACTTGTTGCATTCTTTCGTCTCTCACAACCTCTGCCCAGGTCTATTTCTTAAAAGCTTGTATCAGTCAGTAGACTGTGACCTTTAAAGAGATTTTGGACCATATCGATCCCAGTATGTATTTTTCAAGTCTGGTACTTATTTTGTCAATCCTTTTTTGTCTGGCCACTAAGTTATGGTACATCAACAAAGACACAAATATAAATATGCAGACACACTTTTATCTATCAAATTTCACTCACAAGGAATTGGTCACTACCTATGTCATTAACCCGCTCGTTACCATATTTCTAATGGAAGACACTACCTATGTCAGTAGCCCTTTCATTACCATATTTCTAATGAAAGACACTGTCTATGTCATTAACCCTTTCATTACCATATTTCTAATGAAAGACACTACCTATGTCATTAACCCTTTCATTACCATATTTCTAATGAAAGACACTGTCTATGTCATTAACCCTTTCATTACAATATTTCTAATAAAAGACACTACCTATGCCATTAACCCTTTCATTACCATATTTCTAATGAAAGACACTGTCTATGTCATTAACCCTTTCATTACAATATTTCTAATGAAAGACACTGTCTATGTCATTAACCCTTTCATTACCATAATGAAAGACACTATATTTCTAATTGAAAGACACTGCCTAATATTTTCAAATCATTTTGAAAATAGTCAAGAATTTTATCTAACTAGGTGACTGGAACATAACTTAAAGGTTCTTACATAATATTAGGATGGAAGGTGTTTTGATAAATATCAGCACTTTAAAATGAAGGTTTTTATCGTATCACAGAACTAGGGGTGGTTTCATGTGTTTTGGTACCAAATTTTGATATAATTGAACTTCTGTTGATGAGTGGGGAATGAGTTGGTGTCAAAATACTTGCTTAAAAATCTGCCCGTATTTCTTACCAAATCTAGGCGCACCAAGAAAGCCACAGAATCTGCCACACACGAATTAATTGCCATTGGTGTATCAGAAGACATAGCTGATCTAGAGGCATTCAAAACTTCCCTGCTTCCTGAAATTCACCAACGCTACACCTGATATTCCCCCTCGATACACATGCATATATCTGTGTGTATATCATAACTCATACTGTTCACTTTCCTGACTTTTGTACATTATTCGAGTTCAAATCCCGCTGAGGTTAACTTTGCCTTTCATCCTTATGGGGTCGATAAAATAAAGTACCAGTAATGCACTGGGATAATTGCTGGCCTTGTGCCAAAAGTAGAAACAATTATTTTATATACTATACATGCACCTTTGATGAGTTGTAGTGCACCTGAGCACTGTATACAATAATTACGTTCTGAGTTCAAATCCCACCGAGGTTAACTTTTCCTTTCATCCTTACGGGGTTGATAAAATAAAGTATCAGTAATACACTGGATAATTGCTGGCCTTGTTCCAAAAGTAGAAACAATTATTATTATTAAAGGTTTAACAATAGAATGGATTAACTTTACAATGTTTTTAATGGTATTTGGAAATATTTGTTGAAATCTAAAATATTGGTCTTCCATCTTAATTCCAGGTTAATCAAATCACAATTTCGCCCAACAACAAATGGGTGGCATCGGCTTGTACAAATGGTAACCTAAAGTTATGGAAAACTAAGAACAACTTGGAATTATTCTCCATACAACTTAGGAATACGAGTAGTAGAATCCAATTTTCCTTGGATTTTAAATATTTTGTGGTTCTGACAACAGCTAAGAATGCCTGCATCTTCAATGTTCACACCAAAAGAGAAATTGAGAAGTCATAAACATTACCTAGGAGAGGCAGCTGTAAAGTTCATAAGTTGACTATGAAGGAGTGATGCTAGGGCTGTGAAATCTTGCATGCATTAATTTGAACCCTTATTAATAACTACATTGTTTCTGTCCAGGGACTATGTTGAAAAATAAATCTCATTTGGTCATTCCATGAGAGTATGAACTTTTCAGTTGACTCTCGTTTCTATAAGATGCTGAAACATTAGTTTTGTCAACAAGTTATCAATGCAGACATTTAGAAGCAAACGTGTGTGTGTGTATGTGTGTGCAACATTTATGTACAAGGTCAACTTTCCCTTCAAACTGCTGGCCTTGTGCGAAATGTAGAAATAAATTTTTTTTTTTCCATATGTAAGATTGTAAGCCTCAACGTGAAAACTTAAAACAAATGTAACTATATTTTGTTATTCTCTTTGTACAGAGAAAAATATAGTAGTACAGCACATGTAAAATAAATTGAAAATTTCCAGCACCTACCTATTATATCTTTTGTTTAAAATGTTGGTATAGAGTCTAACAACCTTCAGGTGCTCCTTTGTAGACTGATTGGCAGCACACAACCTTCAGGTGCTCCTTTGTAGACTGATTGGCACCACACCATCCTTCAGGTGCTCCTTTGTAGACTGATTGGCAGAACACCATCCTTCAGGTGCTCCTTTGTAGACTGATTGGCACCACACCATCCTTCAGGTGCTCCTTTGTAGACTGATTGGCAGCACACCAACCTTCAGGTGCTCCTTTGTAGACTGATTGGCAGAACACCATCCTTCAGGTGCTCCTTTGTAGACTGATTGGCACCACACCATCCTTCAGGTGCTCCTTTGTAGACTGATTGGCAGAACACCATCCTTCAGGTGCTCCTTTGTAGACTGATTGGCACCACACCATCCTTCAGGTGCTCCTTTGTAGACTGATTGGCAGCACACCAACCTTCAGGTGCTCCTTTGTAGACTGATTGGCAGAACACCATCCTTCAGGTGCTCCTTTGTAGACTGATTGGCAGCACACCAACCTTCAGGTGCTCCTTTGTAGACTGATTGGCAGAACACCATCCTTCAGGTGCTCCTTTGTAGACTGATTGGCAGAACACCATCCTTCAGGTGCTCCTTTGTAGACTGATTGGCAGAACACCATCCTTCAGGTGCTCCTTTGTAGACTGATTGGCACCACACCATCCTTCAGGTGCTCCTTTGTAGACTGATTGGCACCACACCATCCTTCAGGTGCTCCTTTGTAGACTGATTGGCAGCACACCATCCTTCAGGTGCTCCTTTGTAGACTGATTGGCACCACACCATCCTTCAGGTGCTCCTTTGTAGACTGATTGGCAGAACACCATCCTTCAGGTGCTCCTTTGTAGACTGATTGGCAGAACACCATCCTTCAGGTGCTCCTTTGTAGACTGATTGGCAGCACACCATCCTTCAGGTGCTCCTTTGTAGACTGATTGGCACCACACCAACCTTCAGGTGCTCCTTTGTAGACTGATTGGCACCACACCATCCTTCAGGTGCTCCTTTGTAGACTGATTGGCAGCACACCTACCTTCAGGTGCTCCTTTGTAGAATGATTGGCACCACACCTACCTTCAGGTGCTCCTTTGTAGACTGATTGGCACCACACCATCCTTCAGGTGCTCCTTTGTAGACTGATTGGCACCACACCATCCTTCAGGTGCTCTTTTGTAGACTGATTGGCACCACACCTACCTTCAGGTGCTCCTTTGTAGACTGATTGGCAGCACACCTACCTTCAGGTGCTCCTTTGTAGACTGATTGGCACCACACCATCCTTCAGGTGCTCCTTTGTAGACTGATTGGCACCACACCATCCTTCAGGTGCTCCTTTGTAGACTGATTGGCACCACACCTACCTTCAGGTGCTCCTTTGTAGACTGATTGGCAGCACACCTACCTTCAGGTGCTCCTTTGTAGACTGATTGGCACCACACCTACCTTCAGGTGCTCCTTTGTAGACTGATTGGCACCACACCATCCTTCAGGTGCTCCTTTGTAAACTGATTGGCACCACACCATCCTTCAGGTGCTCCTTTGTAGACTGATTGGCAGCACACCATCCTTCAGGTGCTCCTTTGTAGACTGATTGGCAGAACACCATCCTTCAGGTGCTCCTTTGTAGACTGATTGGCACCACACCATCCTTCAGGTGCTCCTTTGTAGACTGATTGGCACCACACCATCCTTCAGGTCCTCCTTTGTAGACTGATTGGCAGCACACCAACCTTCAGGTGCTCCTTTGTAGACTGATTGGCAGCACACCATCCTTCAGGTGCTCCTTTGTAGACTGATTGGCACCACACCAACCTTCAGGTGCTCCTTTGTAGACTGATTGGCAGCACACCATCCTTCAGGTGCTCCTTTGTAGACTGATTGGCAGAACACCATCCTTCAGGTGCTCCTTTGTAGACTGATTGGCAGAACACCATCCTTCAGGTGCTCCTTTGTAGACTGATTGGCAGCACACCATCCTTCAGGTGCTCCTTTGTAGACTGATTGGCACCACACCAACCTTCAGGTGCTCCTTTGTAGACTGATTGGCAGCACACCATCCTTCAGGTGCTCCTTTGTAGACTGATTGGCAGCACACCATCCTTCAGGTGCTCCTTTGTAGACTGATTGGCAGAACACCATCCTTCAGGTGCTCCTTTGTAGACTGATTGGCAGAACACCATCCTTCAGGTGCTCCTTTGTAGACTGATTGGCAGAACACCATCCTTCAGGTGCTCCTTTGTAGACTGATTGGCAGAACACCATCCTTCAGGTGCTCCTTTGTAGACTGATTGGCACCACACCATCCTTCAGGTGCTCCGTTGTAGACTGATTGGCACCACAACAACCTTCAGGTGCTCCTTTGTAGACTGATTGGCACAACACCATCCTTCAGGTGCTCCTTTGTAGACTGATTGGCAGCACACCATCCTTCAGGTGCTCCTTTGTAGACTGATTGGCACCCCACCATCCTTCAGGTGCTCCTTTGTAGACTGATTGGCAGAACACCATCCTTCAGGTGCTCCTTTGTAGACTGATTGGCAGAACACCATCCTTCAGGTGCTCCTTTGTAGACTGATTGGCAGCACACCATCCTTCAGGTGCTCCTTTGTAGACTGATTGGCACCACACCAACCTTCAGGTGCTCCTTTGTAGACTGATTGGCACCACACCATCCTTCAGGTGCTCCTTTGTAGACTGATTGGCAGCACACCTACCTTCAGGTGCTCCTTTGTAGACTGATTGGCACCACACCATCCTTCAGGTGCTCCTTTGTAGACTGATTGGCACCACACCTACCTTCAGGTGCTCCTTTGTAGACTGATTGGCACCACACCAACCTTCAGGTGCTCCTTTGTAGACTGATTGGCACCACACCTACCTTCAGGTGCTCCTTTGTAGACTGATTGGCACCACACCATCCTTCAGGTGCTCCTTTGTAGACTGATTGGCAGCACACCATCCTTCAGGTGCTCCTTTGTAGACTGATTGGCACCACACCATCCTTCAGGTGCTCCTTTGTAGACTGATTGCCAGCACACCATCCTTCAGGTGCTCCTTTGTAGACTGATTGGCAGAACACCATCCTTCAGGTGCTCCTTTGTAGACTGATTGGCACCACACCATCCTTCAGGTGCTCCTTTGTAGACTGATTGGCACCACACCATCCTTCAGGTCCTCCTTTGTAGACTGATTGGCAGCACACCAACCTTCAGGTGCTCCTTTGTAGACTGATTGGCAGCACACCTACCTTCAGGTGCTCCTTTGTAGACTGATTGGCAGCACACCATCCTTCAGGTGCTCCTTTGTAGACTGATTGGCACCACACCAACCTTCAGGTGCTCCTTTGTAGACTGATTGGCAGCACACCATCCTTCAGGTGCTCCTTTGTAGACTGATTGGCAGCACACCATCCTTCAGGTGCTCCTTTGTAGACTGATTGGCAGAACACCATCCTTCAGGTGCTCCTTTGTAGACTGATTGGCACCACACCATCCTTCAGGTGCTCCGTTGTAGACTGATTGGCACCACAACAACCTTCAGGTGCTCCTTTGTAGACTGATTGGCACCACACCATCCTTCAGGTGCTCCTTTGTAGACTGATTGGCAGCACACCTACCTTCAGGTGCTCCTTTGTAGACTGATTGGCACCACACCTACCTTCAGGTGCTCCTTTGTAGACTGATTGGCACCACACCATCCTTCAGGTGCTCCTTTGTAAACTGATTGGCACCACACCATCCTTCAGGTGCTCCTTTGTAGACTGATTGGCAGCACACCATCCTTCAGGTGCTCCTTTGTAGACTGATTGGCAGAACACCATCCTTCAGGTGCTCCTTTGTAGACTGATTGGCACCACACCATCCTTCAGGTGCTCCTTTGTAGACTGATTGGCACCACACCATCCTTCAGGTCCTCCTTTGTAGACTGATTGGCAGCACACCAACCTTCAGGTGCTCCTTTGTAGACTGATTGGCAGCACACCATCCTTCAGGTGCTCCTTTGTAGACTGATTGGCACCACACCAACCTTCAGGTGCTCCTTTGTAGACTGATTGGCAGCACACCATCCTTCAGGTGCTCCTTTGTAGACTGATTGGCAGAACACCATCCTTCAGGTGCTCCTTTGTAGACTGATTGGCAGAACACCATCCTTCAGGTGCTCCTTTGTAGACTGATTGGCAGCACACCATCCTTCAGGTGCTCCTTTGTAGACTGATTGGCACCACACCAACCTTCAGGTGCTCCTTTGTAGACTGATTGGCAGCACACCATCCTTCAGGTGCTCCTTTGTAGACTGATTGGCAGCACACCATCCTTCAGGTGCTCCTTTGTAGACTGATTGGCAGAACACCATCCTTCAGGTGCTCCTTTGTAGACTGATTGGCAGAACACCATCCTTCAGGTGCTCCTTTGTAGACTGATTGGCAGAACACCATCCTTCAGGTGCTCCTTTGTAGACTGATTGGCAGAACACCATCCTTCAGGTGCTCCTTTGTAGACTGATTGGCACCACACCATCCTTCAGGTGCTCCTTTGTAGACTGATTGGCAGCACACCATCCTTCAGGTGCTCCTTTGTAGACTGATTGGCACCACACCATCCTTCAGGTGCTCCTTTGTAGACTGATTGGCAGAACACCATCCTTCAGGTGCTCCTTTGTAGACTGATTGGCAGAACACCATCCTTCAGGTGCTCCTTTGTAGACTGATTGGCAGCACACCATCCTTCAGGTGCTCCTTTGTAGACTGATTGGCACCACACCAACCTTCAGGTGCTCCTTTGTAGACTGATTGGCACCACACCATCCTTCAGGTGCTCCTTTGTAGACTGATTGGCAGCACACCTACCTTCAGGTGCTCCTTTGTAGACTGATTGGCACCACACCATCCTTCAGGTGCTCCTTTGTAGACTGATTGGCACCACACCTACCTTCAGGTGCTCCTTTGTAGACTGATTGGCACCACACCAACCTTCAGGTGCTCCTTTGTAGACTGATTGGCACCACACCTACCTTCAGGTGCTCCTTTTTAGACTGATTGGCACCACACCATCCTTCAGGTGCTCCTTTGTAGACTGATTGGCAGCACACCATCCTTCAGGTGCTCCTTTGTAGACTGATTGGCACCACACCATCCTTCAGGTGCTCCTTTGTAGACTGATTGCCAGCACACCATCCTTCAGGTGCTCCTTTGTAGACTGATTGGCAGAACACCATCCTTCAGGTGCTCCTTTGTAGACTGATTGGCACCACACCATCCTTCAGGTGCTCCTTTGTAGACTGATTGGCACCACACCATCCTTCAGGTCCTCCTTTGTAGACTGATTGGCAGCACACCAACCTTCAGGTGCTCCTTTGTAGACTGATTGGCAGCACACCTACATTCAGGTGCTCCTTTGTAGACTGATTGGCAGCACACCATCCTTCAGGTGCTCCTTTGTAGACTGATTGGCACCACACCAACCTTCAGGTGCTCCTTTGTAGACTGATTGGCAGCACACCATCCTTCAGGTGCTCCTTTGTAGACTGATTGGCAGCACACCATCCTTCAGGTGCTCCTTTGTAGACTGATTGGCAGAACACCATCCTTCAGGTGCTCCTTTGTAGACTGATTGGCACCACACCATCCTTCAGTTGCTCCGTTGTAGACTGATTGGCACCACAACAACCTTCAGGTGCTCCTTTGTAGACTGATTGGCACCACACCATCCTTCAGGTGCTCCGTTGTAGACTGATTGGCACCACAACAACCTTCAGGTGCTCCTTTGTAGACTGATTGGCACCACACCATCCTTCAGGTGCTCCTTTGTAGACTGATTGGCAGCACACCATCCTTCAGGTCCTCCTTTGTAGACTGATTGGCACCACACCATCCTTCAGGTGCTCCTTTGTAGACTGATTGGCACCACACCAACCTTCAGGTGCTCCTTTGTAGACTGATTGGCAGCACACCATCCTTCAGGTGCTCCTTTGTAGACTGATTGGCAGAACACCATCCTTCAGGTGCTCCTTTGTAGACTGATTGGCAGAACACCATCCTTCAGGTGCTCCTTTGTAGACTGATTGGCAGCACACCATCCTTCAGGTGCTCCTTTGTAGACTGATTGGCACCACACCAACCTTCAGGTGCTCCTTTGTAGACTGATTGGCAGCACACCATCCTTCAGGTGCTCCTTTGTAGACTGATTGGCAGCACACCATCCTTCAGGTGCTCCTTTGTAGACTGATTGGCAGAACACCATCCTTCAGGTGCTCCTTTGTAGACTGATTGGCAGAACACCATCCTTCAGGTGCTCCTTTGTAGACTGATTGGCAGAACACCATCCTTCAGGTGCTCCTTTGTAGACTGATTGGCAGAACACCATCCTTCAGGTGCTCCTTTGTAGACTGATTGGCACCACACCATCCTTCAGGTGCTCCGTTGTAGACTGATTGGCACCACAACAACCTTCAGGTGCTCCTTTGTAGACTGATTGGCACAACACCATCCTTCAGGTGCTCCTTTGTAGACTGATTGGCAGCACACCATCCTTCAGGTGCTCCTTTGTAGACTGATTGGCAGAACACCATCCTTCAGGTGCTCCTTTGTAGACTGATTGGCAGAACACCATCCTTCAGGTGCTCCTTTGTAGACTGATTGGCAGAACACCATCCTTCAGGTGCTCCTTTGTAGACTGATTGGCAGCACACCATCCTTCAGGTGCTCCTTTGTAGACTGATTGGCACCACACCAACCTTCAGGTGCTCCTTTGTAGACTGATTGGCACCACACCATCCTTCAGGTGCTCCTTTGTAGACTGATTGGCAGCACACCTACCTTCAGGTGCTCCTTTGTAGACTGATTGGCACCACACCATCCTTCAGGTGCTCCTTTGTAGACTGATTGGCACCACACCTACCTTCAGGTGCTCCTTTGTAGACTGATTGGCACCACACCAACCTTCAGGTGCTCCTTTGTAGACTGATTGGCACCACACCTACCTTCAGGTGCTCCTTTGTAGACTGATTGGCACCACACCATCCTTCAGGTGCTCCTTTGTAGACTGATTGGCAGCACACCATCCTTCAGGTGCTCCTTTGTAGACTGATTGGCACCACACCATCCTTCAGGTGCTCCTTTGTAGACTGATTGCCAGCACACCATCCTTCAGGTGCTCCTTTGTAGACTGATTGGCAGAACACCATCCTTCAGGTGCTCCTTTGTAGACTGATTGGCACCACACCATCCTTCAGGTGCTCCTTTGTAGACTGATTGGCACCACACCATCCTTCAGGTCCTCCTTTGTAGACTGATTGGCAGCACACCAACCTTCAGGTGCTCCTTTGTAGACTGATTGGCAGCACACCATCCTTCAGGTGCTCCTTTGTAGACTGATTGGCACCACACCAACCTTCAGGTGCTCCTTTGTAGACTGATTGGCAGAACACCATCCTTCAGGTGCTCCTTTGTAGACTGATTGGCAGCACACCATCCTTCAGGTGCTCCTTTGTAGACTGATTGGCAGCACACCATCCTTCAGGTGCTCCTTTGTAGACTGATTGGCAGCACACCATCCTTCAGGTGCTCCTTTGTAGACTGATTGGCAGAACACCATCCTTCAGGTGCTCCTTTGTAGACTGATTGGCACCACACCATCCTTCAGGTGCTCCGTTGTAGACTGATTGGCACCACAACAACCTTCAGGTGCTCCTTTGTAGACTGATTGGCACCACACCATCCTTCAGGTGCTCCTTTGTAGACTGATTGGCAGCACACCTACCTTCAGGTGCTCCTTTGTAGACTGATTGGCACCACACCTACCTTCAGGTGCTCCTTTGTAGACTGATTGGCACCACACCATCCTTCAGGTGCTCCTTTGTAAACTGATTGGCACCACACCATCCTTCAGGTGCTCCTTTGTAGACTGATTGGCAGCACACCATCCTTCAGGTGCTCCTTTGTAGACTGATTGGCAGAACACCATCCTTCAGGTGCTCCTTTGTAGACTGATTGGCACCACACCATCCTTCAGGTGCTCCTTTGTAGACTGATTGGCACCACACCATCCTTCAGGTCCTCCTTTGTAGACTGATTGGCAGCACACCAACCTTCAGGTGCTCCTTTGTAGACTGATTGGCAGCACACCATCCTTCAGGTGCTCCTTTGTAGACTGATTGGCACCACACCAACCTTCAGGTGCTCCTTTGTAGACTGATTGGCAGCACACCATCCTTCAGGTGCTCCTTTGTAGACTGATTGGCACCACACCAACCTTCAGGTGCTCCTTTGTAGACTGATTGGCAGCACACCATCCTTCAGGTGCTCCTTTGTAGACTGATTGGCAGCACACCATCCTTCAGGTGCTCCTTTGTAGACTGATTGGCAGAACACCATCCTTCAGGTGCTCCTTTGTAGACTGATTGGCAGAACACCATCCTTCAGGTGCTCCTTTGTAGACTGATTGGCAGAACACCATCCTTCAGGTGCTCCTTTGTAGACTGATTGGCAGAACACCATCCTTCAGGTGCTCCTTTGTAGACTGATTGGCACCACACCATCCTTCAGGTGCTCCGTTGTAGACTGATTGGCACCACAACAACCTTCAGGTGCTCCTTTGTAGACTGATTGGCACAACACCATCCTTCAGGTGCTCCTTTGTAGACTGATTGGCAGCACACCATCCTTCAGGTGCTCCTTTGTAGACTGATTGGCACCACACCATCCTTCAGGTGCTCCTTTGTAGAATGATTGGCAGAACACCATCCTTCAGGTGCTCCTTTGTAGACTGATTGGCAGAACACCATCCTTCAGGTGCTCCTTTGTAGACTGATTGGCAGCACACCATCCTTCAGGTGCTCCTTTGTAGACTGATTGGCACCACACCAACCTTCAGGTGCTCCTTTGTAGACTGATTGGCACCACACCATCCTTCAGGTGCTCCTTTGTAGACTGATTGGCAGCACACCTACCTTCAGGTGCTCCTTTGTAGACTGATTGGCACCACACCATCCTTCAGGTGCTCCTTTGTAGACTGATTGGCACCACACCTACCTTCAGGTGCTCCTTTGTAGACTGATTGGCACCACACCAACCTTCAGGTGCTCCTTTGTAGACTGATTGGCACCACACCTACCTTCAGGTGCTCCTTTTTAGACTGATTGGCACCACACCATCCTTCAGGTGCTCCTTTGTAGACTGATTGGCAGCACACCATCCTTCAGGTGCTCCTTTGTAGACTGATTGGCACCACACCATCCTTCAGGTGCTCCTTTGTAGACTGATTGCCAGCACACCATCCTTCAGGTGCTCCTTTGTAGACTGATTGGCAGAACACCATCCTTCAGGTGCTCCTTTGTAGACTGATTGGCACCACACCATCCTTCAGGTGCTCCTTTGTAGACTGATTGGCACCACACCATCCTTCAGGTCCTCCTTTGTAGACTGATTGGCAGCACACCAACCTTCAGGTGCTCCTTTGTAGACTGATTGGCAGCACACCTACCTTCAGGTGCTCCTTTGTAGACTGATTGGCAGCACACCATCCTTCAGGTGCTCCTTTGTAGACTGATTGGCACCACACCAACCTTCAGGTGCTCCTTTGTAGACTGATTGGCAGCACACCATCCTTCAGGTGCTCCTTTGTAGACTGATTGGCAGCACACCATCCTTCAGGTGCTCCTTTGTAGACTGATTGGCAGAACACCATCCTTCAGGTGCTCCTTTGTAGACTGATTGGCACCACACCATCCTTCAGTTGCTCCGTTGTAGACTGATTGGCACCACAACAACCTTCAGGTGCTCCTTTGTAGACTGATTGGCACCACACCATCCTTCAGGTGCTCCGTTGTAGACTGATTGGCACCACAACAACCTTCAGGTGCTCCTTTGTAGACTGATTGGCACCACACCATCCTTCAGGTGCTCCTTTGTAGACTGATTGGCAGCACACCATCCTTCAGGTCCTCCTTTGTAGACTGATTGGCACCACACCATCCTTCAGGTGCTCCTTTGTAGACTGATTGGCACCACACCAACCTTCAGGTGCTCCTTTGTAGACTGATTGGCAGCACACCATCCTTCAGGTGCTCCTTTGTAGACTGATTGGCAGAACACCATCCTTCAGGTGCTCCTTTGTAGACTGATTGGCAGAACACCATCCTTCAGGTGCTCCTTTGTAGACTGATTGGCAGCACACCATCCTTCAGGTGCTCCTTTGTAGACTGATTGGCACCACACCAACCTTCAGGTGCTCCTTTGTAGACTGATTGGCAGCACACCATCCTTCAGGTGCTCCTTTGTAGACTGATTGGCAGCACACCATCCTTCAGGTGCTCCTTTGTAGACTGATTGGCAGAACACCATCCTTCAGGTGCTCCTTTGTAGACTGATTGGCAGAACACCATCCTTCAGGTGCTCCTTTGTAGACTGATTGGCAGAACACCATCCTTCAGGTGCTCCTTTGTAGACTGATTGGCAGAACACCATCCTTCAGGTGCTCCTTTGTAGACTGATTGGCACCACACCATCCTTCAGGTGCTCCGTTGTAGACTGATTGGCACCACAACAACCTTCAGGTGCTCCTTTGTAGACTGATTGGCACAACACCATCCTTCAGGTGCTCCTTTGTAGACTGATTGGCAGCACACCATCCTTCAGGTGCTCCTTTGTAGACTGATTGGCAGAACACCATCCTTCAGGTGCTCCTTTGTAGACTGATTGGCAGAACACCATCCTTCAGGTGCTCCTTTGTAGACTGATTGGCAGAACACCATCCTTCAGGTGCTCCTTTGTAGACTGATTGGCAGCACACCATCCTTCAGGTGCTCCTTTGTAGACTGATTGGCACCACACCAACCTTCAGGTGCTCCTTTGTAGACTGATTGGCACCACACCATCCTTCAGGTGCTCCTTTGTAGACTGATTGGCAGCACACCTACCTTCAGGTGCTCCTTTGTAGACTGATTGGCACCACACCATCCTTCAGGTGCTCCTTTGTAGACTGATTGGCACCACACCTACCTTCAGGTGCTCCTTTGTAGACTGATTGGCACCACACCAACCTTCAGGTGCTCCTTTGTAGACTGATTGGCACCACACCTACCTTCAGGTGCTCCTTTGTAGACTGATTGGCACCACACCATCCTTCAGGTGCTCCTTTGTAGACTGATTGGCAGCACACCATCCTTCAGGTGCTCCTTTGTAGACTGATTGGCACCACACCATCCTTCAGGTGCTCCTTTGTAGACTGATTGCCAGCACACCATCCTTCAGGTGCTCCTTTGTAGACTGATTGGCAGAACACCATCCTTCAGGTGCTCCTTTGTAGACTGATTGGCACCACACCATCCTTCAGGTGCTCCTTTGTAGACTGATTGGCACCACACCATCCTTCAGGTCCTCCTTTGTAGACTGATTGGCAGCACACCAACCTTCAGGTGCTCCTTTGTAGACTGATTGGCAGCACACCATCCTTCAGGTGCTCCTTTGTAGACTGATTGGCACCACACCAACCTTCAGGTGCTCCTTTGTAGACTGATTGGCAGAACACCATCCTTCAGGTGCTCCTTTGTAGACTGATTGGCAGCACACCATCCTTCAGGTGCTCCTTTGTAGACTGATTGGCAGCACACCATCCTTCAGGTGCTCCTTTGTAGACTGATTGGCAGAACACCATCCTTCAGGTGCTCCTTTGTAGACTGATTGGCACCACACCATCCTTCAGGTGCTCCGTTGTAGACTGATTGGCACCACAACAACCTTCAGGTGCTCCTTTGTAGACTGATTGGCACCACACCATCCTTCAGGTGCTCCGTTGTAGACTGATTGGCACCACAACAACCTTCAGGTGCTCCTTTGTAGACTGATTGGCAGCACACCATCCTTCAGGTCCTCCTTTGTAGACTGATTGGCACCACACCAACCTTCAGGTGCTCCTTTGTAGACTGATTGGCAGCACACCATCCTTCAGGTGCTCCTTTGTAGACTGATTGGCAGCACACCATCCTTCAGGTCCTCCTTTGTAGACTGATTGGCACCACACCAACCTTCAGGTGCTCCTTTGTAGACTGATTGGCAGCACACCATCCTTCAGGTGCTCCTTTGTAGACTGATTGGCAGCACACCATCCTTCAGGTGCTCCTTTGTAGACTGATTGGCACCACACCAACCTTCAGGTGCTCCTTTGTAGACTGATTGGCAGAACACCATCCTTCAGGTGCTCCTTTGTAGACTGATTGGCAGCACACCATCCTTCAGGTGCTCCTTTGTAGACTGATTGGCAGCACACCATCCTTCAGGTGCTACTTTGTAGACTGATTGGCACCACACCATCCTTCAGGTGCTCCTTTGTAGACTGATTGGCAGCACAACAACCTTCAGGTGCTCCTTTGTAGACTGATTGGCACCACACCATCCTTCAGGTGCTCCTTTGTAGACTGATTGGCACCACACCATCCTTCAGGTGCTCCGTTGTAGACTGATTGGTACCACACCATCCTTCAGGTCCTCCTTTGTAGACTGATTGGCAGCACACCATCCTTCAGGTGCTCCTTTGTAGACTGATTGGCAGCACACCAACCTTCAAGTGCTCCTTTGTAGACTGATTGGCAGCACACCATCCTTCAGGTGCTCCTTTGTAGACTGATTGGCACCACACCAACCTTCAGGTGCTCCTTTGTAGACTGATTGGCAGAACACCATCCTTCAGGTGCTCCTTTGTAGACTGATTGGCAGCACACCATCCTTCAGGTGCTCCTTTGTAGACTGATTGGCACCACACCATCCTTCAGGTGCTCCTTTGTAGACTGATTGGCACCACACCATCCTTCAGGTCCTCCTTTGTAGACTGATTGGCAGCACACCAACCTTCAGGTGCTCCTTTGTAGACTGATTGGCACCACACCATCCTTCAGGTGCTCCTTTGTAGACTGATTGGCAGCACACCAACCATCAGGTGCTCCTTTGTAGACTGATTGGCACCACACCATCCTTCAGGTGCTCCTTTGTAGACTGATTGGCACCACACCATCCTTCAGGTGCTCCTTTGTAGACTGATTGGCAGCACACCATCCTTCAGGTGCTCCTTTGTAGACTGATTGGCAGAACACCATCCTTCAGGTGCTCCTTTGTAGACTGATTGGCAGCACATCTACCTTCAGGTGTTCCTTTGTAGACTGATTGGCAGCGCACCATCCTTCAGGTGCTCCTTTGTAGACTGATTGGCACCACACCAACCTTCAGGTGCTCCTTTGTAGACTGATTGGCAGAACACCATCCTTCAGGTGCTCCTTTGTAGACTGATTGGCAGCACATCTACCTTCAGGTGCTCCTTTGTAGACTGATTGGCAGCGCACCATCCTTCAGGTGCTCCTTTGTAGACTGATTGGCACCACACCAACCTTCAGGTGCTCCTTTGTAGACTCATTGGCACCACACCATCCTTCAGGTGCTCCTTTCTAGACTGATTGGCAGCACACCATCCTTCAGGTGCTCCTTTGTAGACTGATTGGCAGCACACCAACCTTCAGGTGCTCCTTTGTAGACTGATTGGCAGCACACCTACCTTCAGGTGCTCCTTTGTAGACTGATTGGCAGCACACCATCCTTCAGGTGCTCCTTTGTAGACTGATTGGCAGCACACCATCCTTCAGGTGCTCCTTTGTAGACTGATTGGCAGCACACCATCCTTCAGGTGCTCCTTTGTAGACTGATTGGCAGCACACCATCCTTCAGGTGCTCCTTTGTAGACTGATTGGCAGCACACCATCCTTCAGGTGCTCCTTTGTAGACTGATTGGCAGCACACCATCCTTCAGGTGCTCCTTTGTAGACTGATTGGCAGCACACCATCCTTCAGGTGCTCCTTTGTAGACTGATTGGCAGCGCAGCAACCTTCAGGTGCTCCTTTGTAGACTGATTGGCACCACAACAATCTTCAGGTGCTCCTTTGTAGACTGATTGGCAGCACACCATCCTTCAGGTGCTCCTTTGTAGACTGATTGGCAGCACACCTACCTTCAGGTGCTCCTTTGTAGACTGAATGGCACCACACCATCCTTCAGGTGCTCCTTTGTAGACTGATTGGCAGCACACCATCCTTCAGGTGCTCCTTTGTAGACTGATTGGCAGCACACCATCCTTCAGGTGCTCCTTTGTAGATTGATTGGCAGCACAGCAACCTTCAGGTGCTCCTTTGTAGACTGATTGGAAGAACACCATCCTTCAGGTGCTCCTTTGTAGACTGATTGGCACCACAACAACTTTCAGGTGCTCCTTTGTAGACTGATTGGCAGCACACCATCCTTCAGGTGCTCCTTTGTAGACTGATTGGCAGCACACCTACCTTCAGGTGCTCCTTTGTAGACTGATTGGCACCACAACAACCTTCAGGTGCTCCTTTGTAGACTGATTGGCACCACAACAACCTTCAGGTGCTCCTTTGTAGACTGATTGGCAGCACACCATCCTTCAGGTGCTCCTTTGTAGACTGATTGGCAGCACACCATCCTTCAGGTGCTCCTTTGTAGATTGATTGGCAGCACAGCAACCTTCAGGTGCTCCTTTGTAGACTGATTGGAAGAACACCATCCTTCAGGTGCTCCTTTGTAGACTGATTGGCACCACAACAACTTTCAGGTGCTCCTTTGTAGACTGATTGGCAGCACACCATCCTTCAGGTGCTCCTTTGTAGACTGATTGGCAGCACACCTACCTTCAGGTGCTCCTTTGTAGACTGATTGGCACCACAACAACCTTCAGGTGCTCCTTTGTAGACTGATTGGCACCACAACAACCTTCAGGTGCTCCTTTGTAGACTGATTGGCAGCACACCATCCTTCAGGTGCTCCTTTGTAGACTGATTGGCAGCACACCTACCTTCAGGTGCTCCTTTGTAGACTGATTGGCACCACAACAACCTTCAGGTGCTCCTTTGTAGACTGATTGGCAGCACACCATCCTTCAGGTGCTCCTTTGTAGACTGATTGGCAGCACACCTACCTTCAGGTGCTCCTTTGTAGACTGATTGGCAGCACACCATCCTTCAGGTGCTCCTTTGTAGACTGATTGGCACCACACCATCCTTCAGGTGCTCCTTTGTAGACTGATTGGCAGCACACCTACCTTCAGGTGCTCCTTTGTAGACTGATTGGCAGCACACCATCCTTCAGGTGCTCCTTTGTAGACTGATTGGCACCACACCAACCTTCAGGTGCTCCTTTGTAGACTGATTGGCAGCACACCAATCTTCAGGTGCTCCTTTGTAGACTGATTGGCACCACACCATCCTTCAGGTGCTCCTTTGTAGACTGACTGGCAGCACACCATCCTTCAGGTGCTCCTTTGTAGACTGATTGGCACCACAACAACCTTCAGGTGCTCCTTTGTAGACTGATTGGCAGCACACCTACCTTCAGGTGCTCCTTTGTAGACTGATTGGCACCACACCATCCTTCAGGTGCTCCTTTGTAGACTGATTGGCAGCACAACAACCTTCAGGTGCTCCTTTGTAGAATGATTGGCACCACACCATCCTTCAGGTGCTCCTTTCTAGACTGATTGGCAGCACACCATCCTTCAGGTGCTCCTTTGTAGACTGATTGGCAGCACAACAACCTTCAGGTGCTCCTTTGTAGACTGATTGGCACCACACCATCCTTCAGGTGCTCCTTTGTAGACTGATTGGCAGCACACCATCCTTCAGGTGCTCCTTTGTAGACTGATTGGCACCACACCATCCTTCAGGTGCTCCTTTGTAGACTGATTGGCACCACACCATCCTTCAGGTGCTCCTGTGTAGACTGATTGGCAGCACACCAACCTTCAGGTGCTCCTTTGTAGACTGATTGGCACCACACCATCCTTCAGGTGCTCCTTTGTAGACTGATTGGCAGAACACCATCCTTCAGGTGCTCCTTTGTAGACTGATTGGCACCACACCATCCTTCAGGTGCTCCTTTGTAGACTGATTGGCACCACACCATCCTTCAGGTGCTCCTGTGTAGACTGATTGGCAGCACACCAACCTTCAGGTGCTCCTTTGTAGACTGATTGGCACCACACCATCCTTCAGGTGCTCCTTTGTAGACTGATTGGGAGAACACCATCCTTCAGGTGCTCCTTTGTAGACTGATTGGCACCACACCATCCTTCAGGTGCTCCATTGTAGACTGATTGGCAGCACACCAACCTTCAGGTGCTCCTTTGTAGACTGATTGGCAGCACACCAACCTTCAGGTGCTCCTTTGTAGACTGATTGGCACCACACCATCCTTCAGGTGCTCCTTTGTAGACTGATTGGCAGAACACCATCATTCAGGTGCTCCTTTGTAGACTGATTGGCAGAACACCATCCTTCAGGTGCTCCTTTGTAGACTGATTGGCAGAACACCATCCTTCAGGTGCTCCTTTGTAGACTGATTGGCAGCACACCATCCTTCAGGTGCTCCTTTGTAGACTGATTGGCAGCACACCTACCTTCAGGTGCTCCTTTGTAGACTGAATGGCACCACACCAACCTTCCGGTGCTCCTTTGTAGACTGATTGGCACCACACCATCCTTCAGGTCCTCCTTTTTAGACTGATTGGCACCACACCAACCTTCAGGTGCTCCTTTGTAGACTGATTGGCACCACACCAACCTTCAGGTGCTCCTTTGTAGACTGATTGGCACCACACCATCCTTCAGGTGCTCCTTTCTAGACTGATTGGCAGCACACCATCCTTCAGGTGCTCCTTTGTAGACTGATTGGCAGCACACCAACCTTCAGGTGCTCCTTTGTAGACTGATTGGCAGCACACCTACCTTCAGGTGCTCCTTTGTAGACTGATTGGCAGCACACCATCCTTCAGGTGCTCCTTTGTAGACTGATTGGCACCACACCAACCTTCAGGTGCTCCTTTGTAGACTGATTGGCACCACACCATCCTTCAGGTGCTCCTTTCTAGACTGATTGGCAGCACACCATCCTTCAGGTGCTCCTTTGTAGACTGATTGGCAGCACACCAACCTTCAGGTGCTCCTTTGTAGACTGATTGGCAGCACACCTACCTTCAGGTGCTCCTTTGTAGACTGATTGGCAGCACACCATCCTTCAGGTGCTCCTTTGTAGACTGATTGGCAGCACACCATCCTTCAGGTGATCCTTTGTAGACTGATTGGCAGCACACCATCCTTCAGGTGCTCCTTTGTAGACTGATTGGCAGCACACCATCCTTCAGGTGCTCCTTTGTAGACTGATTGGCAGCACACCATCCTTCAGGTGCTCCTTTGTAGACTGATTGGCAGCACACCATCCTTCAGGTGCTCCTTTGTAGACTGATTGGCAGCACACCATCCTTCAGGTGCTCCTTTGTAGACTGATTGGCAGCACAGCAACCTTCAGGTGCTCCTTTGTAGACTGATTGGCACCACAACAACCTTCAGGTGCTCCTTTGTAGACTGATTGGCAGCACACCATCCTTCAGGTGCTCCTTTGTAGACTGATTGGCAGCACACCTACCTTCAGGTGCTCCTTTGTAGACTGAATGGCACCACACCATCCTTCAGGTGCTCCTTTGTAGACTGATTGGCAGCACACCATCCTTCAGGTGCTCCTTTGTAGACTGATTGGCAGCACACCATCCTTCAGGTGCTCCTTTGTAGATTGATTGGCAGCACAGCAACCTTCAGGTGCTCCTTTGTAGACTGATTGGAAGAACACCATCCTTCAGGTGCTCCTTTGTAGACTGATTGGCACCACAACAACTTTCAGGTGCTCCTTTGTAGACTGATTGGCAGCACACCATCCTTCAGGTGCTCCTTTGTAGACTGATTGGCAGCACACCTACCTTCAGGTGCTCCTTTGTAGACTGATTGGCACCACAACAACCTTCAGGTGCTCCTTTGTAGACTGATAGGCACCACAACAACCTTCAGGTGCTCCTTTGTAGACTGATTGGCAGCACACCATCCTTCAGGTGCTCCTTTGTAGACTGATTGGCAGCACACCATCCTTCAGGTGCTCCTTTGTAGATTGATTGGCAGCACAGCAACCTTCAGGTGCTCCTTTGTAGACTGATTGGAAGAACACCATCCTTCAGGTGCTCCTTTGTAGACTGATTGGCACCACAACAACTTTCAGGTGCTCCTTTGTAGACTGATTGGCAGCACACCATCCTTCAGGTGCTCCTTTGTAGACTGATTGGCAGCACACCTACCTTTAGGTGCTCCTTTGTAGACTGATTGGCACCACAACAACCTTCAGGTGCTCCTTTGTAGACTGATTGGCACCACAACAACCTTCAGGTGCTCCTTTGTAGACTGATTGGCAGCACACCATCCTTCAGGTGCTCCTTTGTAGACTGATTGGCAGCACACCTACCTTCAGGTGCTCCTTTGTAGACTGATTGGCACCACAACAACCTTCAGGTGCTCCTTTGTAGACTGATTGGCAGCACACCATCCTTCAGGTGCTCCTTTGTAGACTGATTGGCAGCACACCTACCTTCAGGTGCTCCTTTGTAGACTGATTGGCAGCACACCATCCTTCAGGTGCTCCTTTGTAGACTGATTGGCACCACACCATCCTTCAGGTGCTCCTTTGTAGACTGATTGGCAGCACACCTACCTTCAGGTGCTCCTTTGTAGACTGATTGGCAGCACACCATCCTTCAGGTGCTCCTTTGTAGACTGATTGGCACCACACCAACCTTCAGGTGCTCCTTTGTAGACTGATTGGCAGCACACCAATCTTCAGGTGCTCCTTTGTAGACTGATTGGCACCACACCATCCTTCAGGTGCTCCTTTGTAGACTGACTGGCAGCACACCATCCTTCAGGTGCTCCTTTGTAGACTGATTGGCACCACAACAACCTTCAGGTGCTCCTTTGTAGACTGATTGGCAGCACACCTACCTTCAGGTGCTCCTTTGTAGACTGATTGGCACCACACCATCCTTCAGGTGCTCCTTTGTAGACTGATTGGCAGCACAACAACCTTCAGGTGCTCCTTTGTAGAATGATTGGCACCACACCATCCTTCAGGTGCTCCTTTCTAGACTGATTGGCAGCACACCATCCTTCAGGTGCTCCTTTGTAGACTGATTGGCAGCACAACAACCTTCAGGTGCTCCTTTGTAGACTGATTGGCACCACACCATCCTTCAGGTGCTCCTTTGTAGACTGATTGGCAGCACACCATCCTTCAGGTGCTCCTTTGTAGACTGATTGGCACCACACCATCCTTCAGGTGCTCCTTTGTAGACTGATTGGCACCACACCATCCTTCAGGTGCTCCTGTGTAGACTGATTGGCAGCACACCAACCTTCAGGTGCTCCTTTGTAGACTGATTGGCACCACACCATCCTTCAGGTGCTCCTTTGTAGACTGATTGGGAGAACACCATCCTTCAGGTGCTCCTTTGTAGACTGATTGGCACCACACCATCCTTCAGGTGCTCCTTTGTAGACTGATTGGCACCACACCATCCTTCAGGTGCTCCTGTGTAGACTGATTGGCAGCACACCAACCTTCAGGTGCTCCTTTGTAGACTGATTGGCACCACACCATCCTTCAGGTGCTCCTTTGTAGACTGATTGGGAGAACACCATCCTTCAGGTGCTCCTTTGTAGACTGATTGGCACCACACCATCCTTCAGGTGCTCCATTGTAGACTGATTGGCAGCACACCAACCTTCAGGTGCTCCTTTGTAGACTGATTGGCAGCACACCAACCTTCAGGTGCTCCTTTGTAGACTGATTGGCACCACACCATCCTTCAGGTGCTCCTTTGTAGACTGATTGGCAGAACACCATCATTCAGGTGCTCCTTTGTAGACTGATTGGCAGAACACCATCCTTCAGGTGCTCCTTTGTAGACTGATTGGCAGAACACCATCCTTCAGGTGCTCCTTTGTAGACTGATTGGCAGCACACCATCCTTCAGGTGCTCCTTTGTAGACTGATTGGCAGCACACCTACCTTCAGGTGCTCCTTTGTAGACTGAATGGCACCACACCAACCTTCCGGTGCTCCTTTGTAGACTGATTGGCACCACACCATCCTTCAGGTCCTCCTTTTTAGACTGATTGGCACCACACCAACCTTCAGGTGCTCCTTTGTAGACTGATTGGCACCACACCAACCTTCAGGTGCTCCTTTGTAGACTGATTGGCACCACACCATCCTTCAGGTGCTCCTTTCTAGACTGATTGGCAGCACACCATCCTTCAGGTGCTCCTTTGTAGACTGATTGGCAGCACACCAACCTTCAGGTGCTCCTTTGTAGACTGATTGGCAGCACACCTACCTTCAGGTGCTCCTTTGTAGACTGATTGGCAGCACACCATCCTTCAGGTGCTCCTTTGTAGACTGATTGGCACCACACCAACCTTCAGGTGCTCCTTTGTAGACTGATTGGCAGCACACCATCCTTCAGGTGCTCCTTTCTAGACTGATTGGCAGCACACCATCCTTCAGGTGCTCCTTTGTAGACTGATTGGCAGCACACCAACCTTCAGGTGCTCCTTTGTAGACTGATTGGCAGCACACCTACCTTCAGGTGCTCCTTTGTAGACTGATTGGCAGCACACCTACCTTCAGGTGCTCCTTTGTAGACTGATTGGCAGCACACCATCCTTCAGGTGATCCTTTGTAGACTGATTGGCAGCACACCATCCTTCAGGTGCTCCTTTGTAGACTGATTGGCAGCACACCATCCTTCAGGTGCTCCTTTGTAGACTGATTGGCAGCACACCATCCTTCAGGTGCTCCTTTGTAGACTGATTGGCAGCACACCATCCTTCAGGTGCTCCTTTGTAGACTGATTGGCAGCACACCATCCTTCAGGTGCTCCTTTGTAGACTGATTGGCAGCACAGCAACCTTCAGGTGCTCCTTTGTAGACTGATTGGCACCACAACAACCTTCAGGTGCTCCTTTGTAGACTGATTGGCAGCACACCATCCTTCAGGTGCTCCTTTGTAGACTGATTGGCAGCACACCTACCTTCAGGTGCTCCTTTGTAGACTGAATGGCACCACACCATCCTTCAGGTGCTCCTTTGTAGACTGATTGGCAGCACACCATCCTTCAGGTGCTCCTTTGTAGACTGATTGGCAGCACACCATCCTTCAGGTGCTCCTTTGTAGATTGATTGGCAGCACAGCAACCTTCAGGTGCTCCTTTGTAGACTGATTGGAAGAACACCATCCTTCAGGTGCTCCTTTGTAGACTGATTGGCACCACAACAACTTTCAGGTGCTCCTTTGTAGACTGATTGGCAGCACACCATCCTTCAGGTGCTCCTTTGTAGACTGATTGGCAGCACACCTACTTTCAGGTGCTCCTTTGTAGACTGATTGGCACCACAACAACCTTCAGGTGCTCCTTTGTAGACTGATTGGCACCACAACAACCTTCAGGTGCTCCTTTGTAGACTGATTGGCAGCACACCATCCTTCAGGTGCTCCTTTGTAGACTGATTGGCAGCACACCTACCTTCAGGTGCTCCTTTGTAGACTGATTGGCACCACAACAACCTTCAGGTGCTCCTTTGTAGACTGATTGGCAGCACACCTACCTTCAGGTGCTCCTTTGTAGACTGATTGGCACCACACCATCCTTCAGGTGCTCCTTTGTAGACTGATTGGCAGCACACCTACCTTCAGGTGCTCCTTTGTAGACTGATTGGTAGCACACCAACCTTCAGGTGCTCCTTTGTAGACTGATTGGCAGCACACCATCCTTCAGCTGCTCCTTTGTAGACTGATTGGCACCACAACAACCTTCAGGTGCTCCTTTGTAGACTGATTGGCAGCACACCCTCCTTCAGGTGCTCCTTTGTAGACTGATTGGCAGCACACCTACCTTCAGGTGCTCCTTTGTAGACTGATTGGCACCACACCATCCTTCAGGTGCTCCTTTGTAGACTGATTGGCAGCACAACAACCTTCAGGTGCTCCTTTGTAGACTGATTGGCACCACACCATCCTTCAGGTGCTCCTTTGTAGACTGATTGGCACCACAACAACCTTCAGGTGCTCCTTTGTAGACTGATTGGCACCACACCATCCTTCAGGTGCTCCTTTGTAGACTGATTGGCAGCACAGCAACCTTCAGGTGCTCCTTTGTAGACTGATTGGCACCACAACAACCTTCAGGTGCTCCTTTGTAGACTGATTGGCAGCACACCATCCTTCAGGTGCTCCTTTGTAGACTGATTGGCAGCACACCTACCTTCAGGTGCTCCTTTGTAGACTGATTGGCACCACACCATCCTTCAGGTGCTCCTTTGTAGACTGATTGGCAGCACAGCAACCTTCAGGTGCTCCTTTGTAGACTGATTGGCACCACAACAACCTTCAGGTGCTCCTTTGTAGACTGATTGGCACCACAACAACCTTCAGGTGCTCCTTTGTAGACTGATTGGCAGCACACCATCCTTCAGGTGCTCCTTTGTAGACTGATTGGCAGCACACCTACCTTCAGGTGCTCCTTTGTAGACTGATTGGCACCACAACAACCTTCAGGTGCTCCTTTGTAGACTGATTGGCAGCACACCATCCTTCAGGTGCTCCTTTGTAGACTGATTGGCAGCACACCTACCTTCAGGTGCTCCTTTGTAGACTGATTGGCAGCACACCATCCTTCAGGTGCTCCTTTGTAGACTGATTGGCACCACACCATCCTTCAGGTGCTCCTTTGTAGACTGATTGGCAGCACACCTACCTTCAGGTGCTCCTTTGTAGACTGATTGGCAGCACACCATCCTTCAGGTGCTCCTTTGTAGACTGATTGGCACCACACCAACCTTCAGGTGCTCCTTTGTAGACTGATTGGCAGCACACCAATCTTCAGGTGCTCCTTTGTAGACTGATTGGCACCACACCATCCTTCAGGTGCTCCTTTGTAGACTGACTGGCAGCACACCATCCTTCAGGTGCTCCTTTGTAGACTGATTGGCACCACAACAACCTTCAGGTGCTCCTTTGTAGACTGATTGGCAGCACACCTACCTTCAGGTGCTCCTTTGTAGACTGATTGGCACCACACCATCCTTCAGGTGCTCCTTTGTAGACTGATTGGCAGCACAACAACCTTCAGGTGCTCCTTTGTAGAATGATTGGCACCACACCATCCTTCAGGTGTTCCATTCTAGACTGATTGGCAGCACACCATCCTTCAGGTGCTCCTTTGTAGACTGATTGGCAGCACAACAACCTTCAGGTGCTCCTTTGTAGACTGATTGGCACCACACCATCCTTCAGGTGCTCCTTTGTAGACTGATTGGCACCACACCATCCTTCAGGTGCTCCTTTGTAGACTGATTGGCACCACACCATCCTTCAGGTGCTCCTTTGTAGACTGATTGGCACCACACCATCCTTCAGGTGCTCCTGTGTAGACTGATTGGCAGCACACCAACCTTCAGGTGCTCCTTTGTAGACTGATTGGCACCACACCATCCTTCAGGTGCTCCTTTGTAGACTGATTGGGAGAACACCATCCTTCAGGTGCTCCTTTGTAGACTGATTGGCACCACACCATCCTTCAGGTGCTCCATTGTAGACTGATTGGCAGCACACCAACCTTCAGGTGCTCCTTTGTAGACTGATTGGCAGCACACCAACCTTCAGGTGCTCCTTTGTAGACTGATTGGCACCACACCATCCTTCAGGTGCTCCTTTGTAGACTGATTGGCAGAACACCATCATTCAGGTGCTCCTTTGTAGACTGATTGCCAGCACACCATCCTTCAGGTGCTCCTTTGTAGACTGATTGGCAGAACACCATCCTTCAGGTGCTCCTTTGTAGACTGATTGGCAGCACACCATCCTTCAGGTGCTCCTTTGTAGACTGATTGGCAGAACACCATCCTTCAGGTGCTCCTTTGTAGACTGATTGGCAGAACACCATCCTTCAGGTGCTCCTTTGTAGACTGATTGGCAGAACACCATCCTTCAGGTGCTCCTTTGTAGACTGATTGGCAGCACACCATCCTTCAGGTGCTCCTTTGTAGACTGATTGGCAGCACACCATCCTTCAGGTGCTCCTTTGTAGACTGATTGGCAGCACACCATCCTTCAGGTCCTCCTTTGTAGACTGATTGGCACCACACCAACCTTCAGGTGCTCCTTTGTAGACTGATTGGCAGCACACCATCCTTCAGGTGCTCCTTTGTAGACTGATTGGCAGCACACCATCCTTCAGGTGCTTCTTTGTAGACTGATTGGCACCACACCAACCTTCAGGTGCTCCTTTGTAGACTGATTGGCAGAACACCATCCTTCAGGTGCTCCTTTGTAGACTGATTGGCAGCACACCATCCTTCAGGTGCTCCTTTGTAGACTGATTGGCAGAACACCATCCTTCAGGTGCTCCTTTGTAGATTGATTGGCACCACACCATCCTTCAGGTGCTCCGTTGTAGACTGATTGGCAGCACACGAACCTTCAGGTGCTCCTTTGTAGACTGATTGGCACCACACCATCCTTCAGGTGCTCCTTTGTAGACTGATTGGCACCACACCAACCTTCAGGTGCTCCTTTGTAGACTGATTGGCAGAACACCATCCTTCAGGTGCTCCTTTGTAGACTGATTGGCAGCACACCATCCTTCAGGTGCTCCTTTGTAGACTGATTGGCAGAACACCATCCTTCAGGTGCTCCTTTGTAGACTGATTGGCACCACACCATCCTTCAGGTGCTCCGTTGTAGACTGATTGGCAGCACACGAACCTTCAGGTGCTCCTTTGTAGACTGATTGGCACCACACCATCCTTCAGGTGCTCCTTTGTAGACTGATTGGCAGAACACCATCCTTCAGGTGCTCCTTTGTAGACTGATTGGCAGCACACCAACCTTCAGGTGCTCCTTTGTAGACTGATTGGCAGCACACCAACCTTCAGGTGCTCCTCTGTAGACTGATTGGCAGAACATCATCCTTCAGGTGCTCCTTTGTAGACTGATTGGCACCACACCATCCTTCAGGTGCTCCTGTGTAGACTGATTGGCAGCACACCAACCTTCAGGTGCTCCTTTGTAGACTGATTGGCACCACACCATCCTTCAGGTGCTCCTTTGTAGACTGATTGGCAGAACACCATCCTTCAGGTGCTCCTTTGTAGACTGATTGGCACCACACCATCCTTCAGGTGCTCCTTTGTAGACTGATTGGCAGCACACCAACCTTCAGGTGCTCCTTTGTAGACTGATTGGCAGCACACCAACCTTCAGGTGCTCCTTTGTAGACTGATTGGCAGCACACCATCCTTCAGGTGCTCCTTTGTAGACTGATTGGCAGCACACCATCCTTCAGGTGCTCCTTTGTAGACTGATTGGCAGCACACCAACCTTCAGGTGCTCCTTTGTAGACTGATTGGCAGCACACCAACCTTCAGGTGCCCCTTTGTAGACTGATTGGCAGCACACCAACCTTCAGGTGCTCCTTTGTAGACTGATTGGCACCACACCATCCTTCAGGTGCTCCTTTGTAGACTGATTGGCAGCACACCATCCTTCAGGTGCTCCTTTGTCGACTGATTGGCAGCACACCAACCTTCAGGTGCTCCTTTGTAGACTGATTGGCACCACACCATCCTTCAGGTGCTCCTTTGTAGACTGATTGGCAGCACACCATCCTTCAGGTGCTCCTTTGTAGACTGATTGGCAGCACACCAACCTTCAGGTGCTCCTTTGTAGACTGATTGGCACCACACCATCCTTCAGGTGCTCCTTTGTAGACTGATTGGCAGCACACCATCCTTCAGGTGCTCCTTTGTAGACTGATTGGCACCACACCAACCTTCAGGTGCTCCTTTGTAGACTGATTGGCAGAACACCATCCTTCAGGTGCTCCTTTGTAGACTGATTGGCAGCACACCATCCTTCAGGTGCTCCTTTGTAGACTGATTGGCAGCACACCATCCTTCAGGTGCTCCTTTGTAGACTGATTGGCAGAACACCATCCTTCAGGTGCTCCTTTGTAGACTGATTGGCACCACACCATCCTTCAGGTGCTCCGTTGTAGACTGATTGGCACCACAACAACCTTCAGGTGCTCCTTTGTAGACTGATTGGCACCACACCATCCTTCAGGTGCTCCGTTGTAGACTGATTGGCACGACAACAACCTTCAGGTGCTCCTTTGTAGACTGATTGGCACCACACCATCCTTCAGGTGCTCCTTTGTAGACTGATTGGCACCACACCAACCTTCAGGTGCTCCTTTGTAGACTGATTGGCAGAACACCAACCTTCAGGTGCTCCTTTGTAGTTTGATTGGCAGCACACCATCCTTCAGGTGCTCCTTTGTAGACTGATTGGCAGCACACCATCCTTCAGGTCCTGCTTTGTAGACTGATTGGCACCACACCAACCTTCAGGTGCTCCTTTGTAGACTGATTGGCAGCACACCATCCTTCAGGTGCTCCTTTGTAGACTGATTGGCAGCACACCATCCTTCAGGTGCTCCTTTGTAGACTGATTGGCACCACACCAACCTTCAGGTGCTCCTTTGTAGACTGATTGGCAGAACACCATCCTTCAGGTGCTCCTTTGTAGACTGATTGGCAGCACACCATCCTTCAGGTGCTCCTTTGTAGACTGATTGGCAGCACACCATCCTTCAGGTGCTCCTTTGTAGACTGATTGGCACCACACCATCCTTCAGGTGCTCCTTTGTAGACTGATTGGCAGCACAACAACCTTCAGGTGCTCCTTTGTAGACTGATTGGCACCACACCATCCTTCAGGTGCTCCTTTGTAGACTGATTGGCACCACACCATCCTTCAGGTGCTCCGTTGTAGACTGATTGGCACCACACCATCCTTCAGGTCCTCCTTTGTAGACTGATTGGCAGCACACCATCCTTCAGGTGCTCCTTTTTAGACTGATTGGCAGCACACCAACCTTCAAGTGCTCCTTTGTAGACTGATTGGCAGCACACCATCCTTCAGGTGCTCCTTTGTAGACTGATTGGCAGAACACCATCCTTCAGGTGCTCCTTTGTAGACTGATTGGCAGCACACCATCCTTCAGGTGCTCCTTTGTAGACTGATTGGCAGCACACCATCCTTCAGGTGCTCCTTTGTAGACTGATTGGCAGAACACCATCCTTCAGGTGCTCCTTTGTAGACTGATTGGCAGCACACCATCCTTCAGGTGCTCCTTTGTAGACTGATTGGCAGCACACCATCCTTCAGGTGCTTTTTTGTAGACTGATTGGCAGCACACCATCCTTCAGGTGCTCCTTTGTAGACTGATTGGCAGAACACCATCCTTCAGGTGCTCCTTTGTAGACTGATTGGCACCACACCAACCTTCAGGTGCTCCTTTGTAGACTGATTGGCAGAACACCATCTTTCAGGTGCTCCTTTGTAGACTGATTGGCAGCACACCATCCTTCAGGTGCTCCTTTGTAGACTGATTGGCACCACACCATCCTTCAGGTGCTCCTTTGTAGACTGATTGGCACCACACCATCCTTCAGGTCCTCCTTTGTAGACTGATTGGCAGCACACCAACCTTCAGGTGCTCCTTTGTAGACTGATTGGCACCACACCATCCTTCAGGTGCTCCTTTGTAGACTGATTGGCAGCACACCATCCTTCAGGTGCTCCTTTGTAGACTGATTGGCAGAACACCATCCTTCAGGTGCTCCTTTGTAGACTGATTGGCAGCACACCTACCTTCAGGTGCTCCTTTGTAGACTGATTGACAGCGCACCAACCTTCAGGTGCTCCTTTGTAGACTGATTGGCAGCGCACCAACCTTCAGGTGCTCCTTTGTAGACTGATTGGCAGCGCAGCAACCTTCAGGTGCTCCTTTGTAGACTGATTGTCAGCACACCAACCTTCAGGTGCTCCTTTGTAGACTGATTGGCAGCACACCAACCTTCAGGTGCTCCTTTGTAGACTGATTGGCAGCACACCAACCTTCAGGTGCTCCTTTGTAGACTGATTGGCAGCACACCATCCTTCAGGTGCTCCTTTGTAGACTGATTGGCAGCACACCATCCTTCAGGTGCTACTTTGTAGACTGATTGGCACCACACCATCCTTCAGGTGCTCCTTTGTAGACTGATTGGCAGCACACCATCCTTCAGCTGCTCCTTTGTAGACTGATTGGCAGCACACCATCCTTCAGGTGCTCCTTTGTAGACTGATTGGCAGCACACCTACCTTCAGGTGCTCCTTTGTAGACTGATTGGCAGAACACCATCCTTCAGGTGCTCCTTTGTAGACTGATTGGCAGAACACCATCCTTCAGGTGCTCCTTTGTAGACTGATTGGCACCACACCATCCTTCAGGTGCTCCTTTGTAGACTGATTGGCAGCACACCATCCTTCAGGTGCTCCTTTGTAGACTGATTGGCACCACACCATCCTTCAGGTGCTCCTTTGTAGACTGATTGGCAGCACACCAACCTTCAGGTGCTCCTTTGTAGACTGACTGGCAGCACACCAACCTTCAGGTGCTCCTTTGTAGACTGATTGGCACCACACAATCCTTCAGGTGCTCCTTTGTAGACTGATTGGCACCACACCATCCTTCAGGTGCTCCTTTGTACACTGATTTGCACCACACCATCCTTCAGGTGGTCCTTTGTAGACTGATTGGCACCACACCATCCTTCAGGTGCTCCTTTGTACACTGATTTGCACCACACCATCCTTCAAGTGCTCCTTTGTAGACTGATTGGCACCACACCAACCTTCAGGTGCTCCTTTGTAGACTGATTGGCACCACACCATCCTTCAGGTGCTCCTTTGTAGACTGATTGGCACCACACCATCCTTCAGGTGCTCCTTTGTAGACTGATTGGCAGCACACCATCCTTCAGGTGCTCCTTTGTAGACTGATTGGAAGAACACCATCCTTCAGGTGCTCCTTTGTAGACTGATTGGCAGCACACCAACCTTCAGGTGCTCCTTTGTAGACTTATTGGCACCACACCATCCTTCAGGTGCTCCTTTGTAGACTGATTGGCACCACACCAACCTTCAGGTGCTCCTTTGTAGACTGATTGGCAGCACACCAACCTTCAGGTGCTCCTTTGTAGACTGATTGGCACCACACCATCCTTCAGGTGCTCCTTTGTAGACTGATTGGAAGAACACCATCCTTCAGGTGCTCCTTTGTAGACTGATTGGCAGCACACCATCCTTCAGGTGCTCCTTTGTAGACTGATTGTCAGCACACCAACCTTCAGGTGCTCCTTTGTAGACTGATTGGCAGCACACCATCCTTCAGGTGCTCCTTTGTAGACTGATTGGCACCACACCATCCTTCAGGTGCTCTTTTGTAGACTGATTGGCACCACACCATCCTTCAGGTGCTCTTTTGTAGACTGATTGGCACCACACCATCCTTCAGGTGCTCCTTTGTAGACTGATTGGCACCACACCATCCTTCAGGTGCTCTTTTGTAGACTGATTGGCACCACACCATCCTTCAGGTGCTCCTTTGTAGACTGATTGGCACCACACCATCCTTCAGGTGCTCTTTTGTAGACTGATTGGCACCACAACAACCTTCAGGTGCTCCTTTGTAGACTGATTGGCAGCACTCCAACCTTCAGGTGCTCCTTTGTAGACTGATTGGCAGCACACGATCCTTCAGGTGCTCCTTTGTAGACTGATTGGCAGCACACCATCCTTCAGGTGCTCCTTTGTAGACTGATTGGCACCACACCATCCTTCAGGTGCTCCTTTGTAGACTGATTGGCAGCACACCAACATTCAGGTGCTCCTTTGTAGACTGATTGGCACCACACCGTCCTTCAGGTGCTCCTTTGTAGACTGATTGGCAGCACACCAACCTTCAGGTGCCCCTTTGTAGACTGATTGGCAGCACACCATCCTTCAGGTGCTCCTTTGTAGACTGATTGGCAGCACACCATCCTTCAGGTGCTCCTTTGTAGACTGATTGGCACCACACCATCCTTCAGGTGCTCCTTTGTAGACTGATTGGCAGCACACCATCCTTCAGGTGCTCCTTTGTAGACTGATTGGCACCACACCATCCTTCAGGTGCTCCTTTGTAGACTGATTGGCACCACACCATCCTTCAGGTGCTCCTTTGTAGACTGATTGGCAGCACACCATCCTTCAGGTGCTCCTTTGTAGACTGATTGGCACCACACCATCCTTCAGGTGCTCCTTTGTAGACTGATTGGCAGCACACCAACCTTCAGGTGCTCCTTTGTAGACTGATTGGCAGCACACCATCCTTCAGGTGCTCCTTTGTAGACTGATTGGCAGCACACCATCCTTCAGGTGCTCCTTTGTAGACTGATTGGTTCCACACCATCCTTCAGGTGCTCCTTTGTAGACTGATTGGCAGCACACCAACCTTCAGGTGCTCCTTTGTACACTGATTGGCAGCACACCAACCTTCAGGTGCTCCTTTGTAGACTGATTGGCAGCACACCAACCTTCAGGTGCCCCTTTGTAGACTGATTGGCAGCACACCAACCTTCAGGTGCTCCTTTGTAGACTGATTGGCACCACACCATCCTTCAGGTGCTCCTTTGTAGACTGATTGGCAGCACACCATCCTTCAGGTGCTCCTTTGTAGACTGATTGGCAGCACACTATCCTTCAGGTGCTCCTTTGTAGACTGATTGGCAGCACACCTACCTTCAGGTGCTCCTTTGTAGACTGATTGGCAGAACACCATCCTTCAGGTGCTCCTTTGTAGACTGATTGGCAGAACACCTACCTTCAGGTGCTCCTTTGTAGACTGATTGGCACCACACCATCCTTCAGGTGCTCCTTTGTAGACTGATTGGCAGCACACCATCCTTCAGGTGCTCCTTTGTAGACTGATTGGCACCACACCATCCTTCAGGTGCTCCTTTGTAGACTGATTGGCACCACACCATCCTTCAGGTGCTCCTTTGTAGACTGATTGGCACCACACCATCCTTCAGGTGCTCCTTTGTACACTGATTTGCACCACACCATCCTTCAGGTGCTCCTTTGTAGACTGATTGGCACCACACCATCCTTCAGGTGCTCCTTTGTAGACTGATTGGCAGCACACCATCCTTCAGGTGCTCCTTTGTAGACTGATTGGCAGCACACTATCATTCAGGTGCTCCTTTGTAGACTGATTGGCAGCACACCTACCTTCAGGTGCTCCTTTGTAGACTGATTGGCAGAACACCATCCTTCAGGTGCTCCTTTGTAGACTGATTGGCAGAACACCTACCTTCAGGTGCTCCTTTGTAGACTGATTGGCACCACACCATCCTTCAGGTGCTCCTTTGTAGACTGATTGGCAGCACACCATCCTTCAGGTGCTCCTTTGTAGACTGATTGGCACCACACCATCCTTCAGGTGCTCCTTTGTAGACTGATTGGCACCACACCATCCTTCAGGTGCTCCTTTGTAGACTGATTGGCACCACACCATCCTTCAGGTGCTCCTTTGTACACTGATTTGCACCACACCATCCTTCAGGTGCTCCTTTGTAGACTGATTGGCACCACACCATCCTTCAGGTGCTCCTTTGTAGACTGATTGGCAGCACACCATCCTTCAGGTGATCCTTTGTAGACTGATTGGCACCACACCATCCTTCAGGTGCTCCTTTGTAGACTGATTGGCACCACACCATCCTTCAGGTGCTCCTTTGTAGACTGATTGGCACCACACCATCCTTCAGGTGCTCCTTTGTAGACTGATTGGCACCACACCAACCTTCAGGTGCTCCTTTGTAGACTGATTGGCAGAACACCATCCTTCAGGTGCTCCTTTGTAGACTGATTGGCAGCACACCATCCTTCAGGTGCTCCTTTGTAGACTGATTGGCAGAACACCATCCTTCAGGTGCTCCTTTGTAGACTGATTGGCACCACACCATCCTTCAGGTGCTCCGTTGTAGACTGATTGGCAGCACACGAACCTTCAGGTGCTCCTTTGTAGACTGATTGGCACCACACCATCCTTCAGGTGCTCCTTTGTAGACTGATTGGCACCACACCAACCTTCAGGTGCTCCTTTGTAGACTGATTGGCAGAACACCATCCTTCAGGTGCTCCTTTGTAGACTGATTGGCAGCACACCATCCTTCAGGTGCTCCTTTGTAGACTGATTGGCAGAACACCATCCTTCAGGTGCTCCTTTGTAGACTGATTGGCACCACACCATCCTTCAGGTGCTCCGTTGTAGACTGATTGGCAGCACACGAACCTTCAGGTGCTCCTTTGTAGACTGATTGGCACCACACCATCCTTCAGGTGCTCCTTTGTAGACTGATTGGCAGAACACCATCCTTCAGGTGCTCCTTTGTAGACTGATTGGCAGCACACCAACCTTCAGGTGCTCCTTTGTAGACTGATTGGCAGCACACCAACCTTCAGGTGCTCCTTTGTAGACTGATTGGCAGAACACCATCCTTCAGGTGCTCCTTTGTAGACTGATTGGCACCACACCATCCTTCAGGTGCTCCTGTGTAGACTGATTGGCAGCACACCAACCTTCAGGTGCTCCTTTGTAGACTGATTGGCACCACACCATCCTTCAGGTGCTCCTTTGTAGACTGATTGGCAGAACACCATCCTTCAGGTGCTCCTTTGTAGACTGATTGGCACCACACCATCCTTCAGGTGCTCCTTTGTAGACTGATTGGCAGCACACCAACCTTCAGGTGCTCCTTTGTAGACTGATTGGCAGCACACCAACCTTCAGGTGCTCCTTTGTAGACTGATTGGCAGCACACCATCCTTCAGGTGCTCCTTTGTAGACTGATTGGCAGCACACCATCCTTCAGGTGCTCCTTTGTAGACTGATTGGCAGCACACCAACCTTCAGGTGCTCCTTTGTAGACTGATTGGCAGCACACCAACCTTCAGGTGCCCCTTTGTAGACTGATTGGCAGCACACCAACCTTCAGGTGCTCCTTTGTAGACTGATTGGCACCACACCATCCTTCAGGTGCTCCTTTGTAGACTGATTGGCAGCACACCATCCTTCAGGTGCTCCTTTGTAGACTGATTGGCAGCACACCATCCTTCAGGTGCTCCTTTGTAGACTGATTGGCACCACACCAACCTTCAGGTGCTCCTTTGTAGACTGATTGGCAGAACACCATCCTTCAGGTGCTCCTTTGTAGACTGATTGGCAGCACACCATCCTTCAGGTGCTCCTTTGTAGACTGATTGGCAGCACACCATCCTTCAGGTGCTCCTTTGTAGACTGATTGGCAGAACACCATCCTTCAGGTGCTCCTTTGTAGACTGATTGGCACCACACCATCCTTCAGGTGCTCCGTTGTAGACTGATTGGCACCACAACAACCTTCAGGTGCTCCTTTGCAGACTGATTGGCACCACACCATCCTTCAGGTGCTCCGTTGTAGACTGATTGGCACCACAACAACCTTCAGGTGCTCCTTTGTAGACTGATTGGCACCACACCATCCTTCAGGTGCTCCTTTGTAGACTGATTGGCACCACACCAACCTTCAGGTGCTCCTTTGTAGACTGATTGGCAGAACACCAACCTTCAGGTGCTCCTTTGTAGTTTGATTGGCAGCACACCATCCTTCAGGTGCTCCTTTGTAGACTGATTGGCAGCACACCATCCTTCAGGTCCTGCTTTGTAGACTGATTGGCACCACACCAACCTTCAGGTGCTCCTTTGTAGACTGATTGGCAGCACACCATCCTTCAGGTGCTCCTTTGTAGACTGATTGGCACCACACCAACCTTCAGGTGCTCCTTTGTAGACTGATTGGCAGAACACCATCCTTCAGGTGCTCCTTTGTAGACTGATTGGCAGCACACCATCCTTCAGGTGCTCCTTTGTAGACTGATTGGCAGCACACCATCCTTCAGGTGCTCCTTTGTAGACTGATTGGCACCACACCATCCTTCAGGTGCTCCTTTGTAGACTGATTGGCAGCACAACAACCTTCAGGTGCTCCTTTGTAGACTGATTGGCACCACACCATCCTTCAGGTGCTCCTTTGTAGACTGATTGGCACCACACCAACCTTCAGGTGCTCCGTTGTAGACTGATTGGCACCACACCATCCTTCAGGTCCTCCTTTGTAGACTGATTGGCAGCACACCATCCTTCAGGTGCTCCTTTGTAGACTGATTGGCAGCACACCAACCTTCAAGTGCTCCTTTGTAGACTGATTGGCAGCACACCATCCTTCAGGTGCTCCTTTGTAGACTGATTGGCAGAACATCATCCTTCAGGTGCTCCTTTGTAGACTGATTGGCAGCACACCATCCTTCAGGTGCTCCTTTGTAGACTGATTGGCAGCACACCATCCTTCAGGTGCTCCTTTGTAGACTGATTGGCAGAACACCATCCTTCAGGTGCTCCTTTGTAGACTGATTGGCAGCACACCATCCTTCAGGTGCTCCTTTGTAGACTGATTGGCAGCACACCATCCTTCAGGTGCTCCTTTGTAGACTGATTGGCAGAACACCATCCTTCAGGTGCTCCTTTGTAGACTGATTGGCACCACACCAACCTTCAGGTGCTCCTTTGTAGACTGATTGGCAGAACACCATCTTTCAGGTGCTCCTTTGTAGACTGATTGGCAGCACACCATCCTTCAGGTGCTCCTTTGTAGACTGATTGGCACCACACCATCCTTCAGGTGCTCCTTTGTAGACTGATTGGCACCACACCATCCTTCAGGTCCTCCTTTGTAGACTGATTGGCAGCACACCAACCTTCAGGTGCTCCTTTGTAGACTGATTGGCACCACACCATCCTTCAGGTGCTCCTTTGTAGACTGATTGGCAGCACACCATCCTTCAGGTGCTCCTTTGTAGACTGATTGGCAGAACACCTACCTTCAGGTGCTCCTTTGTAGACTGATTGGCAGCATACCAACCTTCAGGTGCTCCTTTGTAGACTGATTGGCAGCACACCATCCTTCAGGTGCTCCTTTGTAGACTGATTGGCAGCACACCAACCTTCAGGTGTTCCTTTGTAGACTGATTGGCAGCACACCATCCTTCAGGTGCTCCTTTGTAGACTGATTGGCAGCACACCAACCTTCAGGTGCTCCTTTGTAGACTGATTGGCAGCACACCAACCTTCAGGTGTTCCTTTGTAGACTGATTGGCAGCACACCAACCTTCAGGTGCTCCTTTGTAGACTGATTGGCAGCACACCAACCTTCAGGTGCTCCTTTGTAGACTGATTGGCAGCACACCAACCTTCAGGTGCTCCTTTGTAGACTGATTGGCAGCACACCAACCTTCAGGTGTTCCTTTGTAGACTGATTGGCAGCACACCAACCTTTAGGTGCTCCTTTGTAGACTGATTGGCAGCACACCAACCTTCAGGTGCTCCTTTGTAGACTGATTGGCAGCACACCAACCTTCAGGTGCTCCTTTGTAGACTGATTGGCACCACAACAACCTTCAGGTGTTCCTTTGTAGACTGATTGGCAGCACACCAACCTTCAGGTGTTCCTTTGTAGACTGATTGGCAGCACACCATCCTTCAGGTGCTCCTTTGTAGACTGATTGGCAGCACACCAACCTTCAGGTGCTCCTTTGTAGACTGATTGGCACCACACCATCCTTCAGGTGCTCCTTTCTAGACTGATTGGCACCACACCATCCTTCAGGTGCTCCTTTGTAGACTTATTGGCAGCACACCATCATTCAGGTGCTCCTTTGTAGACTGATTGGCACCACAACAACCTTCAGGTGCTCCTTTGTAGACTGATTGGCAGCACACCATCCTTCAGGTGCTCCTTTGTAGACTGATTGGCACCATAACAACCTTCAGGTGCTCCTTTGTAGACTGATTGGCACCACACCATCCTTCAGGTGCTCCTTTCTAGACTGATTGGCACCACACCATCCTTCAGGTGCTCCTTTGTAGACTGATTGGCAGCACAACAACCTTCAGGTGCTCCTTTGTAGACTGATTGGCAGCACACCATCCTTCAGGTGCTCCTTTGTAGACTGATTGGCAGCACAACAACCTTCAGGTGCTCCTTTGTAGACTGATTGGCAGCACACCATCCTTCAGGTGCTCCTTTGTAGACTGATTGGCAGCACAACAACCTTCAGGTGCTCCTTTGTAGACTGATTGGCACCACACCATCCTTCAGGTGCTCCTTTCTAGACTGATTGGCACCACACCATCCTTCAGGTGCTCCTTTGTAGACTGATTGGCAGCACACCATCCTTCAGGTGCTCCTTTCTAGACTGATTGGCACCACACCATCCTTCAGGTGCTCCTTTGTAGACTGTTTGGCAGCACACCATCCTTCAGGTGCTCCTTTGTAGACTGATTGGCAGAACACCATCCTTCAGGTGCTCCTTTGTAGACTGATTGGCTGCACACCATCCTTCAGGTGCTCCTTTGTAGACTGATTGGCAGCACACCATCCTTCAGGTGCTCCTTTGTAGACTGATTGGCAGCACACCATCCTTCAGGTGCTCATTTGTAGACTGATTGGCACCACACCATCCTTCAGGTGCTCCTTTCTAGACTGATTGGCACCACACCTACCTTCAGGTGCTCCTTTGTAGACTGATTGGCAGCACACCATCCTTCAGGTGCTCCTTTGTAGACTGATTGGCACCACACCATCCTTCAGGTGCTCCTTTGTAGACTGATTGGCAGCACACCATCCTTCAGGTGCTCCTTTGTAGACTGATTGGCACCACACCATCCTTCAGGTGCTCCTTTGTAGACTGATTGGCAGCACACCTACCTTCAGGTGCTCCTTTGTAGACTGATTGGCACCACACCATCCTTCAGGTGCTCCTTTGTAGACTGATTGGCAGCACATCATCCTTCAGGTGCTCCTTTGTAGACTGATTGGCAGCACACCATCCTTCAGGTGCTCCTTTGTAGACTGATTGGCAGCACACCATCCTTCAGGTGCTCCTTTGTAGACTGATTGGCAGCACACCAACCTTCAGGTGTTCCTTTGTAGACTGATTGGCAGCACACCAACCTTCAGGTGCTCCTTTGTAGACTGATTGGCAGCACACCAACCTTCAGGTGCCCCTTTGTAGACTGATTGGCAGCACACCAACCTTCAGGTGCTCCTTTGTAGACTGATTGGCACCACACCATCCTTCAGGTGCTCCTTTGTAGACTGATTGGCAGCACACCATCCTTCAGGTGCTCCTTTGTAGACTGATTGGCAGCACACCATCCTTCAGGTGCTCCTTTGTAGACTGATTGGCACCACACCAACCTTCAGGTGCTCCTTTGTAGACTGATTGGCAGAACACCATCCTTCAGGTGCTCCTTTGTAGACTGATTGGCAGCACACCATCCTTCAGGTGCTCCTTTGTAGACTGATTGGCAGCACACCATCCTTCAGGTGCTCCTTTGTAGACTGATTGGCAGAACACCATCCTTCAGGTGCTCCTTTGTAGACTGATTGGCACCACACCATCCTTCAGGTGCTCCGTTGTAGACTGATTGGCACCACAACAACCTTCAGGTGCTCCTTTGTAGACTGATTGGCACCACACCATCCTTCAGGTGCTCCGTTGTAGACTGATTGGCACCACAACAACCTTCAGGTGCTCCTTTGTAGACTGATTGGCACCACACCATCCTTCAGGTGCTCCTTTGTAGACTGATTGGCACCACACCAACCTTCAGGTGCTCCTTTGTAGACTGATTGGCAGAACACCAACCTTCAGGTGCTCCTTTGTAGTTTGATTGGCAGCACACCATCCTTCAGGTGCTCCTTTGTAGACTGATTGGCAGCACACCATCCTTCAGGTCCTGCTTTGTAGACTGATTGGCACCACACCAACCTTCAGGTGCTCCTTTGTAGACTGATTGGCAGCACACCATCCTTCAGGTGCTCCTTTGTAGACTGATTGGCACCACTCCAACCTTCAGGTGCTCCTTTGTAGACTGATTGGCAGAACACCATCCTTCAGGTGCTCCTTTGTAGACTGATTGGCAGCACACCATCCTTCAGGTGCTCCTTTGTAGACTGATTGGCAGCACACCATCCTTCAGGTGCTCCTTTGTAGACTGATTGGCACCACACCATCCTTCAGGTGCTCCTTTGTAGACTGATTGGCAGCACAACAACCTTCAGGTGCTCCTTTGTAGACTGATTGGCACCACACCATCCTTCAGGTGCTCCTTTGTAGACTGATTGGCACCACACCAACCTTCAGGTGCTCCGTTGTAGACTGATTGGCACCACACCATCCTTCAGGTCCTCCTTTGTAGACTGATTGGCAGCACACCATCCTTCAGGTGCTCCTTTGTAGACTGATTGGCAGCACACCAACCTTCAAGTGCTCCTTTGTAGACTGATTGGCAGCACACCATCCTTCAGGTGCTCCTTTGTAGACTGATTGGCAGAACATCATCCTTCAGGTGCTCCTTTGTAGACTGATTGGCAGCACACCATCCTTCAGGTGCTCCTTTGTAGACTGATTGGCAGCACACCATCCTTCAGGTGCTCCTTTGTAGACTGATTGGCAGAACACCATCCTTCAGGTGCTCCTTTGTAGACTGATTGGCAGCACACCATCCTTCAGGTGCTCCTTTGTAGACTGATTGGCAGCACACCATCCTTCAGGTGCTTTTTTGTAGACTGATTGGCAGCACACCATCCTTCAGGTGCTCCTTTGTAGACTGATTGGCAGAACACCATCCTTCAGGTGCTCCTTTGTAGACTGATTGGCACCACACCAACCTTCAGGTGCTCCTTTGTAGACTGATTGGCAGAACACCATCTTTCAGGTGCTCCTTTGTAGACTGATTGGCAGCACACCATCCTTCAGGTGCTCCTTTGTAGACTGATTGGCACCACACCATCCTTCAGGTGCTCCTTTGTAGACTGATTGGCACCACACCATCCTTCAGGTCCTCCTTTGTAGACTGATTGGCAGCACACCAACCTTCAGGTGCTCCTTTGTAGACTGATTGGCACCACACCATCCTTCAGGTGCTCCTTTGTAGACTGATTGGCAGCACACCATCCTTCAGGTGCTCCTTTGTAGACTGATTGGCAGAACACCTACCTTCAGGTGCTCCTTTGTAGACTGATTGGCAGCATACCAACCTTCAGGTGCTCCTTTGTAGACTGATTGGCAGCACACCATCCTTCAGGTGCTCCTTTGTAGACTGATTGGCAGCACACCAACCTTCAGGTGTTCCTTTGTAGACTGATTGGCAGCACACCATCCTTCAGGTGCTCCTTTGTAGACTGATTGGCAGCACACCAACCTTCAGGTGCTCCTTTGTAGACTGATTGGCAGCACACCAACCTTCAGGTGTTCCTTTGTAGACTGATTGGCAGCACACCAACCTTCAGGTGCTCCTTTGTAGACTGATTGGCAGCACACCAACCTTCAGGTGCTCCTTTGTAGACTGATTGGCAGCACACCAACCTTCAGGTGCTCCTTTGTAGACTGATTGGCAGCACACCAACCTTCAGGTGTTCCTTTGTAGACTGATTGGCAGCACACCAACCTTTAGGTGCTCCTTTGTAGACTGATTGGCAGCACACCAACCTTCAGGTGCTCCTTTGTAGACTGATTGGCAGCACACCAACCTTCAGGTGCTCCTTTGTAGACTGATTGGCACCACAACAACCTTCAGGTGTTCCTTTGTAGACTGATTGGCAGCACACCAACCTTCAGGTGTTCCTTTGTAGACTGATTGGCAGCACACCATCCTTCAGGTGCTCCTTTGTAGACTGATTGGCAGCACACCAACCTTCAGGTGCTCCTTTGTAGACTGATTGGCACCACACCATCCTTCAGGTGCTCCTTTCTAGACTGATTGGCACCACACCATCCTTCAGGTGCTCCTTTGTAGACTTATTGGCAGCACACCATCATTCAGGTGCTCCTTTGTAGACTGATTGGCACCACAACAACCTTCAGGTGCTCCTTTGTAGACTGATTGGCAGCACACCATCCTTCAGGTGCTCCTTTGTAGACTGATTGGCACCACAACAACCTTCAGGTGCTCCTTTGTAGACTGATTGGCACCACACCATCCTTCAGGTGCTCCTTTCTAGACTGATTGGCACCACACCATCCTTCAGGTGCTCCTTTGTAGACTGATTGGCAGCACAACAACCTTCAGGTGCTCCTTTGTAGACTGATTGGCAGCACACCATCCTTCAGGTGCTCCTTTGTAGACTGATTGGCAGCACAACAACCTTCAGGTGCTCCTTTGTAGACTGATTGGCAGCACACCATCCTTCAGGTGCTCCTTTGTAGACTGATTGGCAGCACAACAACCTTCAGGTGCTCCTTTGTAGACTGATTGGCACCACACCATCCTTCAGGTGCTCCTTTCTAGACTGATTGGCACCACACCATCCTTCAGGTGCTCCTTTGTAGACTGATTGGCAGCACACCATCCTTCAGGTGCTCCTTTCTAGACTGATTGGCACCACACCATCCTTCAGGTGCTCCTTTGTAGACTGTTTGGCAGCACACCATCCTTCAGGTGCTCCTTTGTAGACTGATTGGCAGAACACCATCCTTCAGGTGCTCCTTTGTAGACTGATTGGCTGCACACCATCCTTCAGGTGCTCCTTTGTAGACTGATTGGCAGCACACCATCCTTCAGGTGCTCCTTTGTAGACTGATTGGCAGCACACCATCCTTCAGGTGCTCATTTGTAGACTGATTGGCACCACACCATCCTTCAGGTGCTCCTTTCTAGACTGATTGGCACCACACCTACCTTCAGGTGCTCCTTTGTAGACTGATTGGCAGCACACCATCCTTCAGGTGCTCCTTTGTAGACTGATTGGCACCACACCATCCTTCAGGTGCTCCTTTGTAGACTGATTGGCAGCACACCATCCTTCAGGTGCTCCTTTGTAGACTGATTGGCACCACACCATCCTTCAGGTGCTCCTTTGTAGACTGATTGGCAGCACACCTACCTTCAGGTGCTCCTTTGTAGACTGATTGGCACCACACCATCCTTCAGGTGCTCCTTTGTAGACTGATTGGCAGCACATCATCCTTCAGGTGCTCCTTTGTAGACTGATTGGCAGCACACCATCCTTCAGGTGCTCCTTTGTAGACTGATTGGCAGCACACCATCCTTCAGGTGCTCCTTTGTAGACTGATTGGCAGCACACCAACCTTCAGGTGTTCCTTTGTAGACTGATTGGCAGCACACCAACCTTCAGGTGCTCCTTTGTAGACTGATTGGCAGCACACCAACCTTCAGGTGCTCCTTTGTAGACTGATTGGCAGCACAACAACCTTCAGGTGCTCCTATGTAGACTGATTGGCACCACACCATCCTTCAGGTGCTCCTTTCTAGACTGATTGGCACCACACCATCCTTCAGGTGCTCTTTTGTAGACTGATTGGCACCACAACAACCTTCAGGTCTCTTTGTAGACTGATTGGCACCACACCATCCTTCAGGTGCTCCTTTGTAGACTGATTGGCACCACAACAACCTTCAGGTGCTCCTTTGTTGACTGATTGGCACCACACCATCCTTCAGGTGCTCCTTTCTAGACTGATTGGCACCACACCATCCTTCAGGTGCTCCTTTGTAGACTGATTGGCACCACAACAACCTTCAGGTGCTCCTTTGTAGACTGATTGGCAGCACACCATCCTTCAGGTGCTCCTTTGTAGACTGATTGGCACCACACCATCCTTCAGGTGCTCCTTTGTAGACTGATTGGCACCACAACAACCTTCAGGTGCTCCTTTGTAGACTGATTGGCACCACACCATCCTTCAGGTGCTCCTTTCTAGACTGATTGGCACCACAACAACCTTCAGGTGCTCCTTTGTAGACTGATTGGCACCACACCATCCTTCAGGTGCTCCTTTCTAGACTGATTGGCACCACACCATCCTTCAGGTGCTCCTTTGTAGACTGATTGGCACCACAACAACCTTCAGGTGCTCCTTTGTAGACTGATTGGCACCACACCATCCTTCAGGTGCTCCTTTGTAGACTGATTGGCAGCACACCATCCTTCAGGTGCTCCTTTGTAGACTGATTGGCAGCACACCATCCTTCAGGTGCTCCTTTGTAGACTGATTGGCAGCACACCAACCTTCAGGTGCTCCTATGTAGACTGATTGGCAGCACACCTACCTTCAGGTGCTCCTTTGTAGACTGATTGGCAGCACACCAACCTTCAGGTGCTCCTTTGTAGACTGATTGGCAGCACACCATCCTTCAGGTGCTCCTTTGTAGACTGATTGGCAGCACACCAACCTTCAGGTGTTCCTTTGTAGACTGATTGGCAGCACACCATCCTTCAGGTGCTCCTTTGTAGACTGATTGGCAGCACACCAACCTTCAGGTGCTCCTTTGTAGACTGATTGGCAGCACACCAACCTTCAGGTGTTCCTTTGTAGACTGATTGGCAGCACACCAACCTTCAGGTGCTCCTTTGTAGACTGATTGGCAGCACACCAACCTTCAGGTGCTCCTTTGTAGACTGATTGGCAGCACACCAACCTTCAGGTGCTCCTTTGTAGACTGATTGGCAGCACACCAACCTTCAGGTGTTCCTTTGTAGACTGATTGGCAGCACACCAACCTTCAGGTGCTCCTTTGTAGACTGATTGGCAGCACACCAACCTTCAGGTGCTCCTTTGTAGACTGATTGGCAGCACACCAACCTTCAGGTGCTCCTTTGTAGACTGATTGGCAGCACACCAACCTTCAGGTGCTCCTTTGTAGACTGATTGGCACCACAACAACCTTCAGGTGTTCCTTTGTAGACTGATTGGCAGCACACCAACCTTCAGGTGTTCCTTTGTAGACTGATTGGCAGCACACCATCCTTCAGGTGCTCCTTTGTAGACTGATTGGCAGCACACCAACCTTCAGGTGCTCCTTTGTAGACTGATTGGCACCACACCATCCTTCAGGTGCTCCTTTCTAGACTGATTGGCACCACACCATCCTTCAGGTGCTCCTTTGTAGACTTATTGGCAGCACACCATCATTCAGGTGCTCCTTTGTAGACTGATTGGCACCACAACAACCTTCAGGTGCTCCTTTGTAGACTGATTGGCACCACACCATCCTTCAGGTGCTCCTTTGTAGACTGATTGGCACCACAACAACCTTCAGGTGCTCCTTTGTAGACTGATTGGCACCACACCATCCTTCAGGTGCTCCTTTCTAGACTGATTGGCACCACACCATCCTTCAGGTGCTCCTTTGTAGACTGATTGGCAGCACAACAACCTTCAGGTGCTCCTTTGTAGACTGATTGGCAGCACACCATCCTTCAGGTGCTCCTTTGTAGACTGATTGGCAGCACAACAACCTTCAGGTGCTCCTTTGTAGACTGATTGGCAGCACACCATCCTTCAGGTGCTCCTTTGTAGACTGATTGGCAGCACAACAACCTTCAGGTGCTCCTTTGTAGACTGATTGGCACCACACCATCCTTCAGGTGCTCCTTTCTAGACTGATTGGCACCACACCATCCTTCAGGTGCTCCTTTGTAGACTGATTGGCAGCACACCATCCTTCAGGTGCTCCTTTCTAGACTGATTGGCACCACACCATCCTTCAGGTGCTCCTTTGTAGACTGATTGGCAGCACACCATCCTTCAGGTGCTCCTTTGTAGACTGATTGGCAGAACACCATCCTTCAGGTGCTCCTTTGTAGACTGATTGGCTGCACACCATCCTTCAGGTGCTCCTTTGTAGACTGATTGGCAGCACACCATCCTTCAGGTGCTCCTTTGTAGACTGATTGGAAGCACACCATCCTTCAGGTGCTCATTTATAGACT